>OZ004721.1:7799965-8999965 GCA_963924515.1 Vespertilio murinus
AAGAGCAACAGTGTTTAGAGCCCTAAATTAAAAACTCGCTGCGACATCAAATGTGCTGTCAGTGTCCGGCCAATCAAAGCGACCTTATCAATTATGGCGAATCCCAAGAATTTGAAAATATCAGGTGTTTATAAATCACCCGCTTTTTCATGTGTCCTTTTGAGCTTGTTACTACTCTTGTCTCTATCTAAATAGGCATGCAGACAGTTAGACTTTTCATAATAACAATGCACATTGCAAAGGAGAAACAAAGATTTAAAGGGGAAGAGTGAGAGTGTATCTAGCTTGAATGTTTTTCTTTAAAACTCTGACATCAGTATGATCCCCCATCCTGGCACCCCTAAAGGTGCTGGCGTTTCGACATAGCACATTGAAATTGTTTCCCGCTAATATTTGGACTATGTAGCATTCGTAACATCCATCGCTGTGTGTATGGGCAACTATTATCCTTTTCTTAACACTGTTCTCTGTGAAGCAAGATGAGGCGTTTTGCTTAATGTGATGGAAAACGTCCTTTTCAGAAACCTCAACATCATGCTTCTTCAGTTTCAAGTATCAGTGGATCTTATTTATGTCACAATTTAAATTAATTAAATAGAAAATGAGTGTTGATGCATTCTTGGCTACTTCCTTAAAAAAAAAGTGCTTAATGTAAAATTTTCGGGTTTCCCCTCAATTATATTTCTATGAAGCTGCACCGACCTACAAATATGTATCTTGCTTACAGATAAAATGCTTTGTGTTAGAAATTCATGATATATGCCCTTTGTTTATCAATGTCTTGGTCAACCGCATGTCCTCTTGATGAAGTAATCCTGAAACAGACCAACCTCTTTTCTGGATCTCTTACTTCATTTTACTTATGTTCATATTGATTGCCTTTGCTAATAAATGCTGCCCCCGTTGTCATTTAGCTCCCTCCAGCAACCTCCACCCAGAGGACAAGTTCAAAGTTCTTCGGCCATCCATCTCTCCAGGAGCCCACCGGATTATCCCAACGCCCACCGGCTCGCCTACAGTTTATTCAGGGATGGGTCTGAAATCTACACACTGAAGATCAATACCCGTACGGTGAGTGTAGAGTCCGTGATGAAAAGATACACTGTGCCGAGGGATGATGCATTAGTTGAGTCCTTTGACGTTGAGGATAAATGTGGTTTCCTCTGTCCAGCACAAGAGTGTTTCCAGCAGAGGGAGAATTGTACACCTCACAAGTAAAGAAATGCAGTAAACGAGATGCTTTGTATTTGATAAGCCCTTGATGCTTGTTAGATTCTCACAGATGAAAAGGAAAAGACCCAGCCAGCATAGATGAGGATGTGAAGGAGCTAGAACCAATCTCACTGCTGGCATATCTGGGTGGGCTCATGGGTACAGCTTTTCGTGCAGCGTAAGTTGTTCAAGTATATGCAAAGCCTTACGCTTTTCACACCACTTGACTCAGCAAATTTATTTTAGGAAATACTATAGTTCCATAATCTTCCTCTTAGTGATTAGGAGGGTACCTTCTATCCACATGTTGATTGGCTTTAAAAGTTTTTGCATAGCATATGGTTTTATTCCATGTATATTATCACGGGTTAACATGCTACACCTAAATCTGAGTGACTTGCACCTATATTATAATGTCCGGACTCTCTGATAACTCTTGTGTGATCAGCACTCCCAGCCTTCTTGGAAGTTAATGGGAACTCTGAGCTTCACGATGCAGATTGCAGAGGGAAGTGAACATCTGTCTACATCTGCCACACTGGCAAAGCATCCTGATACCCTGCTACTAGAATGTTGTTTTCTTCCAAATATCAGCATGACCCAGGTGTCCTGAAACTTAAACTTTTGTGATAGGGGAGGAGGGGAGTCGCAGAAATATTGGAAGTGGTTTTGAAGATGACAGTCCCGCTGCTTGAGCCATTGCCGAAGTGGTGAATTAGGGTCACCCAGTTTCCCCTACCGCTTAACTCAATAATGATGTTAAACTTAGCTTCCAGCATTCTGTCCACAGGCATATTTCTCATCCTAGCGTATTGTGATGTGTTTTATAGAACACTGCATTTGACTAAAACACCCGGGCTCTTTTACATGATTGCACTATTATAGTAGAATCCAAATAACAGTCTCTCACATAATAAATGTGTGCTCATTCACTAATCAGACATTTATATAATCCTATTATACAAGGTATTTCTTCCCTAAAACCTTATTTTTTCATTTAAAAAAATGCCACTTCTGGCATTTCTTGACAGCCACTATAATTAATGATGGGGCAATTATCTGCATGATGGCATTTGAACAGTAAGAACAATTGGTTCGGGCTGTCAGAACTTTGTGTAATTCTAACAATATCTCGTGTTTATTATTCTCTTCCCACTGTGTGGCTAGCATGTGTAATATGAAACAGAAACAGTACTTAATATTCACTCGGATGAATACAAATCTTTGGGTTAAATTGAAGGCATTTGGAATTATGGGTGCCAGAGTCATTGAACTTTTCAAAGAAAATTAATAATCTCTTCCAAGCAAGCTTGATCATTTGGTTGAGACCAATGTAGAATTCCTTGTTGGAATAAAACTAGTGCACTGTGGGGTCACTAGTTTTCTACCTAAGGTCATGGCAGCTGGTCTATTACTACTTTTAGAGCCTGCACATCATTGGTTATTAGTAATAGCATGCTAACAATAGTTAGATAGTTTTAAAGTTTCTGAATTAGCTTTTAAAAAATAAATTAAGGCATAGTCAGTGGTTTCCCTAAATAAAAATTCACTCATGCGCATACCCGTGAGCTTTCATAAGCAGAAGAGAAAGGTGTCGAAGTCAAGTTAGCATATTGGGAATTATACATAATTAGTACCAAATATCACCTCCCCTGCAGCCCCAGTCTGGGTTCACAGGGGTATTTCTGTGTCATACGTGTGACAAGAAAAGCTATTGCGGTATATTGCACTCTTTAAATAGTATTGGCATTTCCAGGGTGGCTAGTCCACCACATTGGTTTTTCCAACTTCAGTTGAAACTGAAGAAGAACTAGGCTTAAGAATCAGGGAGATGGAAATTTAAAATAAAAGTCTTCTTTATTACAATAAAAGCCAGATTGGAGAATAGACCTTCTGTGGCTGCAGAAAGACAAAAGACTAGGTGGGCTGATGGGAACATGCTTTGCTTCTCTCATCCCCCGCCCCTCCAATTCACAATCGGTTAAATCATTTCCATTTGGAATGGGTAGAGAGCTAGTCCTTAAATGTTACCCTAGGTCAGTGGTCAGAAAACTCATTAGTCCACAGAGCCAAATATCAACAGAACAATGATTGAAATTTCTTTTGAGAGCCATATTTTTTTAAACTTAAACTTCCGCTAAGGCCACTTCTTCAAAATAGATTTGCCCAGGCCATGGTATTTTGTGGAAGAGCCACACTTAGGGGGCCAAAGAGCCGCATGTGGCTCAAGAGCCATGGTTTGCGGACCACGGCTCTAGGTAAATGCTTCCACAGGGGAAACTAGAAAATGCTTACTTTGAGAGTAATGGGAAGTTTAGAGTTTTAGACAATGGTATTATATATTAGTGAAACCTAAGTTTTCCTATCCACCTTTAATGTCACATAATTTATTATTCTACACTGCATCAGAGGATCAATGCAACAAGTTATAAGATGATTCCTCTGAGAAAAACAAACAGAAAACAGGGAGGGGATATGGACACAAAAGGGAATAAAGAACAGTTGTTTCTGTAAGGCTGTTAATATTATTGTCTAGAAAAATAAATCAGTCTACTAGTATATGGAAAATTATCCGCTCACTCATACACTCATTCAGTAAACTTTTATTCATGCTCATGCCAGATCAGGAGTTGTATGAGCCACTAGAAACACACAGATGAACAGGTTAGTTCTCATGATTGAGAGGGGAGATGGAGAAGTAAAGCGAAATTACTCCATGGCCTCTGTGTCCTGATTGGACTCTGGTGCAGTTTTCAGCATATCTTCATGGGGGATTTGCAGAGACATGTATGAAGAACAGCAGCTTTACCCTCACTCATATGTTCACTGCTTTAGTCTGCTCAGGCTGCTGTTAAAGACAAATGCCACAGTCTGGGTGGCTTATAAACAACAGAAATGCATTACTTCAAGCTCTGGAGGCTAGAGGGCCAAGGTCAGGGTGCCAGCGTGGTCAGGGTCTGGTGTGTCTCTCTCACGTGGATGCTTCTCTCTGTCTCTCCCCCTCCTGTCCTGTCCACTCTGTAAAAGTCAGTGGGAAAATATCCCTGTGCGAGGATTAATCAAACAACAACCACAAAACCTCTGGTACCTACCTACCTGTTCTTCATGAAGAGTGGATTGGTATAGTTTATGTCAGTGTTTCCCAAACTTTTGACATTTGCGTACCCCTTCTATAATTTTTGTAACGCTGAGTACCCCTCTTAAAAAAAATGGATGTATTTTAATAACAATCAAAATATATTTTTTATTTTTTTTGTATGTACACAAAATAATAATAAACGAAAAATAAAATTATTCATAATAAGATATAAATAAAAGTTATATTATAAATAACATTTATTTGCACACCGGACCATCTCACACCTCACAAGACCCTCTTGACTTGACTCATGAGAATGTAGAATTAGGCGTAGCTAAGCACGGTGCAGTGCCTATCCCCACCAAACTCCGGTGCAACGCGTACCCACACCAAACTCTTCCTGTATCTCTGGGGGGTACGTGTACCACACTTTGGGAAACACTGGTTTAAGTGATTAAATTATAGGAGAACCAGTAGAAAAGATTTCCTCACCAATTTTGTGGAATGCAACTCTTTTCTTTCTTTTAATTTCAGACATCCAGGGCTTCTTAGACACCGCCCTGTCTCCATATACCTCCTACTCTTACTCCATGGAGACCTCCAATGTGCAGGGTTCGACAAGGAGTGCAGCTGTCGCCTACAGGACAAGGCCCGGGGTCCCAGAGGGAACCCTGAACTTAAGTTACGTTCCCCCCGTTGGCTCAGACTCAGTGACGCTCACCTGGACGGCAGCCTCCAGCCCTGCTGGCCCCATAGAGCAGTACCTCCTCTCGTGCCTCCCCTTCGACGACACCCAGCCCTGCGCTCCCCAGGAAGGTCTCGGCACCTCGGCCACCGTCCGGAATCTGCTTCCCTTCACCGAGTACAGTCCCCCTGTCACCCTGACCACAGCCCAGGCTCCTCCCCGAGCCCGGGGTCCGCCCGCAGTGGGGACCATCAGTTCCACGGAACTGCGTGTAGAATGGGCTCCACCCATGGAACCGAATGGTAGGAACTCCAGGCCCAGATTTCACCGTCTTGGGCCAGAACTGAATGAGAATCTAAGGGATTTGGAATTGTGCACGCGAGTCTGGCAATCCCTTGCGTTTGTTTGTGTGTTTTTTTTTATTACTGCAGGGTGTAATTAATTGAGAAACCATCTCTAACGATCTCAGATACTATTTGTCCTGGTTAGTAGAAGGAGTCTATTTCTTTAATCTAATAACAAATTCCATTCATTTAAATTGCCCCTTAAAAGGCTGATATTATCTTTGCTCTTAATGACATCTGCCACAACACAAATTATGTCTCTGATTTAAAATTCACTTACAAAATGCATTATATTTGACTGTGTCACAAAGTTAGGGCACCCGTAAGTAGTAAATTTTCTCTGTTAGGCCTAAAAAAAATGATGTACAGTAATACAAAAAAAAATATGTATATAGGCTCGCTGACTCCATTAAGTTAATTTTTGTGTTCATACAATTGAACCCTGTTATATAGGCCAGACGTACTTTCATAGATTTTTAGTAATTTGTACGTGATGGCAAAACCTTCTTTCTCTTAAAATTACTTGACAAAACTAGATGGAAATCAACTGTAATATCATAATATTTATGCAAACAGGACTTCTGTTAAACAGTTAAGCCAAATTAAAATCTCCAAATTTAAAATACATAAATTGGAAGTGTGCTGATAAAATTCCCATCAAGTAAAAGCTATTCTTAGTAGAAATTATAGCCATTCATCCTGGAAAAAAATCATGAATTTACCTATCATAAATTACAGTTATTTTGTGTTTGCATGTGTTCCAATTTTGTTCGTTTTCCCCAGGAATATGTTTTCAGTAGTATTTCTTACTTTCATCTGTCCATCTCTTTGTTGCTTTTTATAAGTACCCACACTCTATATTACGGAGGAAGTGGTGAGGTAATGGAGTCAGAAGAATAATGAAAAGCCAACACTGATTTTAACTGATTTAACTCCACCCTCCCCCCCCCAAATAGTCCCTTTGTCTGATGAGTCATCTTGGCTTCCTGTTTTTCTTTCCTAGGAATAATTGTAAGGTATGAGCTCTACATGAGAAGACTGAGATCTGACGGAGAACCCACGTCACCAGAAAGTCGAGTGTTTGAGAGCAGCGGCTGGCTCAGTCCTCGCCCACTGGCAGAGTCGGCCAATGAAAAGGCCTTGGCACCCCCTCCAGCAGCCACAACCATCCAGGGCTTGAAGCCTTATACCACGTATGAGTTTAGGGTCTGGGCTGCGAACATGGCCGGCAGCGTGTCCTCCCCCTGGGCCTCAGGACAGACAGGAGAATCAGGTGACCGTCAAGCTCTGAACTCTACTTTTATTTTATATATATATTTTATTGATTTTACACAGAGAAGGAATTGAAAGGAATAGAGAGTTAGAAACGTCGATGAGAGATACATCAACCAGCTGCCTCTTGCACACCCCCCACCAGGAATGTGCCTGCAACCAAGGTACGTGCCCTTGACCGGAATCGAACCTGGGACCTTTCAGTCCGCAGGCCAACGCTCTACCACTGACCCAAACCGGTCTCAGCTGAACTCTACTTTTAAAACTCCCGAAGGAAAACATTGCCTCCAATTAAAGTCAACAGCACCAGAGTGAAAGTTATAAACTTACACAAGCCAAGGGAAAATGTAATTCTTGGTTACGTGGATAACTCAAGGTCATAAGGAACTTGAAAAGTTTTAGGAGGGGAAATGCTTTTGTTATTATTTCAAGGGGCGGGAAAGGGAATGACTTAACTGAAGTAGTAGCCTTTTAGGAAGCGGGCTGTCCTTAGGTCAGCCGTGGGCAAACTACGGCCCGCGGGCCGGATCTGGCCCGTTCGGCTGTTCTCTCCGGCCCGCGGAGCTGAAAGAGCAGAGGGTTCTCTTGCTCTCCCCTCCGCTCCTTCCCCAGCAGCCCAAGAGGAGAGTGCCAGCATGGTCAGATTGCTTTTGTTCCGGCCCTCCGGTCCAGTTTAGGAACCCATGGTGGCCCTCGAGTCAAAAAGTTTGCCCACCCCTGCCTTAGGTTCTCATCTTGCTCCAGAATCAGCACAGTTCCCGTTCAATGAAGGAAATCCCGTTACAAACCTCACAACTCTGCTTTCGTTCTATTTCTCTTTCCAAAACAAATAGTTGAGCTACTGCATGGTACCAAAGGACAAAATCCTGGATTTCAAAATCCATAACTCACAAGTGTGCTTGAATAACTAGTTGACAATATGGAAAAGGAGGAGGATGAGTGTTTTGTGTGGTTTTTTAAAAATTTTTAAAAGATATCTTTCCGCCGAAACCGGTTTGGCTCAGTGGTAGAGCGTCGGTCTGCGGACTGAAAGGTCCCGGGTTCGATTCCGGTCAGGGGGCATGTACATTGGTTGCGGGCACATCCCCAGTAGGGGGTGTGCAAGAGGCAGCTGGTCAATGTTTCTCTCTCATGGACGTTTCTAGCTCTCTCTCTCCCTTCCTCTCTGTAAAATATCAATAAAATATATATTTTTTTAAATAAAAAAAAATAAAAGATATCTTTCCTAAGGCAAAGGAGATGTTTTTAATCCTCCACCTTACTCTTTACATGGAAAACACTTCCCATGTTGTGAGTCTTTAACAAAATAAAAAATACACTTCTGCTGGGCTTTGAATTAATTCATGGGTAGCCAAAGCAACCCGCGTTCTGATTAAATGTGGGCCTGTTAGGGCCGTGGAGACTGAGGGTAGCTGTAGGTTGATGGCCAAGGGAATCATTTCATGAATAAAATGCGCATTGTGCCAGCCATCTTGGACAAATAGCAGTGCCAAGACAGCACAGGTGATGAGCCATGGCGCTCGGGAAGGGGAAAGTCAAGGTCAGAAATGAAAAGTAATGGGTGAAGCCGCAACACCGGACCCTCGTAATCTTATGGGTCACTGGCTAATGAAAGTGTGATGAGGTCCTCTGATAATACCCCTTTGGTTAGCACATTTAAAATCCGTATTAAGATCTCAAGGATGGCAAGGGGAGAATGCGTGTGTGTGTATCTACCCTGCACATTTCAATCAAGATTTATTGAAACCGTACTTCTTTTTTTCCCCCTCAAATATTTTATAAGACCTATGGTTTCCCACCTAATTATCTACTAGTTATCTTTACGAGCACAATCAAACTCCTAGGTTATTTTCATTGTGTAAATGGAAAACGTCTTTGCTGGCAATATGACATCGGAGGACATCCTTGCTGATAACATGTAAAAATGAATGTTTTTTTATATGCAGCTGATTTTTAAAAACTGGAATTTTATGTAAAAAAACAACAACAGGGTATTTCAGAAACTTGAATGGATGTGGGGCCTCGGTTTGTTAAGCCTGTGAGTACAGCGCTCATGGTTTCACTGTTGTCAATGTTGCCCTTGACAGAGCCTCTATCCATGGCCCCTCCCTCGGTCTCCCTGCTCTCACCGCATGCTCTCAACGTGTCCTGGGAGAAGCCCGCAGATAATGTCACCCGAGGAGACATCGTGGGGTATGAGGTCAATATGATTTCTGAACTGTCACCTCAACAACCTGCGCCGGTGGTGTGTTCACAGGTACTGTTATTTCCACACAGTGTCCTTTCTCAGCTGAATTACGTCTTCAGTTTGACGTTTTCTGAGTTTGCAGAATTCAGTGACAGAATTCTTCTTTAGAGGTTGCTTAAATGGGGCATTTATTCCCCAATGTAATGTGATATGTACAAAGCTCTTCTATCTATGTACTTTATATTTTCTAATATAAGCCTATTTTAAAACTAAGTTTGTATAATTCTGTTTAATGAAATCTACTTTTTCTCAATTAATATATATCCTTAAAAGTTTTGTAAGAAGCTGGCTTCTTACAGTAGCGATGTACTATCATATTATTTGGGCATACAATACTCTTAACCATTGACATTGATAATGTATAAATTATTTTGGAAATATAAATAACATTAACAAGAGCATTTAATATGCATTTTGCATATTTCAATTTCCTTGGGGGGAAAATCAGAGGAGTGGAAATTTCTCACAGCTTATAATAAAGGTTTTGATGTTCAAAGCTTGGGGTAGATATTGACTTACTGCATTGTAGAATTTCATTCTCCAGTTAGTGGTCATGAGAATAATAATCATTGCTAACAGCTACTGGGTCTTTACTATGTATCTGGACTAATTCATTTGGTAGATATACGCATATAAACAAACTTTGGTGATGAGAGGATCATGTCAGTTCACTGTATTTGGCTGTACAATCCATTTGGTCAACAGGAAGTTGGCCAGTGACCGAAACTGGATAGTGTCAGCTGGACAAGTCACTGCATCCTTGGCCATTTAGCACTTACTTCTGCCTACAGACAGAGATGCTCTTTGAAGGGATCAATGTGACAAAATTAATCTTCCCACGTGATGCCTCTCCCATTAATTTACCTACATTCCTCTCCCCCAGACTTCCTGGTACCTCATCTTCCAGTCTTTTTGTGTTGATGTCATGACCCATACAACCAAGCCACCGTCATACGTTCCCGGTGTAGCTACCTTGGTCCCTTCCCTTTGCACATGGAGTGGATGACCAGGATCTGCTCATGGAGGTCCTTCTTGCCACTGGTTTTTAGGACCATCCCTGTGTGTGGCTATAGAGCAGCCTTCACCCACATACTAAGACATTTATGAGCCAAACCACATTTCTCTACTCTCTCAGCTTTTAGGAGACCCCTAAGGAGCCTTACGTGTGAGCTCAGGTTGAGTCACCAGAATGATGGATGACACGGGGGCCGGCCTACCTGCTTGCCCAGCATGTCGTGCCTTATGTCCATCTCCCGATACCCGCTTCCATCGGATGATGAATTTCTGTTAGGCGCTCCTGACCTTAAGACTTGGCATGTCCCACAAAGCTCGCGAGGAGTAGCTTTGGCTGCATGGTCAGCTGATGTTCCTTTTCAGCTCTCTTTTTCTGAGGCCCAGTGGCATGCTAGCAGCTCTAGCAAATGGTACGTGGTTTCCACCCCGTGATATGTCCTCGCTCCGCGCCCTAGGTGTCCACCTGGTGATTCTCTTACTGTGGGTTTCATAGCATCTTCTCCCACTCCAGTCACCTCCTGTGCATCGCATCTGCTGGGCTTCCTGTCCCAAGTGGCTGGTCTGCTTGCAACACGCCCTGGGTCCCGCCCTCCTCTGGATGCTCTCAGCACCGTGATCAGAATAGCATTCCCAGACACGAGGTGTGCTCTCCCAGAACATGAGATAATACAGAAGACCCACACACCTTAACATATGTTATTCTCACCTCAAAACAACTTTTTTTTTTTTACCAGAAATCTACATGAATAACATCAGGTTGTTCTAAGTGGGGTGAATTTTTATAGCAATATGAAGTTTTACCCACTTTTAAATTGTATGTTATTTAGAAAATTTTAAGTCACGAGGCAAAAACAATAAAATTGATATCCTCAATTATATCTTTAATAACCATTTATAATAAGAGAGATAGAGAATTAATAATTCAGTGTCTGTTGTTTTCCTGATTTCTAAATGTAATTGCAGTGAAGTGGTTCCACGGCTTTAAATTATTCCTTGATTTTGAGATACTTTGAAATCACCTTTATTTCTGAAACCGTATGTAAATGATGTAATTTAAATTCTGGCCCTTACTGGTCTGGCTCAATGGATAGAGCATTGGCCTATGGACTGAAGGATCATGGGTTTGATTCCAGCTAAGAGTATGTACCTTGGTTATAGGCTGAATCCCCAGTACGGTGTTTCTCTCTCATCAGTTTTTCTAACTCTCTATCTCTCTCCCTTCCTCTCTGTAAAAAAAAAATCATAAAAATAGATTTTTTAAATAAATAAATAAATTCTGATCTCACTGTTTTCTAGAACTACTCACTTAGGTTATAAAATTTTAAAGCCAAGACTCAGGCAGATATTCCAAATGAATTTTATTATACTCCTAAAAGGAAAATATCTAGAAAAGTCCTACATACATGACTAACCTGTACAGTTTTCATATTTATGGAATATATTTATATTTATGAAAGACTGTGTGATCTCTTTTTCATATCACCAGTCCCTGGAAGAAACTGTTTTGTACTTACTCATGCTTATTGTCATACTCTCCATTTCAATGATTTTTTTTCTGGGTATAATTTCCAGTGGTTCTTTGTGTCTACAGACCAAGCAAATTTACATGGATGCTTTGATCATGTCTAGTCATAATGACGGACCCGACTCTCAGCGCTGGTTATTTAATTACTTGTTTATGGACTAGGGAGTTCCTCCCAGTCTCCTTTGCTCAAATCTGCTATTTCATCGGAGACTGTGTGATAAAGACACCATCTCAAAAAATATTAACTGTTTGATCTAATGCATATGCGCTTATTTGCATAAGAAAGATAATTGAGAATTGACCTCATGTGGCTGCTCAGTAATGTGTTTATTTTTTTGTTTTGTTTTGTTTTACAGAAAATGATGGGATTGATTTAGCAAAGTGACATCTCTCTGTACCATCTCCATCGAATAGCATGTGGGCATTGCTGCGCGGGGGTAGCGTTGGCCAAGCCCTATGGTTTTAATTGGACTTTTCCATGATGGCAGTGACAGCGTCACCATCCTTTATCTTCACCATCAGAGACAATAACCATCCCACCACGCTGCTTTATGGGGCAATAACGTGGGTTCCTCATCCATCCACGCAGGAACGGCATTATCACCCCATAAAACAGTGTGATTGGATGGTTATCAATTAAACCCTCGCTTGTTGAGACTCTTCCAACGAATTCTCTTCTCCTAAGAGTGATCGGCAGTCCCTCCTTCTGTTTGAATTCATGCAGCTTGGATGGCCAAGGTGATATTTTTCACGCCGATTATCCAGAATCTGACTTTTTATTTATTTAATTTTTTTTTGCCTCGAAGGTGTTGGCCAGGACTGACGCCCAGCAGCTGTCCTGCACTGTAAGTGGACTGAAACCTTATAGCACCTACAACTTCACTGTTTCCCTCTGCAATCCCGCTGGTTGTGTAGCCAGTGCTTCGGCAGCAGGGCGGACTCTGCCAGCAGGTAAGCCAGTTTTCACGGCCGTGACAAATATACTGTGGGTTTATAAACCAACGCCTACAAAGCTCAGCGCCTTCTCCCCTTTGGACTTCATCTTTGTCTTCTGCTTTCTCCTGCTCCCTCACTCGTCCTGCTTGCTACTACCTTTGCCTTTTTAAGCAGGAAAATAAACAAGTTTAAGAGGTGCCTAGGAGGCCCGAGTTACAACTGTTACCGTAATAAGAAATAGAATGAAATGCAGAGAAACCCAGGCTTAGCCGCCATCCCAGGTCCTGGCGATGCCCTGACAACTGTTAGATGTATACAGGGGACTTCTTCTTCTTCTTCTTTCTTCTTTCTTCTCCTTCTTCTCCTTCTTCTTCTAAAATCAATTTCAGAGAGGAAGAGAGAGAGAGAGAGAGCGCAAGCAATGATGAAAGAGAACCATTGACCAACTGCATTCTTTCTGCATACCTTCCACTAGGGATTGAACCCACAACCTGGGCATGTGGCCTGACTGGGAATGGAACTGTGACCTCCTCCTTCATAGGTTGATGCTCAACCACTGAGCCACGCCAGTCCTTATGAGGACTCAGAATATCTTGTCCTTCTCTGTCTTGACCTTTTTTGTGAGGTTGGTTTTACTCCTATGTTAGGGGACCAGACATCCGGGAATGTCCTGCTGGTATATTTTGCCTTTATTGGATAGACAGTGGCATACTTATTATTTAGTATTCATAAGAATGTGCTAAGATTATAAAATTTAAAGACTTGTCCACTATGATCATGGTAGGAAGTGGTTTGTATATAAATTCCCTTGCCTCACTTAGAATAAACCAGACTCAATACAAACCTGATTACCTGTGTTATTACCTGGATAACACAATTACAGGCCATTTAGTCTATTTTCAAATCAGTTTTCCATCAGCGGCCCAACAAGCCTTGGTTTCCTGGGGCTCCTTAAGAAAACGCCCTGCTGTGAGTGGAAAAGCCTCCGACATGAATGACAGATGGTGCACAAATACTCCGCTACGAAACACTCCCTAGACCCTCTTCCTGTCTTCAGGTCCAATTCTCCAGTCTGTTGTCTTATTTTGTTTTCATTCTGGAAAAACTCGTTGGGCTCACATGATCTCATACAAGGAATTTGTGTTTCTTCCAATGTTCCATCCATGAGAATGACTCCCAAATTCCAAGAAATTCTGTCTTATTATCTCTGTGACAGGACTCTGTATTTTTATACAGTTAATATATAGTCCAGTCATATTTCATCTTACATGCATCTCAGCTAGGTGCTCCAAAGAATTGACCTTTGACCTCCTGGTTCATAGGTCAACGCTCAACCACTGACACACCAGCCGGGCTAATATGTTGTTTATAACCTGTTTCCCAGGTGTTTGTCCAACAGTCTGATAGCTTTAGTGGTAGGCAGCTCCTATCTCTCAGGCAAATCACACCTCCTCTAAAAGGTGTTTTCGTATATTGACCAAGCGATCTCCCTATGGCTTCTGTTTAACATCCTTTTTCGACTCCCTGGGGGGCTGTCCTCAGTCTCATTTCTCTTCCTCATGACATCACATGTCATAATTTTTCCATAACAACACCTCTACCCCAGCTTCCCCTTCTTCGGGCTATACAGTCCCAGGCCGCTCCCACTTGCAGCTCACGTGCCCTGGTCTCCTATGCTATTTGTACAGCCCTGTCTTCCAGATAAGATCCTGGCTGTGTGTGTGGAGACACAAACAAACTAAAGGAACTGAAGGGAGACATGCCTGTCCCTAGAGGGTAGACAGCCCCTGGGCCACCAAAGAGTAAAGCAAGGAAAATGTCCTTGAAACCCAATCCTTCCCACTCAAGGCAGCCATGATGTCTGTACTGCCACCAACCACTGTGGCTGTAGCGAGTTTTGTGGTTTTTCCTAAAACTTTCCTTGAGGTTAGACATCTGGATGTAGCATAGATATTAAGGTATAGAAATCAACAACGGGGAAAGCCACACGTTTAGAATAGTGAACAGGTTTGATGTAGGAAAGGACTAAAGGTTGACTCTCACCTTTATGTTTCTTCTAGTAACAAAATGGCAATTAGGAGGATATATATTACTCCAACGGATTCTGGTGGTTTGGGGGGTAACTTCACTTGTAAATCTAAATGCAGTTAGTTCATATGAGCTCATTATTGGAGATCGAAAGAAGCCAACCACATTTACAAATTTTTAAGAGTACCAAAAATCACAAGTAGCATCCAGCTAAATCATGAGAATGTGTCTTCCTTGAATCTCAGTCAGATAAATAAAAAAGATACTTGTAACCCTAACCTGTTTGGCTTAGTGGATAGAACATTGGCCTGTGAACCGAGGGTCCCAGGTTCAATTCCGGTACCTTGGTTGTAGGCACATCCCCAGTAGGGGGCGTGCAGGAGGCAGCTGGTTGATGTTTCTCTCTTCTTCATGTTTCTAACTCTCTATCCCTCTCCCTTCCTCTCTGTAAAAAAAATCAATAAAATATATATTTTAAAAAAGATATTTGTAAAGATTTATCTGACTATTCATTAAAAGGCTTGAGAATTATAATTTGCTTTCTTGTGCTTTAAAAGTATGTGTGTGTGTGTTTCCATCTGATATAGGCTTAGAATTGGTGCGTTTCATCCAGAACATTCTGTCACTACTCCTCTAGTTTGGGATCTGACTTGCGGGAGGGGTTCTCCCCGGAGCTGCTGCTTCCTGCTCCATTGTCAAATCTTGGCGATTTGATCCATGGCTTTGGAGTTGCTTCCCAGGGCCCGAGGGTAATGAGCTTAAGGACTGAACCCTCTTAGAGCCCTTGTTATCCCTGAAAATTACCCTTTTAATGGAGGAAATTCGTGCCTTTCTATCCCTTGCAAATGAAGTACTCTTTAAACCTTTTTAAAGAGACATTTCTTTGGGGGAGCCGGGCCTTGGAGGGACGGGGCTCTTTCCTTAGCCGGTCAGGAGTTGACCTCTGCACCCCGAGCTCAGATGAGCCCATCTCCCATTAAGCAAGTAATTAGTGGTGCATTAAGCCTTTTTTTCTCTGAATCCAAAGTAAAAATGTATAAGCTTTCGGCTGCTGGCTTGAAAACACATAATGTTTTGCATGCAGGCGCCTAAGTCTCCTCGCTGCCAATAGGGCCCAGAGTGATTAAACAAGCACTCTTAATATGTTAATTTATAATTTTAATTACAACAATCTTGTACATATAGTCATTAGTGAATACCAATATAAATATTTTTCTATCTTTTTATTCATAATGCATAAACCAATCATCCCGTTACTTCTGTGAGGTCGCCGCTGCTTTTTTGTTTCATAATACAATCTTTGTTCTGAGTTATGAATGCATTTGGTTCGTTCCTGTCTTGAATAATCCCTCATTAAGCCAGTCACTTTCGGCTCCACGCTAAAAAGGAGGAAAAAAAAATTATCATGCAAATGCGGCGTGCCATATTAAAAAGCACATTACCAAACACTTCTGTTGCTGTCCTTCAATTAGTTTCCCTTCTTTGAATTTAATTCCATTTGTTGTTAAACTACCCACTTGATGTATGGACTCATGAATCTGAGGCTGCTGCCGGGAAGCCGGGGTTGGGGTGGGGGGGAACGGGGTGGGGGGTGGAAATCACAGTCTCTGCGAAGAGCTGCGGAGGGAGCCGAAATGAATTGGCTTCACCTTTGACAAGAACACTCAAACAGCACCGGAATCCTCTGATGATTCAGCGGGGCTAATTATCCAATTATTTATTCCAAGAATAAAGGCAGCGCTCCGGCGGCGAGAGGCCTGGAGAGCGATGGGAGGAATGTGGGAATGGCAGCTCCCCTTCCGGAGCTGGGGGATGCGCTGGATTCTGGGCCAGGGGCTCAGGCAGCCCCCAGCTATCCCCACCTTCCCCATCTTCACCATCCTCCCCAGCATCCCCAGTATGCCCACCTTCCCCAGCATCCCCATCTTCCCAGTATCCCCATCTTCCCAGCATCCCCACCTTCCCCATCTTCTCCAGCATTCCCACCTTCCCCACCTTCCCCATCCTCCCCATCCTCCCCAGCACCCCCCTTTCCCCACCCTCCCCACCTTCCCCATCCTCCCTACCTTCCCCACCTTCCCCATCCTCCCCACCTTCCCCACCTTCCCCATCCTCCCCAGCATTCCCAACATCCCCCCTTCCCCAGCATCCCCCTTTCCCCAGCATCCCCCCTTCCCCAGCATCTCCATCTTCCCAGCATCCCCACCTTCCCAGCATCTCCACCTTCCCCATCCTCCCCACCTTCCCCACCCTCCCCACCTTCCCCAGCATTCCCATCTTCCCAGCATCCCCATCTTCCCCACCTTCCCCACCCTCCCCACCTTTCCCATCTCCCCCACCTTCCCCATCTTCCCTGCCTTTCCAGCATCCCTATCCTCCCAGCATTCCCATCCTCCCCACCTTCCCCAGCATCCCCACCTTCCCCATTATCCCAACCTTCCCAGCATCCCCATCCTCCCAGCATTCCCATCTTCCCCAGCATCCCCATTTTAGCAGCACCCCCATCCTCCCCAGCATCCCAACCTTCCCAGCATCCCCCATCTTCCCAGCACCCTCATCCTCCCCATCCTCCCCACCTTCCCCGGCACCAGGAAGGGTCCTGGTGTGTCTGTCTGTCTGTGTTGCCCTTTCAACACCAGAAATGCCTTCACAGGTTCCCCCAGCGCGTCAGATTCCACCGCTCTTGGGCGATGCTCAAGTTGAATCTCCCCTGATTAAAAGCTTTTGGTTCAGAGCAATACTTTTTAATTGCCTAATGATATAAGTCGGTTCTTCGGCAAGAACCGCACATTTAGGAGTTCATTTGCAATATAACTGAAAAATTCATCGCATGGCAGTAAAACAATTTACTGTTAATTACAAGGAGAAGAATTTGCTCCCAGATTGCCATGAATCATGCCGCACTCCTCGAGATTTATAACAGATGTGTAAGTGGGATGAATTAGCAGGGTTTAATAACAGAGACACAAATCATGCAGACTTCAAGGAGCTTTAATTGATATACTAGAATGTGACGGGCATGAATCACTCAGCCATTCCACGGCACGGGAACATATGGTCAGCTCAATATGCTGCCGCTTAAATCGGTCGGCGAGTCGTTGGCTGTCCCATATGGTGGAAGCAATATATTTTTCATGATTAAAAAAAAAAGCATCTATTTTTTAAAGAAATATGATTGCAAAGCATGTTTGTTATTGAACAGTTACCTGAATGCCAGACTCTTTTTTTTTTTAATGATTCTTAAAAAAACACACAAAACAACATGGCAACTTCCCAAAATAAATAGCCACAGCGGCTGGTAATACCAGGTCGCTGGAGGCACTGGGAGAGCCAGATAGGTGCTGGTTGGCACACTTGGCAAAGCCTGTGTAGAAGAGCCGTGGATGTGAGCTGCGGTGTCAGGGAAATCCTTCAGACTTGGGCAGAGCCAACCATTGATAGGAATGATGTCACTGTCAGATAGTTCAGGAATGCCCGGATTTGCACCTAGAATGGCATCAGTTGAATGGGAGACGCTTCCTGAGCAAGATACCCCAGTGGCTGTGATAATACTGTGGCCCCCGGACCCCAGTGTAACCAGGGGACATGACCCTTTATATCCACCTCTTCATTAAAGTTCAGTCCTTCCAGGCCATTCCAGAAGACATCCTGGCGGACTGTCGCAGGCGCACCATTTCCCTGTCATTCTGGAAGAATCATCTCGGTGTAGGAAAACGGGCATCCCAGTCCAAACCAGTAACTGCTAGCCCTGGAGCATTCCTTTATCGGAACTGGGATGGGGCAGCTTCCGGCAAAGCCCCGCAAGCCCCCGTAAATCTGACAGGCTTGAAAAAGGAATATTGCCGCCTCAGAGCTGCGGCTGCCAGGATTTAATGTCAACAATTAAAATTTATTTTGATCCTTACCTACTGTTTATTACTGTTTGTATACACAACAGACCTCACTAATACAGAGATGCACTATTAGATGGAATTACCATCTGTTCAGAGGGAAACGCTGGCATCTGTCTTAGACGCTAAAACTAAAATGATATTATTTCTCACAAAACGAAATTAACTGCTTTGACTCACCAGCCTTAATTGTGAATGCGCGGAGGCACCACCAAAGGAAAAGGCTCATGGGTAAAATACGCGATGACCTCTGTGGACAGGTCTGTACTGAGATACTGGACTCTAGCGGGGGCTGCACTTGGCCCCTTTGTGGGGCACAGAAATGGCATTTGGAATTCACACTTTTTAAAACACTGTGTTAGCTTTATAATATGCTAATTATGGTAAGGCATTAAAGCATCACAATTGTTCTATGTAAAAATTGAATCATCCTATCTATATACATACATATACTAGTACCCTGTTTCCCCGAAAAAAAGACAGACAGTGTCTTATATTAATTTTTGCTCCCAAAGATGTGCTAGGTCTTATTTTCAGGGGATGTAGTATGTTTCCATGAAGTAGGTCTTATTTTCGGAGGATGTCTTGTTTTCGGGGAAACACGGTATATATGTGTGTGTATGTGTCTTTACACGTACTAGAGGCCCATTGCAGGAAGATTCCTGCAAGAACAGGGCTTCGGGCGGGCTGCCTTCCCACTGCCTTCTGCTTTCCTTTCCCTCCCACTGCTGCTGCCCCCCACTCCATGATTTCCCTCTCGCTGCTGCCCAGCGCTTTTCCTTTTGCAGCTGCTGCCACCACCACTGCTGCTGCCCTGTGCTTTCCCTCCCGCTTCCACCACAGCCCCTCTTTCCACTCTTTCCCTCCTTCTTCCTTCTTTGCTGTCTTCAGTCTTCAAGCCACACCTGTGTATGCAAATTAACTGTCATCGTTGTTGGGTTGATTTGCATATTCACTCTGATTGGCTGGTGCGCATAGCGGAGTGATGGTCAATTTTGCATGTTTGTTTTTTATTAGTGTAGATATATATTACCCAAGTATTTTGATAAATGTGTCCTAAATATGTGCAAGGAAAGAAACGAAATGGACCATAATGCATCTGAGCAAAATCAAAATTGCCATAGTTTCTGCAGTGACACCTTTAGGAAAATATAAACCCTATCTTCTCAGTGAGATGAGTTTTAATTTCATCCACACTGACCTATATAAAAGATCTCTATTTAGCACCCTATCCTTTTTGTAAGCCTAAATACCCTATTTTAGAAGGTCCCCAGAAGCTAGAGGATTGGGAGCACCAAAGACAATTGCATCTTCCATTCTGATGTCCTGTATTTTCCAAACTTTAGACATATGTCTACCCCTTCTATTATTTTCTTAACGCCGAGTACCTCTCATCAAAAAAAAATGGATGCATTTTAATAACAGTCAAAATACATTTATTTTTTTTATCTTTTGGTACATATACAAAATAATAAACGAAAAATAAAATTCATAATTATATATATATATATATAAATTATAAATGTTATAATATATATTATATATAATATAATATATGTTATTTATAATATAACTTTTATTTGCACACCAGACCATCTCACGCCTCACAAGACTGTCTTGACTTGACTCATGAGAACGTAGAATTAGGAGCAGCTAAGCATGGTGCAGTGCATATCACCACCAAACTCCGGTGCAATGCTTACGTACCCCCACCAAACTCTCCCTGCACCCCTGGGGGTCCTTGTACCACACTTTGGGAAACACTGCAGTGATGTCAAATCCCTAATGCTACTTTCTGAGGATCCAGACTTCAGCTCTCTGTATCGCCAAGTAATGAATGGCGGCGCACCCACGGTTAATGCATGTACACAGTGCATTAACTGTAACTGTAGTACATTTATTTGTGCTGGAGGAGACTTGAAAATGATTAAAAAATCAATACTTTGCTGTCAGAGAAGCAAGTGTTACGATGCATTTAAGTAGATAATTGCAGAAGCCCCATAAAAGCTTCAAGTTTGGGTAGCAAGAATGCCATAATTACAGTCCAAGCAACGGCCTTTTATTAACGGTGGAAGCCAGGGAACGGTGCTCCCTGTCATCATCACTGGTCCAATCGCAGTTCAGGAATCATGACTCCTCCTCCCTCCTTCCTCCCATGGAGAGTCCTCATGCTGTGCTGGTTCCTGTTGATGGCCAGGATGACTGTGGACCACGGCCATGTTTATTTGTCAAGGAGGGAAATCCCACACAGTCTCCTAAAGCAGTGCTTTCTGGCTTTTCTTGATGTCATAGAACACAGAAAAGTTAATATTTATAGGCCAGTCTGGGGTGGAGGAAGATAGGGGCTCAGAGCTGAAGGGGATCCATATGTCCAGCACCCCTCCTGGGCATACTGATTGAGAAGCAGGTCTTGGAAATGCCCAGTCATGGGCCTTTGAGACTGGAAGAGATCCTAGACATAATAAGACGCGACATAATCCTCAGCACGCGGGGTGTGGAGGAACAGAGACATGAAATAACGGATTCACCAATATTCCATAATGAGGGAGTTAGCCAGGTGACAACCTTAAGTTTCTCCTTTTCCAGTTCAGTTTCACTAAACATACTCTCTTTTAGAGACGCCTGAACAAAGAAGGCAGCAGTACAATAGATCTTGTCCCCTTTTCCCGTTATAGTGATCTCTGAGAGTCTGGGGATGAGGGACCTTTTCTTCTTCTGGTCACGGATTGGATAGCAGTTGCAGTAGGCCAGTTGCCAACTGCATCTCAGAGAAAAAGTCACAATCCTTTTCTGTTGACATGGCGCCTGAGGATGTCTTACGCTAGCCTGCTCCCCACACAGTCCTGGAATGTGGGAGGGCTGCTCTCCTCAAATTCAAAGTTGATGATGTTTTAAGATATTGACACGGTCCTGCAGTCTTCATAGACAACAAACTCTTCCTTGAAGATAAATAAGGAGATTTGATTTTTAAGACCTGCCATGGGCAAGAGCTTCTGCTCATTAAGCCTTCCGTTCTTATCGGGTGATGTTCAGACTCCACACTACATAAATTTTGCAAGTGTAAATTTATGCATAATGATATGCTATTAATCAGATTATAAGGCAATAAATGCCGCATAGAGAAGAATGTATATTATTGAGCATTTTATAAAAGGCCAGCTATAAACAGAAGAGACAGACTAGAAATCAGATTGCAGAGCTATTGCAAAAAAATGTAAGAACATTGTAATTTTATTCCACGTGAAAACAGACGTTGTATGTTGTTATTCTTTGAAATGAGGGATATAGAAGTTCCATTTTGTTCACATTTATAAGATTTTTCTAAGTAAATACTGGTATATTTTGAATGTGGATATTCTTTGATCTTTTATCACATGCAATTTAAAAGATGTGTTGTTGGTTACTAATAACAGTGCCTTGCAATGATACAGAATTTTGTTTTGCAAAACTGAAAGCAACTATGTATGTATGAATATAGATTTTATTTTTACTAATTTTTTTTCTTAGATAGGGGAAGGGAAAGAGAGAGAAAGATTGATGTGAGAGGGCAACATTGACTGGCTGTCTCCTGCATGCTCCCTACAAACATGTGACCTCCAGGTGCCCAACCATCCAAGCCACACCAACCAGCACTGCATTTTGTGCTTTTGATACCATGTTCTAGATCATCCGTGGGCAAACTATGGCCCGCGGGCCGGATCTGGCCCATTCGGCTGTTCTATCCGGCCCACGGAGCCGAAAGAGTGGAGGGTTCTCTTGCTCTCCCCTCCGCTCCTTCCCCAGCAGCCCAAGAGGAGAGTGCCAGCATGGTCAGGTTGCTTTTGTTCTGGCCCTCCGGTCCACTGTAAGAACCCATGGTGGCCCTCCAGTCAAAAAGTTTGCCCACCCCTGGGCTAGATTGACTTGTGTTGTCTGTCTCCTAACTACTTACTGCAGTTTGAGCTGACTTTGGTCATCTTTTTCTTTTAGCCTTCATGGTAGCTTTTGAAATGTCTGCTATGCAGCATCTATTGAATATTTGGAAAGAAACCCCTTGAAACATTTCTTGTCAAACTGCTTTAGGGTTGAAGTCCTTTGTTTTTTTGTTTGTCCAGGAGACTCTCTCTCCTTCACTTCCGGAATGATAACCTTGCTGGGTAAATTACTTTAGGTTGTAGGGTCCTGTTTTTCAGCACTTTCTAGATGCCCTACCCCCTCTGTCCTATAAAGTTGCTGCCGCCAAATCAGATGACAGTCTTACATGGTTTCCTTTGTATGTAATTTTTTCCTCTCGTTTCCTTCGAGATGGTCTGTCTTCAGCTTTTGCCGTTTCCATTACAATATGTCTTGTGTGTGTTCCTTTGGGTTCATCTAGTTTGGAACTGTTTGGATCTGTTTCCTTTCCCAGGTGAGGAAACTTACCAGCCATTATTTCTTTAAATAAAGTTTCCATTCCTTCCTCTTGCTCTCCTCCTTTTGGAAATCCCTATAATGCCAGTGTTTGAGCATTTGATGTTATCCTAGAGGTCCGGCAAAGTACCTTTGTGGCTTGTTGTTATGTGTTTGTTTTTCGTCTTTTTTTTCTTTATGCTGTTCTGATTGGTCAGTTTCTACCAGTCTCTCTCTGACACCTCTGATCTGATCTGGTTTTCTGCATTAGCTAATCTGCTGTTAATTTCTGAGAGAGAGAGAGAGAGAGAGAGAGAGAGAGAAAAGAGAGGAGAGAGATTTCAATTATTGTATTCTTTAGGTCTGCTTCCTTCTTTTTTACACTTTTCTTGCTGACCTTCTCCCTAATCCCTCTCAGGTTGGATGAGCACCGTTATGACCATTTCTTTAAATTCTTTGGTAGGCAAGTGACTAACATCCATTTCCTTAGGGTTGTCTTTTTTTTTTTTTTTTTTTCTGGGCCTTTTTCTTGTTCCTTCATTTGCAAGATATTTTTCCTGTGTTTTCATTTTGTTTGACTTTCTGTGCTTGCTTATATAAACCAGACAAGATAGCTGTCTGACCCAGTCTTGGAAAAGTAGCCTATACAGAAGCGGCCCTCTGAAACCTGTGTGTACCAGGTGGTATGGGCAGGCGGATAGGAGTGAGCTAATGGGGGCTGAGGCCTCCCAGCTGGAGCAGTGCTGGGTGGAGGGGCCAGGTGCCTGTAGGTGTGGGAGTTGATCCTGATTGCTGGCCTCTGATTGGTGGATGGGCTTCACGAGACCCAGTAGGCAGCCAGGAGCCTCTGGATAGAGGCCCCGCCCACCCTTTGGGGGTGGACCTTTAAGGAGGCTCTCTGACCTTTGACCTCAGTAATTCCACAGCTCTCTGAGAGCTCTCCGGGCTCCCCAGCCTTCTCTATGCAGACCCTCTCTTGCTTGTTGTGCCAAAGGCATGGTCCCTTACAGAAGGGACCTCTGTGTGCAGCTTCCGGTGCTGGGTAGTGTTGGGAAACTGCTTGGAGCTGGATAGGTGCCCACAGCGCCTGGGGCACCGGCCTGCGGGGCGGGGAAACTGGGGGCCCGGAGGCCAGGTACGGGTGCCCAGCCCTGTGATTCCTGCTCGCCGCTGCCTTTGTTCAGAGGCAGGAGGCTCCAGGCCACGTAGTCCTAAGGAACAGGCCGCAGGGCCTTGGCAGGTAAGGTCAGAGCCCCCCAGGAGACCCCCAGTGGCCACCAAGGTGGAGGGGGGGCTAGATAGCCACGCCCCTCTGCTCCTCTGCCCCGAGAGTTCCTGAGGTCCCCTGGTTCTCCTGGTGTCCCAGTGTCTGCATTTCCTCTCTCTCCTGTTTGTGTCAGAAGCTGTCCATTCAACGCTCAGTGTCTCTCAGGTCATTGCTGCTTTTCGCATCTGTCTCTCCTTCTGATCTTCTCGTAGCCCCTCGCACTGTTGAGTCTCATGGCAGATAAAGTCTGTCCTGTGGTTTGGTTCCTAGAACCCCAGGCATCCTTGAGAGCCTAACGGATTTGATTTTGAGTGTGATGCCCGCAGTGGCAAGGGTCCATAACGTGTGCGGATCTGTGTCTGGAGGCCGGAGTCAAGTTCTCGAAGGTTAACAGGTGTTTTCTGACCTTTAGCGCCAGCGCAGCTGAGGCCGCCTTTGGTGGAAGGGCTCAGCGGCCCAGCCGCCCGCGCTCGCTGGCTCCCGCCCGCCGAACCGAATGGCCCGCCGCCCCTCTGTCAGCTGGAAAGGGGGGAGACGTCCCTCCCAGCCCCGGGGGCCCGGGCGGAGAAAGGGGTCCGCTTCCCCGGACACGGACACTACACATTTCCCAGCTCCACGCTCCCCGTCCACACGGGCTTCACCGGTGAGTGTGGCTCACGGCCCTTTCTGTAAGAGGCACGGAGACCCAAAGCTTCCTGTTATTTTGATGTGCATTTACAATGATTTTTTTTACTGTGCCTATTTATAGAAATGCCAGTTCAGCCCTTTGATAGCTTCAGCTTGATTGTGTCCACCTGTCTTTCTCTTTCTCTCTCTCTCTCTCTCTCTCTCTCTCTCTCTCTCGGATTCTGGGAAAAAGTGGGGGAAGTGGAAGAAAGGAAAGAAAAAAAGTAGATATGGAAAAGCTGTCTTCCTGGGTCAAACTACCATATTTGCTGGCGTATAAGACGATTTTTTGGCCCTGAAAAATATGCCTCCAAGTGGGGGGTAGTCTTATACGGCGAGTATATAACAAACTCTGTATTTTGAGTGGAAATGTTAAGGGGTCGTCTTATACGCCCAGTCGTCTTATACGCCAGCAAATACGTTATTTTTAGGGTCAAAAAATCGTCTTATACTCCGGCAAATACAGTATGTGATGAACGTGGCTTTTGGACAAAGTTTCTAGAACTTTTAATTTCCAGGACACTAGTCACTGGCTCTGTGAAGAGTTCTGTGGGCAAACGAGCGGGAAATGCACTCTCTCTGGGAGGGTTATTAAAGCCTCTAAATGAAATACAAGAACGTTCTCTAACTTAGTTCGGATATGTATTCCCAACACTTGCACGATGTGTAACTTTTTAAGAAAGTATAACCGCTGTTAGCACGCCAGGTTCTGTGGAGGGCATTGAAGGGGATGGTATTTCAGGGAACACGTGCCTTCTAACTGGCGATAGAGGAAGGCATCAGCCACGGGCACAGGAAGTAAAGGCGCCGAAACACCTCCTTGATTGACATAAAAGCATTTCCATATCATGTTGTTGTTGTTTGGAAATGAAAATCAATGCAGAGAAATCTCCAACAGGATACCAGACTTTTTTAAAAATATATATATATTTTATTGATATTTTACAGAGAGGAAGGGAGAGAGATAGAGAGCTAGAAACGTCGATGAGAGAGAAACATCAACCAGCTGCTCCCTGCACACCCCACACCGGGGATGTGCCCGCAACCAATGTACATTCCCTTGACCGGAATCGAACCCGGGACCTCTCAGTCCGCAGACCGATGCTCTACCACTGAGCCAAACCAGTTTCGGCCCGATACCAGACTTTTAACTAGAGACAGCATCCGACCCTGCTCATGTACCTCACCCAGCTCCCGGTCTCCCTAGAATATTCTAGAAGTTGTTGCCTCTAGGATTTATAGTACTTAAGGCCACCATTTCCCTATAGATTGTAGACCACTGTGACTCCTTAGGCTTCCTACTTCGCTTTCCCAATTTACAAAGTATAAGACGCACATATAAGTATGTGTGTATGCATATTGTTCTGTAAATTCATAAGGCTTTGGTCATTCTGGAACAAATAGCTGGGTGGGTGGAGTGGGGGAGGGATTGAGAGAAAGAGGGGGGAGAAAACTCATGGACACAGACAACGGTGTGGCAATTGTGGGGGAGGGGGAGGGGAGGGAGTGAGGGAGGGATGGGAGAAATAGATGGGGACGAGGCAGTGAGCACACAGTGCAGCGTGCAGATGGCGTGTTGTTGAGCTGTGCACCTGAAACCTGTATCATTGTGTTAACTGATGTCACCCCGGTACACGCAGTTGATATCACACACACACACACACACACACACACACACACACGATAGATATTTCACGGGGTGGGGACAGCGGAATGGAATTGCATTAGAAACAGTAGCTGGAGCATCCCTGTTTGCACCTAACCCAGCGAACGGTGTGCTCCGAGTGGGGCTGGCCGTGGAGGCTCTGGATAATGAATCATGATCGCCCTCCAGCTGGGCGGTGCTGGGATTAATGAGCACTTGCCTGGCCTGGGCATGGGCACCGTCACCGAGGGCTAGGAAGTCAACCTCCCCGCCCCCACCCCCAAAATGCGAACCTTCTGCTTCGATTTATAGCAGTCAGAGGAAGGAGGGAAAGCACAAAAAGCAGGTGTCTGGAAAGGCACCTACAGATAAAAATGATTTCTTCTTTCGAATGGAAATGGAAACTCCCTCCCCGGCCACCCACCCGGAGCAGCATCGGCTCCCCTCACCTGGGTGTGTGAGCCGTGAGCCCGTGGCGTGGCTGGCCGGCCCGCGGGCGGACAGGTTTCAGATGGGACCACCTGCTGCCGCCGCAGGAAAGATGGAGTGGCCCGTCCCGTTAACGCAGTTAGCCCTCTGCACTGCCTCTGGGCGGCCTTCTCCTCCCAGGCGCACGGGCTTGGGCAGGTGCAGTGTCTGGGAAGTTTTCCAGAAGCTGCTTCGAAACAGTTAGGCCTGCCCACCCAGGGTCTTTCTGTTCCTAACAACCCCCCAGCGGCCCGGAAATGTGTTTGGGGCACACGCCGTGTGAAGGACCAGGCGGGGAGATCACAGTTTGGGCTTGCCCTGCTCCCTGCAGCTCTGGGGATTCCTGGAGGAGAAATTCTTCTGCATTCGGGCACCTCTGAGGGCATCCCAGGCCCTTCCAGTAGTAGCTCCGCCTTCCTTTTAAAGCTCTCTAACTTTGCATCAAGTTATTGGGCGTGTTGTTTTATAGCCTTAAAAAGTGTTTTGTTTTCCAGTTCTTTTTTCAGTTACAGCTGACATTCAGTATTAGTTTCAGGTGTGCAGAAGAGTGATTCACTTACAAAGGGATCCCACTGATAACTCTAGTCCCCACCTGACCGCGCATCCATTACACGTAGTTCAGTATTACTGTAATCACAGCATTATTGGCTATATTTGCATCCCCATGACTGTTTGGGAACTGTCCCTTTGTGCTTCTCAAGTCCTTCACCTTCTTCCCCCAGCCCTTTGTCCTCTGGCCAACCTCAGTGCGTATCTCTGAGCTTGTTTCTATTTTGTGTATTCATTACTTTTGTGTTTTGGAATGCCTCATATAAATGTAATCCTATGGTATTCGCCTTTCTCTGACTTATTTCCCTCTTCGCATAGTACCCTCTAGGTTCATCCTTGTTGTCACAAATGGTAAGATTATTTAAAATTGGGATAATACTACTACTTACTGTATTGATATCTTGGAGGAAGGGAAGGATTAAAGGAGACAGCCCGCCTAATGAACTTTGCACAGTGTCTGCTACACACATTACTTAGCATTCGTTAAACATTACCTGTTAACTATCACTCCTTTAATGAATATGAAGTAAGTGCCAACGATGGGACAGGAGCTTTTCTAAGAGTCTTTTCCAATAGAATAAAATCAATATTCTATTAATCCATTAGCTGTTACTTATACCAAATATGTTTGCCTAAATGTTATAGATGGGGTATGAATAATATGCGATATCTATATTAAAATGTGCTATTTAGTGTTGCTACCGAAATGGTTAAATCCACCTACCTGGCATTGAGACGCTGGACACACTGCACTTCCGTGGGTGTCATCATGTTCTTCTAGTAAATCGAGGGTGGTACTCACCGACCAACACCTTGAACTTCTAGATTTTAAATCTGTGGGCATAGAATACTAATCCACCTCAAAAATTCAAAATAGAGATTATTACCATGGCATCTGTGAGTGTAAAAACACCTAGATTTTTAAATGGGTTGTTCAGTTGCACCATTCTTTTTTATAACCTTACTAGAGGCCCGATGCACAAAATGCATGCAAGGGCCTTGGTCCTGGCCCCTGCCCACTGCCACCGTGGCCGGGGCCTCTGCCACCTCTGATGCTGCCCCTGCCAGCTGCATATTACCCTAATTAGCATATTACCCTTTTATTATTATAGGCATTCTCAATTGAAGATCAACTCTATCTCTACTGATCTGAATAACTCGGTGATCCTGGGAGAATTACTTAGTGTCAAATGGAAATTCCATCCTTGGGCCTTGTGTGTGTGTGTGTGTGTGGGGGGGGTTACAAAGCAGCAGTGAATCCAACAACAATGTTGTGATCCTCTAACTAGAAAACTGGGAGTCACCGGCTGAGGTATTCTGGTTATGGGGAGCTAACAGTGCTTTCTTCATCCAAAACAGAAATAGCACACAGAGCCGTCCCTCCTAGATGGAAACGTAAGGGCAGGGCAGGTCACCGTGTCTTCAGAGAGAGAGAGAAGGAAGCTCGTTTTGCTCAGGAATTCAGAGTCAGTGCACTCGATTTACATAAAAACGCTAGTCCTTCCTATGCAGTGCTAGTGAGTCAAAGGAAACTGGGTAAAAACAGAAAACTAACGGAACCTCTCAGATTGGCATTCCAAAGGTGACCCTGTCTGTCCCCCTCGCTTCTTTGTCCTGTTAGCGGAAACGGGCTCCTGATCATTTGGGGGAAGGTGTGATGATTGCGGCGTCTAGATGCCAATCACACCAGCCTTTTCGGCTGGCCCTTCCTGGCCAGCCTGCCAGGCGCCCGCGACTGCCTTGAGGGAGATCTTTGTAGCAAACCACCGGGGACACGGCGTACCTGTGCGCTTGGAAGCAATCCCCTTTTATTTGCGCTCACAGGGAACGCGATGACTGATGTTGAATATCTTGCAGATGAGAACTCCGCGCACACTTTCTTCCTAATCATTGCTGCTCAAGGACACGCCTGATTGTCACGCACGTTCTTCCCTCAGTATTTCATTTGTCTTCCCCCAAAACGGCCTGAGGAAAAGGCGGTGGGATCCAGAGGTGCGATTAATTACCGATCCACGGAGAGAGACATGCAGCCAAAATCAATAGGCCGTAAAAGCACATATTTTACGTGTCCTTCCTATTTCCTATTTTTGCATTATTGTTATTATTTTAATCGTTTTTAGTAAATCGAGACCCGTGAGCACTTTGTTAGAGGTGAGCTGATCGCATGCAGGTGCAGTAAAGGTGCAAGTGGAGCGAACCTCCTCAGATGGACTAATTAATAAAAGCATATTAATTCTGACCTTCAGCACCCTTGGGGTTCCAGTATTTGTTTTCCCATGACTGAGAGCAAGTACTTTTGCCAGAAAGTGCTTTTAAAAATAAACAACAACAAAAGTACACCTAAATAAATAAAATGCCAATCTCGCCCCCCCCCCCCATGGGCAGATTTGAACCCCAGATTTTATTTAACCTCGGATACTAGATTTAGGGTATAGTTGAAAAACAATTATATGAACCCGCTCTGTGGCCTAGCAGCGAGTTCCGGTAGCCGCTCTCTCCTCCAGCTGTGTGTTGTGGTTTCTATATCCACACTTCCTCTCTTTTCCGCATTGTTCTTCAAACTACCGTATTTGCCGGCTTATAAGACGATTTTTTGGCCCTGAAAAATATGTATTTGCCGGCGTATAAGATGACCCCCTAACATTTCCACTCAAAATACAGAATTTGTTATATACTCGCCGTATAAGACTACCCCCCACTTGGAGGCATATTTTTCAGGGCCAAAAAATCGTCTTATACGCCGGCAAATACGGTAATAATCTTCATCACCATCGCCTCAGTGTGTCCATTTTCTCACCTGTCAGCCCCTCCTCACTCTGTTGTCACCTGCATTCCTTCTCTCACTTCTTTACTGTACACGCCTTCTTCAGGATTACCAATGGTGGCTCCCAATAAGGGGCTTTTCTCAATCCCCACCCTACGGGTCCCTCAACAATATGGAAGCTTGTGTCCTTTGAAAAAGATAAAGAAAGTACTGTTTATCACCAGGTTTCTTCTCCTGGTTTCCACGAACTATTTTCTAAAAAGTCCTGCTCTGCCTGTGACATCGGCCTTTAAATGGCTGGATCTTTCTCGTCCAACCCATAGCTGGATCTTTCCCATCATCACCCCATTTGCCAGATACTGATTGGTATTTTGGGAAGGGAACTGAGCATAATCCTATTGGTCAGTGTAAACCAGTAATAAACCAACCTTCCTAAAGCCTGCAGGGAGGACTCAACCTATTTTAACTACCTGCCTGCCAGAATACTTAACTATCCTATATAATAAAAGACTAATATGCAAATTGACTGGAGAGCTATGATGCGCACAGACCACCAGGGGGCAGATGCTTAATGCAAGAGCTGCCCCCTAGTGGTCAGTGCACTCCCGCAGGGGGAGCACTACTCAGTCAGAAGCTGGGCTCACTGCTGGAAAGCACAGCTGTGACAGCTGGACGTCCCTGAAGGGCTCCCAGACTGTGAGAGGGTGCAGGTTGGGCACCCCACCCACCCACCCCGAGTGCACAAAGTTTGTGCACTGGGCATCTTAGTATTTTCCGAAAGAGTAATCCTAGCGGTGGTTTTACAGGGTCACATCTCTCTGAACTTACTGAATTGTATATACCTTTTACATGGATTCAGTTTATTACATGTAAATTTATATGTCACTATAATGGATAAAAGAAACAATTCTCCCGTGACTTAGGTATAAGAGTCTTTTATCTATCTTATAGTGGAAAAATTGCATTTACCTTAAAGAATAAAACAATTCATTTTTATATTATTTAAATTTATTGGTCCCATACTTCTTTAGAGACTTAAACACTGTATATTCTTTAGGTTAGGCTCAACACTCCAAATTTTACCTGCAACAAATTGGTATCCACTATATATTATAAATCATGGGGAAAATTCCTAAACTATCCTGGTAACAAGAATATAATTAAAAAACACACGCATTGTTTTTCTCTACAGAATAGGGCTTTTTCAGTCTCATTCACATGTAGGACATAATTTCTTTTTATGTACATAAAGGGCTGGCCTTTGTCTGTTTTTCAGATATTTTATCATAAGGAAGAATTTAATCAGTGAAACTATGAAAAACACTTTTGCATACACAACGGACCGGTTCTTGCTTGGATGCGACGCGTCCCTGTGATGTATTTTTCCTCGCTCCCATAATTGGTGTTAATATGCTATGTTATTAAGTTTAACTGAGAAAAATAGTTTGCTGAAAACTGATTTCTTCGGCACACTTATAAATTCAGTAGTCAGGAAAAAAAAAAGAGAGAGAGAGAGAAACATAATTAAGGATTGCAAAATCAATTTGACACTCACTTAAAATGTGTTGAGTGGAGGCAGCAAACAGCAGCGTACATCTGATGCTGTTCTCCCCCTGTTTATTTCATAAAACTGTACCAATTAGAACTTTAATTTACAGAGCTGTTAATGCCTCATTAAAAACTTTCAGCGAGTATCCTATTTGGAGGTGTTTTTTTTCTACTTCTTCTTCCTTGTAGCTAATATGCCACATTATCTCTGTGTCATGGGCATGGGTAAGAATTCAGTCTGAGCTGCATGTATGCAATAAAAGCTTTTTTAATTTTTAAAAAAATATATTTTATTGATTTTCCACAGAGAGGAAGGGAGACGGATAGAGAGCTAGAAATGTCGATGAGAGAGAAATATCGATGAGCTGCTTCCTGCACACCCCTACTGGGGATGTGCCCACAACCAATGTACATGCCCTTGGCCGGAATCGAACTTAGGACCTTTCAGTCCACAGACCGACGCTCTATCCACTTGAGCCAAACCAGTTTTGGCAAAATAAAAGCTTTTAAACATCCAACCCAGGGGAGACTCTACCTCTCTCTCACTCTCTGTGAGTTGTTTTTCCAAAGCGATGTATGTCTCCACACACTTTGTTGTTGTTATCAGTTTCTGTTGTGTGCTTGACAACTTAGGATGAAGAGGATATAGTTGGGGTCCTGTAGATTTGATTCCTGCCTCTCACAGGCCGTGCGAGAGTGGAATTCATGGCTGTTTGACTGGTTTTAACCGCTATAACATACTGCTATCTTTATGCTTCATAGGTTGTTATAGCCAAAGCCAAGCAAAAAGCAAGAGAAAAAAAAAATCCTCAAATACTGAATTTTTATATAATATATATATTTTACCTTCGCAACAGTTCGATCAGTAGCTATGATGTGCGCTGACCACCAGGGGGCAGATGCTCAATGCATAGGCATGGAAATGTGGAACAGACTGATGAATCTCAGAGGGAAGGGGAGGGGGGTAAGGGCAGGAAGAGGTTAACCAACGATCTTATATGCATCCTAGAGGCCGGTGCATGAATTCGTGCACCTGTGGGGTCCCTCGGCCTGTCCTGCAGGGATTGGGCCAACACCCACAGTCCAACATCTCCCTAGGGATCCATCCCAGATTGGGTGAGGGTTCCAGCCAGGCTGAGGGACCCCTCCCAAAGGCTGGGGTGCAGGCACGGATTTGGTGGTCGTGTCACACATTATCTAAGCTCTTGGTCTACCGCGGGACTACCCAATATTGACACATTGCCCCTGCATCCCCCAACAAGAGACACATGGCCACCTCCTGGGTACCGGGGGCCTTGCTCCACTGATCACTGTCAGTCAGGACAAGTGCGAATGCCTAATCAGAGCAGAACTGATCGGTTCTCAGTGGAGGGATCAATGATACCCTCTCATCATTGATGTTTCTATCTCCCTTTCCCTTCCTCTCCGAAATCAATAAAAATATAATTTTTTAAAAGTTAACAGTGGGATGCTGTTGAGGAAAAAAATAAAAAAACTAAAAGGAAGAAGCAAGGTAATGCTACCTACACTTTGTTGTATTAGCAGAATTGTCAAGGATAAAATAAATCAGGAGATGATTGGACTCCACTTGGCAATCCTCAGCCCCTGACAGGAGTTCCATGTTCCATTTGGGACGGCACGTTGTACAGAAAGCATAGACAAACTTGCCCGAGGTTTCAAATGAGAGCAACAAAAAATGATGAAAGGCTTTGGAAATGGGGCCTCTAAGAAAAGGCTGGGAGGCCTGAGGATGTTCAATCTTCAGGTGAGAAGACAGGAGGGACGCATGATAACAGTTTACAGATGCAGGAGGCGGTGTTACGGAGAGGAGAGGGACCTATTTGTCTCATTAGACCACAAAGAAACTTCAAGGAGTAATGGGTTTAAAACGTGTGTGGGGGGGTGTTGGGGTTCAGGTGGGATGTTAGATTGGGTTCAGTAAAATTTAAATATTTAAAATCTTATGACTCCAAAACATAAATAAGCTGTGGGAACTAAATCAAATTAGGATTGACCCAGAGGTGTTAAAGAGTGGAAACAAATAAGATTTGAATGCAGGAGTTAATAATTAAAAGAGCTTATATTTGCATAAACTATTAGCATATTCAAAATACATTCGCATGCTGTTTTCCTGGTCTTTCAACAACTTTAGGAAATAATATGTATATGTCTGGCCGGGGTTTGGGGGAGGGAGGGGAGGGGAGGAATCGGCTAGTTTCATAGCTGAGAAAGTGGAATATCCGAGAGGCTGTGTGGCTTGTCCCCCTGGGAATAAGATAAAATGAGCAAGTGGTTCAGGACCAGACAAGCAGAACTTGAGGCCAGGCATGACAACTTGGTTCCCATCATGTCTTGCTACGTTTTTATTAGTAGAGGCCTGGTGCACGTCATTCATGCACTGGGGTGGGGTGGGGGTGGGTCCCTAAGCCCAGCCTGAGCCCTCTTACAGTTTGGGGCCCCTCGGGGGATGTCCGCCTGCCAGCTTAGGCCTCATCCCTCCAGCCGGCAGTTAGACATCCCTCTCACGGTCTGGGGCTCTTGCAGTCCCGGGCCCCTAGCTCCTTACCACTTGGCCTGCAGCAGAGTGGGGAGAGGCTCCTGACACCACAGCTGAGCTTGCCAGCCGAGAGCCTGGCTTCTGGCTGAGCGGTGCTCTCCCTGTGGGAGCTCACTGACCACCAGGGGGCAGCTCCTGTGTTGAGCATGTTATCCCCTGGCTGTCAGTGCACGTCCTAGTGACTGGGTGTTCTGTCCTTCACTTGATTTGCATATTAGGGTTTTATTACATAGAATACAATTTTCATGGGGGGAATTACCTTTTAATCCCTTTGGGGATTTTGTGTCATTTTTGGCTCTGAAGGTACCAAATACGTCTCCCAAATTTCCATTTTTTGGCTTGTAAAGGTGCCAAATATGTCCCCCAGTTTTCATATTAATGAGCCAACTAGCCATTTTGTTTCTATAAAGGAAACGAGACATGTGATTGAATTTGTCTGTTTTATGTATATGTATTATCTGTCTTCTACTATTTTCAATTGTGAAAAGGATTCAAAACGTTGTTACTAAGTTTGGACAAGTCATGACAGCACCAAATAAATAGGCCTGTGTAGCTAGAGGAATGCAGTGAATTCCTCCTTCCATCAGCCGGTAGCGGAGGTGTTTCCATTTCTCCTCTGAGGGATTGCACTCTCCGCCTCTCTGGGAGGAAAAGCATGTCTTCCGGTTTCTTCCACATTTCCAGTCAGGACCAAGGGGGACTGACCGTCCATGTGGAAGTTCCTGGACTTGTTCCAAGAAATCAACTGTAAGCTGTAACTCAGCCCTACCTGGTTTGACTCAGTGGATAGAACATCAGCCTGTGGACTGAAGGGTCCCGGGTTCAATTCAGGTCAAGGGCACATGTCCAGGTTGTGGGCTTGGTCTGCAGTGGGGGGGCGTGCACGAGGCAGCCAATCAATGATTCTCTCTTATCTCTCTCTCTCTCTCCCCTCCTCCTTCCTCTCGGAAATCAATAAAAAACATAAAAGCCAAACAAAACGAAAACCATAAGCTGTAACTCAGCTTCTACGTGGCTGATGCTAGTGTGTTACCAAGGAAACGTGACTTGATTGGCTGCCACGAACCTGGTGGCACCTGAGAGTCCTGTGGGCCCGTTGACCCGTGCACACGGGTTGCCCGAAGAGCTAAGTCAGGCATCCGGCTGCATTGAAAGGCTCTTGGCATGTGTGCTGAACTTGCGTGGGAATGGAGGCATCTTCAGGAAAATTCCAACCTCCCTGGCCTCCTGGGATGCTCAGTAGGGTGGCATCCCCCCTCCCCACCCCCCTGCAGAGCCCCGGGTACCCCCAGAAGCCTCCCTGCGGGGAGACAGCAGCAGGGGTGCTGACTAGGGGGATGCAGAGGAGCTTAATGGCGCCCCTCGCATAATGTGGGAAGAGGCTCTCATTTTTGCTTGCTTCTGAGATTGCCTTGTGTGTATCGCAGGTTTCCATCGCGAGAAACTCAATTAGAGCTGCGGAAAGTTGCATAATACACTCCTCGCCTTCCTCTTTCTGCACACCAGACAGAATGGCTTTGCCAAGTTATGAAGTTAGGCGGGGGGGATGAACACTGCAATTTGAGTAAATGGGATCTCCGCCCCCCGGCTCCCCCCTCCGCCCCGTTTCTTCTTTTAAAAGTTGGTCACAAAGTTTGAAATGCAAGGAAGTCGGTCTCCCAGGGGAGCTGTTCTGTCTCCTCCGTGGAGGAGAGGCACATGTTGTCACTGATGAGCCCCCTGTGGAAGCAGAGGGAACGGGAGGTGGTCCCCGAACCCTGGGCAGGTCTCCAGCTCAGCTCAGCATCTGTCCCTGGGGCAGGAGGCCGCCCAGCCCACCCAGGGCTGCCTGCACCTCTCACCGAGGCCTTTCCTCCAAGGCTTGCTCTTCTGTCTAGTCCAGCTGTGGGCAAACTACGGCCCGCGGGCCGGATCCAGCCCCTTTGGCTGTTCTATCCAGCCCGCGGAGCCGAAAGAGAGGAGGGTTCTCTTGCTCTCCCCTCCGCTCCTTCACCAGCAGCCCAAGAGGAGAGTGCCAGCATGGTCAGGTTGCTTTTGTTCCAGCCCTCCGGTCCAGTGTAAGAACCCATGGTGGCCCTTGAGTCAAAAAGTTTGCCTACCCCTGGTCTAGTCACGTTGGGCCAGTTGCCTGCATCTCTTTAGCTAGAATGTACCTGTCTTGTGCCCTGTCCCTCGAGGGCCGTGGTCTGGACAACAGGCTGGGCTGACAGATGTCACTTTGGTAGATGTCAGTGCCGGCAGCGGGTTTCTGGGCCTTGCTTGTCCTTGACCATGACTGTGTGGTCGCTTCAGTAACTTCAGAACTCAGGCCATGAGAGGACTTTGAAGCTCGGGGGGAGAGAGGGATCTATACAAGTAGGACTTATTAAGGCTGTGATCATAGGTCCTCTTACATGTGAAAGTTTCGTTTTTTAAAAACAAATAATGATGCATTAGCAAGAATGTACTAGGCACTATAATGGAGCATAGAAATGCCAAACAAACACCATGTAATCCATGACTTCAGGAAGCCTAGACCCCTGGCTGGGTTGGCTCAGTGGGTAGAGCATCGGCCTGAGGACTGAAGGGTCCAGGGTTTGATTCAGGTCAAGGGCATGCACCTCAGTTGCAGGCTCCATCCATGGACATGCATGTGTGTGAGAGAGGCAGCCAATAGATGTGTCTTTCTCACATCAATGTTTCTCCCTCTCTCTCTGACTCTCCCTTTCCCTTCCAATCTCTCTAAAAATCAATGGAAAAATATCCTTGGGTGAGGGTTAACAACAACAAAAAATGTCCAGAAAGTATAATATTCTATATAACTATTCCATATAAATCAGCCTTAGTCAGAATATTTAAGAGGCACTGTGCATGACACCAGAGAGCAAACTAAACAAAATCCCTGGCTCGGTGGAGGCTGAATTCTAATGAGGTTCAGTGGGGGCTAGGGGACGGGCAGAAATCCATGCTAATTATTTGCTCGCCAAAATGAAAATTCTGTGTTCCCGAATCCTATTATGAAATTATTCTTTACACCTTGTATTAGGAAACTCACATTATGACCTCTGTTAGGAATTAGAATACTGTTCTGTTTTCTATACATTTAAAGCAGCCTTTACGTGAAGAACTCATTTTGTATTTTGCATCAAGTGAGTTTATTGCCTTCTAAGTAAGTGTCTGTATATATGTGTGGGGGATGGGGGCAGGGAGCAAGTGTGTGTGTGTGTGTGTGTGTGTGTGTGTGTGTGTGTGTGTGTTACCCCAAGTGGGAAGAGTTGAGAGATAGACAGGACTGTCCTAGGTAAGGCATGAGACGAGAAGATGAAATCTCATGCTAATGTGAACCCGGGGAAAGTACTGAACAGCAGGATCATACTATAAAAAATCTGGCTGATAGGTTTGGAAATCACCGAACGGAATCTATCTAGAAACTGGATTTGAGGAAGACTAAATAAACATCACCACTCCGGTCTGCTCTAAGTCAGAATCTTGCCTTTGTCTGTTTTCCAGGTGATAAAACACAGAATGCGATTAGTGTTCTTATCCAGCATGTTGAATATCCGCCTGTAGGTTAATAGCAGTACACAGTCCGAGAGGCCCAGGATGAGAAGGAAAGGCAGTGAAATCTTCTTATTTTCCCCCGCAGAGGGGGGAGATACTCAACACCTCGAGTCAGCTGTGACTCCAGGGTCCATTATGACTTCAGGATTTTTTAACAGCCGGTGGCCTGGGGCATGGGATATGAATTTTGTTCCAAAGTGGTGACATGGGCCAGTGTAAGCCCTCGGGAGCCATTTCAGGCAAGTGGAGAGTCTGGCTAAGCAAAAAAAAAAAAAAAAAATGGACAGGCCACGGAAGATGCAATTCCCACACTTGCTTCCTGACCTTGGCCAATGTGCCCCGGCAGTTGGTATGGAAAGGAAATACAGAAGCTGCGAAGATGAGGTAGGGATCCAGGGGGTGAGATTAGTGGACATTGGGGGGGGGGGCGCAGGTAGATAGCGGGACAAAAATAGGACCGGTGTCTCCCACAAAGGTTAAGGCGAGCACCGGACGTGAAGCTGTAGCAAGGGGGAGCCCAAACATGGAGTCCGAAGCAGGGACGAATCCGGTGACATGACATCTGCATGTTATTGCAGAACAGAGTCAAATAAAAATTAAAAGTCCAGCAAGTGATAAGGCAAAAGTCACTGAAAAGGCCAATAAAAAGCAAAGGCGAGTTAAAAGGCAGGACTTGCCAGGCTGGAAAATGCCAGGGAAAATAAAAGGCAGAGAAAGTGTTGTGGCAAGACTACCTCCCGTGGCTTTGGGAGAGCATGAGGAATTAACTGAAGCGCATCGCCCATGGAATAGGGTTGCAGCGACACAGGCTAGGCGTTCTGTTGGAGGGGTTCTATAACTGAAGACGGATAATGCATTTTTGTTTTCTTCTTCCAAGCCTTAGAACATGCTGAGCCAAAACTTTATTTTTTTGCCTTTCTTCAATGGAGTGGTGCATTTTTTTAGCGAAACAAAGTGTGGATGGGCTGACTGGAACACCTCTCTGTTAAGATGTCTGCTAGGTATTAGTCAGCATGGGAAACACCAGGATACAAAGACTACTCATATATCCTACCAGCTTTCAAAGCATTTACAACCTCACAGCAACCCGAGATTAACTTCTACCTGTGGTTTGCGTATAACAATCTGATTCTGATACAATCACCCTTTCTTCTATAGCTTCCAAAAAGCACTTCTGGGGGTTTACCTAAATGACACTAGAAGAGAACGGAAACGTTTTCATGAATGTTCTATTTTGTGAAAGCGCTCATCTTTTCCCATTTTTAAATCCAAAATATGTTTTCCTTAATCCATGTCCCCCGACCATATGAGCACAGTTTGACCACGAGTGAAAACTTAGCCCGCTCGATAGATTGCTCTGGTCAGCTGGTTGCCACTGGATGTCATAGACACATGGTTTCTTATCCTGAATGAAACTCTGGACATAAAACAATAAATAGGGCAAAAGAGTCCCACCTTATTCAAATGTTTTAAAATGTTTTTTTTTAAATATATTTTATTGATTTTTTACAGAGAGGAAGAGAGAGGGATAGAGAGTTAGAAACATCGATGAGAGAGAATCACTGATCAGCTGCCTCTTGCACACCCTCTACCGGGGATGTGCCCGCAACCAAGGTATATGCCATTGACCGGAATAGAACCCGGGACCTTCCAGTCCACAGGCCAATGCTCTATCCACTGAGCCAAACTGGTTTTGGCCATTATTCAAGTTTGATTTAGTAGTCTGATCCTCTCATATCTCCAAATGGTCACCATTTCCTGGTTCGAAGAATCATTTCACAGGCCAATGAGGAGTTTTGTAAGAATTGGGTCAGCAGTTTCAAGTTGTGGGTTATGAGGTCTGTATGCACTATAATGCTCAGGTCCAGGTGCTTCTAGCTTCCAAAGAGGTCATTCATTCCACACAGCAGTCCAGTGAAAAGAAATCATATGGTAATTTCTCTCCAACATGACTGCATTGAATTGTTTTTTAAACTTCATCTCTCTCTCACACACACAAGATATGTGGAGTTTCAGGGCTTTCTCTTTTATTTCTTTGAAATAACAGTTTTTTAAAACTATCCTGCTCCCTGGGACATTTTAATTAATTAATATCACTCCCTAAATTTGTCTCCCTAACCTTTTTTATTGAAGGTTGTGTGAAATGGAATATATTTTTGAAGTTTTCTGCATGCAAAATCATGCTCCCATCTAGCTATATGTGTAGTGTTCCTTAATTTTTTATTACAGGATAGGAAGATATGGGAGAGATTTTTCAGAACTATTATTTCCTACGTACTTTGCTTTAGTTTGGAAATTAATCTCACTCTAGCTAGGCATTGTAATTTGAGACTCGAAACAGTTGTTTCTACAAAGAGTTTTGCTGTGAATTGCGCTTCGTGCTCAGTATTTCTGAGTCAAAAGAACTCTCTGCTAGTGTGTGTGCGGAGCAGGTATCCCATAAGCAGCAGGATAGACCAAATCATGATTCATTATAATACAAATATTGTAATCAATCATAATACTCAGTGTCCCACAAATCCACAATTCTGTGAAAGGGATTAAGAAAGGGAATGAAGCTATCAGTAAGTTTACTACAAAAGGAAAGGAGATTTCCTGATTATCATCATTCAGAATTAGTCAGACCTATACATGGTAATCATTCATATTTTAAGCGATAATATGAAAATCAACATAAAGCCCCAAAAGAAAGAGCTATTTTTTTTCTCTCGAAAATGTGGAGGAGAAAAATTGCAGACCTGTGTGCTAATTTAATTCCCCTTTAAGTTCATGACATCATGGGTCTCTGAGGGTGTTAAATGGGAATGGATGTTACCCTGTGTCTCCATGCCTGAGCCCAGTGCATTCGCTCTCAGACCTCTCGTAGCTCCGTAACTTCCCAGATTTCGGTCCCACGGTGTGTAAAGTGTGGGTGTGAGGGTGGTCTTCATCGTGGGGGAGTATCTGATAGACGTATTGTGACCAATAACGAAATCAACGTGCAAAGCAACTCAAAGAGTACCTGGCATGTAATAGCTAACAACCATGAATAATAAATCGTATGGACTTAGAATTATCAAGAGGGGCTTCCGAAAGAAGCCAGCAGTAAGAGAATCTGTGAAGAACAGGTAACAAATGGACTGAGCATGGCATTCTATCCAAGGAGAAGCATCATCATGGTAAAGACATCAAGATGAGAAAGTAAAGGGCAAGTGTGGGAAATAGAAGACAGTCTCCTTTAGATAAAGCACTAGTTTTTTATTGTTTGTTTTTACTTTTTTTTTGAAAAATAGTAAGAGGTGAGTCTGGAAAAGGTATAGTTTGGAAATGTATAGTTTTTAGGAGATAGAAAGAGTAGTTTCCATCCAAGTTGGTTTTATATGAGACTTTGTCAGTGTTTGCTCAGGGGAGTCTTATGAAAGGCATTGTAATCTGGGAAATGTAACATATTGATAGTTCCTGTGTTAAATTTTTAAGTAGCCAGATGTCTTACAGTAAACAAACAAAGGAACCTGGACTTGAGTCAGAGGACGTGGTTTTCAATCTTTCCTTCATTCCCTTAGAACGAAACCCACCAAACCTCAGTGTCTTAATCTTTAAAGTAGGGGCAGCAACTTTAGGATTAAATAAAACAGACGAAAAAGAACCAAATGTAATGCTTGGCCTCAGTAGATATTCAGCCAGTGTGTAACTATAATACATTATTCCATCAAAACAAGTGAAGAACAAAATTGGGGGAGGAGGGAAATCTTTGAATTACAAGATGCCAGTCTCTATCCTGATAAAAACCATTTACATTCTTCTCATGAGAGTCAGGTCCTCTGTCTCTTCTAATTCTTGGCCCTCACGGGATCCATAGGAAATATCCCATCTCATGTCTAAGTTTCTCAGAAGTTTCCAGAGTCCGGGAGGTTTGTCACCCCGAGTTGCGTCTTCTGCATTGACAACTGCAGGAAGTTTAAAAATACACTGACTTCTGCCGAAACAGGTTTGGCTCAGTGGATAGAGCGTTGGCCTTCGGACTGAAAGGTCCCAGGTTTGATTCCAGTCAAGGGCATGTACCTTGGTTGCGGGGACATCCCCAGTAGGGGGGACTGTGCAAGAGGCAACTGATCGATGATTCTCTCTCATCGATGTTTCTGGCTCTCTATTCCTCTCTCTTCCTCTCTGTAAAAAATCAATAAAATATATTTTAAAATACCCTGACTTCTGCATCAGCATCTTTTCCTTTGACGAGAGATAGCGGAACTGGTGGGAAGTTCATTCCCAGTCATTCTCCTGCCTTGCTAGAGAGCCCTGTAACGACTCCAAGGAGGGGACCAGAGACCTTCCTGAAAGGAATAAAAATAAGACCTTCCTGCACAGTAATTAAAAGGATGCAGGGTCACTGACAGTTTCCTTCCAGCAGCATTTCATTTGAACCCCCTGATCCTCTTCAGTCCCTCATGTTTAGGATTCTGGGTCTGAATTCTCTCTCTTCATTTGAGAGTGTGAGACCATCTATCATTTGGGTAATTTTGCAGAATTACCTTTATTATTTGGTCCGCAGCGTGCAGCACAGATGGGTGTTAGAAGGGCTCTGTCTAGATGCCAGCAACAGAGGTTGTAACATTGTCCTGAGCGCTGTCTCCTGAAACAAATCCGATGAAGAAGAGGAAGCGCTGCCAAGGCCGGCCTCAGCAGAGCGAGAGTGCCCAATAACAGACATCTCCATGGATGCTGGCGATGATTCAGTGTTGTGTGACCCGTCCTTTCAGACTGACTCACAGGAAGTAGATTCCATCGGGGTTCCGAGGCCACTTCTCCTCACCCTTCTCCCTTCCCGGAAAGGAAGCACTGTTCCATGCATCTCAAGCATCCTATAAATAGCCTGAGAAAAGAATTTGGCCAAAGTTAGGAAAGGAGAATTTTCGTCCTATTGCCATTAACAAAGCTCAACCATAGAAGGCATTTTTCCCTCCTTTCACCCCCACTCAGTTATTACTTTGGTATAAGGCAGTGTTTCCCAAAGCATGGTACAAGTACCCCCAGGGGTACGGGGAGAGTCTGGTGGGGGTACCCATTGCACCGGAGTTTGGTGGGGATATGCACACTGCACCGTGCTTAGCTGCGCCTAATTCTACAGTCTCATGAGTCAAGACAGTATTGTGAGGCGTGAGATGGTCCAGTGTGCAAAAAATGTTATTTATAATATAACTTTGATTTATATTTTATTAATAATTTTATTTTTCGTTTATTATTTTGTGTATGTACCAAAAAAAGAAAAAATGAATATATTTTTATTGTTATTAAAATACATCCTTTTTTTTGACGAGGGGTACTCAGCATTACGAAAATTATAGAAGGGGTACCCCTATGTCAAAAGTTTGGGAAACACTGGTATAAGGTAATAGTTCCTTTCCTGGTCAGGGCACAGGCCCCTGTTGTGGGCTGGATCCCCAGTAGGGGGTGTGCAGGAGGAAGCCGATCACTGATTCTCGTCTCTGATGTTCTACCTCTTTCCCTCTCCCTTCCTTTCTCTCTAAAAATCAATAAAAAAAAAACATTAAAACAAAAAGATAATGATCTGCTAAGTGGAAACCCTGGTATACAAAATGCCTTGTAAGCAGTTGGTGCCAAATATATGAGCTGTTCCTCTCCATAGACTCTGCAGAGGTAAAACACCCCTCCTCTACTGGCAGCCCTTAATTACTTGGTGGATTTTGGTGTGTCCCTTCAGCAGAATGTCACCATGTCCACAATAATGAGGGAAAATGGCATCGTTGCCATTACCGGGTGAGATGTGGCGTATTTCTTGCATTCAATGATTGTCTCTGTTTGACTCATTATCATGTCACCTATTGGTTGCCAAGTTGGTCGTTCTGATTTAAAACTTGGGATTAAGTTGAATATGGTCTTATCTTGAGCCTCTACTTCTGTCATGACTTGAGTTTCTGACTTGAATTGCTTTTTTCCCCCCTAAGCTTTTGCTTTTACTTACACACTGAGTGGCCAGATTATGATGATCTCTGAATGCATAATAATCTGGCCACTCAGTGTGCATGAATTCATGCAGGGGTAGAGGACATAGGTGGTTGGCTGGCCTGCTGGTCAAACTCCTGGTCAAGGGGACAATTTGCATATTAACCTTTTATTATATAGGATATACACTGAGGGGCCAGATTAGTATGCATTAAAAGATCATCATAATCTGGCCACTCAGTGTATTTCTATCTGCAGATTCTGGAACTGTTCCTCCCACACCCTCTTTTTTTCTCTCTTGCTATATTTCTAGTTTGGCCCATTTTATTTCTTTGGTCCGCCTATAACTTTTTCTCCACTTAGTCTTCTGTTCAGTACGTGCAGCACCCAATCAGTATGCCTGCTTACTTCCTGTGGTATTTCCAAGTTGCTGTGTTTCCTGCCAGTTTGATACCACCTATAAGGGGTTTCTGTGCTTTGGCTGATGGGCTGTTGTCTGCATTTGCAGTGTTTCAGCTCATTACACTGACTTTAATTTTGATGTATTTGTATTTTATCCACTTCAAGTCCTGTTCCTTTCCTACATCAATTTAATTACTTTCTGCCTGGGCCACACTGTGTTCATACCATTGCTGCTAAAGTGACAGAGGTTCCTACTTAAATTACCACCCAGTATATCTATTCAGTCTGAAAGATGCTCAGAACACCTGTGATGGATGTCTTACCTTTGGGTAGGGATGGAAATCTGGACTGTTGAGGGGGGGGCGGTCTTCTATAAAGAACACAGTCAACCCTGGTTATAGCTATAGGGTCATGAGTGTAGGAGGTGAGTGTAGACCTGTGAGGTCACTGCCCTACTTCCCAGTAATAAAATAATCTATGATCAGTTTCTATTCTGTACATGTCATGCCCTCACCACAGGGAAATATACATCTTTCTTACGCGTTTAACTTCTATTTAGTTTGACCACCAAGCTATAGCTTCTTTCGTTCAGTGTGTGTGTGTGTGTGTGTGTGTGTGTGTGTGTGTGTTATGTAAGTTGCTGGATTTGAATCTAGGTCTTTCTCTAGTCAGTTTGCATTTAGGTTTGTAAGCCAGCCACATGGATTGAATTTCCATTGTGTGCACAGCTATATGGCAATTGATCTAATAATAAATGGCTTGGGAAATGTGGTCACTCTCCCAGTTCTCAAAGACTTCCCTTATTGGGGGGAAAAAGGAAAAACATACGAAAAACACATCTTTGGAAATAGAAGCAAGGAGAGATCTTAATAGATCCAAGGCTGGCTATTTATAGGGTTTAAGTTGCATGCCTCCCACAGACATAACAATTGTAACAGCTCTTGGAAAAGCTTAGGAGACAGGCCTGTAGGTTAGTGAGAACATGCGTCAGAGATCAACTTTATCAGTTGGCTAGTCAGTAAATGCACTTTCTCCTCACTTGTTCAGCTCTGCTTTATGGGACTTCTTACCTATTCTGTTCTGTTGTTTTGTTTCCTTAACAAACAGTTGTTGAGTCCCCGTGCTCAACAAAACTGAGCTGTTTATCAAGAATAAGAAAACAAAATTAGCGGCACTTCCTTTTGGTTAGTGTGCCTTCCCTAGTGCTGGGTAATTTCCCTGGGCCTCCATTCTTTCATCTGTGAAATGGGGACAAATGGACTTCGAGGAACAAATAACGTATGATTACTTAGTTCAGTGAGTGTCACAATGGAGAACCCTTTGAGTGGAAGTTATTTCTCTTTTGCTTTCCCTCTGATAGTATCCAACATTTCTCCTATCAAACAAAGCGCAATGTCTTCTATAATCCCCATCCAAGATTAGTATGGCAGGACAGCATTAGCGCATTTGACCTTGAAAGAAAGCAATTTCCATAGGTTCTTGTGTAACAGTAGGCTGGCGAATACTATACACCTCCTCTTGCCAAGGTACTAGCGTCTTAACCTTGACTTTTGGACTCATCAAAGGTCATCCAACCCCATTCTTGGAGGCCAGTGCTAGGCAATTCAGACTCATGATTCAAGCTTCTCAGGAAGCCAGTCCTGCCGAAGAATTGGGCCTTGACTTTGTACACACTTTTGACAAAGGGCACCTCCCTAAGCTCCATGTCAATCACTTTCTTGGTGCTGGTACTCGGCTCCCTGTATGTTCTTAGAAACCTGCCCAGAGCCTAGAACCTGCTTTGCTGCCCTCCGTGACTACACTCTACATTTCCACTCTTCTTTGGACTCCAGATTCCTACTCCACATACAACTGTGCTTGCCGTCTGGATGTCCAAGCTTCACCTCTTCATGCATGGACATGGTTGTGCTCGTCTCTGTCTAAATCTCTTCCTTCTAACACTAGCTCCCCCCCCCCCCATTCTTTAGCCTGTGACCCTCTGTTGCGTCCCTGGCCTCAGCTTGCTTGCTATGCTCTGCCCATGAAATGAACATCTACCCTTTGTCCCTGAGCTTACAGCTGGGTATTAAAATACCATCTACCCGCCATGACAACATTAATTCCACCTTTCATTCCAGATCTGGTCTGCTGTGCCGGACAGTTCTACCCATATAGACTTAATGTAGGATACAAAATGGCGCTATGATTTTGCTTTTGTGAAAATTGTATGTTTTCTTGACGATTTTTGTGTTTGAGGTGCTTCAGCTGATGATTCCTTCAGATGAATATGCTTTTTCGGGTGTCCCTTTTGGTACTTTAGATCCTCACTGGAATGAATTCAGCATGAACTTACCATATTCCAAATGGCATTCAATAGGGGACAACATGGTAGCCAGTAGACACAGGTAAAGATTGTGGGATTTTTATGAACTTATAAAGCAGTGTCCACTGTTGTCGTAAAGCACCTACATAAAACCGTGTGATACGTGAGGTCCTTATTCCTCAAATAGTCTAATTGATTGTTCATTGGGCTCACTCAGCCAAAAGTAGAGAGAAACTTTGTACAGACATCATTAGTTTTTCTCCATTTAGAGATTAATCATGAAGAGCTCTGGCTCTTTAATTCTGTAATTTGTATATTTAATGGGCTGCTGCAGAATCTATGACAGTAATTAGCATAGCCTGAAAACTCATTAATACGCAACAACATGATTAATGCAGCATTAATGCAAACATGACTGAAGTTATTTGGGTTATGTAGTAAGGAGATTAAAGCTAAAATGTCCTGTTTGTTTTACCAGTGGTGAGCATAATAGGGTGGCAGGAAAATAAAGTAAAATAAAAACAGGTATCAACTTAGTGGCTTTAAAACCGGCAGGAGAAACAAACAGAAAAAAAATTAAGTTGATTTCCTTTTGTCACTTAGCTCAAAACTTTAAGGCATAAAATATATTCTCTGCTTTCCTGTTTATTCACTTATTCATAAATTTGTCGTTTACTACTTAAGTTTATTCAACCTTTTGTTTTAACCAAATCTTTCAGTAACTTGAACATGATATAAATAATATTAACAGAATGCTATATTTGTTATTTGTAATAATATTATAATTATTAAATATACATTTTTATTGATTTCATAGAGGAAGGGAGAGGGAGTGAGAGAGAAATATCAATAATGAGAGAGAATCATTGATTGGCTGCCTCCTGTATGCCCCATATCGGGGTTGGAGCCCTCAGCCCAGGCACATTCCCCAACCAGGAATCGAACCATGACTTCCTGGTTCCTAGGTCAACGCTCATTCAGCCATTGAGCCATGCCAGCTGGGGGTGAACCAATATTATTAAGATAATATTATTTAATCTTATAATAAAATACCTTTGCATTATCCTGAGTGGTCTGTTGTCAACATCTTTTTCATGTTCATATCCCCGGTGATGTGCACTGTCTGTAGGAGATGCTCCAAATGCCTCTTACATTGAATAGGAAGTTATTGCATTTTACCCAGAACTATGGTTCTGTAGAATAAAGCGCCATGTGCTTGAGAGAAGTTGGATTGTGAGAAGGTTGTGTGGGTGAGTACGTTGAGGCTTTTGTGTTCACAGAAACCCTGACTTCACTCAAGTTGCAGACTGCTCCTACTTCTTGGGGTTGTGCAGGCATTCAAGGAGTAGCTAGTTACAAGCTTTGTGCTTCATACTGTGCAAAATAAAGCTATAACATAGCCCTCTGTTCTCAAGGCAAAAGCAAGGGCCTCCTGAAGCAAGGGAAATCAATGAACTTTCCTAAGAATAATAGTTAATACCTATGTAGGGGCAAATGGTTCTAAGCACTGTGCTTTATACACATTAATTCATTTTCATTCTCCCAGGAACCTTGTGAAGGAAGAAACTGTCATTATCCCCACTTATCCATGAGGAAATAAGTACAGAAAGATTAAATAATTTGCCCAAGGTCACATGCAAGTTTTAGAGCTGGTACTTGAAACTGGGCCATCTGGCTCTAGATTTGCTTTTTTTTTTTTTTACACCATTGAGCCAAACACCAGCTTTTTTATTCTTTAGAGGTACACCAAAGAATAAATGTCTTTACAAAATATAAGAACTTTGTAAGAAATAAAATTGAAAGATTGTTTTAACTCTCTCACCAGAACCTGCCTCCTGGTGAGTGGGAGGGGTGGATCCTATCCCAAACCCCCTCTCAAGTCCAGAGTAGATGGTGTCAGTTTCCTTTTAGAACCTGATCTTTGCCCTTCTTGATATCACGTACAAACATGGCCAATAGATTTATAGCAGTCTGCTTTAGAGGAGATGCAGCTATATGAACTGATTAAAACATTAAAAACTTTGTCCATGAGTACGTTTGTCTGCACACAGGGAAAACTTCCTCTGATTGGTTTTGAAAAACAAGTTTGACTTATTTTTACTGAATTGAATTGTCCTGGAATTTTAGTGTCATGGTGATACGGTGTTAGGAATGAACTAATAACCAAATTCAAATACATGCGTTGTTACCCTGCACATTATTATTCTCAATCCCCATAATAGAATGTACAAAATAAACAGGAATTAAGTTGATCCCAGAATGTACTAGTTACATATAAGGAGTCCCTTTTTGGGCAGTAAGAATGATTATACTGTGACGTAGGCTATTAAAGGGATTATGGGATTGTATTCTTCTTACTCATTCAACCTGCATTTATTGGTATCCTAGTATTTCCCAAAAATTACAATTCATGCATCACTTATTAACTTTTGGAGATAATAAATATTGCAGTCTGATGGCATTTAGAGTTTAGCCATTCCTTGGTGTGGAAGGAGAAGACTGGGCCCTTTTTTGTAAAATACTCTTATTCTCTGAAGAGTCCCACCAAATGCCATCAGAGTGAAAGCACTTGACCCTTAGCAAACTGCTGTTTCTCTGTCCCTAGAAGACCAGCAAAGACACGTGATTCTAGGTGGCCAACTGACTTCCCTTGCCCTTCTTCTAACAAGAAGATGCAGTGGGGAGTGGAGGGACAAGCCCTGGGTGTCACGGTGAGGATGGCTTGGATGCCATGGACCTTCATTCTCTCATTCTCGTTCCTTCCATTCTCTGCTTATAGGAGGGCGGTGTGATGTGGTTAGTCCAGCACATTCAGAATTAGACGTGCACTTAAGTGTCCATCTCTAGGAAGCCAGAAGCCCGGGAGATGCTGTTTTGTTTTGTATTTGTTGTTCAATTGTCAACAGTGCTGGAAGTATAGCCTGCTCCTTTGTCTCAGATCCCCTCACTCTTGCAGATCTTCCACTTAAGAACCATAAAGCGATTATCGCATTATCTTCAACATTATCTTCTACTTCAGAGTGCGAAGTAGACCTTTTGAGTTTATTTTGAGCTCACGATATATTCTTTGAAAGTGCCATAAAGGAAATTGTTTTTTTATTTTATTCCATTTCCAGGATCCTAGCTTGCTCCAAAGGAGTCTGAAATATATTTTCATATTAGTCTGATTGCTGGGCACCCACTGAGGTTGTTACGGGGAGGCTTTGGTGTAGAAACCCCAAAGCAGATGTCTTTAATGCTGCTTGAGGTCACTGAACACTTCCAACCATTAGACTTGACATGAAAGACAAGGCAATCATGCCAAGGTCAAAGTCACTCAGCAATTGTGCTAATGCCACAGTGAGTGGAACTTGATTGATTTTCAAAATACTTGTTTTGCAAAATGAAACAACATATTTTAGTGCACTTAGGACACATAGTATATTTAAAGTTTTGAAATTCCCTTTTATTCAGTTTGAATTAATATAAGTGTAATTCTATAAAATATGTATGCATATGTGTACACATGTAAATGGGCAACTGTGTATATGAATCGTATAGGTAAACACATGACCATTCATGCAACCTAGATATAAATCATGAAAGTATAACTGATGTGATTAATACATATATGTTGAGAAGTTAGTTTTTCAATCGTATAGAAACAAAAATTGATCAGGATACAAATTCACTTTATAAAAATTTCTAAGCCCAAGCCTAAACTTTATTTGCTAGAGTTACTTGTCAAAATACTAACCATTTTACAAGATATAGAGATAAAACATTATTTTAGGAAACCAAAATACACACTGAATTTTCTATATTTTGCTCTATAAAATAAGTATGTATAGATTACAATTCATTCATCATTAACTATTCAGTCCATATTTTAGACTATCCTGATTTGATTCCAACTCAACAATTTTCTAAAATGAGCCCAAAGTGGAATGAATTTATGTCCTATGTGAAATATTCAGACTGTTAAGGGGGTGGAAATTGAATATATATAATACAGTCAACACCCTAGACATAAAAAGGAATGATCACAACTTACGACTCTTGGATGTTGATGGAAGCATTTGTATTAAAAATAGTATCGTTCTCATAACGTACCAGTCTTTCATGTGAAATTCTGATTTTGTATTAATGGTTACATCAGTATTTGGGGGTGTAAGAGCAGTTTGGGGCATAATCTAGAAATCAAAGGATGGCCTGGTAACTATGGGCAGACACAGATGTAGACAGATCTATGTAAATAGATCTATCTTATTTTAACCTAATGTTGTATGTCATCTCAGCCTGTAGTTTTCTATTGGCTTTTAAGATCAAAGCTGTTCAAAAGGGACATCTGAGCTGGGCTTAGGTGGCACGAGCTGCATTTCGTAACATCGGACTTGGTTGCTGTTGATAGTGGAGAATTCACATCGATGGTCCCTCCTTGGGGATTCCATTTCTCTAGGGTTACAACTCACCCTGAAATGTTGCTTCTTGTGAAAGACATTCTCTGAAGGCTCTTTCTTCCTCTTTTCAGCTACAGTCTCAAGATGCATCATAGTCCTTTTATAAGGGTGATGTTCAGACAGCCACTGTGTTTGATTGTGACAGGAGGAAATGGAGAATTACTTCAAAAGATCAAAGAGAGTATTTTTTGTTTTGTCTTATAAAGATTATAACTAATGTCAATTTCCCCAAAAGTTCCATGTGTTTTTTTTCCCCCTTCAGCATTCTCTTAACTTTTTCCCCCAAATTGTACTCCCAGTGAACTATTTAAAATGTTGATCTAATATTCCCCAAGTTCTTCAGTGATAAACAGCTGAAAAACAATTTACTTTTGAAAAAAATTAAGAAACAACATTTTTTTAAAGGGATAAGAACAAAATTTTGGTATCCTTGTAATAAAGAGCCATTCAGGGATTAATTCCAGGCCATTTATAATCTTTTCAGATTAGGTTTCAATATTTTGTCAAGTATAGGCAAGGGAAGATACTGTTATTCACGTATTTATAGGTTGGTTAGCCATAAATATTTTACAAATGGAAACATTTTTAGCCCTGCCTAATGGCCAGCAAGCACAAAGAACTACCTTTTCTAACTTAGAACTTATTTGCATAATTCAGATAAGTATATAGCTAGAGTTGCTTCTATATGTGTCATTTCACATTCCTTAATGTTCTATTCAGACCTCTAGAAATCTATCTCCACGCAATTGGTTTAGGTGGGAATGGAGCAGAAGGGATATTTGATAATGAAACCAAGAGGATTTGCTTTCTTTCTGAGAGCAGAGAAATAATTGTGTAATAGAATCCATTGTTTTTTTATGCGCAGAGTGCTATTTTAATTTTAGGAGCTTATGCACTGAGACTCCATTCTCCGTACCGCAGTCAATTTCCAGACCAAATACACCTTGACTGTGGCATTAGCATATTTAATTCATGTTGTTTCTCAGCAGTTCTTGACATATCTTTGACCAATTGGATAGCCTACCCTAATACAGCATCTTTTATCTCTGACACTTCCTATACACTGAGAGTCCCGATTGTCTATAAAAATGTGAGTGAGACAATGTTTATATCAGGGATAAGTAACCCTTACCTTAGCTATACCCATTCGTTTCATCTTCCTAGCAGGAACTTGAAGCACAGGGAAAGATCGATTAGACATGCGTGGTTATTGAGGTGGCTTCAGTCTGATGGACTCAGAATGAGAGCCTTTTCTACCCGCCCAGCCTGAAAAGAGCTTGCTCTCCTTCAGACTTTCGTAATTCTGATTGGTGGTCTTACTCCTCCAGTCGGCATCTGTGAGCTCTTCAGCACTGTGCTGCTGAGCTGGTACATGATTCCCCTGTATGTTCTTGAGCTCTTACTTGACTCTGACCATGTAATTATTAATATATATATATATATATATATATATATATATATATGCATGCATTCTATCTTTCCAACTAAACTGGAAACTTGTTCAGAACCAAGATTGTACCTCTCGAACATCTTTGCCAGTTCCAATGCAATAAGCGAAATGCCTCACACAAGGGAAGCGCTCTGTGGTATGGCAGGTGGGATGCCAGGTAGAATGGAGGGGGACCCGGTGAGGACAGTGGCAAAGTGTCTAGGTGATCACTGAAAACCTGCTAGAAGTTTCTGTGAGGCAGGAGCATTGTGTGTCTGGGGTAGAGCGGGTAGGCGATGTGAAGGCCAGGGGAGACCCTAACATTCTGAAGGCTGCAAACCTTCCGGTTGTAGAATGGGGTTTCTGAACATCAGCTCTACTCTGCAGACCACTTCCTAGCAGGTCTTCCCAGCTCTTAGCTTGTTAGTGGGCCAGTTCTTTATTTTTAATTTTTATTTTTTATCATTTATTTATTTTTGTTTCCACCATTTTTTTAATTAAGGTATTATATGTGTACATAGCTTACCATTGCCTCCCTCCACCTCCCATACATGCCCTCCCTCCCCAGAGTTTATGCCCATTGGTTGTACTTATATGCAAGTATATCAGTCCTTCGGTTGGTCTCTTATCTCCCCCAGATCACCCTACCCTCCCCCTGCTATAATTTGACAATCTGCTTGTTGCTTTACTGTCACTATATCTATCTTTCTGTTCAATAGTTTACAATGTTCTTTATTATCCATAAATGAGTGAGGTCATGTGGTGTTTCTCTTTCATGGACTGGCTTATTTCACTCAGCATGATGTTCTCCAATTCCATCCAGGTTGCTGCTAATGATGAGAATTCCTTCTTTTTTATGGCAGCATAGTATTCCATTGTGTCGATATACCATGGTTTTCTGATCCAATCATCTGCTGATGGGCACCTAGCCTGTTTCCAAATCCTAGCAATTGTAAATTGTGCTGCTATGCACATAGGGGCTCTCCCGGGTCCCACCGCCCCCCCCAGGTCACACGGCTTCCCTGGGTCCCACGGCTCCCAAAGGGCACACAGCTCCCCTGGGTCCCACTGCTCCCAAAGGGCACACAGCTCCCCTGGGGCACACAGTGGGCTGGTTCTTTAAACTTTAGTATATTAAGGGAGGGCTCCGTGTTTCTGTCACTCATTTCCAAACACCCATTGATTTTTATGACTCTGAAATGAATATCTTTAAAATGAATATATCTGAGTATCCAATTTTGGGTTGACACAATGTATTTTCTGTTGATGAGTTTTGCATAAATTTAACCTTCATTATATATCGATTCCTGGGAGTGCAGGCATGGGTTTCCAAGTCCAGGTTGGCGTTCATAACGGGATAGATTTGAAACCAAATGGCTGGGCTTGCCCAAGTACGTCCCTCTGTGTAATCGCTTGACTGTACTCACTGCATCATAAATAATAATGAGAGCAAACGCACGTTCATCAGGGAGAATCAACAAACCTGGCACTGACTTGCGGACTTCCCTTGTCCCCCAGGCATTAAGGCCAGCTTCCGAACACAGGTGCCCGAAGGTTTGCTCGTGTTTGCCGTGTTCCCGGGCAACCAAGAGGAGTACTTGTCCCTGCAGTTGAAGCATGGATGTCTCTATTTTCTCTTTGATCCTCAGGTAAGTGATTACTCATAAGAGTTAAGATGTTTTAAAAATATATATTTTTTATTGATTTCAGAGAGGAAGGGAGAGGGAGAGAGAGAGAAACATCAAAGATGAGAATCATTGGTTGGCTGCCTCCTACACGCCCCCTACTGGGGATCTAACAGCAAGCAGGCATGCGCCCTGCCCAGGAATTGAACCATGACCTCCTGGTTCAGAGGTCAGTGTTCAACCACTGAGCCTCACCAGTTGGGCAAGAGATTTTGTATCAATGGTTACATCCGTATTTTGTAGAGGTGAGTGCTATTATTATCCCCACTTTATCAAACATACAAGGGAAGCATGTAACAGCTCAACAGCACAGCGCTGATGTAACACAGGGCTAGGTACTAAGGTTTTCACATAAATTTCATGTTTTCACATAAATTTCACATAAATTTCACCAGAAATGTAGAGGTAAATACTATTATCCCCACTTTACCAATGAAGAAAAAGAATTGTACACAAGTGACGTACCTCGCCCACAGCTAAAACAGCAGAGCTAGCTTTCAGAACCCATAGCTGGACTCGACACAATTAATGAAGATGAAAACTTTTAAATACACTTGGGGAATGTTCTTTCATTGCTTGTTCGTCTTTGGGTAGGGATTCGAGCTCAGCTTCTTGCACAGCGTGGGAGCCACCCCAGGTTTAAAGAAGCTATGTTTGTTCGCCATGCCTCCCATTGACATTTGTTATTTCTCTTTTAATGACTGTGGCTTCACCTGAGATGAGATTATCGAATGGGCATCCCATTGTAGTCATCAGATAAGCAGTTATTTCCTTAATGTGTCTTTCTTACCAGACTGCAGAGTCCAGTGAGGGCAAAGTCTATTTTGTCCTCAAATATATTCTTGAGGCTTCACGCAACCCTTGGAGCATACTACATGCTCAACAAAGAAATGTCTGTTGACGTATTGGCTCATTTAATGATCTGAAAATCTTTGGTAAACTATTACTCAGGCTTGAAGACAGTTACCCATTTTCTAGAAAAAGATTTCCAGTTTTTTAAATTTTGAGTTTTAAAAATAGCATTTTTTTTTGAATTTAAAGTTACCGTCTAGCACAGGTGTGGGCAAACTTTTTGACTCGAGGGCCACCATGGGTTCTTACACTGGACCGGAGGGCCGGAACAAAAGCAACCTGACCATGCTGGCACTCTCATCTTGGGCTGCTGGTGAAGGAGCGGAGGGGAGAGCAAGAGAACCCTCTGCTCTTTTTGCTCTGTGGGCCGGATAGAACAGCCGAACGGGCCGGATCCTGCCCGCGTGCCGTAATTTGCCCAAGGCTGGTCTAGCATATAGTTTCAAAATAACTCAAAGTTATTGTGCACTTTGTTCTTAAAAAAACCTCTTATTGAACATAAGTGATGAATGGGATGCATAGCATACACTGTAACCCTACATGGAGGCTACAGGTATAAACGTTTATTTGGTTTCCCTTCTGGCTATCCAGTACATTCTATGAATAAATATTTAAGGGAAGATTCCTCATGATATTGAAAATTACACATGTGCTGTTAAGAGTCATGGCAGAGACAAATGACTCCAATTTTTAATTGTATTTTTTAAGTCTCTAATAATTACATATCATCTTTCCATTCTTCACTTGATTGATTTCAGTTTGAATTTACTTGATCAGATGATATTTTATTGACCAATAATGACTTGACTAGTGATTGTCATTTAAATGTTTTATGTTCTGTGACGTTAACGGGAAATTCACAAAGCATTCTGATTTCACTGCCTAGGGAGCTATGACAGGGAAAGGTTTTCGACAATTCTGAATAGCTTAATAGCAATGGTCGGCGAATTGCGGCTCATGAGCCACATGTGGCTCTTTGGCCCCTTGAGTGTGTCTCTTGCACAAAATACCACTCGCTTGGGCGAGTCTAGTTTGAAGAAGTGGCGTTAGAAGAAGTTTAAAAGATTTGGCTCTCAAAAGAAATTTCAGTTGTTGTACTGTTGATATTTGGCTCTGTGGACTAATGAGTTTGCCAACCACTGACTTACAGTTAACATGTCTGATAGCTTCCAAATGGGAAGGCACCAGAACTGATCACAGCATTGTTCTCTTACGGTTGATTGGGGGAAATCATCTTGAAAATGATGATCAAAGAATAGTATGCTAAGTAGAAGACACACGTGACGTACGGGGTCTGTATGTTCTTCCCATGACTTTATCTCCCAACACATGTGATTTCCAATGTAGAGACTTATTAGTACCTGAGATAGTTGCCAAACATCCTATGTAGAAGCACTAATGCAGGCACCTGATCTTTTAGAATGCAGCATCGTTTGTAACAATTTTAACGCTAACTAAGTACACTTTGATGAGACAGCATTTAATAAAATGCTCATTAATTTCATCATTAGCAAGGGTATGCTAAGAAGTAAGCCAGTTTCTTATGTCACGCCCAATTAGCATGCCATGCTAGTAATCCCATTAGTATTGTTGAATCCACTAATGGAAAAACTAATGGGCATGGTACCAGGGCACATTAATTGGGCACGACACCAGTTCTGGTTTTAATTATTAAACTACGATAATGGAATGTGTGTTTGTAAAATAGTAAAATGTTGAAATAGGGTTGAAGGAAATAAAAGAGCATGCAGAGGAAAGAGAGATAAGAAGAGTCAGCCTATGGAAATCCAAGGACTAGAAAATGGACTTACCAAGTGGTCGTTTTTCTTGCCAATCGAGTTGTCTGTAGAGGATGGGATATTGTTCATGAGAGAAGCAAGCCAGTTATACCCCTGGGAAATTAAAAGCTTTTTTTTCTTTTGTAATATGAAATTCTGTATGTCATACGTGTTGTCATGCTCTGTATGAGGCCTGACAGGAGCCAATTAAATGTGTAGAATGGACATGTTATATTGCTGAAGCTATTTTAGGGAAATTTAAACATAAATGTTTTAAATAGTATGGTTAACAGTGCACTTTTTGAGATATAAATCTTCAGCCTTATTACATCAGATAATGATCAATTTTCTCTTTGAAAAACACGATACCAAAATAAGTAGTTTCGTGAAACATTCCAAGTAATAAAATATTTTGTAATATTTTACACAATCTTCTTTTTACTGGATTGAATCTAATTATTGTCACTGGATTGAAGTTAATTATTGTCACTGGATTGAATTTAATTATTGTCAAAGAAATAAACTTCATTAAGAAAGAAATATTTGCCCTAGCTGGTTTGGCTCAGTGGATAGAGCTTCAGCCTGTGGACTGAAGGGTCCCAGGTTTGTTTCTGGCGAAGGGCACATACATGCCTTGGTTTCAGACTTGATCCCCAGTAGAGGGTATGCAGGAGACAATCGATCAATGATTCTCTCTCATCATTGATGTTTCTATCTCTCTATTCCTCTCCCTTCCTCTCTGAAATCAATAAAAATATATTAAGAAAAAGGTCGGAAGGTAGAAATGGAGGGAGGAAGGGAGAGAGGGAGGGAGGAAAATTATTTATTTAGAAGGTTTAGAATAATTTTCTGATTACTTTTGCTTAGTATTAAATTATGATGGTGACAAAGTTCAAATATCTCTTACTTAGTCGTACTTCCTCATACACACTAAAGGAGTACCATTGTGCCATTCATGATGAACTGAAAAAGGTGTTCACTTGGCTGTAAAGTGCTGAGACAGAAGGTGTTTTTTCCTTCTCTTTCCTTACCCCCACATCCTTTTTGGCAAATCTCTATTCTTGATATTTGTCATTCCTTAGTATCTACTTAGGAACTCATTTTAACTGTGATACTATTACCTGAGGCATAAGTATGAATGCTAGATTTTAGAGTACAAGCATTGGGTACTAAGTGTAACTGCAACACCTATGGTCAATTTTTTTTTTTGAAATAGCTGGCTAATTTTAATGTGACCGAATTCCTTGGTAGTAGTGCAATGCACATAAGAATAATTAACTTGCCAGACCTTTCCCTGTCGTTAAAACAATATCAATGGGATAGTACTTCATTAGTTTCAACTTCTTGTCTTCTTGAATATTTCTGACAAAAATTAAAATATAAAACTTTAAAATAGAAAATGCATTACCTTTCTGATGAATATAGCTCATCAAAATGCAAGTGTACTGGTAAGACATTCTTATTCCAAAGACAAGTTCTGTTCAGAGTAGGTTTACAGTTGTTCATATGGAAAATAATATAGTAATTAATAAAATGATAATACAAGAACAAATTGTGTCTTGTCTACTCACAAAGGTAAACCTGGTTTCCCCCACTCTGTAGATGTATTTTTGTTTAAACATTTTTTCATTCATTCATTCCCTCACTCCTTCATTCCCTTCAGGGGTCCTCAGTGGAAGTGACCACCACGAATGACGGTGGTAAACAATACAGTGATGGCAGATGGCATGACATAGTCGCCGTGAGGCATCGGACCTCAGGCTGGATCACAGTTGACGGGCAGTACACAGGTGAGAGCTCCATGTATGTTCCTGGCTCTGTTGATAATGCTGATGTTGCCATACTCTTTTGTATACCTCTCCTTTTCCTCCACACACTTTCACCCGAATTCCATTTGAGTAGGCCTTTGGGTGCCTCTCACATGCAACCTGGCAACCATTTTCTCATCTGTGTTGGGTGGGGTCTCAGGAAAGTAAGACGAAGTCATTAGTGACTGTTTCGTCTCTTGGATAGGTCCTTGCAGTTTGCTGGGCTTGTATTTATGTTCTGAACCTCATGTCACTTTTGACTTCCAGAAGACAGACAGAATAAATCAGTTATTATATGCACTTTAGTGATAAGGAAATGAAGGCTCAGAAAAGGAACACAATTTCTCTGTTTATATGATTGGTGGGTGGCATTCTTGCAGTTACATAGCCTGTCTTTGCCATTCTAAGTTGAGTGTTCTTTCCATCTTACCCTGTGTGTCATCATCCTGAAATTATAAAAACAGTCACAGGACCTGCATGATGTTGCAGGCTTTTATTAATTCATTCAGTATATATAGAATTTTAATGAGCACTTACTATGTGCAACCCATTGCTCTAGGAATTGAACACAAAGAACAAACTTTACACTTCAGGTGGGAGCAGGACAGGGAACAGAATAAAAAAAATATTGAACAAGTATGAGAAACATGCTGAGAATAATAAAGTAGGATAGGCGGGAAAAGGGGGTGTGTGTGTTGGGAGGGGGTATTTTTATTTTTTAAAATACATTTTATTGTATTTTCTACAAAGAGGAAGGGAGAGCGATAGAGAGTTAGAAACATTGATCAGCTGCCTCCTGCACACCCTCCACTGGAGATGTGCCCAAAACCAAGGTACATGCCCTTGCTTAAATTAATTTCAGACCATGCATGCGCCTCCATTGCTCTTTCTCATCGCTGTCATTATAACGTTTCTACAGTCAGTGCTGGCGCTTACTGTTAATGCTTCTATGAAACAGTAGTAGTCTTAGTTGTCGCCATGACTTAAAGAGCAAAGTACTTCCTCTTAAAAGGTATGTCAGGTTCTTCTGCCACTTCTGTAAAGATATAGGGTACCTATTACATGTCTATGTGTTGTTGTTATTGATTTCATAAGGGACGGGGAAGGGAGAGAGATAGAAGTATCAGTGATGGGAGATAATCATAGGTCAGCTGCCTCATGCCAGGCCCCCTCCTGGGCATTGAGCCTGCATTCCGGGCATGTGCCTTGACTGGGAATTGAACTTAGACCTCCTCTTCCATGGATTGATGCTCAGCCATTGAGCCACCCCAGCTGGGCTATACACTGAGATTCTGTAACATTGATTGGCATCTTCTTTTGTGAGAGCTTTATCTGACCGCAGTTCATATCCTCAGGGTATCTTGGACATACAAGGCTGGTGGTTTTTCATTCCATGTGCTGATATGTACGTACCCTTTTCTTTGCAGGGTTCCTGGAACTCGATCCAAGCACATTTTGTGGCGGCATGGATTTTGAGATTTCCTTCAAGTTCAGAACAGACCAGTTGAATGGGTTGCTCCTTTTCATTTACAACAGAGACAGACCTGATTTTCTTGCCGTACGTTAATTCTTTTTAAGTAAATATATCTTAAAATGTCATATTCCGTTTTAAAATAAACCATGGGCTTTCATTATACTACATTGAGGGTTTCTTCCCATGCCACCTTCATTTCTGGGGGCCTTTCCCAAATCCCAGATGCTCTCTCATGGACCCCGTTTCTGTCTTGGTTATGGTGTTATTTCACTCACTCTCTCTGATGTTCGACGGTGTTTATCTCAGAGCACAGGTCCAGGGAACATAGCAGGGGGTTCAGTGTTTACTGCATGAGTGAAAGTTAAATGAAGAACTGCTTGCCTTATCTGTTGTATTTCCCAAAGATGCTATTTATGCCTAGCAAAAGTAGTAATTTTTATCTGGTTTTACTTGTTGCATTAGGCACAATTGAGTTCAAGTTTTTAAGTATCCTATGGTTCTGATTTGACTTCTAACAAAACAAAAACACCGTGGGAAAATAGCTGTCATGCACCATTTTGAAAGAAAACTTACTGGAGGCACTTCCTGTCTCACGAAAAATTGGGCAAACTATGTTCCTATTAGAAAATGGCACCCTAATCTAAAAGAAGCAATTGTGTTAGTGAGAGATTTAGACTAATAAAACTGAAATAGTGCATCAAAATATGTCTTACAAATTTGAAATTGAGTTCACCAGCCAGTTAAAATAAACTTAATCAAGCTTGACATTTCATTTTCTTATTGTCTTGTCATACTTCCCCCCCAAAATTAAATTTATACACGAAGTAGTATTCTCTCACTTTCTAAAAACTCAAAAACAGAACCATAGTTCAGACTGTTCTGCCCTCTTCGGTCATCTATGCTTGGGCTTAATCTTTACCTGGTTTGCATCCCCAAAAAGTACCTGCCTGCCTCATGTTGTGTTATATCATCTAACCATTACTGCATATGACTTCCTTTGACTCACTACAGTATTCTCCGTATTGATCATAAGTTCGGAAAGTACTTCATCATATGCTGTTCCATTTGGCTTAGAACAAAGTAGACTCTTTTTATGGAGTATTTTCAGAGATTTTTCTTTTTTTAATATTTTTATTGATGTCAGAGAGGGAGGGAGGGAGGGAGGGAGGGAGGGGGAGAGAGAGAGAGAGAGAGAGAGAGAGAGAGAGAGAGAGAGAGAGAGAAAGGAAGGAAAGAAAGAAGAAAGGAAGGAAAGGAAGGAAGGAAGGAAGGAAGGAAGGAAAGAAAGAAAGAAAGAAAGAAAGAAAGAAAGAAAGAAAGAAAGAAAAAGAAAGAGAAGGAAAGGAAAAAAGAAACACCAATGATGAAAGAAACATGGATCAGCTGCATCCCGCATGCCCCACACTGGGGATCAATCCCACAACCCAGGCATTGAACTGTGACCCTCCTGGTCCCTAAGTCGACACTCAACTTCTGAGCCAGGCTGGTCGAGCTCAGGGACATTTCTTGCTTTTCTTTGAAAAACTGAACTTCTGCTTTCTCCCAAAGTCTATTTTTAACAAAATCTTTATTGTAGAAAGTATTACATGTGTCCCCTCATTGACCCCTTCTAGTCCCTCCCCACCCCCAGGTCCTCACCACCCATTGCCTGTGTCCATGGGTTATGCATATATGCATACAAGGTCTTTGGTTAATCTCTTCCCACCCGCCCTCCCTTCCTCCCTCTGAAATGTGGTCTGTTCACACCTGTTTGGTTCTTCTCCGAGTGCAGGTGGAGCTGAAGAGCGGAACACTGAGCCTCCGGTTACACGCCAGTCTCGCCTTCACCCGCTTGGATCTGTGGCTGGGGCTGTCCTACCGTGACGGGACGTGGAACACGGTGACGGTTCGGAAGGGGGGCGCCCTGGTGTCCACAGGCCTGAATGACCTGACGGAGCGGGTGTCACAGCCCCGAGCCGGGCCGCTGGCGGTGGATTCCCCCGTCTACCTGGGAGGCCTCCCCTTGGAGCTGCAGGACTCCCATGCCCACCTGGGTTTGGCACCAGGTGAGCCCCACCCCGAGGAATCGCCAAAGCAGGTCGGCCCTGGTCTGACCAGGCTCGGGTGGATCTGTTTGGGTGGTTCTTGTTTCAGGATGCAGTAATAGAATCAGGGTAAAATCTACTCCCACCCGCTCCTTTATTGCAGAATGTGAGGTTTCAACAACAAAAAAAATCACGGACCACTTCTTCCCATAGTTTTGTAAGTTGCCCTTGGGAGTGTGCCCTCCTCCATAGCCATTATATTTACAAATGTATCACCTATTTCTGTGAATACATTTATTCTAACCTGTCTTCAGAAAATATATTTTTTAAATACATTTTATTGTGTGTGTGTTTTTTTTTTTTTTTACAGAGAGGAAGAGAGAGGGATAGAGTTAGAAACTTCGATGAGAGAGAAACATCGATCAGCTGCCTCTTGCATACCCCCTACTGGGGATGTGCTTGCAACCAAAGTACATGCCCTTGACCCGAACCGAACTGGGAACCCTTCAGTCTGCAGACCAACTCTCTACCACTGAGCCAAACCAGAAAAATATAATTTTAATTGACGTGTTATATACTTCTATGTTTTCTTAGAAAACATGTGGTTCTGGATTTTTTTTTTTTTGAAGACTGATCATTATCTATTTATAGAATAAAAACATAAGTTAGGGAGGTGTGCAACTAGGAAACTGGTGTTCAGCTCACCAGGGCTGTTTTCTGGCAGAACTGCTAAGTGGCTCCATGCATCTCAAGACACTCCCCGGCAGCCACGCACATGGAGAGGTGGGGTTAGCTGAATTTCAGACATGCTTGTGAGAAAAATCTACGTGTCATTGATTCTTCATAATCAGGAAGGAAAAGTTCATGAGTGCGTGAGTCCTACTGAAGCATTTAACTCCTATCATGGGTGTTAACGTAATCAGAGGGAAAAAATAACCCACGTAACTCACAGCATTTAACTCACACAATGAGATTGGGAGTCATTAGAGAAATCACTTATTTTGAAAGGTAACCATGGCTGACTCTGTGCTGTGGGTCTGGGCATGGTTCTCAGAGCTTTCCCAGAGATTGAGTTTGCTGTTCCTACGGAGTCTGTGAGTTGCTAAGTTACTGCCTGTCTCTGCGTCCCGGTTTGTCTGATGAGGAGCCCGAGAAGTGGGGAGGAATGTACTTTGTCCAAGGCCACGAGGCTGGTAAGCAGCCAGCAAGCCCTTGGCCAGCCATCTAGGTGTTGGTGTCCACTTTCTTTTTCTTTTCTTTTAAAAAAAATATATTTTATTGATTTTTTACAGAGAGAAAGAGAGGCACAGAGAGTTAGAAACATCGATAAGCTGCCTCTTGCACGCCCCCTACTGGTGACGTGCCGGCAACCAAGGTACATGCCCTTGACCGGAATCGAACCTGTGACCTTTCAGTCCGCAGGCTGATGCTCTATCCACTGAGCCAAACCGGTTCCGGCCCACTTTCTTTTAAGAAGTGCTCTCTTCATGGGCATGGGCCACTGTTCCTTCTCTATCAGGGGGGTGGGGGAGCTGGGAGCACAGAGACTCCCAGCCTGCGGCCCCGCATGCTCCCATGTGGAAAATGGTCTAACCTATGCGCTGCGAATGGTTAAAAATCTCCACAACGCCGCTTTTGCCTATTTGCTAAGTACATAAAGATTTAAATGCCTTCGAATAGAAAATATATGGCACGCTCTTAAGAAGACTTTTAGAAGGGTACAGGTAAGGAGTTAATGAATATCCGAGGTGTACGACAGTGATGACATTTTCAAGGCACTTAAGATGTAACATAGGCTGGAAATATGACATCCCTATAAAGGCTTCTCCTGGATTCCGGTTGCCAAGGTTAGAAAGGGCTCGGAAACCCTTATCTGAGCAGGATGGCTTGACCTTATTTACATCTAGGGGGAAAATCACTACCACGTGTGTTACTTTAAAGTGTTTCATCACTCTTTCCCATGAGGACCCGAGAGACATGGCTTAAACTGGGATGGTCATATGATAATGACAGACGCTTAGAACATCAACCTGGACCCAAGGGGGGGATGATTTAATCCACGCCGTGACGGAGTCCATAATACTGAAAGATGCTTTATTTATGGGTAATACTAAATTTTTATCAGTGCAGCATCAGCTACATCAGAATTGTCTCAAACCACTGGGTAAAATATGAAGTATAGAAGCTGGGGCATAGTAAGAATTCAATAAAATCAGCTGTTATCATCATCACCATCTTCATCATCACGGCTACTGCTTACCAGCATACATTAGAATGGCCTGGAAAGGTTATTAAAAATGCATATTTTATGACCGTTTCCTCAGATTCTGATGCAGCTGCTTTGAGCGATGCAGGTCTTTCCAAGTCACTCATGTTTTAGACAGAGGTCAGGAAAACGTGTGCGCATGCGCAGAGGTGCTGCACAGTGAACCCAGTTGCAGTTCCAATTCATCGTGGTCAGTGGCTACCTTTTTCCATCTGTCACCTGCAGTCTGAGAAATCTCTGTGCTATCAGGGCCGGGTTTTTATTTTTTTCTTATCCATTAATGTTGGAATCTTCGTTGGAATCAAATGCAGGTTAATATCTCTGTATGATTTGGATATGCCGGGCACCATACTTGGCTGGCCATGAACTAGCTCAAATCTTAGCTTAGAACTGTCCCTGCGCCGAAACCGGTTTGGCTCAGTGGTAGATTGTAGGTTTGCGGACTGAAAGGTCCCAGGTTCCATTCCGGTCAAGGGTATGTACCTTGGCTGCGGGCACATCCCTGGTAGGGTGTGTGCAGGAGGCAGCTGATCGATGTTTCTCTCTCATCGACATTTCTAGCTCTCTATCTCTCTCCCTTCCTCTCTGTAAAATATCAATAAAATATATTTTAAAAAATTGTCCCTGGGACTGTCACTGACTACTAGGTTGGAAGTGAGGGCATGGCACATGGTGTCGCAGGCCATGCTCCCTGGAGGAGTGACAGTGGGAGCTGCAGCCGGCCTTCCGGTCAGACCACCGGCCTGGCGTGGGACCGCCTCCTTCAGAAGGGCCCCTGGCTGAGGTGTCCGCCCACGGTGCTGGCCAGCTTTCCATTATTTGGAAGCCTGGGGGTGGCAGGGATTTTTGTTTGTTTGTTTGTTTGCTCATTTATTCGTTTTTGATTATCACAAAGGCAAGGAAGCAAGCAAAGGAAGCGTCCACACTGCCCCCACTCACAGACCCTTAATGACGGGGGTTTCTCATAACAGCACAGACTTTGGCCCCAGCGTCCTTTCCGTGGTCATTGTTACGCTGGCGGGAAAACTGGTAGGGTGTAGAGAAGTCAGGTGATTTCCGCTCTGCGCCATCAGAAAGTCACTGGCAACGAAATCTGAATTCTTAGCTTTTTCCTTAGGAATTTTCAAGCAGATGCCTTTGCATTGAGCTTCATTGCTTTTGATTCAGTTCACCCACCTTACGGAGCATCTGCTGTGTGCTCAGGACAGACCAGCAGTATCGATCGGCCAGGCCCAAAGGGATGTGAATAACAGCAAAGGCATTTAAAAAGGAAATGGGCCCACGGAATGTGTTGGGAGGGATAATAAGACATCGTATACTCTCTGAAGAGAACAATGTGGCCGTTGTTACTAGGAAGTTATGTTTCTGCTCAGCCTTTGCATGATCTTTGATTCCCACTTTCCGCTGGGGTGCTTTCGTCTAGAAAGGGCTAATCAGGTGCTAGGGGCCTTGTGAACTCGACCGTGTTCCATTCAGAACGAGAGAGAGAGAGAGAGAGAGAGAGAGAGAGAGAGAGAGAGAGAGAGTGTGTGTGTGTGTGTGTGTGTGTGTGTGTGTGTGTACCATGGTGATCTCAAAGGCGGGCTGCTCGTTTCTTCTCTGACCATTTTGTGCAGTTTTCTGAGCAGAGAACTGCCAACCCTCCCTGACCTGATCTGCTTACACCAATGAGCGTGTCACTCAAAGCAACTGCCCTTTTCCAGCCCAACTCCAGTGCGCCCCTCTCCGTCTCTCCGCGTTCTGTGTTCAGCGTCACGGACTTGAACTGCGTGGTGGTCTTTTTAAAGTCAGCTGTGTGGATGACACACTCAGGGACACTTCTGGGTGTGGCCATTGCCAAAGCAACCGGGTCCCTGTCATGCCACCACCAACCCCACACTGGGATCGTCTGTGTGTTCACGGTTGTGGGACACGGCGAAGATGGCCGAGCCCAGCCATAGCCCCTCTGTCTGCTGATTTTACAGGGACTTTGTTCTGTTTCTCTGAAGCGATTAGTGTGGGATGCAGGGCAATGCCTGAGGACCCTAGGGCAGTGGTCAGCAAACTGTGGCTCGCCAGCCACATATGGCTCTTTGGCCCCTTGAGTGTGGCTCTTCCACAAAATACCACGTGCTGGTGTGCACGTACAGTGCCACTGAAACTTCCTGGCCCATGCGCAGAAGTTGGTTTTCGGCTCTCAAAAGAAATGTCATTGGTTGTACTGGTGATACTTGGCTCTGTTGACTAATGAGTTTGCCGACCACTGCCCTAGTGTGTTTCAAAACTCTATTCTCCCTCCTGGTACCCTGCATAGTACCCTTGAAAGATATTTCCCCCCCAAGGATCTTGCTGAAAAATTATGCTACTGGAAATATTTATTTTTTATTACCCTTAACCTCTCACTTTTGTAGGTAACTTAATTTTTTGGAATGGAGGGCATGTCACACCCCCCCACCTCTGCCATAATGTGCAGTGAGTTAGATTCCATTCCAGCAGTATCTACACAAGGAGAAAATGCACACCCAAAGAGGTATAGTGCAGGCTTTCAGCTGAATAAAGTTCAGTTGACTTATACGCATCAGCTTATATATTTGTCCCAGATAACATCAATATAAGCATTCCCTTGTGACAGTGGAGGAGGCATCAAGGATTCCCCCAGGAGATGTGCAGGTTTGGAAATTGTGTCTAAATCACTCCACTTTCATCCAGATGCCCCGCCGAGGACAGCAAGGATGGGTGCTGAGTGGCTCTAGCCCAGGGGTGGGCAAACTTTTTGACTCGAGGGCCACCATGGGTTCTTACACTGGACCGGAGGGCCGGAACAAAAGCAACCTGACCATGCTGGCACTCTCCTCTTGGGCTGCTGGTGAAGGAGCGGAGGGGAGAGCAAGAGAACCCTCTGCTCTTTCAGCTCCGCGGCTGGATAGAACAGCCGAACGGGCCGGATCTGGCCTGCGGGCTGTAGTTTGCTCACGGCTGATCTAGTCTTTGGGGTGACCAGTCTCTCTGTTCACAGGTTTCGGCGGGTTCCTGCGGGACGTTGCATTTGAGCATGGCAAGGCCCTCTGCTTGGCATCTGTGTTCCTGGGCGCTGTCAGAGTCCATCTGGACGGCTGCCTGCCAGGTGGCAGCGCCGTGAGCTGCAGGGGGGACGACTCCATCCTGGCGTACCGGGGCCCCGAGCCCAGCGCGCGGGACCAAGGGCTGCAGCCCTTCACAGGTAACGTGGGGGGCTCCGTCCACATGACACGTCACCCTCTTCCCCCCCCCCCCCGTCCCTCCTCCTTCCTGCCCGACCACTCCCGCATCTGAGGGGACTGCCATCTTACTCTGTCATCTTCTTCTTTTCCCGGAAGACTACCTGCACCGCGTGGTGGCCTTGCACGAAGAGGGTTCTGTCTGGAGTGACTGGAGTCGGGGGCGCACAACTGGAGCAGGTAAACGGTTTTCTCTCCACATATGTATGTGTCCACACACTCACATTCCTGTGCACCCATGTTTACTCATGTGAAGAAGAGCAGAGGCCAGCACAGCCTTGGTGCAAATAGCACGTAGCACTCTATGGCAGAGAATGCCTTGGTGGCTGACGCCGATGGCTGTCCCAGGACAGACACTGCTGGCCGGTCTCCTCTTCCGTTCAGCTGGAGGGGAGACAGCAAGGAGTTGGAGGGAATGCATTAGGCTCATCCCAGACAGCCGATTTATGGGTGTGTGGAGCCCCTGACAGTGACGAGACATCTCTTTGCGAAGTGTCATCACCGCAAGGCCTTCCCCACAGAAGGCTGTGTGAGTCAGGAGCCTTCTCCCCTTTGGGGTCAAGTATCTGTCAGAGGCAAATACATTTCCGTGTGATGGCACTTACGTCTCTTCACATGGGTCCTGAGCAAGTCACAGTTTATCCAAAGATGTGTGTTTTACCGAGATATTCTCTCATACTTTTTTTTTAATCAAAAATAAGTGACTAACTCAGGAATCATTTTAAAAATATATATTTTATTGATTTTTTACAGAGAGGCAGAGAGAGGGATAGAGAGTTAGAAACATCCATGAGAGAGAATCATCGATCAGCTGCCTCATGCACACCCCCTACTGGGGATGTGCCAGCAACCAAGGTACATGCCCTTGACCGGAATCAAAACTGGGACCTTTCAGTCTGCAGGCTGATGCTCTATCCAGAATCAAACCTGTTTTGGCTAACCCAGGAATCTTTTGCAGAACCTTGCCCATCTCAAGATGAATACTGAGATGAGTTACTAAGAATCATTTCCAAAGCTCTCCTCCTACAGATTTTCCAGAAGAAGAAGGCATGCTCCTTCCCCAAGGATGATTTAAATGATCATTTATTTGAGGGCAAGACAACGAATTGAATGTTCAGAGTTCGGAGAAAGCTCTGATATAAGATATTTACTTGTTACTGGCATGTGCTTTGATACAATTTCCTATTGTACACTTTTCTACTTTATTATTTTTTAGTCCTCACCCGAGTATATTTTCCATTGATTTTTAGAGAGTGTAGAAGGGAGGCAGCCGAGACCCGTTTGGCTCAGTGGATAGAGCGTCGGTCTGCAGACTGAAAGGTCCCGGGTTTGATTCCGGTCAAGGGCATGTACCTTGGTTGCAGGCACATCCCCAGTAGGGGGTGTGCAAGAGGCAGCTGATCAATGATTCTCTCTCATTGATGTTTCTAACTCTTTATCCCTCTCTCTTCCTCTCTGTAAGAAATCAATAAAATACATTAAACAATAAAATACAAAAAAAAAAGAAGGGAGGCAGAGAGAGAGAGGGACATCAGGCTGAGAGAGACACACCCATTGGTTGCCTCCCACAGGCATCCCAGCAGGGCCAGGAATTCAGCCCACAGCCGAGGCACATGCCCTTGACCAGAATCGAACCTGGGACCCTTCAGCCCACAGGCCTATGATGCTCTAACCACTGAGCAAATGATCCAGGGCCCACTCCTCTACTTTACCAACAAGTACACCCTCAAGTCTGCCTTTCCTCTGATTCCGGAAATTGGTATCTAGAAAGAGCATCACCTAACGGAGCTCAGTCGTCTCTCTTCAGAGGACCACCGAGAGAATATGCAAACAGAGCAGTGAATTCATAGCGACAGTCTGACCACCGCGTCTTGTGCCATAAATTCATATTTACAATCTGACCACAGCCCCGAGCAGTGACATGCTCCCGGGGGTTGGCGAATAATTGCGCCATTTAATTATTTTGGAGTCAGTTTTGCTCTGTCCCTTATGAGAAGACCATCTGTTAGCCGGCCCTGCACTTCGCCGGGCGCCACATTTCAGAACTAATAAAATCAGCCTCGCTCCCGGGATCCCTCTCCTTGCAGCTCGAGCGTGCGGCCGGCGTGCTTTCTGTGGGCGAGCAAGCTGTTTGCACGGCACAGACCCAGGCCTCGCCTCCGTGTCTTTGTGTGCGTGTTGTGTCCCCGAGAGCTGTCCTCTGTGATGAGTCTGAACAGTGGAGTCAGAGCAGGAGGCCGCTGGATGTGGGCCCCGTCCGGGACCAGCCACAGCAGATGTCTCATCCATCACCCTGCTGGGACTTCCCCCGGCCTTTCCTCAGTGTCCCCAGCACAGTCAGCCGTGATGACAATTTTTCTGATCAGACCCGTGGAAACATGTGATAGTTAAAAGGTATAGATTTTTAAAATGAGGGGACACAGCTTGTAAGTGAAGTTTTGCAGTTGCTTTAAAATCCCTTCGTGTGTGTGTGTGTGTGTGTGTGTGTGTGTGTGTGTGTATGTGTGTTTAATATGTTTTTATTGATTTCAGAGAGGAAGGGAGAGGGATACAGAGATAGAAACATCAATGATGAGCCGAAACAGGTTTGGCTCAGTGGATAGAGCGTCGGCCTGAGGACTGAAAGGTCCCAGGTTCGATTCCGGTCAAGGGCATGTACCTCGGTTGCGGGCACATCCCCAGTAGGGGGTGTGCAAGAGGCAGCTGATCAGTGATTCTCTCTCATCGGTGTTTCTAACTCTATATCCCTCTCTCTTCCTCTCTGTAAAAATGGATAAAATATATTTTTTAAAAAAGAAGAAACATCAATGATGAGAAAGAACATGGATCAGCTGCCTCCTGCCTGACCCCCACTGGGGATTGAGCCCACAAATGGGGCATCTGCCCTGACCTCCTGGTTCATAGGTTGAAACTCAACCACTGAGCCACACCGGCTGGGCTGTGTCAGTGTTCTTTGATGCTCTGAAGAAAACATCCCCCGAAATGATTGTGTAGAATCTCAAGGACATGAGCGTCTCCACCCCCTGGAACGCAAATAGGCATGCATCTGTATATCATAATAGGAGAGAATTTTGATTTTTTTAAAAGAAGAATTTGAGAACAATTGAATTTGGAAAGTGAGACCAGACATCCCAGTAAAACGCCATCACATTTGTGATAATTTTTGGCTACTCCACGGAAGATGTAAAAGTGTCAGCCCGCCGTGTATAATAACACTCTTAATTAGCTCGCTTCTAAGGGGGACACCGTTCCGTTGTTTGAACTTGTTACCTGCCCACCGTCCACCTCCTCCCTTAGGAGCGACGCTTGAAACGCGTCGGCTCCACTAACTGTTTGGGAAAAGCCCGGGCCAGACTCGCGAGCACGTCCTGTCGATGGAGTTTTGATGGTTTTGAAATATCGCTTAAGCCGAATGGCTCAAGATGTGCAGTCATATTAAATCAGCGCTGAAAAGTTACAACTCTAATAAATTGTATTTATGCTAATGGTCGAGTCTGATTTACTGTGGCCATTAAAAGTGAAGAATGGGGCAGCAGTCTCCTCGGCTCGGCCATTTCCTCTGATTTTCTCTCTCTCTCTCTCTCTCTCTCTCTCTCTCTCTGGTCCTCAGCTCCACGCAGCGTGCTAGCCCCCTCCAGAGTCCTCAGCATAAAGGGATCGAGCGTGGAAGTGACCTGGGATGAACCCGTGGAGGTCAGAGGCGTGGTGGAGAAGTACATCCTGAGAGCCTGCCCTGTGGGTGGAGGGCCAGGCCCGCCCCGCCCCCCCTGTGCCACCACGTCTGAGCTTGCGCAGACCAGCAACCTCACAGGTAGTGGGGCCTTTCCCAGCAACCTCATTCATTGGCTTTTTGTTCGACTTTTAAGCAAAAGCATTCTTTGAGGTTTCTTTTCCTCCCAATGCATTACCGTATTTGCCGGCGTATAAGACGATTTTTTGGCCCTGAAAAATACCGTATTTGCCGGCGTATAAGAGACCGGGCGTATAAGACGACCCCCTAACATTTCCACTCGAAATACAGAGTTTGTTATACACTCGCCGTATAAGACTACCCCCCACTTGGAGGCATATTTTTCAGGGCCGAAAGATCGTCTTATACGCCGGCAAATACGGTAATTATTCATCTCTGTGTGCCTGGTTTAAAACAAGAACCGGCCTGGCTGGTGTGGCTCAGTGGTTGAGTATCCACCCATGAACCGGGAGGTCAAGGTTCGATTCCAGATCAGGGCACATGCTCGGGTCCCGGGCTTGAACGTCAGTAGGGGGCAGACGCGAGGCAGCCAGTGGATGATTCTCTCTCATCGTTAATGTTTCTCTCTTTCGCTCTTCTTCTCCCTTCCTTTCTCTGAAATCAATGAAAAAAGGCGTATAAAAATAAAAAAAAACAAAGGTAGTGAAAAAACAAAACAAGAAAACAAGAGCTATGCAATGAATTGGAAGCCTGCATCCATTTGGGATGAAAAGAATTTCCATGGCCTTTCATGCATAGCTTCAGTACGTGGCTGCTAGTCTCTGTCCCCGGAAGACGAGGTCACAGGTGTCTAGAGCTCTTAAACTCTTCATCTTCCCGGGATCCTGTCTGTTCATACAGGACCAGCTGACCGACTTCACCACGCCAAAAAAAAAAAAAAATGCACTCTCTGGGACCAGCCCAAGTTCATGGCACCGTTATTTATTGTAAAATTGTTGATTAAACCTAATTATGTCTGGGTCCAGGAGGAGCAGAGGGCCAGCGGTTTGGTGGGCACCCCAGTGAATCAATTTCTCACGGGGCCACCTAGACCAGTGGGAGAGGATTAGACTCGCACACATCACACGCATGTCCCAGACTCAGATCCGGGCACACACGTGTGCTGGGGAGCAGCGTACGGCTTCGTGGAATGGTACAGCACCTGAAATAGAAAGTCAGAAGGAGCCCTTGACCAAAAACAGTAAAATACTTCATAAATCTGATAGAAAAAAAGCAAACATGTTTTCCTCTGACATAGAATTTTATAACTTGAAAAATCATACGGATTTTGGAGTGGCCTTAATGATCTTGTCGGCGTATCTATGGGCCAACCCCCTGTAGTCCTCACTTCCTTTTTTTTAGACTCTTTAGCCTCTCTAGTTCAAATATACCAATAGGTTTTCTTTTTCATCTATTTTTACTTGCTTGGTTTTATTTTTAACACCTGATAAAAACCCACCCTTAGCTAGTCCACAGTTTGACTTTGCCCAGTGGCCACGTTGTAGCTACACGGGCTGGAAAAAAAAACACACACACACACAGTTTATCCCTAAAAACCCTCAGCCTGCATTTTCCAAATGGGCACTCGGTCGTGACGCCAAGCCTGTCACATTTCTATAATAAGCTCCTCATTAAATATTTTATATTTTTCCAAACCATCTCAGTGCTAGCCTCGCGTTCTCATCCCACTCGGTGGATATTTATATTAAATCGTCTTGAACACCTGAGGAGAAACCCAATCGGTCACGTGGGCTTTCTGACTTTCTTATAGATTGGGCTGTCATTAGGGTTGAAAGGATTTAACACTTTAAAAATAAAATAAATGTTCTCCATAGAATCGGTATTTGCCATCACCGTTATTTCTGTTGTTTTTTTTTTAATTTTATTATTATTTTTTTATTTTTAAATATGGATTCTTTTTTTTTAATTTATTAAGGTATTATCTGTGTACATAGCTTACCATTGCCCCACCCCCTCCCATAGATGCCCTCCCTCCCCAGAGTTTTATGTCCATTGGTTGTTCTTATATGCAAGCATACGGGTCCTTCGGTTGATCTCTTATCTCCCCCAGATCTCCCTACCTTCCCCCCCCACCCCCACCCCCGCTGTTATTTCTGTTTTTTTTTTATTTTTTCCTATCTCTTTTTTTGTGCATGCCTGTGTGACCAGAGTCTTCTCATATATAGAATGGGGATAGAAACCCTTTTTACATTTTATAATTGTTATAAAGATAAAAAATGAACTTCCCATGTGCAATATTTTGCTCGGAGGCACGCACACAGTAAACGGCCAGTGAATTAATTGTCTCCATGCCCTTTAGTCTCTCGATTCTAGGCAATTGCTTTATAATTGTTTCCCTTTCATTTTCCTGATTTTTGCGGTGTTGGTGCTCCTCTTTGAGCCTTTTTGAAATCATTTTTTAAAGTTATTTTTTGGTGATTCGTTTATGTAATTTGCATTTGTTCCTCATCTCACCAGCTTGCCTCCCTCTCAGCAGTCTCACTGTTTATCTCTCTTGACATTTAAACATCTCTCTCTCTCATTTAATCGATCCCAAGTTCTTCTTTTTGCTTGTTAAAATCTTTCTTATAATCTTTATTGTTGAAAGTATTACAAAGTCCGCTTTATTTCCACATTGACCTCTTCTGGCCTGCCCCCACCCCCAACCCTATGTCTTCTCCACCCTATTGTCTGCGTCCATGGGTTATGCACATGCGCATACAAGGTCTTTGGTTGGTCTCTTCCCACTCACCCCTCCTCCCCCTTTCCCTCTGAGGTTAGAAAGTCCGTTCCAGGCTTGTGTTCGGCCCTGTGACTAAGATCAAGTGTAGAATCTACTCTTAGCACATTCCAAGTTCCTGTAGATCTTTTGCAGATCAGGAAACTGAGGAGGAGGAGGAGGAGGAGGAGGAGGAGGAGGAGGAGGAGGGAGGAGGAGGAGGGAGGTTTCCTGACTTATCTGCTCCCAGAGCACCAGAGTGGGGTCTAAATGCACCCCAGTGTTTGGCTAAATGCAGTCCCGCCCCTAATTATAGCATTCAGTTCCGCATCCCTAAACCAGTCTTTAGGCTGGTGTTCACTCAAGGAAATGAAATCCTTCTCATATAATTGTACGGGACACCTAGTGGTTAAAAACCTTTGCTGGGATGAGGATGAGGTCCACAGATAAATCTGCATAAGTTTGTGCTGGCCTCGGAGCAGTCTGTGGGCCTCAGCTTTGCCTTCCCAGTATTTCAAGAAGGAGGGTGCTGAGATATCATGGACACACTGGACCAGCTCTAAATTCCACTTGCTCCGGGCTCTCCTTCAAGTCAGGTGTCCACTGGCCTGTGTTTCATGTCCTGCCACGTGTGTATAAATCTTGGGTCATTATACTAGGGTACTCACGTGGCAGTAGTTTCATCCAGGGGCAAACTAAGCTTTACAGGGAGCTTACAAATGCTATGTCCGGGCACCATCGCCTGCAGACGGCCTCCGTGTTTGGTCTGGAATGCAGCCTGGGTGCTGGTGGGTAGGCATTTTCTTAGTGTCTGTGGGTCACGGTAAAGCCAGCATTCGGAGCCCCTGGCCCATGCGGAGTCTGACCAGTGGTCAAGTCTCAGTTTTGCCCAGAAATTTTCATTGCAGCTTCCGCCTCCCACCTGAAACTTGAAAATGTAGGACAAGGCCAAAACCGGTGTGGCTCAGTGGATAGAGTATCAACCTGGGGGCTGACGGGTCCCAGGTTCAATTCCAGTCAAGGGCATGCACCTTGGTTGTGGGCACATCCCCGGTGGGGGGTGTACAAGAGGCAGCTGATCGGTGATTCTCTCTCATCAATGTTTCTAACTCTTTATCCCTCTCTCTTCCTCTCTGTAAAAAATCAATAAAATATATACCGTATTTGCCGGCGTATAAGACGATTTTTTGGCCCTGAAAAATACCAAATTTGCCCGCATATAAGAGACTGGGTGTATAAGACGACCCCCTAACATTTCCACTCAAAATACAGAGTTTGTTATATACTCGCCGTATAAGACTACCCCCCACTTGGAGGCATATTTTTCAGGGCCAAAAAATCATCTTATACGCCGGCAAATACGGTATATTTTTTAAAGTGTAGGACAAGAAAATGTTATCCATCTATAGAAAAATGATAAAAGATGAAAAGTAGCTACCTAAAGCCAGCAAAGGAAAATATTAGTTCCATCAATAGACCAAAATGAAGTGAAGTTATTGAAAAGAAATGGGAAATGCTGGTCAGGCTTACAAAATGCAGAAGACAAACTGGGAGTGGGGGGTGGGGGGAGGGGGGAGGGTGAATATTAGCAAAGGGAACTGGGAGAAGAGAGACGGAATATTTACCGCTAATGAATTTGGCTACGGGAGGATTAAATGAGATAAATCCCAGAAGCCCGGAGGGTCCAAGGGTTAACAGCCCCGCTCAGGAGCAAATGGGCCCCCGTGGGCCGCGGGGCCAGCTCCCCTGCCCTCCCAAGGCCAGGGTTCAGAGCGGGGGTGCGCTTGAAGATCGTCTCCTTGCGGGTGCCCCAGGGTAGAAAGCCCTGCAGTTGCCACGCCTGCGCCTCCTCACACTCGTCACAAAGGCCTCCAATTAGCAGCAGAGCTCCATGATTCTCCCTGCAGCCCTGTTAGCTAGCGGGAGGCTGCTGCTTGGGAGGCAGCCCTGGCGTTTCCTCGCAAACCGGGCTGCTCAGATAGCGACCCTCACTTGGATTTGAGATGATGTGGGTCCAGCAATGTGCACGGACACGACTATTTCCTTTTCTGTCATTTTTTTAATTTTTATTTTTTTTAATTTTAATTGTTGAAAGTATTACATATCTCATTTTTCACCCATTGACCCCCTTCTAGCCCAACCCCACCTCCCTCCCCACGCCTTCACCCCCCCATTGTCTTTACACAAGTTCTTTGGTGGATTTCTTCCCACCCACCCTCCTCTAACTATAGTTATCGTATTTGCCGGCATATAAGACGATTTTTTGGCCCTGAAAAATACTGTATTTGCCGGTGTATAGGAGACTGGGCTTATAAGATGACCCCCTAACATTTCCACAAAAAATACAGAGTTTGTTATATACTCGCCGTATAAGACTACCCCCTACTTGGAGGCATATTTTTCAGGGCCAAAAAGTCGTCTTATATGCCGGCAAATACGGTATTTATTTTTCTTTTTTTTCTGAAGGTATTTAAATGTATATACTTAATTATCAGCATAATTTGTAGGGCTAGGAATATAATTGGTACACAGAAGGTATGTCCTCATTGCATTAAGTTTAAGCCTAGGAGTTATATTTCTTTCTCAAATAGAGTAATAGATAATATTTATTGCTCACTGTAGTTTCATAGAAGAATCAATAGTAGTCTTTCGGGTAACCCAGACACTAGTAAATCTAAATGTATGTAGAAATGAGAGACATTTTAATTTATTGTTAAGACAGCTTTTGCTTTGACAACTGGCTCAGTCTTCCTTTGCAGTAGCGGCCAATCTACCTGAAGCAAGTGAGTAACATACTGCACATGTGTCTCTCTTTTCTTTCTCTTGCACAGCTAGTAGTATAATTTCCAGCTCTCTTGGCCATAAGGAGATTCCAGGATGGCTTCAAAATGCAGATTCTTGGGTTCCACCCAGGATATTCTGCAGACTTAGGTGAGGATTAGAAATCTGCCTTTTACCAAGTGTTCGAGGGAGGGAGAGAGAGAGTGAGGGAGAGAGAGAGAGAGAGAGAGAGAGAAACATCAATGATCAGAGTGAATCGTTGATTGGCTGCCCCCTGCACTCCCCCTACTGGGGATCTGGCCCACACCCAGGAATGTGTCCTTGGCTGGAATTGAACCGTGCCTTCCTGATTCATAGTTTGACAGTCAGCAGCTGAGCCACACCCTAGTTGGGCTGTAGTTTTTTAATTTTATGAAATAATATGCAGAGCAATCACAACTTACACATATATTTCTAACTCAATATGTATATTCCCAAAGGAAAAAAAAATGTTGATAAGCTAAATAGAATCTAAATATTAGTTCTAAAACTTACATGTCATCAGAGAACTGAACTTTAGTATATTTTTAATTAAAACCAATGGAAGCCAGTATTGCTGCAATAATTACACAGAGAAAAAACATATTCATTTATTAAAAACAAAAACATTATATACTTTATTTCAGCCTAGTGCTGGATCCTGCTTTTGCAATCTTTTTGTTGTTGCTGCTGTTATTTTTTTTTATTATAAAATAAACATAATAAACAAACTGCTTTTACATCACTAAAATGTAGTCCAAGAACTCTCATTAAGTATAATGTTATGTAAAAGATTAAAAGTTTTCTGTGGGAAAAAATAGAATAGATGAGTTTTTCATTTTTAGTTAATTTCACCCGAGAGAAAGAAAACCCGAAATAACAGTGACTTAATAAGCAAGATTAAGCTTTTCTCTCCTGGTAGCAGACGGAAGTTCCGTTAGAGTCGGGGGACTGTTCACAGTGCCAGGGACACGTGCATTTCATCCCGTGGTCAGAACATGGCCACGTGGCTGTTCTCGCTGCAGGACGTGCTGGGAAATGCACTTACTCAAAGGGGCCATCTCCCCATCTTTAAAAAAATACATATTCTATTGTGAGGAGGGCGAGGAGAGTATATAAAAGAGGGTACCTTAGTGGTCGCTGCCACAATGGGCAATCGTCAGAAGTAAATTTCAAGAATTCATTTTGATGATAGTGTATTAAAAAAAATGAATTCTGAGAGTCTGCCATTTCCATAGTACGTCGTAAATTAATATTACGTATCTGTAGTTTATTGCAAACTTTTTCAATGTTAATCTTGAGAGATATTGGTCTGAGAAAATTCGCAGGAACAGAAATCTGGCCTGTGACATCAGTAGTAAAAATAGAGATGATGTAATGGCCTGCTTAGCTAATGGGGAAGAGTCTCATTAGGTAATGCAGTGTTGATGAGTTAATAGCTTTGTCTGGGCCTCCCGAATACATAATGGGCCTGAGCTCCTTGCGTGCTCTGAAGTCTTCAGATGGAGCTTTTTGCAGGTTATATGTTTTACTCTATGCTAGAATAATTTGCAGAGAAGGGTGTAGATTTCTTTTTGATGACATGCTGTACCAAAAATGATGATAATACATAAATCTTCCTGTATAGTGATCTTCAACTAGACAGGTCTATAGTATTTGATATAAATACTTCAAGGATCAGATTTGATTTTAAAAAAAGGAACAGACCAGGCCGTGTTGCTCAATAGTTGGATCATCTGCCCATGCACCAAAGGGTCATGGGTTCGATTCCAAGTCAAGGGCACATACCTTGGCTGCAAGTTCAAACCCAAGTTCCATTTGGGGTGAGTGCAGGAGGCAACCAACTGATGTGTCTCTCTCACATTGATATGTCTCTCTCCTTCCCTCCCTTTCATTCTCTCTAAAAATCAATGGGAAAAATATCCTCTAGTGAGTATTAACCAGAAAAAAAAGGGGGGGGCAGTGACTCCAAATTTTCTGTTTTCTAATTTTCATAACCCTTTTTTATTTATATAGTATTTGGAACAAGTTAAAAATGTTATATACATCAATACTAATAAAAGGGTAATAATATGCTAAATAGACTGGGAGACCTTCCTATGTCCTTTCAGACAAAGCCATGGTGATGGGGCCGAGGCAGAGGTTGTTAGGGGCGATCATGCCAGGAGGGGAGGGCAGTTGGGGGTGATCAGGCTGGCAGGGGGCAGTTGGGGGCAAGCAGGCTGGCAGGGGGGCAGTTGAGGGTGAGCAGGGTAGCAGGGGGCAGTAGTTAGGGACAATCAGGCTGGCAAGGGGGGGGCAGTTGGGGGCCATCAGGCTGGCAGCAGAGTGGTTAGGGGTGATCAGGCAGGCAGGCAGGTGAATGGTTAGGAGCCAGCGGTCCCAGATTGCATGTGAGAGGGATCAGGCCTAAACTGGCAGTCGGAAATACCCCAAGAGGTCCCAGATTGGATAGGGTGCAGGCCAGGCTGAGGGACACCCCCACCCCCCACTCCATGCCTAAAGTTTGTGCACCAGGCCACTAGTAATATATAAAAGCCCAATGTTATAGTAAACAACGTCACACATACACTGATAGAAAGAGCATTTCTTATGAATCAGTTGTTTAATAAGGGGATATTATAGGCGACCTTGCTTGCTCATTTGGGGGATCAACATGTACCTTCCTGTTTGTGCATAGTAGGTCTCAGCAATAAATTTGGATATCTTAGCACAATTTTAAGGTGGATTTTAAGTGAAATATGTGCCCCCCAAAAGCATGCTATTTATTTTTAGTAATGTTTCTTGCACCGGTCTTTTTTCTACTCGTAGAGCTGGGTCTTAGGTCAGTGACAAGACAGTGACCTTGGAGCCAGGAGACATTCTCCTCTCAGCTCTGCTGCTGGACTTGAGCAACCTCGTTCACATTCACCTCTTCAGTCGGTATCCCTTTCCGGCAGAGATGTAGGGCCCTAGCAATTAGGAGGACCCGGTTTCTTTCCTTTCCTCTGTCTCCTTGCCTGTCTTTCCTTGGAGAGTTCTCATGACTCCAATGTCCACCCTTTAAGTAAGATGAAGAGTTAACATGAGTGGGTGCCTAAGACCTAATGCAGAATTAGAATGACAATGACAGAGACTGCAGTTCCTACCGCAAAGGCACCAGCTACAAATCTGAGGTTAGATGCCAGCCCACTAAGAGAATCTTAACTGGATAATGCTTTGAGGGCAATGAAAATCATTGTGCGAACCATTCTTTAAGCTGGGATCGGACCCTGTATTATACAAAGAAAAAAGAAGGCAGATTTTTTTCCTATTTGTAAGCAACGAAATCTGTTTAGTCTTTGATCCAAGGTACATGATTTGCTTAACTCCTTACTAGAAAACTTAAAGGTCATAAAGTCCATTTGAAGTCAAGAAAATGTATAAAAAACCACGTTTTTTGAGTTTCTAAAAAAAATTGCCTTAGGTTTGGGCAGAGTGCTTTGGGCGTTCCGCCTTTTGGCTAAAATGAAAATTGACTTCCGTTCTCTAAATATTAGGGATCCTCATTTTCATTTTAAATCAGTGCCAAAGACACACAGGGAAGAAACAGAAGAGTTAGCAGACGCCTGCTTCCTGGGCCACTGAGACCCGGAGGAGAAGCATCCTAGGTGTGTCCCCCCCTCTCTGTTAGACCGTTAAATTTCCATCCATACTTAACAAATGTCATTATTCAGTTTCATGGGGTCACCGTGTCAAAATGTCTGTGTTAGAACTTTAATTTATTTCCCGAGCTTCCTTTGAGTGGGCAGGACGTGTGGCACTCTGGGTTGATTTACTCTCTAATCCACACCCTGGAGAGGGGCGTGCGGCTCCCAACTTCCTCGGAGGTGTGTTCTTAAAAATTAGAATCTGCCCGCTCCCGCTCTCCACTCCCCTTCCCCGGGCTGGTTGTCTTTCCAAAAGTGGGCTCTGCCTCCTTCTGTCTCCGGGTGGCAGCGGCCGCTCCACTGGGGGGTGCCCTTCACCAGCTGGCCCTCCTAATAAATGCCCACCTCACCTTCCTGGTGCAGATGTGAAATGCCAGCACGCAAGAGGAGCACTGTGTTCTGATGGCTTCTCTGGGGTGGGAGCAGGGCGCTGGGGAGAGGAGCCAGAAACAGCGCTCCTGCTTGCTGTGATGGCTCCTCAGTGCCACTGGCCAGTGGGTAGAAGACATGGTTTAAAGAATATAAAACTTAAAGGCATGGAGGGGTAAAAGGAGGGAGGAGAGAAAGAGAGAGAGAGAGAGACAGACAGACACTAAGCCTCCAATCATTGCAGATGCCTCTGAGGACATGAACGTACTCCTGGCTTGCTGGAATAAGGCCCGTTATCTTTGCGAGTCTGCCCCAGACCCCGGCGCCCAGGGTGGGCGCTGGCCCCGCGCGGCTCTCCCGGCCAGCCTGAAGGTGCCAGGCAACATGCGCGGGTGAGGGGAGCAGGGCAGCCAGCTCCGTAATTGAATTAAAAGCCGGGCGACACCAATGCAGACACCTGTCCAATTACCGACAGGCCAAGGTGTTTACCGTCGCCACACAAGCCACTGGCAGATGACAGGGACCGTTCCGCCCACAGATTAGCATAATGAAGGAGAGCAGATTAGGGTGGAGGCCGGCCAAGCTCCCAGGTTGGCAGCTGGGGGTGGGCTGGGAGAGGGCGGGAGGTGGGGCCGGCGCTGGGGGGTGTAAATAGACTCGGAGACCCTGCTTCTTGTCCCAGTGCCTTGGGCTTTCTGCAAAAAGGTGCCATGTTGCTGTGCGTCTCAGGCTGAGTGTCCAGAGCATTTAAACTTGTCTTCCTTGAGTCCAAGGAGTTCATGATGCCATCTCCACGACCAGGCTGGCTCCTGTGCTGTCTTTCTCCCCCAACACTGGCACAGCCAGGCACCAAAGCCCCCAGCAAATGTTTTTGTTGATTTCAGAGAGAGAGAGGGAGAGAGAGAGAAACATCAATGATGAGAGAGAATCACGGATCGGCTGCCTCCTGCACGCCCCACACTGGGGATCGAGCCCACATCCCGGGCATGCGCCCTGACCTGGGAATCCAATTTTGACCTCCTGGTATATGGGTCAGTGCTAAACCACTGAGCCACACCGTCCAGGCTGGAAATAACCATCTCACAGCTCCAAAGACACAGTGCCTGGTCCTTTGCTGGTCCCTGGAGAAGCGGGGTGGGGGAGGATTCCTCTTCCAGTGGGGAGTAAGGTGAGAAGTCTTCATTGTGTGGTCAGACATGGATTTGGATGGAAGTCCTCAGAACACGGGTGTGGTGCCGCTGAGCTGGGCTCTCCAACTTCCTCCCCTTACGTCCAGCCCCTGACCCTGCTCTCTGCCGGCCTCTCTGCACCCACGGGCCTGCGTGTCAGAGGCAATGGACTTGAGTTTCCTCCTCCCAGCTCCCTTGGTGGCAGGCCGGAGTCTCAAGGCTGAGCATTAACGCCGAGTGCATTATCGCTTCGCCCTGAGAGGCGTGGGGCCGCCCGTGGCAGCGATTTTCCTGGGGACGCCGCCGAGGCTGTGTTCCATGGGATGCTCACACTTTTAAGACATCAATAATGCCTACTCTTTGCGTATGGAAGGGTTTTTTCCAACTCGCCCTCTTTCCATTATCAAAAGGGCCCGGCGGTTTTCCTGACGTGGCGGGGACCGTTTTCTCATGTCACGGAGTTAGTTCTGCGACTGACAGGGCATCGGCGGGTCCACGCGGCCTGCCTGGAGGTAGAGACTGTCTCGGGTTCAAAGGGAAGAGTGTGCTCTGTGATGTGTCCCCAAGAAAGAGGTTTAAGTCCGAGCCAGTCTTGGAAGTTCTCACCAGCAGGATGTTCTTTGTTGTGAATGCCCCAAGGTCACAAAGGGAGAGAGACTTCCCCGAGTCTCTCACTGGGTTTCCTGTGCACATAGAATGATGCCACTTTTTTCTGTCTAGGATTCCTTTATAAGTATGTCACGCTATATATTTTCATTATGTTTAAATATCCACTGAAGTACATTTTTCAGTGATTATCTCTTTTTTCTCTTTGTCTTACGTGTAGATCGCCTATCATCTTGGATTGGGAAGTCAGATCTTATAAATGCCTTGTTCCCTTGAATACATGCAGGCATTCGGTTTAATGTATTAATCTGTGTATTACTGTTATTTATCTTTCTGTTGCTGTTATTCTTAGGGTCTTTCTAGCGCTACTATTTTCTTAGATTGGAAACCTCCTAGAACCCTGGCTGGTTTGGGTTAGTGGTTAGAGCCTTGGACCTCAGACCAAAGGGTCACACGTTCAATTCCCGGTCAAGGGTGCATACTTGGGTGCAAGTTTAATCCCCAACCCTTGTTGAGGAACATGCAGGAAGCAACCAATTGATATGTCTCATATCAATCTTTCTCTCTCTCCCTCTCCCTCTTCCTGCCTGCCTGCCCTTCCACTCTCAGAAAAGCAGAGGAAAAAAATGTCCTTGTGAGAGGATTAAAAAAGGATAATAATAGGAACCTCCTAGAGATCAGTTATATTTCAATATTCCAAGGCACCCTTCCCAGGGTCATGTAGAAGAGAAATTGATAAATGCTTTTTGATGATGATGTATCACCATGGATGGAAGTGCCACTCTTCTTCCTGGAGAGTGTATAACGGGAGCGTGATTCTGGCTCTTAAAGCAAGGCCATCAGGTCAATGGCTCAACGCTCTCTAGGCACATGTCCAAGAAGGGCCACCTTCCTCAGTCTTGGAGAGAACGTCCGTGCTCTCTTTCCTTGGCAATTGGAGAACTCACACTAACGCGCCAACTTGAGTCCATCCATCCTGGTCCAGCCCCCATATGCCACACAGAGCAAGTCATGAGCAAGAGGAACGGACCTCTGCAGGATTGGTAGTTACGGCATGAACCAAGAGTTTGTAGACCTTCCCATTGAGACAGTGAAGCCACTCTTGGGAGTAGCGTTTCCTAACGTGTGGTAAGATACGGGTGCATACAAAGGATTCTAGTGAAACATGATTGAAAAGTGCTAGGTGGAAGGAAATGACAGAGCTTTGCTTCCTCGGAAGGTCCGGGCTCCTGGAGTGGGGTAGTGGGTGGTATATACCTCTCAACTATCGAAGATGCTGGGCGCTGCTTGGGGTGTTATATGAGGCACCCCCCCATTTTCCGGGGGAAGTATCTCCGGCCACATTAAATACAATTTAGAGCTGTTTGAATAATAAGTTGGTCTCACATTTTTTTTTTTCACCAGTCATTCCATTCTGCAGTGAGCGCACGGGCCGGAAGATGAATGAGAGAGGCATACGTTTTTGTTTTTTATCTCTTGATGTCTGTGTCTCTACCCCTCTCTCTCTCTCTCTCTCTCTCTCTCTCTCTCTCTCTCTCTCTCTCTCTCTCTCTTTCTCTTTCATACATATACACACCCCAATAATATTCCTCATAGCAGCTTACAGTAAACACGTGAACCTCTTTTCCCCTTCTACTGCAGGCGTGCTGACAGGCTTGCTCCCCTTCCGGAGCTACGGGTTGACCCTCGCTGCCTGCACTCTGGCCGGCTGCACCGGGAGCTCCCGTGCCCTGAACATCTCGACTCCACAAGAAGGTAAAGTAATTTCAAAGGTCTTGACTTCCACATTTCAGTCATGAATAATAAAATAGGAGAAGAGCTAAATGCTGCAAGGCCATTTGCTGGCAAACCCCAACCTAATTTGATGACAAAGTGCATTGCCAGGCCATAATTGCTCCCATTTTTGGGGGGTGGTGTGAAAATGAATCAAACTCCATACCCTTTAATGACATGCATCTTTAATAGCCGTAATGCAGATTAATGGGCTTTTTAATTGCTGTTACATTGTTCATGCAAGAGCCTTGTCATTAATATGAAGCATCTGAAAGATTAATGAAAGCTTCCCCATTTCACTGTGGCTCAGAAGTAAATCTAGAGACAGTCTGACTAAAAAGAATTGATTGTATGGCTCCGGATGAAATTGAGAACCAAAGGCTTGATTTCCATGGTCTCTCCCAACTGCCTACCACCAGCACCGGCAACAACTGTTTCCCCCCCACGGAACCCCCTGAGGGCCGCGGGGCAGTCCTACTCTCTGCTCCCTTCCTTCAACATCGGTCTCGCTAGCTTCTATGTGCTCAGAACCTGCACACTGCGGTCATACGTGACCGTTTCAGAAAGCACATGTGAAGAAGGCAGGGAGGACGGAGAAATATTTGAGCGCTCCGAAGGGAAAGCTTTGCTCAGACATCAGAGCACATCACTTCAGGCCTTAACCACTCTCAGCACGTCAGAGTCCTTACTACTTCCCCTTTCTATCTCCCGGGTGAGGGGGGTGCGTGTTTCTTTCACTGTCTGCTTATAATGTTACTTAAGAGCCTTCAAAGCTTGATCTTCAGGGGGAAAGAGTCTGTCTGTCTCTTTTCCAGTATCCATCCAACCCTTTCTCACTCTTCTTCCCATGCCTTCTTTTCTTTTGTTGTTGTTAATCCTCATGCAAGGATATTTTTCCATTGATTTTTTTGAGAGAGAGAGAAATTGGGAGGAATGGGGAGAGACATGTAGAGAGCGAAACATCAATGTGACAGAGGCACATGGATCGGTTGCCTCCTGCGTGCGCTTCGACCCAGGGCTGGCGATCAAGCCTGTAACGGAAGTACATGCCCTTGACCCGATTTCAACCTGGACCCTCCAGTCCATAGGCAGGCGCTCTGTTCATTGAGCCAAACTGGCTACGGCCCAGGCATTCTTCTCGGTGGTGTAGCAGGCGCCTCTTGCACAGAAGGCTTGTAACCTAAGGACCATGCCCATACGCTGGCCCCGTGACAGAATACTGGACTTGGTGAAATCCTTATTGTCACTCTCTATTCTTTGTGCTGTACCCCTGACCTAACCCAACGCCCTCAGCAGGACTGGCCAGCAGGACCCAGCTTTCGCGTTTTCTCAACATTCTCTCTGGTCCATTGAGAATAGCAACGTTTCTGTTTTTTTTTAATTTATTAAGGTATTATATGTGTACATAGCTTACCATTGCCCCCCCCCACCTCCCATTCATGCCCTCCCCCCCCCAGAGTTCTGTGTTCGTTGGTTGTACTTATATGCATGCATACCAGTCCTTCAGTTGTTCTCTTATCTCCCCCCAGGTCTCCTTCCCCTCCCCACTGTCATTTGGCAGTCTGCTTTTTTATGGTGACTATCTCAGGACCACATGAATAGAATCCGCTCCTCCTCTGGTTCACACTACCCCTCCCCCTGGGTCCCACTGCTTCCCCGGGGCACACAGCTCACCCGGGACACCCGCCCCCCCTGGGGCACACGGCCCCCTGGGACACACAGCTCAATAGCAATGTTTCTTAATGTGCCATCGCTTCTGCTGGGTATGTGGTCATCCTCCACGTACGGCCACCGCCTCCATGTAGGGCAGATTGTCTTCTCTCTCTTGTTGATGTCTCTGCATCCACTGCATCCTCTGTCCAGGTTCTCCTGCTTCCCATCATGTCTACCCAGCAGCCGCCCCCAGAGAGATTTCTGCTCCCCCAGCTCATCATTGACTTCTCTTCCAGCATTGAAGGAATTTCTGATCTCTAGTTTTTTCTTAAGTATACTGCCACCCTGGCCAGATAGCTCAATTGGTTATAGTGAGTTCCCCATATGCCAAGGTTGCGGGTTCTATCCCTAGTCAGGGCACATACAAGAATTAACTAATGCATAAGTAGGAAGTGGAACAAACTCACTCTCTCTCTCCCTCTCCCTCTCCCTCTCCCCCCATTTCTCTCTTAAATCAGTAAATTAAAAAAATAACTTATTGCCAATTTACCAAGCAATAGGTATGTGTAGGATAAAGTTTTAAAAGCTTTTAGTTCCTGTGACTCTAGTTCACTGACCATTACAGAAAGTCAACAAACCCCATTAAAAAAAAAAAAAAGATTTGCACACAATGTAGTTTTCATGCAGAACTAATTAAGTTGCTTCTGCACTTTCTGCCTGTTTCTGTGGTCACGCACACACACACTTCTTATATCTCTCACAAACCACTTGGACCAGCGTGTTCCAGCTTAGATCAAAAGCTCCTGAGGGCAGGGGCTTATCTGTCTAATTTGCTTTAATCACACGACCCCCAAGTAGAAGTTATGGGCCAATAATACCTTTGACGAAATAACACGTCAGTGAAGTGAACCCCGAGAGTACCTTCCATCCATCATTGATGCAAATTCTCATGAATAAAGGACAGTTATTTCGTTCTCTTCCTAAAGCAATTACTGACAAGCTGCCCACAGATCAGGACCATTTCCACGTGTGAAATTTTGGGTTTATTCCATGACGTATTGGTCTGGGTCTGAAAAGTTTGAATTGAAAAAGTAAACTTAGACTCTGTAAATCTTTTTTTCTCCCCATAGCCCCACAAGAGGTTCAGGCACCAGTAGCCCAATCCCTTCCCAGTTCTTTGTTGCTCTCCTGGAATCCACCCAAAAAGCCTAACGGTATCATCACTCAGTACTCTCTGTACATGGACGGGATGCGAATCTATTCAGGCATCGGAGAGAAGTACACAGCCACAGGTAAGACCTCTGTGCATGTCAGTAGATAATGATAGTCTATATTAGAATACTATGTATGCATTTTATATAATTGCAGACTAGAGTGTGTGTGTGTGTGTGTGTATATATATATATATACACACACACACATACATACACATCTATTTCAGGTAATAATAATTGATAGTAATCTGAGAATGTGGTTTTAAAAATTGGGTTGGTGATTTTGTTGAGCCACTAAAATTCCCTAATTGTTATGGTCACATCACATTTCTGGTGACGCCAATGCTGAACTCGTGGAAAATAGCCCCTGCTGCTTCCCCTCCCCTTCACCCGAGGCTGTCCTACTATGCGTGCTTTATGGTAGGGCCCACCACTCCTCACCCGACCCTCTATAGGTATACCTTTGCTCAGGTACAGAGGGGCCCCTGGTGATACATCAACACACAGAGCTAACATAGGACTCCTCTGCCTCCATCGATCACAGGGCTGACGCTGGGCCCACATGGTCCCCAGCCATGTGATTGAATCAGTGATGTCATTGCAAACAGATTCCACTGTCGCATGTGATAACTGTGATGAAATCCACATAATGGACTGCCCTTAAGACTCAGAAGTTTGTCTCCGTTCATTGGCATCTGAACTTTAGACAATTAGAGAAAAAAATTAATACTGATGCCAGATTAAAGTGTATGGACACTGAAGGTAGATGAGTTGTTGAAAACCTCATGAGACACAAGAGGCTTACATTATGTATGTTGTCTGGTATTCGAAACCACATACAATAAGGCAGATCAAAAACTCATAGAGAGTAGTGAGCATGAAAGATTGGCTTCCCAACAGCTGAAAACCAACCAACATCCACGGCTCAATAAATGTGAATGTGATATATGTCATAATCTATAACCTAGCGCATCATAATATATGTTATATAATGCATGCTAATATAATGTATAATAATAATTTTGGTGTTAATTATGGAGTTCTGTGTTTTATAGTATCATATTTATTTATCAAGTGAGGCATTATTAATCAAATATTGACTAATAAAAACCTGAGACCCAGGAAAGGTCCCACAGGCTAGCGTCAAAGGCTGGATCAATCATGGATGCAGTCACTCCTTCTCATCAGTGACTGGAACAAGGGCTGGAAGGGAATCGGCCAGGCCTTGTCCCTCCTGTCTCTTGTGCTTGCGACATCACGGGAACACACACAGATGCAGATGGGAGGTGTTTGTGGACAGGGCTATGGCATTCACGCAAGTGCATTCTCAGGGTTTTCATCTTTGTGTCCCCTCTAGATAGAACCTTCAAAGGACAAGAACGGTTGCTTTTCTGTTTGGTTCATTGTGGTTGGATAGAATTCTGTGATGCTGCTCCTATGAGGTAGATACTATCATTGCCCCCATTTCACAAATGAGGAAACTGAGGCATAACAAGATTAAGTAACTTCCTCAAGGCCACAGGGCCTGTGAGTGGTAGGCTTTTATATCAACTCAGATACTCTGGCTATGATGAGGAGAAAATGGGGTCCTCAAACTTCTCTGAGGCTTAGATTTTGAGCCTGTAAAATAGAAAATGTATAATTTTAAAGTCACTCTCCTCATGGAGCTTACATTCTTTTAAAAAATATATATATTTTTTATTGATTTTTTTACAGAGAGGAAGAGAGAGAGGGATAGAGAGTTAGAAACATTGATGAGAGAGAATCATCAATCAGCTGCCTCCTGCACACCCACTACTGGGGATGTGCCCACAACCAAGGTACATGCCCTTGACCAGAATCGAACCTGGGACCTTTCAGTCCACAGGCCAACACTCTATCCATTGATCCAAACCAGTTTCAGCAAAAATGTATAATTTTTAAGATTTTAAAGAAACATAGTGCCATATATACAACATCTAGAACTTTTGTAGCACTTAGTAAAATGAATAATAATTACTTCCAGTTAAAAATGGTTTATATGAGAAACTAAAAGAATAGATTAACAGTGTCCTTACAATATCTGAAGGTGTGATTCTAACTAAAAACTGTAGACCACAGACATTACCTCAGAAGACAAGAAGACATACCAGGGACTTTTTTAGACAATAGAAATTTCTTTCTCACAGTTCTGGAGGCAGGGAGTTTGAGATCAAGGTGTTGGCAGGTTTCCTTTCTCTGGAGGCCTCTCTCCTTGGCTTTCAGACAGCTGCCTTCTCGCTGTGTCCTCACATGGTCTTTCCTCTGGCACACACCTCTGTTCTGTCTTCTTATGAGGACACTGTCCTATTGGATTTGGTCCCTACCATCATGGCCTCACTTAACCTTAATCATCTCTTTAAAAGCCCTACCTTTAGCCCAGCTGGTGTTGCTCAGTGGTTGAGTGTCAACCTATGAATCAGTAGGCCACGGTTTGAGACCCAGTCATGGCACATCACATGGGCCAGATTGTGGGCTCGACCCCCAGTATGGGGTGTGAAGGAGGGAGCTGATCCACGATTCTCTCTCATCATTGATGTTTCTTTCTCTCTCTCCCTCTCCCTTTCTCTCTGAAATCAATAAAAATGTGTGTTTTTTTAAAAAAATAATAAAATATCTACTTGTAAATATAGTCACACTGGAGTTTAAGGCTTCAACATGTAAATTTGGGGGCATGCAAGTCCGTCTATAACAGTACCTACAGTGAGTGCTTTGTCTACTGCTGGCAGAGGCTGAATGCCTACTTTCCCAGAAATTATCCAGTGACCTGACTACCAGATAACATGGTGCTAAAGATCCCTTTCAACTCAAAGATGTTACACCTGTGACAGATACTGAACTCAGGTCATATGCATCTTCCAAGCTTCTATCCGGAGCCCCAGAGAAGGCAGCATGGGAAAGGAATTGCATCTGAGGCAGTTAGGAGAAGGCTTCCACAGGAGGTTGCTCTAGCCATTGGGGTGGGCGTTAGCCTCTGCAGACACTTGAACTACATGTCATGTTGCATCGTGACCCGTGCCTGTGATGCTAAGGACACTTGCTGCTTGTCTTTGTGTCAGGAGATTTGTGATCTCATATCTTTTCCACAATGACTGGTTCATGGGTTGAATTTGTAGTTATGAGGGCTGGGTCTGTCAGCAATAGTGAGAGTTTGGGACCTCTCAAATGGACTTCGACAGTGTGAAATGTCAATTCAGGAAAAGACCAAGAGAGGAAGCCACAGTCTAGCTAAAAATGATACTGTTCTTAAATATAAAAAGTTATAAATGTTATTGAAGATCATCCTATCATATAATCATCTTACCAATACCAGTAGAAACTCTTAATATTTTGCATCGTTCATCAGCAGCGAACCTTTTATTCTTACATCTTTGATAATGTTACAAGTGAAAATTTATTTCCATTAGTTATATGGAATACTTTTCTGCATAATTATTAGTCAATCATATTTTGCTTTAATGTATCTGATCACAGTCTTGATGAGCAAAAACTCAGTGTAGCTAGGCATATAATTTTAAAACTTCTTCAAGAGCATCATTTCATATCCTGTTTTTCCTGGTTATAGTCATCTGCACCATTTAATGTTCTTTACCTTCTGCACTGTCAAAACTTCCTCGGTACCTTGGCTTAAGCTCCTCTCCTTTTTTTAAAATATATTTCATTGATATTTTACAGAGAGGAAGGGAGCGAGATAGAGAGCTAGAAACATCGATGAGAGAGAAGCATCGACCAGCTGCCTCTTGCACACCCCCTACTAGGGATGTGCCCGCAACCAAGTACATGCCCTTGACCGGAATCGAACCCCAAGACCTTTCAGTCCACAGACCGACGCTCTATCCACTGAGCCAAACCGGTTTCAGCAAGCTCCTCTCCTTAATGTACAAAGTGTCGTCATTTGTTTCTTAACTCCTACCTCATTTCCTGTAGCTTCCTTTTCCTAAAGTTTCTGCATGGAACCAACATGCTTCCGTATTGTGTAGCCAAAGGTTCTCACAGCCATGGCGGGCGTAGGCAGAGGAAATGAGACGCCCTTCAAGTCAGAAGCCACTCAGCATCTAAGGGGTTGAAACTCCTTCTTCTTCCTCCTCTTAAGTAGGAAGCATTAAAAGTCCCCGGCATTGTTGCACCTTGAGTTAGTACAAAATATATTTAAAAATGCATACAGTTCAGATTTTTTTTTTGCCTTGCATAGGCCACAAGCTAGTAGTATGGTGGGTCACTCATGACACTGAAAAATGAGTCCAGTTAGAGAGCCCCCCGAAGGCTGTTGATGTTTGCTATAATAAATAGCACACACTTTAAGTCAAACTTTTTTTCATTCTGTATTCAAAGGTAATGGATTTTTTTGTAACCATAGTAACCTTGGCGTATTTCTGGATAAATACATGAGGTATATACATTCCAGTTTTATTTTTGAATATAAACTACCGCATTATGTATTACTAATAATATGAAAAATAGGATGTAGGTTAGTATAATGACAGCTCAAACTAGTATGCATTTTTCTTCCGCAAAAAATAAATATTTATCAAAAGTATAGGTTCAATTAATTTTTCCCCAGTTTTGTGGTATTCTGGTGGTGCCATTTATCTTTTTTCGCAAGATCTCCATTAATCTCTTGTTTCTATCCCATAAAAGATTTTTTTAAAGAATTTTGAGGTAGAAACAATTGCCTCAAAGCTTATGATTAAAAACATTATGGAAAGATTGAAGGACCTATATTGGTCTCACCAGCAGAGCTATTGTGGGCCACTTAAGATGTGTGTATACAGGATGTTCATAAATAGGTACCAAAAAAAAAGCCACCTTTTGTCTGTTCAACATACTGGGATTGTTTCAAAGTTCGGGCTAGATAGCATTCTGATTGATGATGACTATCCAAATGGTAGCCAACCAGATCATTCTCATTTAAATGAGCACCCTACCAGAAACTGGCAATCTTGTAGAAGTTTGGGAGATGTCTCAGAGAAGCCTACGAAGTTTTTAGAAGCAAGGATAGCAAGGTAGGGGTAATCATGGAAGTATGCTCTGTGCCTGACAAGGAGGTTTATATGAGTTGTACTAACTGAACTGGTGAAGAGAGAGGAGTGATCCCTTTGGATAGCTCTGTTTTACTATTATTACATGAATTATTTTTGGTTAATCCAACCTTAGACATTACTGCTTATGACTACTGGAACCCTAAAGGGGAGGAAGATCAGTAGGAACTTTATTCACACACACACACACACACACACACACACACACACACACACACTTCTGACACCTCATCTAAAGTAGTGTTAAGGGGTTGAATGAGTGATTTCAGCACCACGGAGAGCACCTTCAGGACCTGGGATTCTGTCTTTAAGACTGAGGCATTAAGACAAAGAGGGTAGCAATGTAAGGGGTGTGTGTGTGTGTGTGTGTGTGTGTGTGTGTGTGTGAGAGAGAGAGAGAGAGAGAGAGAGAGAGAGAGAGAGAGAGAGAGAGAGAAGGAGAGAGAGAGAGAGAGAGAGAGAGAGAGAGAGAGAGAGAGAGAGAAGGAGAGAGGAAAAGCAGATGAATTTCTGGTAAAGTCAGATAGGCAATAAATATTTATATCTGTAAGCAACCAAAAGTGCTAAAACTTCTCTCTTATTTGCCAAGGTCAAACAGAATCACGCATAGACGGCAAACTAGAGATGTTCAGCTCGAACCATCCAAACACTTAAGTCTTACGGTGAGACATTTATTGTAGAAGAAGCTGTATTGCTAACGGCACGATAAAAAACAAAAACATCGAAAGGCCAGGGACTTCTAACCCAGCATTATGAGGGACCTTATCAACACTACAGATTCGAGCTGAATCACCTTCATTCATGCTGATGGCTTCTGAGAGATACTTTTCTGCACAAAATAAAGCCTCACTCTAACCTTGGCTTTTCTCTTAATTTGGGCTTTCCGAGTGCCACAGTGCTGCAGTGCATCCAAATCACCCCTCTTAAGTAAAGCAGTGTTACTGAGGGGAATGCTGTTGATGTGCTTGTGTTCTCAATGGGAAAGGCTGAACATTAATAGGGCGGAGTATGTGAGGGTGTTCAGGTAAGGCAGTGATCTCATCTGTGAGTCACTGCGCCTCTCTACCACAAACTAAGTCACACTTGTGCCTTTTTTTATGTCACAGAGAGAGAGAGAGAGAGAGCGTTAAATTATACAAAGTCTCAGGAACATTGAGGATGCAAGGGGGAAAGCTTGAACTCCCAAAAGAAGCGGGAGCCTTCAGAAGCCAAGTTGCTAAGTCAGTGACCAGACTCCAGGAGAGTTGCTCTGGGGGCTTAGCTACACTCCAGATCCTTGGGCGGATGAGCAGTGGCTGCATTGCCCCAAGGAGCCACGCCCACTTAGAAACAAAGGTCAAGCAAAATAGAACAGTGAGTATAGAATGTGCACATATCAGCTGTGATTAGCTGTAGATGCTATAACCAGGTGTCATTCTTACTCTAAGATGCTTCTGCAATGCAAGTGCACCAGTATGTGAAGAAATTAAACATGTGAAATGTATATGTTAGTATCTGTACCCAAATGTTAACCTGAGATCTGTTCACCTAATGAATGAGGATCACTCTTTTCAGTGGTAGGGAGAAGGGGCACTGTGTGTGTGTAGGGATTTCAGAGGGAAAGTGCAAAGAACACCCAGTTAGGAAAGGGGTGGAGTTCAAGCCTGAAAATGGTAATGGAATGTGTCCTTCTATTGAGAGTTTTGCAGAGGCTGCCTGCTATTTTGAACAATTTGAGAGCAGCCATTAAGTTTTAATTTATTTTTAAGACATCCTGAGATATAAATTCATTCTGAAAAGTGAAAGTATCTTAAATATACAGCGTGATGACTCTCAAACTGATCGTATATATGGAGCTAGCACCCAACCCAGAACCCCTCATTTTATCTCCCAGGTCTTATCTCCTGACTCAGGTGACTGACCACTCTCCTGACCATTAGCAGCACAAATTAATTTCCGCCTTGTTTGTCATTAATATGAGTGGAATAGAAATAGTAGGTCCTCTTCTGTCACTGGCCTCTTTGGGGGATGTAGGTGGGAGAAGGAATTAGTGGAGGGATCTTGGACTTCAGGACAATTATTCTGATAACTGAGAACATCATCTTAGTTTCCCTACTTTCCAGATAGTCAAATGGAAACATCCATCTCTTTTTCAAGTCCAACATCTAAGTAAAAAAATAATTATAGGAAGGCTTTATCTATGAAATTAGAATTGAAACAACAATACTGGCTTGTGTGCACCAGCAAAAATCCTCCTAAATGTCCATTAATGGAATATTGTGCAGCCATATGGCTTATGAGGCTGTGGAGGAATATTTAATAATGATGCTAGAAACAAAGATTTTAACAGGCAATATGTAATACATGAGTGTATTTTTGTCAAATACATATATGTTACATGTATACATATACATGAATGTGCTTACATGCATATATGGACACACGCCAGTGTTAACAGTGGTTGTCTCTGAGCAATGGGATTCTAGTCTCTCATTTTCTTTCCTGTGAAGAGGTATTATCTTTTAAACTCTTTATGGGTTGGATTAATAAACAGCATTTTATGGTATTTTCCCCACTGTTACTATATATGATAAAATTGACACAAAGAATGACTGTTCTAGGAATCTGGTGGTTTTTACCTGTTAATGCTTGTAGTTTTCCCTAGTTTGTGCCTTGATATTTAATGAAATACCGTACTTATTTCCTTCCAGTCAGGATCAAGTACGGTATTCTCCAAACATGGTGTGCTATCTACTGCCATCACCAAAACATTGCATGTATGTGATTCTATACTTCAATTCCCATGTCTTCCTTTGATTCATAGAATCTTTTATATCATTTTCTATATATGTCTATATCACTTAAATGTGTTGTCTTTCAATATTAACTTAGTTTAAAGGAGATAAATCTTGATTCAACACGGGAATATCAGTGTATTGAGTGCAGTTGTAATGCCATTAGTATTTCATAATCTTTGTAGCATGTGCCATAGGAATAAGGACTCAGTCAGCATCTAATAAGCTCTTATTGAACTGAGTTGCAAGGAATGGAATTAAATTGAAGAAAGACTCAGAATAAGCAAATTAATATTTTCAAGTAAATGGCAACAAATACCAATGCATAATTCAGAGGTAATTAATATGCTAAATGTGGTAAACAGTTGTAATGAGGTAGGATGTTCCTGTAGCTTGGTGGAATTTTTCACTGAATTATCCAATAGGTAGCAGTATCTTTTGGGTGAATTACTTGGATTCGTTTGCTCGGGCTGCTGTAACCGAGGCCCCACACTGCAGAAATGCACCGTCACCAGTGCTAGAGGATGGAGGTCAGATCACGGTCTGCACGTGGGCTGCCTCTGAGGGCTGGGCAGGAGCTTCCGTTCCCTGCCTCTCCCGAGCTCCATGACTTATGGACACATCCTCCTGATCAGTGTCTGCCTTCCTCTTCATCAGCCTTTCTCCTTGGCTGCTGCTTGTATCCCAATTTCCCCTTTTCCTAAACACACGTCATACTGGATTAGAGCCCACCCTAATGACTCATCCTAACTCATTACGGCTGTGAGATCCTGCCTTCAAACCAGGTCACCTTCCGAGGTGCTGGGGCTAGGATTTCAGCATCTGAATTTGGGGAGAACACTTCAACCTAAAGTGTGTGTACGTGGTGCTGCAATAGGTATCATTCTCAACCTCCCCTCAAATACCTACAAACTGTTAGAGAACATAAGGCATCTAGACACTAAACCTTTGTCAGAGCTGCAGTTTTTCAGTATCTTCAGAGGGTGGGCATTACACATATGACTGAGATAGTTTCAGCTTTCCTAAAATCATTTCCACTTCCATTGCTTCAATAGAAATAGATACAACTCTTTATGTTTTCCAGTCAGGGGTCATTTCTGTAACAGGTGTAAGAACAAAGGAGATAGTTGGGAAGAGAGAGCGTCACCAAGGAAGTGAACTGTTGCTGGCTTTAGGGGTTCAGAACTGAAAAACAGGGCTGGCCCTGCTGGCATGTGAGCCAGGAAGATACAATTGGATTCTCCGTCAGGGCACATGCCCAGGTTTCAGGCTTGATCTTCCAGTAGGGGGCATACAGGAGGCAGCCAATCAATAATTATCTCCCATCATTGATATTTCTATTTCCCTTGCCTGTGTTCTTGCATGCGTGCATTCTCTCTCTCTCTCTCTCTCTCTCTCTCTCTCTCTCTCTCTCTCTCTCTCTCTCTCTCTCTCTCTTTTCCCCTCCCTCTTTCTCCCTTCCTCTCTGAAATCAATAAAAGAAATATTTAAACACACACACACAGCCTAAGGACCAGGGCAGAATGGTCAATGGCACAGAGCTGAGCATCTACCCTGTTTTCCCCCAAAATAAGACAGTGTCTTATATTAATTTTTGCTCCCAAAAATGTGCTAGGTCTTATTTTCAGGGGGTGTATTATGTTTCCATGAAGTAGGTCTTATTTTCGGAGGATGACTTATTTTCGGGGGAATGTGGTAGTCAAAATGAAGTCACAGGTCACGTGACTAAGGACCTGGGAAGCGGGCCTGAGCAGCAAGAGACAAGATGGGCGTCATCAGCAGCAGCAGTGCTGCAGGTGTTTGCACTTTGCTCTCGGGCAAAGGAGAAGCACCAAGGACTGTTAGAACTGAGGTGGCATGAGCTGATCAGTGTATTTGAAAACAAATAATCAAAATATGACAATCTGAAATACTCACTCACAGGTGCACCTATCCAGCTGCTGTCTCCATGCACTGGGCGAGAGGACAAGCAGGTTAGGGCTTAAACGCGGGCATCTCATTGGACTTAACCATGCAGATGGCACGGGAAGGGGGGGGGGGGAGAGGAGCATTAGTGCGTATTTGTTAACGGATCTATCGTATTACATCGCTGCGTATCAGTCAGCGTAAAATAAAATCTCCTTATGTTATATCCTTTTACGTGGTGTTTAAATATTTCCTGATGATACAATCCACCACGGCGTTTGCCCTTGGTGCAGCTTTCCATTAACCTTGTTGCAGAGATTAAACCCAAAACTCTTGCTTTTGGAGGGCCCTCAATTACGGCGGGAAGCCCGGTGACCTCGATAGACGGCCACATCTGGCCACGCTTTGTCTCTCCATCCGATTTAGGGAGTTCAGCAAACTGTAGAATACTTCTATTAACAAACTGACAGTCTCACGTAATTAGGCTGTCCTCTCGCTCAAATTAAAGGCAAAGAGGGTGAAAACCTCTCAACTATAAATGATACAGTCAAGTACTCGGGATACAGACATCAGGGGTGTTCAGTGAATTTAGTTGCATCAACTATGTAAGAAGAAGAAAAAGAGGAGGCGGAGATTAAACTCAAAGTGTCCTTTCCTTGTAGCTAGCTTTTTCAACATTTGTATTGTATCTATATAAATCCTTCAGTTCCCTAGATGGTAAGATTCTTTCTTTATTAAGTGTTGTCAATATAGCATCTCTGTGTCATGGACACAAAAACATAATAAGGCCCAGGAAGGCTCAGATTCCTTCTTCCAGTGAAGGGTTGACTCAGGGATGAAACAGGAAAGGGTGTTTTGTTTTGTTTTTTCTTCCTTCACCTAAGTACTGAATAGCTGTCTTAAGTTGTAAATGCCTTTTATAATGCATTTGATTGTATCCTTGGAAAAGGCAGGAATGGTTCAGAAGCAGCGGTTACAATTCATTCTTGGTTTTGCAAAGTTAACGTTGCCATTGGTCCTGACTGTTTCGGTTGCACGTGATGGTGATCCAAGTATTTCATTAGTGGGTTTTTGTTTGGTTAGTTGTCTTGTTTTCTTTTGTTTTGTCTGTACAGCAATCTGTTCTCCATTGTAACACGTGGTCTTTCTCTGTGGACATGGTCATCAGCCGCTCCAAATCCATGCCCTTCTGGCTAGGAAACTGCCCAACTCCAGATTGAAAAAGACTGGGGAAGGATGCTGATTGGTCCATCTAGGCGCACTCCTACAACTTTGGGGTCAAAGAGGCAGGGTCTGGGTTCTAGAATAAAGTGGAAGGAAAAATATAGCCAGTGAGGAAATTATTGTGAGCCTGAGTACTAACCCAATTTACTTCATTTGTTGAATTTATCAGTATTTGACTCCGACTGCCCATAAAGCCTCAGTCTTACTTGGGTATTTTTATGAATGCGCTTTGTAACTGTATATCCTTGGAAGTCATCCAACTGTACTGTCTTCCCGTGTTCGTTCTCTCCTGTGAGCCTATAAGTTGCACAGTGGTATGAAATGGTTACCCAGGTTCACCCCCATTTTGTAGGGAAACAAATAGGGTGTCAGAAGACTTAACCTGATTTCCCTGAATTCGTGAAGTGGATCGATGATGCACCCAGGACTAGGATTTTGTCGCTCTGATCCTTTTCTGACTCCCAAATCACAACTCTCAACGAGATTAAGTTTCAAGTGGAGGAAGGATGGGAAATTCCCTGACACTGTGATATTCAGCGGTGTCAAAATATTAACACTCCATGTATGTCTTCATCACATCATCAGTGTATTCTTAAAGACAACTCATCACTTAAAATGCCTCTTTCCAAGGTGAGCTTTAATCTTTTTAAGTTTCAAGCAAGCCTGTGGATTTTAAATGGGGACTGTCTGACTCAGTTGTGCCCGCATGCATTGAGGAGATGCAGTAGGAAGCTGTGGGTCTGCAGCGTTTGGTCTCAGGAGTAGAAATGAGCTGTGTCTTCAGTGTCAGTAATGAAAAGTTACGCATGGAAACTTGGGTGTGTATGGCTCCCGGCTGCCCGACCTCACAGCTTCCTTGTTTCGGGTAAGCAGGGACATGAAAGAACAATACACCCTTTTAATCCACTCCTAGAAACGCTAGTTTGCTGGATCTGCCGTGAGAAAACTTCAGGCGGGGCGGCTTAGGTAACAGGAATTTATTTTCTCCCCGTCTTGGGGACCTCAAGTCCCAGAGCAAGGTGTCAGCGAGTGTAGCTCCTCCGGAGGCCTCGCTCCTTGGCTTGCAGATGGCCAGCTTCTGGCCACATCCTCACACGTCTGCCCACTCTGAGTGTGCCTCCCTGGTGTCTGTGGGTCCAGCTCTCCTCCTCTCGGAAGGACACTGGAATTTGTCCTTAGGAGGAAAAATTAGATTAGGACCCACCCAGAAGGCCTCAATTTAATCACCTCTTCAAAAACCCCATTTCCAAATGCAGAACTGGGGGTTAGGGGTTCCACATAGGAGTTTTGGAGGGATATTTTTAGGCATAGCAATAGGTATTCTTGGCAATGACTGCATATAGCTGTGTGCCAACGGAGTAAAAATTAAACCATTGTTTGTTTGTTTGTTTCTTTTGGAGAATAATGCCTCAGGAATATTAGAACAAAATATTTTCACGAATGCTGATCATTTGTGGTTCTGTCATTCATTAACTTACTCAGCCACCATTGTTCATAGACCGTTCTCGGGCATTCTAAACCCGGGGCAATATATTGGTGCTTGAGTAAGGAGTCGTCTGGTGCTGTGGGACCTGTGTGGGCTTCCGGTTCCCTCTCTGTGTTCCCATCTCTCACATCAGTGAGCATCCTCGGCCCACATTATTGGTTGACTTGGTGGTTTTTTCCACTAGACTGTGATTGCCTGAGGGTATTTGCTCTTGAGGACATGGAAGGGTATATACACATAGGACAACAACCAAACAATGATTGTTTTCACAATGAAGGACTGAAGGCCTTATTTTTTTTTCAGTTATTATAAAACTAGATGTTGTGTGGAGGATGTGTCAGAAGACCAATTGGTATTTAGAGGGATGTTTGAGACAGTAGTTTGTCTGAGACTGGCAGCCAGACCTAAGTTGATTGGTCACAGAAGTGACATGATGTGACCCAGTGCTTGCCACCCATTGGGTACACGTTTTCTTCCTATTTCTCTGTATGGCACAAGTATTAAGACTCTTGCAAAGCTCATAAGCACATAATTTATGCTAAACCCAGGAGAGGGGCCATCCATGGCTACAAAGAAGATTCATTTCATGCTATTAAAGTTTGTAAACATTGATGAATTATTTTTCACATTTACAGTCATGATGTAATTAAATCGAATGTAATAACAACCAAAATATTGGTACCTATTTAAACATAAAATAGTTGTTTTCACTATAACTTGGAAATTTTGGATGAGTGTTAGAGAATGATTGAAGATTCAGACATAATCTTGTTTGTCAAAAACTTCGTCCCTGTGTTTACTGTGCTTCCCAGTTACATTCAAAGCTAGAATGGTAGAAAAAAAGTTTGGGGAAAAAAACCTTAAAATTCCAATAGCATTTAGGGAAGTTTATTTCCTACATCCCAACTTTTAAAGGCTAGTTTGCAAAGTTGCTATTCTTATATTGCCCTCTCTACATTTTTTCTGCCCTATTGTGGAAATATATACAAGTCCAGCAACTCCCAGGGAAATACTACCGAATTTGCAAATATTTGAATATGTATCTCCTGTGGGAAGATTGGAAAGTCACTTTCTGGCCCTTGTTGTAGCTCTACTATGCAAAAGCCAAGAGGACACAGCCCATAAATTATATTAGCTCAGAACTCTGGCTGTCAAAAATATACCATATAGATAATGTTAGGAGATTTCCCCCTCACTGAATCACTGCAATCAAGTTAAACTTGGTTTTCAAACTATAAATCAAATGAATGTTTTCTGTAAAGCTACAGACCTCTAGTGTCAACTGAACTTCCACAGACCTTTGGGTACTCATTTCTCAAATTCAGCATGTATAGAATTCCTGAAAACCTGAGCATTTGCGGAGCTAATAGTAAAATATTAATGCTAATATACATTATTTTCAATGTCGTGTCTCTAAGTAGTTCGGCGCCCATATCTTCATTGTAATTTGCTGTTAATCAGTGAAACTGGATCTCTTCCTGAAATAAGTTCTTTTTTTACAAGTAGCAGCAGCTCAGACCCCATTGTAGGAGATACACTATAATTTGTAATTTTGCACAAACATTCTCAAATCATTTGCCATTTTATATCGTAAGCAGTATAAATTAAAGTGGCTCAGAATGATTGGTATGTACTCCATGTCTATACCCCATAAGCCACAGCATCTTTGAAGTTCGGAAGACATAACCCAGAGCACAGTGTAATTCAAAAGACATAGCTGAAATTACCTTGTACACAGGTTATTATCTGCTATATCTCAGCACAGGAAATACATGGCAGGTGCCCAACAAATATTTGTGGAGTGAATAAGTAAATAAATGACATAAAAGCTATTTCTGAATGTGAGTTGTGAGCATTCATAAAATTCAAAAGCCAGTTACTGACTATTCTATCTTTCATTTTCCAAAAGCAATGAAAGGTAAATGGTAGAGGAGGGGTGTGTGTGTGTGTGTGTGTGTGTGTGTGTGTGTGTGTGTCGGGCCGGAGAGGAAGGAGGGAGAAAGAGAAAGAAGATGGATACTGTTCTAGGGTTATCCTATATAATAAAAAGGTAATATGCAAATTGACCCTAACCATGGAATGACAGGGCATGACCCGGTCACTCTGATGCACACTAACTATCAGGGGGCAGACGCTCAATGCTGGAGCTGCCCATTGGTGGTCAGTGCACTCCTACGGGGGAGTTCTGCTCAGCCACAAGCCAGGCAGGCGGCTGCGAGCCCAGGGGTGGTGGCAGGAGTCCCCCTCCCGCCTCCTTGGCAGTGCCAAGGATGTCTGACTTCAGGTTGGGACCACCCAGCCATCAGTTGGACATTCCCTGAGGGCTCCTAGGCTGCCAGAGGGATGTCTGATTGCCAGCTTGGGCCCGGTTCCCCAGGGAGTAAACCTAAGCTGGCAGGTGGACATCCCCCGAGGGGTCCCAGACTGTGAGAGGGTACAAGCCCGGCTGAGGGACCCCCTGAGTGCATGAATTTCCATGTACCAGGCCTCGAGTATTATAAAAGCAACCTAGAAAAAAAAATTGGGGTCAGTATGCTATAATTTATTATAAATTGGGTGTTGGGGGTACTCAGGAATCCAGACTGGAAGACAGCTGGCTAAGAATGCTGTCAGCCTAAGGAGTTTGGCACGGAAGCCTTTGTTCTCAGCAGCCAAAGAAGGGGAGAGAACAGGAAGGAAGCATAGTTCATCATTAGCACAATGACAGCAGTAGCGCTCTTTCCCCCTCCAAACTAGTGATTGTCAACTCCTAGCTGGTTGGGTGCCACCAGCTACTATCTTAATAGAGGAACTAGGTCTTCATTTGCTTATAGTTAGTTTTCCTGTTGCAATATATATATATTTTTAATATTCAACCATCAGGAATGTCCAAAGTATAGAGTAAGGTAAAGGGATACCTATGAGACCAAGAATTCTTACTCTCAGAGAGCCAGTAGTGCCGTGGGTACTCATGATTGGTATAAGGATGCTCAAGAGAGAGATGTGGTTTTTTATGTTTGTTTGTTTTTTAACCTGGCATCTAAGTAGAGCACAAACTATGCCCACATTAAGGAGAATCAGGAATCAGGAGAGGCTCTGTGAATAATATATTCTTTGAACAAGGTTTTGATGAGAGGGGTGTATGTGGATCTCCATGGCGAGGCGGAAAACACTGTGAGCACAAACACAAAAAAGCATGTGGAGTTGAGCAATCTAGTATGGGTGCAGTGTTATAGAGAAGCACTTACTAGGGCAAAGTGAGTCCAACTCTGCCAGGTAGTTTGAATGGGCGGAACCGGATGTTGGTGAAAGGTAATTGCTCACCTGGTTAGAAAAAAGCCTAGTCCACCTTAAGGCTTCTGTGAGGAGCAGAAGAACAGTGGTGTTCAGGCTAAAGAAAGCCTCTTTTTTTATTAATTGTAAGTTCAGACCCTGAGTTTTCTGGACCCAAAAGGCTGAGCAAGCAGCTGTGAAGCAAGGGCTGCCCAGGGGGCAGAGTTGAACAACTTGACCTTCCACATGCTTTTGGTGGGGCCCATTGCTCTCCTGATGTCTGTAGGAAACACACCACCTACTAGGTCGACCACCCAGATGGTGTTCTCATTGAACCTTGACCTGGAAGTGATTCTCAGGATGGAATTCCTAATGACAGAGGAGCTGTGGTCACTAGTGACCAAATTGTTCCAGCGTTTAAAATATATTTTTATTGGTTTCAGAGAGGAAGGAAGAGGGAGAGAGAGAAACATCAATGATGAGAGAGAATCACTCATTGATTGCCTCCTGCACTCTCCCTACTGGGGATCCAGCCTGAAACCCAGGCATGTGCCCTGACCAGGAATTGAACCTTGAACTCCTGGTTCACATAGGTTGACACTCAACCACTGAGACACGCTGGCCTAGCTGTTCCAACATTTTTAACACTCAGGTGATGACTCCTGGGAAGAGAGGACAAAACCAGGAAGAAACTCTATCTTTTATTTGGAAGTTGTTAGAAAAACGACTTGATAATGTACACTAGATCATAAAGAGGCAAGAACTGCCACGGGAGACACCAATAAGAAGATATACATTTCTCGGTTTACACCACGACTTAAAAGAAAATCATTGCCTACTCATTGGTTCATTTTGTAAATTGAGATCAATGAAATTCTCCGAACAACAGCATGAAATCAATCGCAAAATAGCACATAATTCACGGCCAGTATTGTAAATTATAGTTGGCTCGACAGTAATCGGTGAGGTTCCCATATGCGCTGGGGTGCATTTCCGTGTAATACGTCTCAGGATGATGCCTGTGGATCCATTCCTGATGCATATAGTTCTTCCCTGTCCACAGCTTTCTCTGTTTGATCTTATGCAAACGATGCAATCAGGCAAATGGAAAACAAGATGGTTTTGCGAAGGGGCCTGATGAATAGTGGCTGTATGTTTTCAGGGTTCCCCCCGCCCCCTCCCGTGGCTCCGCTCAGATCTGTGTACATACCTGCAATTGTTCGAATCCATTGATCCATCACCTTGCCCTTGAAGGGCCTGATGACACTGTGGAGACATTACCAAATCAGTTGCAGTTTGCCATGGGGCAGAGAGCTACTGCTATATACCTCTTGGTTTTGACTTGAAATTGGGGGTTTTGCTTAGGGCTTCACCCCCAAAGAATGCCTTAGTCCTACTTCCATTGGAATCATGTTATCACTTCACATTAACCCTTTTATAAAAGAATCACCCATTTCACTTTTTCCTTTTTCACCTAGCTACCTTCCTCCCCCAACCTGAAAACTCCTCTTTTCTTGCCAAGTTTTCCTTCCTCTTTTCCTCACCATCGCCCCCCCCATTCCACTGAGGGCTCCCCAGTCCAGCCACCTGTGCAGCACCCTCTAACATGTATCATGTGAGGCTCCATCCCCTTCTTTTGTTCATGCCTCATTATTCAAAGCACACGAGTGACACTTCATCTTCTTATGGAAATACATGAAGAATAATCCACTTCGGGGTGGACAGCGCAGGCATAAAAATGACTCGGAAGTCAAGAAAGCTATTTAATCAGACTGGCTTTCTTTGTACTGTTGAGTTTATAGTTTTCAAATTTTCAGAATCCAAAGGAAATCCTCAGCTCCTATTGTATCAGATTTCCCATAAGGATGTTTTGTGAATTAATTCATTTTTTTTAAAAAAAATCCAATGGGAAGAACATTTTAATTCTGCATAGGATTGGAAATCCTGGATGTGGTTAACAAAAGCATGCATAAAGTGCAGAATGAGCATGAAGCGTTTATAAAAATCTCAGTCAATAAGACATAACTATATCTATATGTCTGTGAATATCTGTATTTTTAATTCTGTAACCCAACTTCATATATATCTGACATTACTCTGAAAGTCCCTCTCAGGGTCCCTCCTGTCCCTTTAAGGTGAAAGCTTACAGGGTCCTAGATAGTTTTTGGTATTTGGGTGTGGCCATCATGATGCTTCATCCTCTGTGCAAAGGGGTCACTACTGAGATCCCCCCTCAGACCCAGTAGGTCTCTCCATTGCTTTCGTATCACATTTGAGGAGCTGACCTCTCAGCAGAGTTTTCTGTGGCCCCACCCTGCTGCACACCCCAAGGTCTTCTTTTCTTTTTCTTTTTCTGGCTCTGTCTGCTGCCTGGGAACCTTGGAACCTTTCCTCCTTCATTCCATCCGGGATGTCTGACGTGGAGGAAGGCAGGGTCTGTGCCCTTTTTGTTACTCCGAGTGCCTTCCCTTTGGGCCTGTGTAGAGTGGTCAGCTTGCTCTTTCTGCTTTCTGACCAGTCCCATTATGTTTCACGTGCAGTACCTATTTTATAGATAAATTCTGACTCTATAGTTTAATGGGAGGACATTTAGAGGAGAATGTAACTGAGGGAAAGGCATGGGGTGAGAGGTAGAGAAGAGCAGAAGGGGAAAACCATATTAATATTTATGACACCCATATTGATCTTGACCCTATGGCACAGATTCCAAATAGTATAGGGGTTCACAAAGAGCTAGACCTGAGGACTCCAGTTTGAGACCTCACTTGGGTCCTCCAGATTTGCCCAAACTATGGAAGGAGAAAAAAATAAAGAGGTCAGTACAACGAAGGAATAAACAAGTGAGTTATTGCCTAGGAGGGTCAAGGGTCCAGTTCAAATTGGAAAACGCGGGAAGTGTAATAGACTCTTGAGGATGTTCAGCAAAGTCTCTCAGTCACACCACACAGATACGAGAAGATGCTGTGGGAAGATTTCTCCCAGGCCAGGGACTGAGGTACAGATACAGAGGAGCATTGAGGAGGTGGATTACTCCAGAGACCTGGAGAACTTTCCTTTGAAATGAGTCATCCGAGATCATGGCAAGGGAGGTTCAAATGTTGTGAGTACGCTGGAAATGGGAGACTGTGTGGTGGCAAAGGAGGGACTGCATTAGTGTGACAAATGGAAGGGGTGGGAGGGCCAACCACAGCCTGTGGTCAGATAGGGTAGATCTTAAATTAAGAGTCTTGGAGATGGTTCTGGAGATGATCGGGTAGGTAGCGAGCCTTGCTGTGCTGAATGGTGAGAAATGCAGTAGGGATGAAGGGCATTCCGTGTGAGGAAGCGGAGCCAGATTTGGGGATGAGTCATCACTGAGGATGTTGGAGTTGCCAAAAAAGTAAAGAAAAAAATGGGGGGGGGGAGTGAGTTATGATTGAAAAGGAAACCAAGCCAATGCTGAAGTCACTGAGGAGAGGAAGTATGTCATAGGAGGTGTCATAGTGCCAACTGGGTCCCGGACACACATTTTCTTAAATATGGAATCGATACTGATGAACTACAGCTGTGTTTTCTCCATCTATGCTATGTGTATATACCTTAGAGAAAACTGAAGATATATGTAATAAAAAAATAAATCAGCCATGTGACCTCACTCTGAGAGAGAGAACTGCTGTTAACATTTTGCCGAAACTTTACTCCTGTTTGTTTTTTTGTTAATCCTCCCCTGAGGATATATTTTCCGGTGATTTTTATAGAGAATGTAAGGGAGGGAGAGGAGAGAGAGAGAAACATCTATGTAAAAGAGAGAGAGAGAGAGACATCAATTGGTTACCTCCCACACATTCCCTAATCGGGGCTGGGGATTGAACCTGCAACCCACGTACGTGCAGTCAAGCCAGGTACATACCCTTGATGAGGAGTTGAACCTTGGATCCTGTGTATGGATGCACTGGTGTTCTCACCACTGAGCCCATGGGTCAGGGCTCCTGCTGTTTTGTTGTTGTTGTTGTTGATTTTGTGTGTGTGTGTGTGTGTGTGTGTGTGTGTGTGTGTGTGTGTGTGATTTATGAAGCATTTGTGTTTGAGATTTCTTTTTAGGAATTAAGACAAGCACAAAAGTATGACTGGTGTTTATATCTTGGTAAAGTTGACAGGACTTTGGTGAGATTCATTCACTGTAATAACTGAGTACCTGTGAAAAGGGGGTACTGAGGATATTTTAGAATTGAATTAGTAAATTACAGATTATCCTAAGGCACATATTCAAAACCTATCATGTGCCGAGCATTGTGCTAGATGCCGAGGATGCGCAATGAAGGTGGCATCATTCCTGCCCTGAGAAAGCTCACTCTGAGGGCTCAGACAAACAGAACAAAAGTCCTACAAACAGATCCCGGTGTCAGCATGGTGAGCGCTGTGCTGAAGGTGTCTGCAGACACCCGGGGAGGGAAAGAGAGGTCATGGCAGGGAGTGTTGGGGGCAGCTTAAGAAGCAGGCATCTGCACTGAGACTGGGCAGCTTGAAGGTCAAATAATAGTTGCTCAGGTAGAGAAGGAAGGAAAGGAATTCAGCAAAAGGAATTACAAGTTCAAAGCCACCGTTACAAGCTCTGTCTTTGAATTTCAAAAGCAATCCCTATTGTCTTCAAATATGCTTTAAAAAATTATTTAAATGCCTCATTTATTTTTTTACCAGAGTCACTGAACTAGAGTCTAAACTCAGAAACCGATTTACCTGGCCAGGGACATTCCAGAAAGCAGTCAAACTGTTCAAATGAGACGTGAAGCCAGGAGTTTGACTGACACCTGTCTATTTAAAAATAGCCATCCTATATTTAAGGGGCGATGCAGCCTCTGTTTTATTGGCATTGATTTTGATGGCTATGGATGCTCGCTTGAAGCTTTCCTCTCACGGTGGCAAGAAGTCGGGCCGTGGAGGAGGGAGTGAGATCCTGGGAATAAAAAGTCTGTTTGCTAATACGTTCTTATTTCCCCCACCCCCCAGATTTAGTGGCGTTCTCGCCCCACCAGTTTCTGCTGCGTGCATGCACACGTGGAGGCTGCACCAACAGCTCCCTGGCGGCACTGTACACGGCCCAGCTGCCGCCGGAGCACGTGAAGCCCCCGATGCTGACCGTCCTGGATTCCAGAACCGTCTACGCACGGTGAGTAGCAGTACTGTTTGTCACGCGGGGCTGCGTGCAGGAATCCCAGGGAGTTCAATCACGGGAAGGGCCTGTGACACGGAATTAATTTCATTGTGATTAAATGCATAGGAGTGATTAGTTCGGTGGTGCCGGGAGCCTTTGATTATCCCTTGCCAAGTTAATTTCCATTTTGTCTTTATGCAATCAGGCCCGGGCTGCGTGTGTACACAGCCTCTGTGCAAACTCCACCGAGGGGGAAACTGACCACTGACCCGGATGCCTTGAGCTTTTCAGATTTGTGCTCGCTGGGAATTAGAGAGTATAGATGTACATTTTCTTCCGGAGGATAAACTGGGACCTTCAAGTTCCTTTGCAGTTGAAGTCAGAAAATAACTTTTTAATTTTATTTTAATATATTTTATGGATTTTTTACAGAGAGGAAGAGAGAGGGATAGAGAGTTAGATACATCTATGAGAGAGAAACATCGATCAGCTGCCTCTTGCACACCCCCTACTGGGGATGTGCCCGCAACCCAGGTACATGCCCTTCACCGGAATCGAACCTGGGGCCTTTCAGTCTGCAGGCTATCCACTGAGCCAAACCGGTTTCGGCCTGAAAGGAACTTTTAACTCTAGACAACTTTGGATTATTTTTCATACTAGTGGTTTTTTTCCACTTCCTAATACAAGAGGTACAAGGTATATTGCGGTACTGAGTTGAACCTCTCTTACCAGCAGTTACTACTGTTTATATTCATCTCTCTCAGTCTCAATTTCTCACCTATGAAAGAAGAGCTTGGGCTCAATAAATTAAGATGTTCATTCAAGCTGAAAAACATTACTCAGCCGAGACCAGTTTGGCTCAGTGGATAGAGCTTAGGCCGTCGGACTGAAAGGTCCCAGGTTCGATTCCAATCAGGGGCATGTACCTCGGTTGTGGGCACATGCCCAGTTGGGGGTGTGCAAGAGGCAGCTGATAGATGATTCTCTCTCATCGATGTTTCTATTCTAACTCTCTACCCTCTCCCTTCCTCTCTGTAAAAAATCAATAAAATATATATTTTTTAAAAGAAAAGAAAAGAAAAATATTACTCATATCCCATTGCCCCTAATCTGAACCCTCCCATTGGCTCACCTTTTTGCCCTAAGTCAATCCCACACTATTTACCCCAAAGATTCTGCACTACTCTTAAGTATTTCTCAGTTTACCAATTTCTGTCTGTTCCATGACTTGCCCAGTGCATGCTCACAGACACATTGTGTGGAATGCGCTCTACTCTTCCTACCAAATACACTGTCTGTCAATGACTCAGTCATGCATCTGACACCTCATTTGAGAAGTCTTACTGCACTATCCAACTCTTCCAATTCACAGCTTCCTTGTGTTCTATAATTGCTCATTAACTATTCCATAAGTGCCCTTTGCAAGACTGTTACATTATTCTCTCATTTCTCATAAGTGCTCGGATGTTTTACTTATCCCATATTTTGTTCTGTGGCTTAAGTTCAAAATCAAATGCTCGCCTGAGCGGTGTTGCTTAATTGGTTGAGCATCGACCCATGAACCAGGAGGTCACAGTTTGATTCCTGGTCAAGGAACATGCCCAGGTTGCAGGCTCGATCCCCATAGGGGTGCATGCAGGAGACAACCAATTAATGATTATCTCTCACCATTGATGTTTTTCTCTCTCTCTATCCCTTCCAATCTCTCTAAAAAGGCAGTAAAAACATTTGAAAATATTTAAAAGTCAAGTACTCAGACATTTTTGCATTATTATCTAATGTATAATAATAAATCTATAATATGCTAATTAGACTGGACCACCTTTCAGATGAAGCCCGGGTCCCAGGTGCCAGAGGGCAGCTGGGGGAAGAAGGCCTATTCTTGCACAAATTTCGCACACCGGGCCTCTAGTTAAAATTACAAGTAACTAGAGAACAGGCACTATGCCTAATTTTCTTTATACCATTCAGAATACACATTTAATAACTTCTTGGTTGTTTTTTAAGTGAATCCCTGTGAGTGTTGGGTGTATATTTTACTGTGGCCTAAGTTCAGGATCGCACCCATCCCGTAAAGGTTGTGCCCGTCAGACCTGACTTGAAGGAATGAGGGTAATCCTGCGTACTTTTCCGTGCCCAGGTGGAAACAGCCAGGAAGACTAAATGGAATTCTGGAGCACTATCTATTATATATTTCAAACCACACCCGTGACTTTACCATTTGGGATGTCATCTATAACAGCACAGAGCTTTTCCAGGACCACACGCTGCAATTCTTGTTGCCTGGCACCAGATATCTTCTCAAGCTCGGAGTAAGTTTGTTTTTTAATCACTTTCTCTGCCCCCTTCCTGTTCCTGCTGCTTCCCTTCCCTTTTCCCACCTTCTTTCCCTCCCTCACTTACGAAAACAAAAATGAACTCATAAAACCCTCATGTATCGCTCTTCCCTCTGTAAACTCACTCCACATCCTAAATGTGAATGATGTTGATCTATTACATTTATTTCATATTATGCAAAATGATAGAATAATAATCTAAGTCATCAGGTTTCCCAAATCTAATTTAGGATTTATCAGAAATTACTTATTTTTTATTATTTGCAGAACGTCATAATTGCTGAGGGCTTTCTCCAAAATTCCTGGATTGATAGTGTTATTTTTCCCATGGAACTTGTATTCATTTGAAAAACAGTGCACAGTATGAAAATGTAGATCTTATTTTTTTAATGAAGGTTTCAATGACCCCCCCCCCCGATATTCTTGATCATTATATTCCAGTTTACCTCACACTTCTACCTCAAAAGGACCATCACTTAGTAAAACCCTAGAACCAACATAGTTTAGAGATTTCTGCAGACAGACAATAGCCTCTTTTTTTTTCATGCAAAATTGCACTTTTATGCGAAGGTCTTTTAAAAGACCTTGATATTACCGTGGAATTTATTCCTTTTGTTTTTTGATGAAATATAATCTTTTTTAAGTTTAATAGCACATCTGAAAATAACTGAATATAAACATGAGATTGTCCCTATTTGTTTTAAACGCACTCTTCATTTTATAGCAATACCTATATAAGGATATTTGCTTTGATAAATGCCATAGAAAATATTCCGCTCTTGATTATGAATAAATTTACATTTATGTAGACACTGTGTATGCATTCATTTTACTTAACATGCTCTTGAATGCTCTAAATATTATACCAAGAGAGAATAAACTACATCCAACCATTGCTAAGTGCCTGACCTGACACCATAAAACAAGGGCAATCAGACAGTGTTCAGAGCGCTGTCCGCACTGACTCTAGGTGCCTAGGTGTTCCACGGGCCAGGCAGGCTGCTGACTTGCAGCCTCCATTACTTAGAAGCACATTAACTCGACTTTCAGAGGCAAATCCACAAATCCACACTATTTTCACAAGAGCCGTCATACCAGAATCTGGAAAATTCTCTGCTGCCTGAAAGCAACCGGAATTAATTGTTACGCTCTTGGTTTTTACCAGGAGACAAATGACACGAAACAGGTCTACTCTCAAGGCAGTGCAATCGATGGAAACCCACCTGGATCGCTCTGTGCTTTATGAATCTGTAATACCTTGAAAAATAAACAACACCACACGGTGATTCCACTCCCCTGAGCTTCCATTCCGGTTCGGCCACCAACTGTGTGGCCTAAGGCAAATTTATTTAACTGCACTGAGTTTGATGTTTTTCAAGCCTAGAATTAGGATTTTTTGAACTAAATGCTTTTTTAATGTCTCTTTAAGTCCCAAATTTCTATGATGCTAAAAAGGTGACCCCCATACAATATTCTGTGGAGTCAGAGGACATCGGTCAGCTCCTGAATAATGTTGATGCAAGACTGTAAAGATGAGGAAGTCTTGCCCTAACTCTTTTAGGGAGATACATTTGCTCACATTATTTTTTATTTCACCATGATATATGTTCAGGAAGCATACTCAAAGGTTTTTGTTTTTTTGTTTTTTTTACTCAACTTTGTTAACCAGTAAATGCAATGAGCCAGAATATTTAGGTTTATCTTGGTTAATTAAGGAATTATCGTGTATTTCACAGTTTCAACATCATAACTGGCTTTCAGGTGGTTAGGTTAGTAGATGGCGATCCCTCCTCTCCACCTCCAAGTGGCGCTTCCTGTATAGATCATCTTAACACGCTGATTGTGTGTCCCACAATGCCTTTAAGCAGGCGTTAGAATAGAGGCAAATATACAGGAGTGGGGACCACTTTGATTCACTCCAGACTCGGAGCAAGTGTGTCACTTCCCATGGTTTCATTTGCTTTTTCCTGTTGACTGGATTACAAACTTGAATGCTAGAGACTGTGTCTTTCAAAATCCTGCGTGCAGAGTCGAGCACAGTGCCTGGTGGACTCTGAAAGCTCAGTGAATGGTTCTTGAATGAATGAACACTAAGCACATTGATTTCATAAAGAATCTGGGGCTTCTGACATAAATTAATTTGCTGTAACACGTCAGAATCGGGGACTCTGTGATTTTAAATGTGCTCTTTGCACTAGAAGAAATGGGACACTGTGTTGTTACACTGGACAAATGGTGTCCTGCAGTGTGGTCATCCCTAATACAAACAGTGTCAGCAATTAAAGAAGATAGCAAGACACACAAGTATCCAGATATGTATGATCTGGTAATTTTTATATTATTGCTAGATATTGCCTCTTGATGAATGTTGAGTGTTACATATATTTCCTGAAAGGATTATTGGAAGTGACTCTTGGAAATGACCTTTTCAAAGGCCATTTGTAGTTCATCTGGCCTTGTTCTTTTTCTTTGTACTTCATTATATGTCGCATTATTAACATCCTCAGACCCTACTTGTCTGAAAATAGGTGATTGGAAAGAGGAGGCTAGTTTTGAATGTTCCTAATAGGCATGCTTTCAAAACAGTTGATATTCTCTTATTAGTCACGCATTTCATTGGACCAAAAGTGAATCCCCTATCTGATCAGAAGTTACTCAGTACTCCAGGGTACTATCACGACTTTGCATTTTGTTAAATGGCTATAAGTAATGAATGCTGTGGGAGATGGATAGAGACCACCGTATTTGAATGACTCAGGGGCTTTCAAAGGCTTTGCCATTTCATAAAAGCATCTTTGGTCAACCCCACTATTTTGTTTAGATTTTCCAAACCAGAATTGTAATGAGCATTCGGTTGCACTGAACACAGTGGTGCTGGTGCTGGCAGGTCAAACCAGATGCCGATGGGTCCCATTTCATTTAGATGATGTCAGTTATTGTATCATTTGGGATGCAACCTTAAGAGCATATATTTCCCAATAGATGGCACTGAGCTATTGTACTGCTCTCTCCACACCTCCAAATGCCTGCAACAACAATGTGGAAAAATCCCAAAATATTGTGCAGGTGATTCTGTCATGTCAGCAGCCCCTTGATCAATTCTGCCTCATTCATTTACAAGAGAAATTACCTCAGGGACTCTTTAGCTCCTTACCAAGTCCTCTGTCACATTACTTTTCCATGGGTCTTCCCTGACACCCCAAAGAATGGTCTTTCCAAACCAGAGGCTGCCTTTGTTTGTCTCAGAAGGCACCCCAAAATTCTCAACACCAAGTACATTTCAATCCACACTCTGTTTTTAAAAAAATACATGGTTTGATGTCCCACAGTACCTATTTCTTTGGGGAGTGTTCACAGGGGAAATCCTGGGGTTATGGCTGAGAAAAAGAACAGTGACAAGTGGCTGGTCGGAACGATGCCCCGTGGAGGGAGGAGTTTCACAGTAAGATGCTGCAGTCGTTCCCCCTCCCCAGGCAGAACTCGGGGAGAAGATGGATTTCTCTCCTTCTGGGGACCAGAAAGAAGGCTCTTTGGCCACTTTCCCGAGATGACACCACTGTCCCCTGTGGCCTCCTTTCCAGCCACGTTTTCTGGTGGACGTTCAGCACTTTAGGAATGTTTAAATCTTCCTTTTTCCAATGTCCCCGATTGCTCTTGGGCTCCCGGTGATGTGTCCTCCAGTTCTGAGCCGGGGTTTGTCCACAATGTCAGTTGACCCTTCTTTGTTTGCAAAGAGATCTGTTCTCGGGAAGAGGATGGCCTGTCTCCTCCATACACATGCCCACGCCACCGCTGGCCATTAGAGTCAGCCCACCTCGGCTAATTAGGTCCCCAATCTCAGCGCAGTCCCATGCCCAGGCCACCGATTAGCCCAGCTGAACCTGGCCACCACCGCCGAGACATCTCCCTGACAACCTGGGCTCACTGTTGTATTTCTACCTCAGCACGCGAGGTCGCCTCCTTGTCCATTGACCATAGATTGTCATCTGTACCTGCAATAAATTGTTTGCCATAATTTCGCAGATATTCAACTTCACTATTAAAAAAAATCCTAGAAACCAGTCAGTTCTCTCCTGTCTTCAGAGACCAGGATGCTGTCTGCGTTCAGTACCAAAGGTCACTCCCTCATTATCAAACTGAAAAGCAGGCACAGCCCAAAGGATGCGGGCACATTTTAACTGTTTATATTAGTAATGCCCACCTTTCATGAAAAGGCACTAAATATCTGCCTTTTACATCATCCTATGATTTTTTTTCTTTTCTTCCTGATTTAGTAACATTGAGTGCATTTTTGAAAGATCCTTAAATTTCATTGTGCAAATACCAGTTGTAACCTAGACAGCCATTGCACAAAGCTTGAGTGCAGTTTTCAAATATCTTTGTTATTTGGGTAAAGAAGATACAGTTGCTAACATGAGCCTGCAAATTTGGTCTAGAAATCTCCTCTGCGTCTGTCTCAGTCTCCTGCAGAAATGCTTAACTACCCAGCAAGTTGGGGAGTGGAGGTATTTTCCTAATACTTTTATTAAACGTTAATTTGGGGATGATTTGGAATCTATTGCAAAAGTGCACACAGACGTGTCCTTCCATTGCTGGCGTCACCGATACCTTATTAGGCGGTGTGTGTGGTGGGGATGGGGGCCCTGTGACCCTTTTACGTTTGTCAGCAGGTTAACAAAGCCCATTTCCTGGGGCACATAAGTAGTGATTTGACCCTTTAAGCCAGTAAGCCGCTGCTCAGCAGTGCCTTTGCTATTGACTTCTGAGAAATATCGTTGTATTCAATTCCACAGTTCTACTTTAAATATATCGGCCGCCCTGTAGTAATGTGGAACACATTTATTTTGGGGGATAAAGAAAGCTTTATTTCAAAGAATCTAAAACTCCTAGTACGAATTGTCTTCAGTGGCCATCTAAACTTTTGGGATGCAGAGTAAGATGTGTTTCTCGACCCCATTTCCGTTCAGGCTTGCACGGCAGGAGGGTGCACAGTGAGCGAGTCCACTGAGGCCAGGACGGAGGATTGCTCACCAGAAGGCGTGCCCGCCCCCAAAGTGGACTCCGACTCACCCCACTCCTTCACCATCTCCTGGACGGAGCCCCAGCGTCCGAACGGTGAGTGAGAGCTCCTCTAGCCTGCGGTCAGAGAGGTGATTAGCAAAGGTAAATTAATAGTCCAAGTGGCAGCGTATATGTGGAGCTTAATTTTTAATGGCCGTTTTAGCACAGAAAGTACCTGAGATAGCATCTCTGCCTGCAGCTGCGAGATCGTGGTTTTTGGGCTGACACGCACTTTCAGTGGCTCAAAAGTGCTCCCTTTTGATAGTTTCTGTGTACTGCATCTGCCTGTTAGCATGTTCCTGGAGAGGTTAGGTGAGGGGAACCAGAGAGGATGCCAGAAGAAGGCTCCTGTGACGTTGCCATTGTGTTTGCAATGACTTGCTGTTTTCAACCGTCATTCATTCTCTCTGGAGAGAGAAGAGCAGAGAGGCAGAAAGTTCATGCACGCATTGCATTTCAAACTGCTTTTGATTCAATGAGTTTATCTTAACAGAGATCACTAGGACCTTCATACGTTTAATATCTGTATAAATACTTCATTGTGCTGTTTTTAAACAATGCATACATTAAATATATGTTTACATGTACACTTGCCTCAGGTGAAAGAGATTGTATACGTTTCTAAGTGGTATACGCATCTTTGAATAATTTAGAGAGTTGTTAGCCAGTTCAAGTTTGCTAGAATAAAATCTTACTATAAAGAGTTTTTGTAATAACTCGGCATGGAAATTGCTTGACTCACTGGTGGACAATGTTGTTATGTTTCACAGGGCATAGGGTCATTGTTCCAAACTGCAGAAGCTCATATATAACATCGCATTTTGTTCCGCTTTAAGATAAATATCAAGAAGACCTTTAATCTCATAGAAACTGTTGCAAGTAACTCATTACTGAACAGTGAAATGGCCTCTTTTAGCCTAGACAAAAAGAATGAAAGGAAAAAGTGCAATTTGATTAGTTTGTCTTATGTTTATTGTGATATTAATTATTCCCGTCATCTCGTTTTAATTAAACTTTTGGCAAATGCAGTAGATCTATTGGAGGTAGTGGAGAGAGCTTTAATACTCTGTGAGTGGTTATCTCTGCTATTGAAGTTATTCCTGCACTATTACAAATTTTCTAATAAAAATAAATGGATGTCCATTTGATACTTACATTAAACAGTGAAAAATCTTGTCATACTTCATGCTCCACAAAGAAGTTTAGTCCACGGGTGGCAATGGGAATATTAATGATTTATTCCGGTTGGAGTGTTATTAAATGCTATGGCATGATTTGCCCCCTGAGCACTTGCCTTCATACCAGTGGCTAGTTGCAGCTGGCTTTCTGGCTGACTTGGAATCATAGGTTGAACGGAGAAATACTTTCTGTGTTTCACAGAATCGTTATGTACAATTTAGTGCATTTAAAAGCATTTTTTAAATTCACTCATTGAATAATAAGAATTTGGGCCGAAACCGGTTTGGCTCAATGGATAGAGCATCGGCCTGCGGACTGAAAGGTTCCAGGTTCGATTCCGGTCAAGGGTATGCACCTTGGTTGCAGGCACATCCCCAGAGGGGGGTGTGCAAGAGGCAGCTGATAGATGATTCTCTCTCATCGATGTTTCCTGCTCTCTATCCCTCTCTCTTCCTCTCTGTAAAAACTCAATAAAATATATTTTTTAAAAGAATAACAAGAATTTGGAGGACTTGGGATGTGTATTAATACTTCCATCATATTCCATAGTCCAGTGTTTCATCTCATAAGAAATTTAAAATGTTTCTTATGGGAAAATGATTAGATATTTGAAAGGTAATCACTTCATTGCACTGTTTTTTTCTTCTCTAATTCTCTCTTTGCTTTCCCGAAATTTGCCAGCATTTGCTATCTACTGTCCATTGCCTTGAGAGGGTTGATCTGATTATTGGAAGCATTCCATTCCATTGACTTGGTCATCAAAATTCGGGTGACTATTTGATACAGCCCTGTATGCCCTATCTCTAGGCTCTCACTCAGGTGGAGACCTCTCCTCTTAGCACCCCTTCTGGAGACCTCCACGCGGATCTGTTACACTCTACACGTAACTCTCATCAGCAGCTCATAAAATAGTTATTGTTATTTCCACATTCAGATGTGGAGACTCCAGTTTATAAGTATTAACCAACTGAATTACCAAGATAAGACAATGAATTAAGTAGGATTATAATACAAATAAGATGTGAAGGACTCAAAAATTCATGGTTTTACTCACTTGCTTGTACATCCACTTTTCCTGGAAATGGTCATAAAATAGTATTCCACTAATTATGTGAGAATATACATTTTAGTTTCTTTGACTTGTCCAGTGTCTTATTCTCAGTGCTAATACTTCTTATTCCTAAGATCTCTATTTTGATTTTTCTCTGGTTTTAAAGAAATAATTGTGTGCATTCTTTAAAAGAAACTTTTATTGTGAAATGCATGTATTTTTAAGAAGTCAAAAATGTGCTTCTGTTGCCTTTCCTGGAAATGCCCTATTTGAACGGGAGACGTGGTCATGGAATTCAGCAAATCACTTAGGAAGCTCTTTGACAGTTTAGAGCAAACCCCGTGTAACTTTTATAAAACACCTGCGCTCTGTTGCCAGGTAGACTTTCCCCAGCACGCTCTCTCTTACATTGCTCCGGTTCCATTTTTAGGAGAGCATAATGGTAATAAGGCATTTTTCCACAATGTGAGCGGTGTTCTCTCTCTTCCCCGTTAATTGAAGGATCAACTATTCACACAGGGGCATATCTGCCACATTCAATCATCGTCGGCGCTCAGTTGATATTCGCATTGCCATGCTGTCCTGGGGGGGAAAAACACACAAACAAATGTGTTTGGAGCCCCGCTGTTCACTAGGCATGTTATTTTTATGACACACTAACGTGTAGCTGTTTAATTCTTACAGTAAACAGGATTCCTCCGTTTAAACAGAGACATCTCGTATTAAATTTACATCGTGTCGAACTGGAGTTGCATCTGCTTGGTTCTGTGTGACAGCCTATTGCGCACCTTAGGAAATGCCATTTGACAGGACACGAAGAAGAGGCCCACGGATCTCTATCCCAGTGGATGTCCTCCGTGGACAATTACGATTCCACTTCCCTACGATAATTAAACACCTTAAAAATTCCACCGTCATGGAAAGAGAAAGGTGGTAAACTTGAAACTGCTCACCCCGGGCAGCCAGTGGGAATTAGGTGTCCATTCTGTGGGTTGTCCGTTAAAGAAACAGAGTTTATCGAATGGGGTTAAATAACCCCATCCCCCTTAACACATAGAGGGATGCTGTTTTCTGTTTGTTTTTTTTTGTTTTTTTTTAACCAATCGCTTACTGTTTATTAGCATTAGAGAATAAGCAAGAAAAAAAAGACAAAAAGACAGTACAGTATAATTAAATTTGCATTAAAAATCTTTATTGTTGAAAGTATTGCACATTTCACCAAAACCGGTTTGGCTCGGTGGATAGAGCTTCGGCCTGCGGACTGAAAGGTCCCAGGTTCGATTCTGGTCAAGGGCATGTACCTTGGTTGTGGGCACCTCCCCAGTAGGGGGTGTGCAAGAGGCAGCTAATTGATGATTCTCTCTCATCGATGTTTCTGACTCTCTATCCCTCTCTCTTCCTCTCTGTAAAATAAAATCAATAAAATTAAAAAATAAAAATAGATTTAAAAAAAGAAAGTGTTGCACATTTCCCCTTTTTCCCCCATTGACCCCTTTCTAACCCACCTCCGTCCCCTGCTCAGACCTTCACCCCCCTGTTGTCTGTCCTTGGGTTATGCATAGATGCATACAAGTTATTTGGTTGATCTCTTCCCACCCACCCACCTTCCCTCTGAGGTTCTACAGACTGTCCTATGCTTCTCTGTCTCTGGATCTATTCTGTTCCTCAGTTTGTTCTTTAGATACCACATGAGTGAGATCATGTGATACTTATCTTTCTCTGACTGGCTTGTTTATCTCAGCATAAATCTCTACAGGTCCATCCATGCTGTGAATTTGCATTTTTTTTTTAAATCTTAGATGTTTTCCTTTTGCCTCTCAGTCCACTCTCCACTCATCCCCTCTCAGTCCTGTGTCCTAGTCTGAGCTTCATTCACAATGTTATTAGGCCTCTTCTATTGTTCTCTCCGGCTTCCTCTTGGTTTGGCCAATGGGTAGGGGTGGGGGCAGCAGCAAGAGAGGAGAGGATGAAGGGAGACAAATCTCAGAACTTGTTTCTCCCCTTCTCCCCCCGCTTGATTCTCTCTGCCTGGCTCTGGGCTCCAGGACTACATTCCTCAACCAAAGCCCAGAGGTACTATCCAGTGGTCCTTTCCCTAACCCAGCTCTTTCTCCAGGTTCCCGAACCTGTCCTCCATGTTTCCATTGGTCTCCCAGGAGTCCCAGCTGGTCCTGGCCAGAGATGCTTTATTATCGTGCATTGTTCTCCCTTAACCCCTCTGATATCTTCATGGACGGTCCCTTCACTAATTATCCCCCGTTGTCTGTGTAAGGTGCTGTGAGTTTTCCTCTGAGACGCTGATTAATTCCTAAGTCTCAGTTAATCCACACTTAACATGCAGAATTTGGGGGCTGGACATGGAGATCAATAAGAAAGGCTTTCCTTCATTCCTGAGTGTCCACGGCAAACCAGCAAGCAAACAGTGCCGTGTTCAAAAGTTATAAAGGCAGATGTTTTTAATCTGTGATAGTTAAACTTTAAATACGAAGCGACTGACTGCAATCTCACTGAAAGCTTTCTATTTGTTGTGAAATCTTTATTCTGATTAATCAAATAAAGATAGATGACATTTTTTTCCTTTTAGTGCTCAAGTTCCTAATGTCAAGTTCAGCATAAGGACCAGTTGTGTATGTGCTCTAGTGGAGCTGTGTCTCTCCAGTCCACACCTGCTAAACATTCCCCATACACAGCATGGACGGGTGGGTCTGGCTCTTGGTTGAGGATCCAGCCCTCAGGTGAATCCTTATTAACCCGAGTGAGTGTTCCAAGGAGCGTTCAGCCCACAGTGAGATCCTCCGGAGACCCAGGGCCAGGGGAAAGGACACCCAAAAGCTGTCCACCCCTTCCATCTCAGATAGAAGCCAACCAAAAGGCGGGAGGAGGAGGAGGAAGAGGAGGAGGAAGAAAGAGGAAGAGGAGGAAGTTTATTTATTTCAATAAAGAAGAAGAAGAAGAAGAAGAAGAAGAAGAAGAAGAAGAAGAAGAAGAAGAAATAGGAAGAGGAAGAGAAGGAAGTTTATTTCTATAAAGATTGATATTGTCTTATTCTTTCTATCCCCAAAGCACCAAGCATAGTACCTTTAGGTAATTGACTTTCAATAAATACATGTGAATCTTTTCATTAGACTCATCTCAGTTGCTTTTAGGGTCAGAACATGTTTGTTTGGTTTTTGTTTTGTAAGGATGTTTTATTGATTTCTTTTAAGAGAGGAAGGGCCAGTGGGAGAGAGGAGCACTGATGTGAGAGAGAATCATCTATTGGTTGCTTCCTGCACGCCCCCAGAGAGCCAGTATGGACCCTGACTGGGAATGCAGTCGTGACCATTAGGTTCTTAGGTCACCACTCAACCAATGAGCCACACCAGCCATGCCATCAGTTCCTTATTTTAATGGAATCCGTACATAACTTAGAAGAGAACAGGAGACTGGCAGTGGCTAACAGGAGTAGCAGCAGCCATGGGAGGTGGTCGCCGGGTTGCACACCTGAATTCCTCTTTGTCTGACCTTGAGAAATAACTTGGCTTCTCCAAGACTCCATGCGCTCCACTGTATAACAAGGCAAACAGCAGTTTCTATTTCTTGGTGTTGCCAACGTTAATGGAAATAACTCATACAGAGCCTGTAGCTAATGTCTTAACTCAAAGATTCAGGACATTTTTAATAACAAAGCGTTTTATAATTTCAGAAATACTCACATGGCCTTTCCAGAACCTGGCATTTTCCTTTTCCCAAAGCTATTCATATATGTCCTGCACTCGGGCCAGAAAAGGAAATTATCTCCCTGGGCTTTATTTTAAAAGTCCACTAGATTATAGTCATTAGTTTTTGTTCCTCACCTTGGGAATCCGAGGGCATTGGAAATTGTTGTATTAATAGATGTTTGGAAACTTATTACTTACTAAATGCATGTTTTTGGAATTGAGTAAGAAATGTTTCATATTATACTTCCATTCATATCCAAAAGTCTGCTAAGAGTAACAAGCTATGAAATCTGCTTGTGTATATTGATAAGAAATGGAGGGTGCTCTTCAAATGATGTCTCTTGCTGTTCAGGAATTTACCAGAAAGTTTGGCTTCATTTGGGATTTTGTGTCCTTAATTTGGGGTTTTGTAGTTCATGGTCTTGGTCAAACCAAATCAAAAGGATGACCTGGCCTAGTCGCAGGCACCCTTGTGGAGGGCATATGCGGACACCAGCTCTAAACCACCCCAGTGTCCTGCTTTGGCCTGACCTTGAAATCTAGTGATTGGATGTTGACACCTGGAGCAAAAAGCATAAAACGCAGAGAAGCCATCATCACGTGTCTGTTTCATCCTCACAACACGTTCACGTGCTTCCTGATTTGGGGATGGGGAACTCTCTTCTTGGTAGTGCTTGGCAAAGGCCTGACAGGTCACTGATTGTGTGTGACACGATTGGGTATGTCTCTGAAAAATGCCCCTCTGTCTTGGGTAGGAAGAATGAATTTTATGGGAACATCAAAATAGGTGACTGTTCTTCTCAGGTGTGAGATAATAGCAGAAAAGGTTCAATGGCCACAGATATTGACATGGGTAAAGATCAACTTGGATGCAAATCTGACAAGACTTGCAATGGATTTGGTATGGTGGATAAGGTAGGGGAGGGTGTAAAAGAGGAAAATATATATATATATATAAAAGGCAGACTGCACTTACCCAGCATATATTCATTATACAATTTGGTTCTATAATTGCTCTTTCAGCCCTTCGTACAAATGCTGTCAAATATGGGTTATCTACTGTGTGTCTCTGTGTCTGTGTGTATGTCTGTGTGTATATCTGTGTGTGTCTGTGTCTGTGTGTGTATGTCTGATCTTACCTGCTCAGAAGTTAGACTCCAGTGTCATCTCCATCTCAATCCAAGCGCATCCTAGGTGCTAAAAAATAAACAAAATTTAGCGGCTGAATTAACTGTCACAAATCTCGTTTAACTTTATGCTCAGCTCATTGTCATGTGCTCATCTGACGCTAAGCCCTTGTCTCAGACCCCAGCTGTTATTTCTTCATCCAGAGTTCCAGTCATGGGTGTCTCCTTTCTCCTCCGAGCTTGCTAGGGGTTAACTTGCCAGAGCCAGAGACACATCCTTGAAGTAACTTTTGAAAGACTGTCACCGAGGGAGAATGGAGAAGAACCCCAAAAGTAGACCCAAGGAGTGATAAAGCAGAGCTGAGGAAGGATGTGGGGGATAGGAGCTGGGTGAGGGTCCTCTGTCTCGTGAGCCCCACAGGGCATGACTGAATTAGAGACTTCAGTCTTTTGTGTCCATGTGCTTGGTCAGACGCATCACAGAAGTGCTTCCGTTACATGCATCACCCTCTGAGTGAGAAGACAGGTGTGTAGCACTTGCTAGAGAGATTTCCCTCCAAATGGTCCAGATTTTGAAAGTTTGTGCTTAAGGGCTGAGATTTAGTTATTATGAAAACGAACTTCTGCAAAACATCTCATTTCCCAATATGTCAGGGAAGTGAGATATTATATGCACATAATCCCAGCATAAAGGAAATTCTCTGTTCCCCAATTATGTACAAAAAAGGAAATATCGATTTGGGTACTTTCTGCTTCCATGTTGAGAAGTAGGTCAGGTAGATTGCGTTTCCAGCGACTTACAAGTGCTTTAAGAGCTTCTGCAACACATTGTTTGCACGTGTGTGTGTGTGTGTGTGTGTGTGTGTGTGTGTGTGTGTTCAGTGATTGCTTAGCAGAGTGCCTGGCACATCATAAGCTCTTGTCCTTATTATAACTGTGATTTGATTCATCTTTTGTCTCTTAAATTTTCAATGAAATGCTTGGTTTTCCCTTAGGCATCTGTTACTTCTTAGTTTTAATTCATTTGCGCTGTTGTGTGTCTCATATGAAGTGGCCTTTCAAATCAAATGCTTTCTGGTGAGCATCCTCAGAATCATCCCCGATGTGCCCCTGGGATAAAGGACAGACAATGGGAACAGCCACTGTGGCACGTGATGGTACATTGAAGACTCTCTTTCCAAAATCTGGAAATAGAGCTGCTTTCGGAAACATGAATTGCACAAAGTTATCTCCGAAAGGGAAAATGGGTCGTAAGTAGCTTTATTAAAGTATTAACTCATTGGAACTTTAAAAAGTGTTAATCCTTAAGGAAGTATTGATCAAGATCTAATTGACCAAAGAGAAAACGTGCGAGGCATTTAAGGCAGACTCTCTTTAATCCGAGGAGCTGTTTACAGAAGTGTCGGAGGAACAAAAGGGAAGGGGAAGGAGATGCAGAGCAGGCAGGGAGATCCGTGGGCTTAGCAATTTGACATTTAAGTGTTTACCCTCTGGGAAGAGACAGAGTTCAGACTCGGAAATGCCAGGTACCGTGATTCCACAAAATTAGGAGTCACATCAACAAGTGTTGGTTGCCCGGCCAGTGTGGCTCAGTCCATGAACCTGTAGATGACAGTAGAATCCCCGGTCAGGCAGGGCACATGCCCAGGTCGTGGGCTCCATCCCCATGAGGGGGGCGTGCAGGAGGCGGCCAATCCATGTTTGTCTGCCAGCAACGTTTCCCTCTCCTTTCCTCTCTGTAAAGTCAATCAAAAATATTTTTTAAAAAAACACGTGCTTGCCGAAACCGGTTTGGCTCAGTGGTAGAGCGTTGGTCTGCGGACTGAAAGGTCCCAGGTTCCATTCTGATCAAGGGCATGTACCTTGGTTGCGGGCACATCCCCGGCAGGGAGTGTGCAGGAAGCAGCTGGTTGATGTTTCTCTATCATCAACGTTTCTAGCTCTCTATCTCTCTCCCTCCCTCTCTGTAAAATATCAATAAAATATATATTTAAAAAAAAAACACGTGCTTGCTTTTTCAAGTAATCCTTTGCTGTTTGTTGCCCGCTCGTCATACTCAATGCCAGCTGTTGTCTCTTCCAGGTGTGATCACACACTACGGGCTGTATCTGGACGGCCTTCTCGTCCACAGTTCCTCAGAGCGGCGCTGCCATGCTAACGGATTGGCTCCGGGGAGCCGACATTCTTTCCGAGGCCAGGCCTGCAGGGCCAGAGGCTGTGCCCTGGGCCCGCTGGTGAGTGTGTGTGGGCAGCCTGGGGGCGAGGCCATGCCAGGGAACAGGAGCAAGGAAAACGCAGGGCTCTCTGCTGAGCCAGCCTTTCAAGGAGGAAGGGGGAGGGGGATTTCTTTTTATAAAATTCCACTTAGGAGTTTGTGATTGTCTGTATTCAACATAAATTTCAAGCGTGCACAGAGTGAAGGACAGAACCATCTCAGTTTTATTGAAAATAAAATGTGCGAACATACAACTTTGCCTAATTTAGTAACCTCGTTAAAGTACTTTATTTTTTTCTCCCTGTTAATGGGTTCCTCAACTAAATAAGTTTAAGTTTAAAGAGTGAAACTAGCCTAAATTTGGCTCAGCAGGTAGAGCGTCGGCCTGGGGACTTAAGGGTCCCAGGTTCGATTCCAGTCAAGGGCATGTACCTTGGTTGCGGGCACATCCCCAGTTGGGGGGGGGGTGCAGGAGGTAGCTGACCGATGTTTCTCTCTCATCAATTTTTCTAGTTCTCTGTCCTTCTCCCTTCCTCTCTGTAAAAAATCAACAAAAATATTTTTTAAAGTGAAAATAATCAAAAATATGTACCTGCCACCAAATGACAATACTGCTCCACAATAATTGGGCTAATCAGTGAAAAGATGGATTTTGCCTCACCTATTAGAATAAAATATCTAAATTTTCTGAGTGTGGTGTAGCTTCATGAGAACAGTATTTAAAACTACATTAATATCAGCTTTTCATATCCTCATTTCAGAAATCTACAGTACATACCCATATTTCACTAGTCACTAAAAGATGGATGGAATTGTGCTTTTTATTACTGGTGTCGTTTTTAAAATCCAATTAATAGTACGTAATGGTCATAGACTAGCAAGCCATCCCTTAGTCTCAAAACATTACGTTTTCATTTTGTGCGTTCTTCTTGATTAATGAGATTTACCTTCTTTTAAGGGAAACGCTCATTAGTTTTAGATACTTTCTGGCAATCTTGACTCACGCCCTGTCATTTTAATGCACTCCGTCTTCATTGAAGAGTGTGTTGGATAAATATTACCTTGGAAAACAGCGCCACCATTTATGTCTTGCTTCCTTATTTTTCATCGCACCTCCCATTTTGTCTCGGCAATTGGTCGCTTTCCAAGCTGCTAATAACATCATCTATCCGTGGAACCCGAGCCGTGGTCTTTATTGCCATTAAGTATTTTATAGCCCAGACCCTCTGATGGTTACTTACTCTTAAAAGCAGGGATGGCAGTAGGCCAGCTTTTCTTCTCCATTCAAAGAGAGAGAGAGAGAGAGAGAGAGAGAGAGAGAGAGAGAGAGAGAGAGAGAGAGAGAAACAAAAGAACACTGCACAAGAGCTTGAAACTTAGACTTTTTTCAAAAATAGAATCTGCCAGTTGTGATCCCCACTACAGCATGCCTCCCCCCCTCCCCCATGTCTGGATGTCCCCACAGCTTTAAGCGAGGGGGACACGGTTATCGATCTGTGTCCTGCGTGGAAATCAGGCGATGTGACCCTCACGAAATCAAATGCCACTGTGCCCTGATGGGCAGGGGAAACGGAATTGGATTGTAAAACCCACTCTGCTGCGGCCTCATCCATTCTGGACCCCGTCTTGACACCAGGGGGACCGATTCTCTCCCCGGGAGCTCGCCTTTATCCTGGGCCCACTGGGCAAGAGCTCTCCCCTAGTCAGAGGCCCGTCTCTACTCACTGGGCTTGAACAGCAATGTCTTTATTCACAACGAGTCAATTAGATGCTGCCGGGAAGTTAAAACCTGTAGTCTCCAGTTGATTTCTAAAAATACTGTGCTCCAATTACAGTAGGTATTACGTCCTTAAGAGATCACGTGTGAGTATTCTGAATAGCCATAGATACCTATCACAATCATGTAGGTTATTACAGATGCGGGTCTTTTTTAGTTGATGATCTTTTTTTAATGTGTCCGTATTGATTTAAGAAGTGTATGAGTCAATCTTAAAAGTTAGACTTTCTTATGGTCAAATTACAACATGACATTCAACAGGATTCAGCCAAATGTAATGAGTGTGTGTGAGTGTGTGTGTGTGTATGTGTATGTGTATGTGTATGTGTATATATATATACACATACACATACACACACACACATATATATATATCACTTATATATATATATATATATATACACACATACACATACACACACATATATCACTTACAGGCATTCTTTATATGAAGCTGGGCGTTATAACATCTTATTGAAATAAAACTTTATAATTTATATGTTTTAATCTCATGATAGAGATCAGAGAATAAATTTTGAGTCAAATTTTTGGTTCATCTAACAACATTTCTTAATGGTAATTCTGGGTTCTTAGAAAGCCTGCCTATTTATTTTTCATCTGTTACATACCTTCCCATGCATGTGGGGAAATACTATTCAATGTTTACTATGACAGATATGTTCTAGAGTCTCGAATGTGGTATGATTCACCCTCAAAATTTGCGAGTTTCTCATATAAAAGAAAAACATAAGTTTAAAAAGACAAATCTGAAAAATACAAAATTTTTAAAATAAAGGTGCATACACAAATTCCACACTCTTACCGCTTTAATATACATTAGCTCAATGAGTTATTTTTCCCTTACCCCGACCAAGTTTATCACCTCTTATTTGTGGTTCAGAAGGACTTGCCCTGTAGCCATTTAGGAAAAAAATGAAAGATTACTTACTTTGTCATTTGTTTAATTCTTCTCAGTGTACACATGTATTTTCCTTTTCAGGAGATGCCAATGTCAAAAAAAAACAAAAAAACTTGCAATGTATTTGATCCTAATTTTAACATGCTAGTATGAATCATCATATTAAATCTCGTCATTGGGGCTTTATAAAAGTATGAAATGATGAGAACAAAAAACAGAAAATGCAGCGGAGAACTTCTTAATTGCCTTCCTCTTAGTTATATTGTTGAATTACATTAGAGAGAAACCCTTCACACTTTGTTTCTAAAAAAAAAAAAAAAAAAAATGCCCCTAGGAAGCTTTGGCTGACTTTTCCCCATTTAGCTCACGTTAGACACCGCTGCCGTCGTAGTCTGAGGTTGGGGATTTTATTAGTGTCTGGCCTTAGAACATTCATTGGATTCCGTTCCCCTGGGACCCTCCTAAGGACCGAGTCTGAAACTATAGGTCATTGCTGTGTCAGGTAGTAAAAACTGGCTTGTTTTCCTGGCGACTGCATGCTTGTACAGATAAACACCCAGACAACACACGGACACGGGCATTTTCACGTTCATTTTTTTTGCATGAATGTGTATGTAAGATCACCTACATTTTAATTACAGTATATTAGAGTCAGGAGAATTCTGCATGGGACATCAGCCCACTTATTACCCACTGTTCTGTCCCATGCCTCCTTGAGAAGCGTACTGCTTCTACTAAACTTGTGATTCCTCAGCTATGACAAAAGGAAAGTGATGCCTACTTTAAAGGGTTGCTGTGAAAATTTAAATATAACTTATACAAGGGTTTCTGCTCTTTGGTAAGGGTTTCGTCAAGAATGAAACGATTATGAAAATGCATGTTTTCATTGCCCATTTGTGCTCAAATATTTTACTTTGTCTGTGTCATGGGAGGTGTCCATGTGAAATCCAGGCTAACTTTCCAGAATTCCTTTTCCTTGACATTCTTTTTAAGGCAAGTTAGATCATCAAAATTAACAATTATGTAAAGACTGAGTCGGTGCAAAATAATATAATTGCTAAATTTAGTGTGGAGCAAAATCTGGAGTATTTATCCAGATACTTAAGGAAATATTTAAAATATATTTACTTTAAATTAACTATACAGTTGAGGATAATCATATAATTATCTTAAGTTGCCCTTAATTCTTCAACTGCTTTAGTATCATTTTATTTGGAACTCTTTAAAATCATTGCTTTGCAATAGTTTCAACTATATATGTAGACAAAATGAAACCAATTGCATTGTTATGGGATATTAAAATGATAAATTGATATTTTTTCAGTCAAGCTTCTTGGTCATACTTGTACATAGCTATTAGACTTAAAAAAAAAAAAGGACGAGGAGTTATAGATCTAGAGAACTCCATAGCCATTCTCAGATGAAAACAAGACATGTTGTAACCTCACAATTTTTAAAAACTAACACTGTCTATTTCACATTTATTTTCATTATTGGGAAAATACATACCCCCCCTCCCAACAAATGAGGGTTTCATAATTGAGAATATTTGTCTGACTGAAGATTTCATGTTTGATCAACTTCTTGTGAGGCATGGGCCTACACCTTAAAAATAAGGTCAGAATTGTCAACATAGTCAAGAAAAAACAATAGACATTTATTTTCTCCCAGTTCTGGAAGCTAGAAGCCCATGATCAAGACTCAGGCTGATTCATTAAAAGGCCCACATTTGTGAGTGATACCTATGAGTTGTGGTTGTTAACCAATGTAAAGCCAGTTACTCAGAGACGCTAAAACACACTAAACCCCCTTCTACTACTTCCTTACATCTTTCTCTCCCTCCAGGCACTTAGTCATTTCATTTATTTAGCTTTTAAAATCTTTCTGGGCCTTGGCAGGGAGGGATTCTGTTTTATTTGAGTGTCCTTCTATTCAAATGATTCCACTTTTGCTCTTAGGAGGTTCATTAACACTGTGTTAATGACATTTTTAACTGTTTTTGTGATTATGCCTTAGGGATGGAGTCACTCGGGTACATTTATCTTTTTATGTTTGGCATGATGTCATCTTCATGGAGAGAGAGAGAGAGAGAGAGAGAGAGAGAGAGAGAGAGAGATAGAGAGAGAGATAGATATGGGGGGAACTTGTTGTAGCCTTTAACAGAGTCCAGAAGTCAGGAAATGAATGGAAACAGATCTTAGGCATCTCTTCTCTCTTGCAATCACATGAACATTGTTGGTAAGCGCTCCTGACATAGGCTGTGGCTCTCTACGCACAGCCCCGGGCCCCCACACAGTGAGGTTTGATCCACGTACCCCGGGAACCACAAGCAACGGCCTTGGTCCGGCGCCCCCACCGTAAGCGTTAGCAGCAGGAGGAAGAACACGCGAGGCAGGCTTTTGATGCCGCTGACACAATGAGGTAGTCACACAAGATGCTCCTGTCAGCACTGCTTACTTCACAGCCCAGAGAGAGCCTTTGAAGACGCAGGCTCAAAGGGAGGCACGCAACTTATTTCATTTGCAAACAAAAATAAAACCTCTTTATGCTCACAGGTGGAAAATCGAACCCTCGAAGCTCCCCCTGAGGGGGCGGTCGGTGTCTCGGTGAAGACAGAGGGGTCCCGGAGAGCCCAGCTGAGGTGGGAAGGGCCTTCTCAGCCGAGCGGACTTCTGACATACACGGTCCTCCTCACCGGGATGTTCTATGCAGACCAAGGTAACGTGCTTGTAGTGTTTCAACTTTAGGAGCTCGGGAGCACAATGCATTTCTTTTGAGATCTTGCTCTTTGACGATATTTGAATATTTTAGTCTTCCCTTATAATAGCCTATAACGGTGAGCTGTTATGTGGCAGTCAGTGTGGTCCCAGAGCAGCGGTGATGGCTCCATCTGACAGGCTGTGGGAAGGGCGAACTCTAAGGCCTCGCGCTTGCTCTACTGAATGGGCAAGTGCAGAAGGGGGCCCAGCTCTCTGTGGGGTAACACCCCCCCCCAGGCGTGCTGATTGATGGGCACTCAGCTTTGAGGAAGACTGATCTAGTGTATATCCTTTATCCTTTTCCCCTTGCTTGGTGAATGGTGAAGCCCTAAAACGTCATTCATGCAGAGTTGAGTTTTAATGCTGTAGTCCACTTTAAACTGGGGCTTGCCGAAACCAGTTTGGCTCAGTGGATAGAGCATCGTCCTGTCGACTGAAAGGTCCCAGGTTCGATTCTGGTCAAGGGCATGTACCTTGGTTGCGGGCACATCCCCAGTGGGGGGTGTGCAGGAGGCAGCTGGTTGATGATTCTCATCGATGTTTCTAATTCTCTATCCCTCTCTCTTCCTCTCTGTAAAAAATCAACTATATATATATATATATATATATATATATATATATATATATATAAACTGGGGCTTTAGTTGTGTGTGTGTGAGCATTTTAACACTTGTAAACTAAGTTGGTAATGCTGGTGTGTGTTCCAGTAAACTAATGGGGCATGTATTAAATCAGCAGTTGCCAACCTTGCCGACCTCACAGACCACCGGTTGGCCACAGCTGTATTAGTCGACATAGGAATCCTTGCAAGTTTTATTAAAAACGGTGGGATTCATATAGGTGTGGTTGGGTGTGGTTAGGCGTGATGCTTATTTTAGGCAACCCCTGCCGTAGAAAAATGCAGGTGTAGATTTCACTAGCCACAATTTTGATCAGGCGTTTACTTTCAGCATTTTCAGACGTGGCCGTACCATTTATAAAGAAGATGTTTTCAGTGTTTCTTTTAAAATTAGTGGCGCACGTGCAAACACATAGACATAGTCACACTTGCTGTTAACCATAAAATGCTGTTCCTTGGACTTCAGAGGGTTCCTTTGTTTCTGAATTATCCACAAGTATCCGAGGGGCTTAACAACATCCTCAAAGGGTGAAACCAGGTAAGAGGAAACCCAGACACTCCCGAATTTGAGGGGAGCATTCGTATTTCAGTGCCACATTGCTGAGCAAATGAACAGCGAGTTCCAGCGCACGTAGGCGTCTGAGCTGGTCCCCTCAAAGCTTGGTGTGCCCCCCTTTTATGCAGTGGGCTCTTGGATGCATTCCGCTGAGAAGAACTTGTAAGATGATGAGGTGAAGGGTTGATGAGCGAGTTGGGGGAAAAAAAAAGCTGCATTTCAAGCCGGACCCTTGACAGCCCAGCCCCTTCTGCCCGGGCTGCTGGGTGAATTATGCAAGAGGCAGGTCCCCCCTTGCGTTTCATCTCGCATTGTTTTCGCACGGACTCTCTGCTCCCTTCCCGAGGCCCGTTACCCCTGGCTGCCATCCGGTCCCTCAGTCTTACATGTTGCAGAGCCGAGCGGCCGGGGGACTCGGAGGAGTCAGGACCCATTTGCCCAGGCGGCCCTCGCAGAAAATGTATTCCGTTCTCCGCAGACTTCTCCTTCAGTTCTTCCCACCGAGAAGTTTACTGATTTCTCCCAGCGGGATCTGCTGGAATTTATCGGTTCATGGTTGGCAGTCACAGATTAAGGTAAATGTCGATCTGTAATGACCCTCTACATGTTAGTATTGCAGTAAAGCTGGGCTTTTATGTCACAGATATCGGAGAGGGAGCTATTACACATGACAGGGGGTGATCAAGGGACTCCAGACCAAGGCAAGCATTATTAAATATTGACTAGTTCCGTGATTTATGTAGAGCTGCAGGAAAAAAGTGACTTTTTAACCATTATATATTCTTCAGCCACGAAAACCAGCCATTTATCTCCCGCCGGTAATAAAGAGCGGAGGCGCCTGCATATTTTAGCGGAGGGGGAACCGGGGCTTACAAATGAGACCGACTCCTTCGCGATAACGTTTCAGCAGCTCGCTAATTGCCAAAAAAGCAAAACAGACAAATTGGAAGCAATTACCAGATGTGACTGAAGGGAGGTCGGCGGTGTGCTTCCGAACCGATGGTCGGAAGGGGGTGCGGTGGGAAGCAAAGGGGTCCCCGTGGGATGGACTTCCAGGGCTCAGGACAACTGGCCACCGTCCCTGGAACTCGGAGGTCCAGAGTTAAGCGAGAGGATCTCAAATATTGTCTCATCCTATCACCCATCAGCCTCTCGGCGGCATGTACAGAGAGCAGGGAAGTCCGTGAGACTGGGCAAGAGACACCTTACACATTAATTCATCAAACTTATTGAGGAGATCACCCTTCCATTGGATTTATACAGAGCTCACTGAGTTGTCTAACGGCTAATTGGTTATTTCCTTGACATAACGAACGACTCTATTTCACCGCGTCCCTTGATGGCTATTCAAAGGTGGTGGCTGGGATGTGTGAGGTGCAGAAGGCAGCTGAGAGGTCAGAAGCAAGCTGAGCTTTCAGATCGGAGTGATGGTCACTGATTCACAGAGAAGGATGTCGGGCTGGCTCCGTGAGGCTCTCTCCCAGACCCTTTGGTGAATGTGAGCCTAGATCCCGAGCTACAGACTTGGCAAAGTCAGCGCCAGATTTTGTAATGACAAGTGAGGTAGCTCATGGCCAAGTGAGATCCTTACTTTTGATCCCTACTTCTGGGTAGTATTTCCTCACAAATCAATATTTAAAGGATAAAAAACAATAACCAGTTAAAAGTGGCAAAACTGTTCTGTAGTCTCAATGAAAACCAATGTGCTCCATTTCTTATAACTTGTAGAAGTTATAACACACAAACACACACACACACACACACACACACACACAACTTCGTTTTCCCCCATTAGCAAGTATACAGTCTTGATCCTACACATACATCCTTTTACCTCAATGATACCCAGTTGCACATACAATTTTATACTGTGCTTTTTTTCAGCATAATTTTGAAAACACTGCCACATAGCACCTAAAGAACATCTTCATTCTTTATACAAGGCAATACTATTCAATTTTATATACCATGCCATTGTTGATTTAACCAATTCCCTACTGGTGGACATTTAAGTTCTGGTCTACCTTCAGCTATTCCAAAAAATGCCTAATGCATAATGATGGAGGTGTGCCATTTCACACTTTTGCAATTCTATTCGTATGACACGTTCTCTGAAATAATTGGCTGGCTAGGTCAGAGGCAATGTGAGTTTGTAACTTTGTATGATATCAACAGCTTTCACTCCATGGAGCCATACAGTTTGTCCACATGGGAACCACGGGGGTGTCCTGATCTCCACAGGTGTCATCCGAGCAAGCTGTCAATCTGATCATGTTGAAAGCAGTGTCTAATCCTGACTTGAGTATGAGTTTTTCTAATTAGGAATTAGTTTTAACACGTTTTCATATACTTAAAAACTATTTGTATTCTTATTCTATCAATTCTTCATTAGTATCTTTTGTCCATATTCGTACTGAGCTGTGGGAACTCTCTATATATTAGTGAAATATGCTATATGAATAGCAGGATTTTCCCCTTTGCATTATTCTCTCTAGTACTTTAATGCTTTCTTTTTAAAATACATTTATACTCTATTCATATGGGACTTACATAGATATCATTTGAACTAGTAAAATAACATACTTTTTTGGAAGAAAGTATTCCATCGTCTCAAGCCATTTATTAATCCATTTTTTCTCAAATGGTTTGAGTTACCATCTTTATATAGTTGCAGATTTCCACATATACTTTATCTAGACAGATCAATCATTTATTTATATTACCACAATATTTTAATGCCTGTAACATCAAGTTCCCCTCATTATTTTTATCTTATAGAATTTTTCTACCTAATTTTTGTATTTATTTTCTTTGAGGCAACATTGACAAACTGTTACTTCCCTATAAAAGTCCTGATGCTAGTTTTATAAGGATGAGATTGGATTTATAGGTTAACTGAAGTAGAATTAATATCCCTCTAATCAATAACACCATTATGCTTCATATTTGTTTTGTATTTCTCACAAGATCTTAATGTTCTTCATATAGATCTTATACATACTGTTGAATTTATTCACTCGTTTTTCATAACTAGATATAATTTTATATAATTATAAAGTAAATATATTGATAAGTCACTTAAAAGAGTTACCTTTTAAAATGATACAGAATTCATTCTCTAAAGAACGCCATCATTAGAAAGCCATACTTCCAAATGCTGATATTTAATGGGTGATATAATTGATATCATTTATCTAACCTCAACAAGCATCTGTGGCTATTTTGCTACTAGAATTTGTTATCATTTTCCCTATAGCACAGAAATTTCACCAGGTGGAAAATGATAACCTGATTAATTACCCTGTCAGCTAGTTTTTAATAAACCAGATCTGGGGTGTATAAAGTGACACCAAAGTTGGTACCCCAAGGATCTCTGTCCCATATAATTTTCAGACAAATAGAGAAGATGACACAGTAAGCCTCGTCCTGTCATTCTCAGGGGTGTGAGGCAAGAGGAAAGCAGGTATGTTGGTGAGAGACGTGAGCAGAGCCAATCAGGGGAAGATTTGAGAAACCCTGGGCTTTGGCGATGAATTAGAATAACATGAATATGAAAATACCCTAGGAGAATGAAGGCACAGACATACGTGAATGGTAAGAAGTAACCCATCGCCCAGCCCACGCTGGGCCTCCCGGATTACAGTGTCCGCCTTTGCTTCATGTTCGCCATATAAGAAGGATCAGCACTTGGTTCAGTGGGATTCCACCTGATCTGGAGCATCCTTTTTGTCCTGAGGAGCATATGATGCGAATTAGTTTTCTGTAGGGCGTGCAAGGGCCGGTTACTGACCTGTAGAAAGCGCTTTGCTCAATGGCTCTCAGGGGTGAGTCGTTCACCTTGCACAGGTGAACAGTCAGCGTCAGGGATCCGGTGCAGCATCCTCGGTGTGTTTGCTCCTCACCCCTGTGAACTAGCCAACAGTGTCAACTAAAGGTGACAGACAGAAACGTTCCTTATGAGACAGATTGAGTGTACTTTTTCTAAAATAAGTGAAATGTGTTCATTTAGGAATAAACACTGAAATAACTGACAATGTAGTAGTACAAATATGGCTTATGTGAAACTTTTAAAATTATAAAATTTTTAACTGGTAGGTGAAAATCATATGGGAATTTGTGGTTTTATCATTTTATAAAGTTTTAAAAGTAATTTCAGCTACAACTGTGAAATCATCTAATTATCAAATGGGGAAATAGAAAATACCATTATTCATAGAAAAGAGGAATGTTCTGAGGTCCTGTAGAATGTCTTCACTAAATTCTTTGGATTCTATATACTAGTTCTATTCTTAGTAGGCAATACCATGTCCAGTTTTGTTTTTGTGTGTTTTTTTTTTTTGTTTTTTTTTTGCTTGAGCAGTTGCGGTGGAGTCTTCTATGAATTGTTTAGTTCCTCAACGCTCTTCCTTTTGAAAGAGGAGAATGTCTGCCTGGCAACCTCAGAAGCAGAAAACCTAGGCTTGTCGTTGGTCCTCTTCTACTGAGGACCACTTATCCCAAGTTCCCACACTTTTAGAAGGAAAGGGGAGAGGAAGTGCAGCTCTATCCCATTCTGTTCCATCAAAACCTTATATCTTGAAGCTCGTGAAAGTCTAAAGAAGAAGATGGTAGTATTTCATGCACAAATGCGCCCCCATGGTAAAGGCAGTGTCTACAGTTGCCCACCTCACACAGCTATTGGCCTTGTAGTGTCTGTCAGAGAAACAGAAGACACTTTATGAGTGTCCCATCAGAAAGTTCTTTTGGTTTAAGACAGTATCCAGGGGCTTCTCATCCTGACCATTTCAGATGTTTTCACTAACACAAGAGATACTAGGAATGACAACTGTGGGGAAGTTATGTGCACACCAAGTATTCCGATGAGAAGAAGCATTAATAGAGGGGAAATAGGAAAATTACTTTTTTTCCTATTTCTTTGGGAAGCAAATTGCTCAAAAGAAATTACATTTTAATTTACTTTTGTATGAAGTTTCTAGAGCAGTGTTTCCCAAACTTTTGACATATGTGTACCCCTTCTATAATTTTCGTAACGCTGAGTACCCCTCATCAAAAAAAGGATGTATTTTAATAACAATCAAAATATATATTTTCTTTTTTGATACATACACAAAATAATAATAAACTAAAAATAAAATTATTCATAATAGAATAGAAATAAAAGTTATATTATAAATAACATTTATTTGCACACCGGACCATCTCACGCCTCACAAGACTATCTTGACTCATGAGAACGTAGAATTAGGTGCAGCTAAGCATGGTGCAGTGCATATCCCCACCAAACTGTTCCCGTACCCCTGGGGGTATGGGTACCACACTTTGGGAAACACTATTCTAGAGGTATAAATGCACATACATATAAACACTCAGGAAATTTTTTTAATCATTTTAAACAGTATTCGAAACCATTGCTGTATTGGTGAAAATTCAAATGGGCAGTAATAATATATGACACTGCAAACATTTGCCTGTAGAATTTTTACCCACTGAGTGTGTTGGCACTTCTGATTGTATATCATGTCATGGCCAATAAAGCTATAGAAATGTGTAATTAGGACATATTCTTCCACAAGAATGGAGTTAGGCATTAATTTATCAAACTTACTTAAGAACTCATCTGTTCTCCACACTCACACAGCAGCTATTGAATTTGTGTCTCCTTTCTAATTGGCTCTTTTCTTGACATAATGAGCAAGCGCAAACTCTGAGCTGTTGTGTGCGTGGAAGGGCCAGGTGATGATGAAATGCAAATCCTGGCCCTGGCCACACACCAAAGTCAGAGCGTGGAACCCACGGAGCCTTGAGAGCGCTGGGTCTCTGGGTTCTTGTGGCTGAAGGTCATGTTTCAGATGCTGCCGGAGTGTCTTTGTGTAGGAATCTCTCTGTTCTACTTTCCCGTGAAAGGAGTCTGTTGAGTACCATCTTACCTTTGGCTTTGGAAGACTTTGCATAGCTCTTATTTTTTCAGTCAAATTCCTGTTTCAAAATGGGATGCATTTGAAGTATTTAAATGTGCTCATATCATTTTCAAACCCACATCAAGGCTGATTGGGGGTTTTCGAGTACATGCATGATGAAGGTCCCATGTGGATGCCAGCCTGTGGAGCAGATATGTCATATTTTATATCGGTAGTTGCATACTATGTAGTAGTACATAACCCATTAAGCCTTGGTTTTTGTATGCTTTGTCATGGCAAGGGTTCAATGTTCTCAGAGTAAATAGTTAGTTTGTTGGTATTTTTAGATTGAAAGTATAACCATCATCCCCAAATGTCTGGATTTTGCGTAAGGAGGCTCTCAGTAGGTGGGTGTCAGCCATGAGTTAATATTAGATGAAATGGAAGGGTGGACTCTGTAGAGAAATAGAAAAATAATGTAATCGAGGCCCATCCTTTGAGACAGACTTACAGTGAGGGATTTCCTTCTGGGATTTTCGGCTTTTCCTGTGGGGGTCTCAGGATGGATTCCCCTGATGGTGATAGGCCTTTGTCACCGGGTAGAGTGATGAGGGTCACAGACTATGTTTTGTCTCCTTGGGAAGTACTGTCTGTGACTCTAATATTATCATGCTGTATGTTAAGAACAGCCCACTGATGACTAATATCTCCTAACTTCTCATGATCATGGAGTTACTTTACTCAGTTAAAAAAATCCTATAAAAATATGAAAGGATACATGCTAAAATACATCAAAATATTAACAAGACAATTATTATCTTGAGATTTAGATCATTGTAGGTGTTTTCGTTACCCTCTCTGATGTAGTCTTAAAAATCTATAGTAAACAAGCATTTCTTTTATAATCAGACAAAGGAGGAGTGAAGAATGCCAAAAGAAAGCAAAAGGAGGAGGCAGTTGGTCATTTGTGTCATCTTACAGCAAAACTTTTAAGAAGTTTTTGGGAAACAGCAGACTTAGCAGTCCAACCTCTAGGGAAAATTGGGAGCAATAGACTTGGCTTCATGTACATGCGGTGTTAAAAAATCTTGCCCCTCAACTTCTTTCAGAAGCCCAACCCCTTGCAATTACTATTTATCATCTTGTTTTTCCTTAAATCTCTTACATTTAAAGTGGTTCACTTTCTCCTAATAATTTATTCCTTTATAATAAAAAAATAACAGAGTCTCTTATTCTCTTGTTGATCTGTACAGTTTCCTGTTAATGCCTTATTCTGTGTGCATACATGGAAAACTTACATTAGAAAAATGATTATGCTGTGATAATTACGGTGCCCTCAAACTGAATTAAATTATGTTTCATTGTAAATAGTAAAATGCATTAGTATTTTTAAAAGCCTTTTTATGCCGAGGAGGATAAATAAAGTTACACTTCCTGTACATTCATTAAACACCACGCCGGTCTAAGCCGAATTGTCAGAGCTGACAACAAATCAGCTTACTCTTTCTTACACCATTCCCTGCCACGTGGTTCTGCCCTAAGCTGTCTCAGGACTGTGACTCAACTATAGTGTATGCAACAGGATCCGTGCTTCTGCAAGTACTAACCTCCCCTTCATTCTGTGTGGATGGATGTAGCCACATCTTGAAACTGTATGGTTTTCTTTAACTGATTTTAGATGAAAATGAACCTGCATTTAACTGTAACTTCTAATTTTCCCTTTAGCATGCAGAAATTGAAATGCCCTGATATGCCCACTAAAAAGTAAAAAGGAACAGTTGAAATTAATTTGGGATTATGGCTTCTGTAAACTAACATACCCAAAATGTTACCATTTCATCACGTAAGCATAATCCGAAATTAATACTGAGATGCCAACACTTTTCTCTTCTTCATGAGTCTGTGTGTATGTTTTACACTTAGAGAACACTTCCATTCAGTGACAGTTTTTATCAGAAAGGTTTGATCCATGATTAGATTTCATGAAGTTTTCAAATGAAACAGTAGATTCACACACAACATATTTAAAAGATTTCCAGTAACTAAAATCAGTGATCAGATTTTAGGTAAAATTAAATAAAATTAGAAACTGGTGCCTTATCGACACTAGTCCCCTTTCAAGTGCTCCAAAGCCCCAAGTGGACAGTGGGGGCGATGCTGGACAGCACAGGGTTAGAACGAATGTGTGGACAAGATGTCCACACCAGTGGGAAAGTCAGAAGTGAATCAGTGCCAGACTTTTGGGGATGCTTTTTCTACCAGTTTTAAGGAACCCAAAGTAACTAATGTTTGTTTGTGTTGTGTTTTTTCTCATTAAATTGGCTGGTTGGCTCAATTGATAGTCATTCGGTTGGTTTGGCTTTATGTACAAATCATCTCATCTTTTTCTAGGTCCTTTAACGTTCTTCAAGGCAGATATTTGTATGTACCTTACAAATTATGCCTACAGCTATTTCTCAGGTTGCCCCTGTCACCCTGGAGAGAACCCTCGATTTAACTCTTGCACACCAAGGTTTGAGTAGAATTAAAAGCATCTATTTCAAGGGGGAAAAAATTAAGTGGAGTTAAGGTGCCACCATATTTAGTTCTTGCTTTTCAGCTGTCTTATAAATCATGTAAATAAGCACAATAAACATTTATTGAGTGATTCCTTACCGCTCTGGACCTACAGGTCCATCATGTCTGATGACACGTGGGAGTTGGCCCAGGAAGGCTGGACGTATGTCACATGTCAAACGGCGCCTTCCATCAAATTCGGAGCCATGTTTCTTTCCCAGCATCACGACGTGGTGTAATGGCACCTGGCACTATTGGCATTTCTGATATGTCTCCTTTTGGCCAGCTCAGCATTCTTAAAAAAATAGTTTTTCCCCCCCTCTGTGATTGAAAGGGTTAAATAGCACCAATTCATTAGTGCTCACCAAAGGATTTATTTTGTTCTCATAAATCAGTTTTATTCCACATTTTTATTATTCCCTTGGGTGAGCCACTCCAATGGAAATCAATACAAGTGTAAGTGACACAATCAATCTAGATATTTGATTATGGATTGGAGATCCCCACGTCTGCCTCTTGGCCAGTTCTCTTTCTGATCTTTGCCCCGAAGACTTGAGTATTCTTATTGTCATCTGTGAGTTATGAGTATGTGCAGAAAAGCAGGTAATCTTCATTGGCATCCTGGCAATAGAAGCCTAAAGAATGAGCAAGAATTAAAAGATAAAGATGAAGATATGTAGCCATAACATGGTTAATTAAAGAATTCATGTTCCTCAGTATTTTTCTTAAGATGAAGTAAGTTTTAAAATAATATATAATACACACACACACACACACACACACACACACATATAATAGCCTTATAAATTTATAAGGCTATAAACTGGAAACTTAAGATACGTTAGGTAAGTGGTTGACTATTTCTCCTGGCTGAGATGTTGTCTATTTTCACACGTTTATTTCATAGGGAACCATACTAACTGGTCTAGGTTAAAAATAAGAACACAGTTAAGGTGGATGAAATGCCCTTGAAGGGATTCAAGCCGGTTCTTTTATTTCTATAACTAGAGGCTCGGTGAATAAATTTGTGCATGGGTAGGGCCCCTTGGCCTGGTCTGCAATCTGGGCCTGTCAAGGCTGTGTCGCCCCGTCCCGATTGGGCGATTGGGGCCAGCCAGCAGGGTGAAGGGACAGCAGGAGGTTGGCCAGCCATGGGAGGTTGGCTGTGGGAGTGCCCTGACCACCAGGGGGCATCTCCTGTGACCAGTCGTCTGGTTGACTAGTCATAACAGTTGCTTAGGCTTTTATATACATATATAGACTATGCAGGCTGCAAAGGTACCATCTGGGAGAATTTGAAGATCGCAGTTCAAGTTTGAATTAGAGCACAAAATTGATGAAGTTGTTGCTCAAGAGGGCAACATTTCTATATCAAACCCTCTCTGCTTTACATACAAATGTGTATCTTATGGTCCTTTATATACCGAATGCTTACTTGGGAACTCCTGGTACCGCTTCATCATTCTCTCGCCTCTGACTCTAGCCACCTGTTCTTGGTTCTCAAGTCGAATATTTCCATAGGCACCATTAAACCTTGCTTGTAATTCATGTTGCTTATATTTGGAATAGGCAGGATTTAGTACACCTATCCGGTTATTTTCTTCAAATAGATTCTGAGGCAATATCAAAGTAGATTCTGTTTCTTAAAATAGATTCTAAGGCAATAGAGTCTAAGGTGTATGCTTCTGTCTGCTAGTATTTCCGACAAGGTCTGCAGGCAGGGTTGTGTTTATGGCAGATTACCTCTGGAAGTCTAAAAACATCCTTCAAAAGCAGCTGAAACAGTTGAAACATCTTTCTTTCACCCAAAGAGTCCTTAATTTGTTTATCTTACTAAGCCTAGAGAACAGCAGCTAACTGCATGGACTTCCATTTGCAGACTTCCTGGGCTTGTGGGATAAGGAACTACCTTTATAGCCTGTTCTCTTCCTGTTTCCTGCCTTTTCAGTAATTTGCATGTATGACCCATAAATAATGAGAGACATTCTAAGCATTAATGATAATACAGGGCAGCAAGGTAAGGTAGGGTCATATCAATAAAGTTTTCTTTTCACATACCCTGTTCCACTCTTTAAAAAGAGTTTACTCAAGAAAATCAATCCAGAAATTGGAAATGGCTCTCTTCATTGAGGAAGTCGGCTCATTTTTAAGAGGCAGTCAGTGTAACTGTTTAATTCAAAGGTTGGCAAACTTTTTGTATAAAGCCACACAGTAAGCATTTTAGACTTGGCAGGCAGTATGGTCTGTGCCATAACTTCTCAGTTGTGCCAGGTAGCATGACAAACCCTGAAAGTGTGTCTGTGTCCTAATAAAACTTTATTTACAAGGGCGGGCACCTGGCCAGATTGGGCCTGTGTGCTGTATTTAGTGGATTCCTGGCTTTGCTATAACTTATTCATAAATTTCAATACAATGTACATATTTTCTTTGGATATCTCAACCTTCTCAAGATTCTTTTGATTTTTTTAAAAATGGTGCATGCTAACTTAAAAATTCACGTCCTATAGAAAAATAATATTTTCTAAAACCCCACCACCTATAAATAACCCATGTTAACAAGTGGTTAAGATTATCTCAGCCCCTTCTCCATTCATGAGTGGTTTCTTGGGACTGAATCCTGCCAAGGACTATGTGAGATGCTGGGGGGGGGGACCCTTTCCCAGTTGACCCCAGTCCCTCCCCGGCCACACTTGGTTGCAGCCCTTGGGACCCTGAGCAATTCAGCCTTGCTTAGACTCCTGTCCCACAGAAACTATGAGATAAGAAATGCATGTTGTTTTGAGCTGCTAAGTTTGTGTTAGTTAATACCATTACACAGGACTAGATAACTCCTATAAGAACACGGCTAGAGCCACCAGCAAAACATGGGGTAATTGTCACCCACGTGGTGGTTCTCCTTTAATGGAAGACCTGTCTTTAGAAAGTCAAGTGAAAATTATGCATATTTCATTAAGAACAGGCGACTCTGCTCTGAGATCTATTGTCGTTGGAGAATTACTATGCGTTTGATCACAGCAATTCCAAGGGCTCCGCGCATTCCGTAGGTTCAGTAAGACTTAAGCGGACCTCACAGGAAGCAGCATCTCCTGTTAGTCATGTTCATGTCCAATGGGCAGTTTGGAAACTTAAGACCACATACCATGGAGGCATATTTACCCAAATCGCTCTTAACTGATTGAGATAATGCCAGTAGTTTATTCACCTGGAGAAAAAAAAATAACCCTTTGTCTAAATAGGCAGAAACATAAAAGTCAAAGCAAATCTGACGTCATCACATAGCATGAAAATGGACGATACTCCCCTAACTTACCCGTCATAACGAATCTCTGAATTCACTCTTTGCACATAGAATTATTGTCCTGATGTTAATGAAGTGAGATTTATTTAGGGAAATCCAACTGACCGTGGTGCATGGAACAAAGTTGGTGGCAAGCAACACGCTCTAAAGAACTTGTAAAAAACGATCCTTAACATTTTTAAAAAGATGATTGTGCCACATGCAGGAGGTGGTGGCTCACACACGTTAAAAACAAAGTCAGAACAAAGCCGTAAGCTCCCCAGATCTTCCAGCTGACCCTGGTCCTGCATGGCAGAGGTGCCAGACCAGCGTTTCTGAAGCATCTCTTGTTGAGATGATGGAATAGTCCACGTACGCACTAGTATCCCCTGAAACACAGTTGTCATTCTAGCCGAATGTCCACTCTAAAGAGGAATCAAAAAACTGCAGTTTTTACTACATGACAACTCATTAGCAGCCACATTAGAGTCATTGCCATAATGGCGAGAAATATGATGCCTTAATAGAGCGCTGTCCTTCTCGGTGTCCTCGGTGGTTCACAGGTTACTTCTGCCCCTTTCAAAAGGCGCTGTGGGGGAGACGCAGGTATCCGTCTACAAATATTTTCTCCATTGGCAGAAGTCGAAGGCCAGCAATAGGCCCCTTTAACTGTAAATTAACTTAAACAAACACCCACCACTTTTTGCATCTCCGCCAGAGTAGCTCCGTGAGAGTAACGGAGTTTGGAGGACACGCTTGCCTATTGGGCGATGTAATTTGAAGTGATATCCTTAGAAAGAATAAATAAAAGTCACTTAAATATTAATGTGCTATCTAAGAGGATCTAGAATCCTCAGCTCAACATGAAAGGCCCGTGTGGCCATTTGATGTCTTTTGATTTCGGTATTGGCAGGAGGTAGAGCCGAACGCGGTGAAAATTGAGACCTCAGCGCAGGGGAAAAAACCCAGCTTTTCCTTTGTACGGCAAGAAGTGGGGGGGATCAGCCCAGTCCTCTTCTACCTGCGGGTGTAATTGGATTCAGAAAAAGGCTAACTTAAAGCAGGGCCGGGCCTGACATGGAAAATCTTCACACGGTAACAAGAATCAGTTTGGTTTGTTCGCTGTCATTTCTCATTACCGTCTCTGTCAGGCGAGCCGGCCCGTGTTGTGCCATTTTCTGTTCTTGTTACAATCTTTGTCACATGAATAAGATATCAGGATGTTAATGCCTGGCGTACAGCCTTCCGTGGGCGATGGTGCCGTACCAGACGGAGCTGACCTTTGCAGTATCACCTATTCTGATTGGTTGTTCGTGTCACCTCTCTCCCAGGAGTTAATAAGGCTGTAAAAAGGGAGAGAGCGGAAGTGGCCGGCCAGTCAAATTACAGAATATTGAAAAGGTCAGAGCGGTGCAGCACGGAGGAGGAAAAAAAAATCACGGGATAGATGGCGCATTAAAATTCTGTGACAATGATTAGAACAAGAATGGGAAAGCAGACCCACTTATGTACAAGATGATATTCCCGGGATACACATCACTTACGCATCCCTGACTCACACGTGGGGAAATACCTACCTGTGCTGACTTTTGCCTAAATAATAACAGTATTATTATTATGCCCTACTGTTCAGTCTTTGAGGACACTAAACTGTAAGGTTTTCGGTCTTCAAAGTGGACATGGATGTCAACATTTTAGGACGACTTCCTGTTTGAAGCTCAAGGGAAGGTTCCTTGTGAGTGAAATCCGTAGGACAGAAGATTTATTTTTTGTTGTTCCTGCATTAAATGCTTGGCTATTCGCTATAAAATAGAAAAGTAGGAGTGCAGGAGTTTCTAACCTTTTTAGAAAAATCTTTAGAATGTGGATTCCCTGAAACACTTTCTAGTCTATTTCAAAATTTTGCATGCGTGGCAAGGCTCAGTGGTTGAGCGTCAGCCCATGAACGGGAGGTCACGGTTCAATTCCCAGTGAGGCACCTGCCCAGGTTGCAGACTCAATCCCCAGTAGGGAACATGCAGGAAATAGCCAATCAGTGATCCTCTGTCACCAATGTTTCTATCTCTCTCTCCCTCTCCCTTTCTCTTCCTCTCTGAAATAAATTAAAAAAAAAAATATATATATATATATATATATATATATATATAAAGAGCTTGGAAAAGAGGAAGTCCACCTAAGACTCCCAGGTCCTGGGGGCGGGGTGATCGAGAGCTGTGGACCAAGAACCCAGAAGCTTAAAGAGGCCGGCACCCTCCACTTATACTCACAAATGGGGTCCGCTGAGGCCCACAGACAGGAAGGCTCGCCTGCGATAGGAAATGCTTATCGCTTCAGCGTGCCCAGCCTGATTCTTGAGGCTGAACCAAGGGGACTGCATTTTCCAGCTCACTGAAGACTCAGAAGTTGCAGTGAAAAGTGGCAAAGCACATCCTCTATGGAGGGGGGATTAGAGGACTTCAATTGTAAGAGTTTCCCCTAGCACCTAGGGGCCCACATTGGTCAAGTACAAAGGAAGGAAGGGCAGGGAAAAGCCAAAATTGTGGGTCCTGGTTTGTTTGGTTTTATTCTCTAGGTTCTATAATGTGGATTCATAAGTTTATTTTAAAATGTCTCAGTAGTGTTAATTTATCTTTATTGTTGAAAATATTACAAATGTCCCTCATCTCCCCCCCCCCCCCTCCATGGTCCTCTCCACGCCACTCCCTCCCCTGCCCCAGGCCTTTACTGCCCTACTGTCTGTGTCCCTGGACAATGCATCTGTGCATACAAGTTCTTCCTGTTGATCTCTTTCCCACCCCCTCCCCCTTCCCTCTGAAATACTTCAGTCTGTTGCATACTTCCCTGTCTCTGGTTGGTCAGTTTCCTTTGTTCATTAGATTGCGCATATGAGTGAGATCATGTGACACGTGTCTTTCTTTGTCTGGCCTATTTCACTTAGCACGATACTCTGTTTTGGTTTTGGATCTGGAGATGTGAGCTTCTGGTACGGTGGAAATCCATTCCGTGGCTCCAGGTCTGTGAGTTGAGCTGCATGTTGCACTCGCTCAGCTGTGTGGCTCCGGGAGATGCACAAGTTCTTTTCTGAGCCGAACGAAATGGTTTATGTAATTGCATACTTCTCATAATTATTGAGTAATTACATACTTCTTATAATTACCAAGTAATCATTGTTCTGTAACTAGAACTTAATGTTACAACTAATTGTATAATTGCCACGTATTAATGTTATCTGTGAAACTTAGAATAAAATGGTACTTAATATATTTTCCCCTGCTCTGCCATTTCCAAAGCTGGCAGGGGTGTTTGTTTTACAGCTAGAAATTCACTTCAAAACTCCACAAAATGCAAGGGGGCGGGGGAACTCACCAATTACATACGCACAGCTATTAATTCATTAATTTTTCATTCACACCTACCTCAAAATTTGTAAAATTGCCTTGGCTTAATTTCAGAATTTTCATTATTGGTTTGAAATTTTCAATCCTTTTAAAGGTGTACAGAGTTCTACTCCTTCAGAGACATGGGGCTTCTGCCCGGGTCTTATGACATAAGCTTACCTTTTGGACATTTTATAGCCAGGCGTGTGACAACAGCGGTAGTTTTGGCTGTGACAGAAAAAGGCTTCCACAGAACTAGACATGATGGGAACTTTAAGGCTTTGGGTGTTGCTCATGTCATTTTCTTAGACAGTGCTTAGAAGTGATGCACATTTCATCTTAACCAGGCCTCTGGAACGCCGGAACTGTCTGATGCATTTTGAACATCCTATATAATAAAAGGGTGATATGCAAATTGACTGAACAGTAGAATGACCGGAATGAATGCGGGCCCTTGCCTCTGCCACCTGCCCCCGATGGCCCCATGGGGTGGGCCAAGTGAACCCCACCAGTGCCCGAATTCCTGCACCAGCACTCTAGTCCTATATAATAAAATCCTAATATGCAAATAGACCAAATGGCAGAACAACCAGTCGTTATAATGCACACTGACCACCAGGGGGCAGATGCTCAATGGAGGAGCCTCTTCCCCCCACCCCAGAGGGAGGTGACCTACATCAGCAAGGCAATTGGGGGGGGGGGGCAGCTGGCAAGAAGGTAGGGCTGGCCAGCAGGCCACACCAGGTCACCAGCTGAGGCAGATGCCAGCAGGGGCCCCCAATTACCTCACCCACCGGTCACCCCACAGATTGGTCCTGATTGCCAAACAGGAGTAGGGACCCTACCCTATATATTGGGAACAAAAAAAAAAAAAAAAAACAGGGTGATGCAGCAATGACATGCATGGACTCTGGCTTGCACATTTTGTGGTCAGCCCTGGTTCTGACACTCACAACTTCTCTCTGCTTCAGTTTTTCCACCCATCAGATGGTACTACTGCCTCAGAAGGATCATGTTATATACTACTTTTTATAATCAGGGCACAAAAAGGTAGCTGCCCATGCAGCATCTCGGATCAAAAGCCTGCCAGCATTAGGACGCAGGCTGGGATGAGGGATCCTCCCACCCCCGTGCACAAGTTTCGTGCACCGGGCCTAGCAAAGTCTCCTCCCTGCATGCAGTTGGAGCTCTGGCATCTCTGGCCAAAGCCAGTGGACGGGTTGTGAGAAACCTATGGGGACCAATAAATATAGCATGTCTTTGGAAATGGCCTTCTAGAGCATCCTGATGCTATCAGAGACTGCCTGCGCGGCTCAGGACTTCCCGCTAATGCGTGTTGTGCACACATAGCTGGGAATTGTCCGTGTCCATATTAGGAAAGTAAAAAGCATTACCACGCTGTGAATACATCTTCATTCTATCCCACTAAAAGTGAACAGGAATTATTTCCATGTTTTAGCCCATCGGTACCATATATTCTCCTTGGATAATATTGAAGCTAAGGATAATAAGCGTTCTGGCAAAGACACAAGGTTCTTTGTAGTACATGTTACTGTTCTTAATGGTCCTTGTGTTGTGTGTGTCGTGTGTTTAAGAGTAATTATAACTACATTTTACTAAAATTAAGCAATCTTTAAAATAAAAATTGGCCTCCAGTAAACTCCTAGGGAAAGCACGCACCATTGAGAGTGAAATACATGTTACAGTGACACTCAAGGTTAAGAAGAGGGAGAACTCGGACTTAAAACTGAGTTCTCTCTTCTTCTTAACCTCGAGCATCACCCAGCTGCACAGACATGGAGATAAAACACTGGGTTATGAGGGTGGGCCTGCCGAAGCTTCGGAAGGAAGGGTGGTGGTGGGACCCGCCAACGATGCATCGGAGTGATTCTCTGATGCGGCCCGGCAGCCCGCCTGCCTCTCGGGGAGCTGAGAAATGGATCCCCAGATCAAAGTGGACACGGCTGACTTCCCTTCCCCGGCTGCTTCTCAGGATGTTCCGACCGGTTCTGATTCAAACAGGCATTGGATGGAAAGCCGTCCACCAACCTGCCAAGGAAAATGAGCAGAAAACTGGCCCCATTGTTGATAAATACCATTCCTCACCTATGTGTGACTGTGTTGTTCACATCCAGAACGGTCCTCTTTGGGAGAAAATGAGTGATTTCCTCCCAGTCTGCGCATCACAGAACATTGGAGTATTTGAGGAACCCTGAAACAAGTGGCAAATGCTTCATCAAACGGTCCATTTAGATGTCAGGGCAGGATTTTTACTTTTATGCATACCGCTTGTGACGTGGCTTTCCACACTCTTAGAATGTCAGTCCCGTTACTTTAATCCCAATAATGAGTGAATTAGGAAACACAATGTTATCTCAGGTAACATTTTGTTTACAGAAAAGGAAAATGAATAAAGGTGCTTGGGATGCCTCTTATGGTGGTGATGGTAGAGTTCTGTTTAGGCGTGGATATTTAGGAACCCCAGAAAACATTGAAATGATAGCGGGAGAGAATCCTTAGGTACTTACTCACTTTACTACGTTTCCTTTGTATCCAGCTGCTAGTAACTACACGCTTCTGAATGGCACACGCCTCGTGCACCGAGGTGAAGAATCCAGCCTGTGGGTGCCCATCGACAGGCTGGTTCCTTTCACCAATTACAAGGCAGAAGTGGACGCTGCAAACACCAGGGGCAGCCTGACAAGTGAGCCCACAGCGGTGGTGATGCCCCCTGGAGGTGAGCCTGTGACCCGCCTTGGCTGTCTGGGCGGATGTATGTCTCCACTGGTCGCCTTGTCTGCTGTGAGATTTCGCTTTATTTCAGAGCTAGGGGCTCGCTGGTGTTGCTGATTGGTTTGGTTGGTGCTGGTGGTTTGGTTTGCTTGAGACCCTGATATTGATATTATTTTACTGTTTTGTTGAGAACTGCTTTCACCTCACACCGTGTGTGTGTGTGTGTGTGTGTGTGTGTGTGTGTGTGTGTGTGTAGGTTCACAATGCCCACACACACTTATTTCTAGCTCTAAACATGTTTAAAAGATTGGGAATTTGTTGGTGTTGTTGTTTGAGACTTTATTTAGATTCAAAATTCATATTTTACCTTGGAGCTTTAATTTTCTAACACAAGTAGTTCTTGTCTCTGGTTTTTTGAAGAACTAATTTAGATGTGTATCTGAAGCTTTTCTGCTTGGCAAAAATGGGACAGTGTGTAGTAGGTACTAGGATAGGAACACTGTACTCACAGCTTTAAATGTTATGTCTTAATAATGAGAGTTCAGTATGGTCACTTGCATGTGTGAAATGTGATGCCATCTGGATATTTTTTTAAAAAGGACCTAACTTATTCAGAATAATTATTTTAATGTGCAGTTGCTTCTACCATGCTTTAATTAAATGTTTTTAAATATATCTTTTACTTATTTCAGAGAGTAAGGGAGAGGGGAAGAGAGGTAGAAACATCAATGATAACAGAGAATCATCGATTGGCTGCCTCCTGCACACAACCAAGGCATGTGCCTTGACCTGGAATAGAACCGTGACTTTCTGGCTCATAGGTTGGTATCAGCTCAACTACTAAGCCACATTGGGCAGGCTGTTTTCATTATTTTGAGGGCTCTATATTCAGAAGAAAAATCATTCTTACACTTGACAGGTATAGCCTTTGAATAGAAAGTGTGTCTCAGAATAGTAAGAGCACGATTCTGAGTTGTGTGTTCAGGGATGTGTGTTTTCTGAAAATACCGAAGGTCAAGGGCCTCGGGACACCCCTGTCTGCCTCATAGTCCAGCTCCGGGAACCACTGTGTTCTGGACTGAGGGCCAATGTCATTGTCTTGTGAATGGGGATCTGTAGGGCTGGGAGCATCCTTCACAAGGAGTGTGAAAGCCAGAAAGGCCTCCTGTGGCAGCCCTGTAGGAAAGCTGCATTACCCGCCGAACCATAAAAACAGGTCACTGCTATCTACCGTTTTTGACATGATGGAATGGGTGGATGAAGGTTTCCTCAAGTCCTGGGAATTCTAAATGGCAGACGCCATGTTGTTTAAGAAAAGAATGCTTGAAAGAGACTTTGGCGGCTGATCGGCTTAGGCAGTCTTCTATTTCAAGAACCCGTAATAAAAATGGGAATTGGGCCAGAACCGGTTTGGCTCAGTGGATAGAGCATCGGCCTGCAGACTGAAAGGTCCCAGGTTCGATTCCGGTCAAGGGCATGTACCTTGGTTGCGGGCACGTCCCCGATGGGGGGTGTGCAAGAGGCAGCTGATCGATGGTTCTCTCTCATCTATGTTTCTAATTCTCTATCCCTCTCTCTTCCTCTATGTAAAAAATCAATAAAATATATGTTTAAAAACAAAACAAGACAAAAAAACGGGAATTGGAGCATCTGCTTATTGAAGAGGTAATGCCAAAGAAAGAAACCTTGAGTATAGAAAGTTGTGATGACTCTATACCTTAGTGTGTGATAGCCTTTATTCACAGTGAGGTATTAAAGAGTAGTTAGTGCTTTAACAGAGATTTTTTTTAAGTTACATAGTGATATCCTCTTAACAGGATATATGGAATATTTGATGTCATATCTTCATTTTATAGCATTTACACAGACTTAGTTTATAATGTACATCAGTTTGCGTTCACAAAATAGGGCTAATTTGATCAATTGTTTATGTGTTTGAGAATGTGTTGTGGTCTAATATCCTGTAATATTTATGCGGAAGTATATGTGTATATATAGGGCATCCCCCAAAAAATGCATGCAGGCTTTAAAAGGTGGTAGCTCAATTGTTGTTTCTTTCGTTTCATATTTAATTCATTGGAATTAATAATGGGTTAAAAGTGTGTGTACATTTCCTTGAGATACCCTGTATACACACACGCAGACACACAGACACACACACACACACACACAAACACACACACATATGCACACATGTATATAAATATACAGAGAATTCAGTTAGACATAGCAAGCTCCTGTTGATGACTCAATGCACTTGGTGTGAATATAGCTGCCTGGGCCAGTCAAAGGGCCAATATTTTGTGATCAGGACGGAAATAAAATATTGGTTATGGTGGAATAGAACCGAGTTGCCGGTCTTAGCTTCGCCCCCGTTCTGGGGACGCCTGCCTACATCACCATCAGGATGCTCTGTAGGTCCACACCCCACTTTGTCTCAAAAACCCAGAGTTGGAGAGATGGTCCCTCAGCAAAAGAGGAAGCGAACTCTCTTCAAAGACAGACAGGGATTCGCTCAAGTTTATGGCAGCCATTATGCAATACTTCTCTCTCACCGTTATTAGATTGTTGTTGATTACAATTAGGGAACTTATAGCTTTGAAATTATCTTTTTTATGACCTTGTGGCAGTTTAAAGGTGATACCTCATTGATTAAATAGGTTTTAGTTCATGCTTCCTTTTACTTAATGACCTGAAAACATATTATCCTGATTTACACATAAAATCATGCTGAAAAGCATGTGGCATTCACGAGAATATGTGTGTTTAAGTAGAATTAAATTAGTGCTGAGAGTTATTAAAGAAATCTTCCATGCCTTTGTCCAGTGAACTGTGTTTCAAACCGAAATGAATAATAAATGAACCGAAATGTATAGAAGCGAACCAAATTCTGGGCAGACAAGGCTCTCTATGCTGTTTGCTTTTCATTATATTCGGGTTGTTATCATTATTGCCATTTACTTGATTTCAGCATTAGATCTCTTTTATGGTGACGTTGAATTCCTACCGCCTTGCTATGTTGGATTATGCAAGATTTGTAATGATTATACTCTTAGCCATGCTGTCTTCTCGGTGTAGGTTAAAGCACAATAGAAGGTTTGGGTAAAACAAAAAATGCTATTTTTTTTTCCTTTATCAAAGGCTTGCTATCAAACATAGCCTGGAAAACCTCCTTGACTCCCTGGATCTGGCCATTTGTTGGCTATCTACTCATTTGTTTAGGTGTCACCTTAGAAATGGGTCCATCAGAAGCCATCTTTCCCCAAGCGAGGCAGAGATGGGGCAGGCTGTGTCCCAAGATAGACTCACGTTTTATTGAGGTACCTGCCTGTCACAGGTCCCAAGATCCTACCCAACAGAGACTGTTTCTTATCTGCATTTTTATCTTCAGCACCTAGACCAGCCGTGGGCAAACTATGGCCGGCGGGCCGGATCCGGCCCTTTTGGCTGGTCTATCTGGCCCGCGGAGCCGGAAGAGCGGAGGAGGGTTCTCTTGCTCTCCCCTCCGCTCCTTCACCAGCAGCCCAAGATGAGAGTATCAGCATGGACAGGCTGCTTTTGTTCCGGCCCTCCAGTCCAGTTTAAGAACTCACTGTGGCCCTCAAGTCAAAAAGTTTGCCCACCCCTGACCTATACCAACCCTGACACATGGTAGGTGTATGAAGAGCAGTTGGTGAGAGAATGACTGAATAAATCCGTTACAAGAGCTTAATTACCAGATTTAGATGGAAGAGGGTCATTGCTCAGGCCTGCCCAGGCCTCATGGTGTCCCTTAACGACCTTATGTTTATCAAGCCGTGGCAAACAGGGCCAGCTCAGCATGCTGTCGTCCATTGGAGGAAGGCTTAGCCCTCAGATGCTAGGGGACCAGGCTGTCAGGAGGTCAGGGGTGTGGAAGCTGAAAGCACTCTCAAATTGCATCAACTCCTCATGCTATGAGGCCTTCCCTGTAGTGGCTACTTCTCCTAACAGCAGCATAGGATGAGACAGGATGGGCAGACCTTGGTTTGTGTAGAAATTTAGAAAAGGAGAGAAAGGGACATGGTAGGAAACATTTTATGCTAGTATATCATCGGCCGGTTGTGGGTTATGAAACATATTTGATATTAGCTTTCTGTATTTTTCTAATGAGAAGAAATATAATTAATGTACTATTTCTTATACACCAGTGGTACCTCAATAAAGCCAGAGTTAAAAAATAAAAACAAACTAAAGTTCAGCAATATCTAATTTCACAGCCTACTTGATTCTATTAGATCTTCCTGTTTTTCTTTGACATAAAAGAAGAGAAATGTGATTAAACAGTCTGATAATCATGGGTTATTTTGAAGATGGGAATGAAGGCAAGTGAAATCCTGAAACCAGTAGCTCAGCACACATATAGTGGCACTTCACAAATATTTATTTTTTTAAAATATTAAAATATTTATTTTAAAAAATTCACTTGAAATATGTTTTGGGAAGCTGGAGGAGATGTTTTCTTTCCAGTTACATACCATGGCCTTCCCCGTGTCTGTGTATTCAGATTTTTGTATTTCTACCATAATTATATTTTTAGGTTGTTTGCAATAATACAATATTCCTAGCTAGCACTAACATCCTCTTAAAAATGAAGAATATACTGAAACGGAGCTCTTGAATAGCATTGTGGTGAGAGTTCAAGAGTTCTAGGAAAAGAATTAAAAAAAAATAAAAACGGAATCCAAATGTTAATCCATAAATATGAAACTTTCCTGTGACCTTTACCCCCTCGAGGTCCGAAGTTACTAATGGGGTTAGGATTTCAACTCTTAATGGGGGCTCTCGGTGCATTAGTGTTTTTGCATGCGTGGAATTCAGCATTGGGTTTAATAAGTGGTTGACATTGGTGATGTCCCTTAATTTGCTTAAATCTAATTGGCTCTTTTTATCAGTCAAACCTGTATGGATTGGGGATTGATCAGGAAGGGTCAGCCATGACTTCGCATGCAGTTAAACGATGGAGCCACCCGCTAAAGTCCCCGTTGCATGATAATCAGCAAAGGTAGAGAACAAACAAGCTTAGAGTAAAAATGCAAGGAAACTCAGAAGTTCTGCAGGATCTTCAAGTTCAGAGCAAAGGCGTTATCGAGTGTATAAATTTTAAATACGCTGTGTGCTGCCTCCAGACTTAAACCTTTTTTTTTTCTTTCTCCAGACGAACCGAAATGTTGTCTGAAACTGTCTTTGTTACATCAAAGAACGGCGCGGAGAGCTGAGAGAGACAGAGGCAGCATGAAAGGGCATAGTTTAAAATGATTAGTGACAAGTTCCATACCGCAGAGTGGGAAACAGATTTGTTATGAAAGCGTTCTGCTTTTCCAAAAGGAATCCTTGGACCCCAGGTGTCTTTCTCCCACCTGCTCTGTAGTAACAGACAGACCTCACCGGCACCTTCCATGGGGAACTTCGTCCGGTTCTCTGTGACAGCAAGTGATTTTTCACTGGTAACTTCACATGGATGGGAATTAACCAAAATCTATCAACCTCATGAAAGTACAAAGGTTGGGGAATGTGTCTCTTTCACAAGCACGTGTTACTAGAAACTGCAAAATGGGGGAAAGTAGCGGTTGTGAGTGGTTTGTCTTGGGATTTGCTTTGGTTCGTCTCTCCCTGACTTCCCTTGCCAGCTAAATCACCCATAACAAGTAGTAAAGTTCATGTTTTTAAAACTTTATTTGTTAAATGCATTGGGTGACATTGGTCAATGTGCACATATAGGTTTCAGGTGTGGGTTTCTATGTTGCAAGATCTGTATGTTGCATCGTGTCCCCACCACCCAAAGCCAGGTCTTCTCCTGATACTTTATATTAGGACCCCCTTCCGTCCCCCAATACCTTCCCTCTGGCGACCACCTCTGCTGTTTGGGTTCATGAGTTTCAGTTTTATCTCCCACGTATGAGTAAAATCATGTTTCTTAGCTTTTTCTATCTGACTCATTTCACTTCGCATAATGTTCTCAAGGGCCATCCATGTGGTTGCCAATGGCGCCATTTCATCCTTTCTCATGGCTGAGCCGTGTTCCATTGTGTACACATACCACATCTTCATCCAGTTAGTTCTCTGTCAAGGGACGCTTTGGTTGTTTCCACGTCTTGACCTCCGTGAATAATGCTGCAGTGAACATAGGGGTGCATATATCTTTGCAAATACATGATTTCAAGTTTTTTGGGTCTATATCCCAGTAGGGTTGCTGGGTCGTATGGTGGATGGGTACAACCAGTATGGATAGCAGTCTGGTGATTCCTTAAGAATTGAAGAAGAGTGGAGTCCATTTGGGATTAATACTTAGGCACATTGTGACAGCGTAGACTCGGGGATTCTACAAACCTAGTTTGGTCCCACTGCCTTCTCTCACTGGCGGAGCGATTATGGCACACCCACAAACGTATTGGAACCTCAGTTTGTTCCTCCACGAAATCGGTTTGATGAAATTCCTAGTGATCCAGGGGGAAATGGTAGAGCACGTGTGATGTGCTGAGATATCTCCATCAACATTTGGCCCTCGCTGTTTTCTTTGTTTTGTTTTTGTTCCAAGACTCTTTTTTGGCCTTTTGTGATTTATGATTAGAAATTCATGTATGATCCTCATCCCCGTTTCGGACACAGAGCTCCTTGGAATTTTCTCAGTGATGAGAGCTGGTTTTTAGGTTAACCAGGGTGGCCGGTCTCAGTGGAACCAACCAGGTGATAAGAAGGGTAGACATTTAATCTCCCCTCAGTGACCTCTGGGAGGGGAAGAGAACTTGAAATCAAGTTCAGTCACTAGTGACCAACGATCCACTCAATGGGGCCCATGTGCAGAGGAGGGAACTGCGGTAGCTCATGGACCAACCATAGGGAGAACAGTATCATTTTACAACAGGATCCCAAAGAGATGCAGGAGCACTCAGAAGTTCAAAAAGCAGGGACAGACAGACCTAAAGACAAAAACAAAAAGACATGAGAATTATAAATGCAAACCCCATTTTATCACAGACTTTCCTCAGTCTCTGAGAGCTGTACATTCTTTCCATGCTTTTAATATGTCAAGATGCTACTTTTATTTTTTTTAAATGAAATTAAGAGTTCTCAAAACCAGAGAAGCATACCTCCTGTCAATGTGCTTTCTGCTTGTCAGCCGCTGGGAAGCCACTTCGATTTATTGGTAAGATGTAAGTTGCATCGCCCATGCACAGATTTTTCTGGTGGCTGCAGGGTATCTTAAAAATGCAAAGAACAGCCAAAACCGGTTTGGCTCAGTGGATAGAGCGTCAGTCTGCGGACTGAAAGGTCCCAGGTTCGATTCCGGTCAAGGGCGTGTACCTTGGTTGCGGGCACATCCCCAGTAGGAGGTGTGCAGGAGGCAGCTGGTCGATGTTTCTCTCTCATCGATGTTTCTAGCTCTCTATCCTTCTCCCTTCCTCTCTGTAAAAAAATCAATAAAATATATTTAAAATATGAAAAGAACACAAAGGGATGGAAATGATAAAAAAAATAAGCTGTAGGTTAGACATTGAAAGAGGCACGCAGTAGACGGAGATGGTGTCCCTCACTCAGCGTCCAGGGGAAGGTGAGCTTAGCTGCCTCTGGAATGTAAAAGCCACCATTAAGACGCAGGACTGTGAGGAACAGGGTTCCTTGAGACATTCTAGCAAATAAACAGATGGCTTGCCTTCGCCTTCGGTGTATTAAACGCTCCACAATTCATATCGCATCCAGTTCCTGGGCATCTTTAGAGGAGTTGCGCATAATGTGTGACTTCTGCGAATGGCTCCCAAATGTGTGCTTCTCCCCCTGGAATCATCAGCCTGCTTGAAGGAGGAAGGCGGATGAATCCAATGAGGAAACCCTTGTAAGTCCTTAATAACCGAATGCACTTTTGAGAAAAACACACATCAGGCCGTTTAGCGTAACCTGCACTTTTCTCCCCAAGTATGTTGTACGGATAGAACCAAAGTGTTCATAACTGTCTTAAACATGCACTCAGAGCCTTTTGTGAAGTCTTCCCTTTACTTTTTTAGACTTGATAACTTACCCTGCTGTGTGTGTGTGTGTGTGTGTGTAAAGTTATACGACATAAGCCAAAGACAGAGATAAGTTTCTATTTTAATATATTTGATTGATACTTTACAGAGAGGAAGGGAGAGAGATAGAGAGCTAGAAACGCCGATGAGAGAGAAACATCGACCAGCTGCCTCTTGCACACCCCCTACCGGGGATGTGCCCGCAACCAAGGTACATGCCCTTGGCCGGAATCGAACCTGGGACCTTTCAGTCCGCAGACCGACGCTCTACCACTGAGCCAAACCGGTCTCGGCGATAAGTTTCTATTTTATAATTTGTTCACTGTCTTGACAATGAACTTCCTGCTTATAGGGAAGAGAGAGAGAAAAAAAAACACTTTAGAGAGGAAGTGACTTCTGAGAAATGGAGGGAACTTTGAAGTGTGCTTACCAGGAATGCAACAAGCCTCCAGCGAAGGGCTGTGTGCTTCCACATTTGCATCCTCCCCTGTGGTTTCTGTAGAAATAGAGCCTCCTCCCCCCCACCCCCACACAGTCAACCACCATCTCTCCAGTGGAGCCTGGGGCAGGAGAGGAGACCTCCCCATTTTTTTTTCCCAAAATCACATTATTTCTATTTTATCAGGGGAGAGGGCTGCAGAGTATTATTCCCTTGCATTCCATTGATATTTTAAAAATCCTATTTTTAAAGAGAATAAGAAAAGTCCCCCTTTCTCTCTCTTTATTTTTTATCTTGGAATAAAGGTTCATCTATAACTTTAAGGTTACTTGGCTCTTCAGTTTGAAAGCAACTTGAAGTTTTATTTGAATTCTTCCGGTGCCCTAAAGAAATTTTTTGCTTTATTTAAAAAAAAAATAAAATCATATTCTTTTCTTTGCCCTTTATTATCCTAGACAGGTTCGGAGCCTGGCTTGCAGAGATTTCTATGAGCATTTTCCTGTCTGTGTAAAGTTTTATGAAAGTGAGATAAATTCGTAATACATCTTGGGCACTTAAAGTCCCTATTTTTAATCTCTTTTCATTAGGAACTTGGAGGAAATTCTCATACCTCTCTAAAGAGGTATAGATCACCCAGAGCCTACAAGTCCTAAAGACCTAGAACACTTAATGAAGAACAATAGATTATGCAACTGAGAGTGTGTGCACGCGGGCACGCATGTGTAAAATTACTCTAGAATTTCATCCTCAATCTACTGAACCAGAGGGTGGAGCCGAGTGACCTGTAATGTATTAGGGACCCCCAGGTTACCTGGGTGCACACCCAACCTTGCAAACCACTCAACTAGGCCATCCCTGTTTATTTTTTAAATTGATTTCAGAGAGGAAGGAAGAGGGAGACAGAGATAGAAACATTAGTGATGAGAGACAATCACTGATCGGCTGCCTCCTGCATGGTCTATACTGAGGACCAACCACACCACCCAAGCATATGCCCCGACCAGGAATCAAACCCATGACGCTCAGCCACTGAGCCACACCCAGCTGGGCTAAATACCTTCAAATAAAAATGACCATTGATCCTGTCTATGACTCTCGACCCCCGAGTAGAGTTGAGAAGAAGATTGCTGAGGGGGAACAGGTGAGTCTGGACCTGCACTCCACTTGTCTTTGAATCTAGAAGCTCCAGATCCAGGGTCAGAGTCCTTGCCAAAGTAAGAGAAGCCAGCAGGGCCTCACAGTCTCCCTGGACGGGCAGGGAGTGACACCCTGGCTCACCAGTTGAAGGTAGCCACCTGATGCCACCAGAAAGCAACAGGCCTGATGTTTTGTGTGTCCAGGAACACTGGCCAGCCCGCTGTGCAGGCGCTGCCGCTAAATTTCCTCTGCCCTTCGCTTCCTGCCTGGAACATCTGTCCTTAGGGAGTCCCTGTAACTAAGACCCTAGTCTCCTTCCTCTGGGAGTTTCTTTAATGAGCGTCTTGTGGCTGCACTTGCTCTGAGGGGGTTTGGGCTGTGTCTCCTCAAGTCCGTTACATCTCTATTCAGGATTCGACGGTTTGCTGGCTACTTGACCTCATCCTTAAGATTGTTCTCTCTGGGAATTTACAAGTACAGTTCCACCAAGTAGGCTGACAGTGTTCCATGGCCTAGAGAACAGTTAAGATCATGCAAGTTTTTTGTTTTTTTTGTTTATTTTTTTATAGCAGTACAGGCGCCCCATGTTTTATTGTGGGCGGGGCTCCAGACCACCACAAAAAATCAGATGTGGCAATAAAGTGAGTCATCTTATTTTTCCCTGGTGGAGGGTCTTGCCTTTGGTTTGTAAAAAATACAACATTGATGAAATGCAGTCGGCAAAGCACAATCAGACGAGGTCTGTGTGTCATCTCTCTGAGGTAGCCATTGTACATTGTACACAGTTAGCACGGCCTGGGCTCAGGGACCCTTCAGGGTACTCTAACTCATTTAATCGGCACAGACTCGATGGGAAAGGGCTGCTGTTATCCCTGTTTACACGGAGAGAGCGGAGGGAAGGAGGTTGGTATGCAACCAGTTGGCTAGTTTGTGCAGCAGGCAGTGGCAGAAACCACGTTCCAGCCTGGCCATTGGCTTCGGAAGCCAGTTTCCGAGCCACTGCGCATGCACAACGTTTACTCGCAGCATCGTCCGCGGACCACTCTATCCTCTCTTAGCTGTCTCTCTGCCCCACTCAGAGTTGAGAAGAGTGCTACTGAAGGAAACTTAGATGTTTCTCTCTCATTCATTAGGAGGGTCTGGAGATGATGCCCGGCACTACAGTTGGGTCAGACTATAGTCCTGAAAGTACTGTTGGCTTGAACCATCGTGTGTCCAAAACTTGTCCCCAATGACCTACAGAGCTGTCTTCTGTTTGACAGAAGACCCAGGAATTCCGAGTGTAAAATCTAGGGGGCGTCTCTCAGACTCTCTGGGTTTTAACTTGACCTCCACCTGAGGCATGGCCCTTCATTGTGGTCTGTGATTGCATGACCCCATCTGAAAAGGGATTTCATCATCTCATCACCCTCCTCGATGGAGTGGGTGAGGGATGAGGAATGGTGTGCCCTGAGGTTGGCTGATGTGTAAATAGAGGCCTGACTGTTGGTTTAAAGAATGATAAGTGTGCACAGCGTACACCTCTACCGTCACAACTTGGGACGAAACTTAAACCGATCCCCCCACACACACCAGAATCTTTACCCTCCTCCAGGATTCTAACATCCCCCTCCGAAGCCAAACGTAAGGAAGCAGCAGGCTGGCGGCGGGGTGTTAAATTATAAGTGAGGACTAATTGGGGATCACAGCTGCTGTTTGGGGGCTCTCGCTCGCCTGGTAGGCAACCCACCCGCCGCCTCCCTGTCTCCCCTGTTTGTACTCTCTGCCCTGGGAACCCCAGCCCACCCTTCCTTCCCGAAGCTTGATGTTTAATTTAACACCGACGTCTTTGAGAAGCACCACAGGGGGTTGTTCCGGGCGCCCCGGCGTCGAGGAAATTGAAATGTACATGTTTTTTCTCATTTATCAAAGACAGGCAAGAATCTAAACTGACATTTCATATCAAATGAATTATGAACTGTGTACTCTGTACCTAAGGGAACAACAAGTAAATTAGAGTTTGGGATTAAAGGGAAGGAGACAGGGAGAGAGACGGGGAGAGACAGAGAGATAGAAAAATAGGCTTTAATAAAACGTAGAGGAATTGCTGTTGCTATGGCTGACGGTGACAAGGCCTAACACAGTCTCATCCCAGAACCAGTGCGTGGAAGCTGGCCACGTGGAAACCTCTAAGATTTAAATATATTGAGATATTTTTCTCAGAGAGGATTAGACCTGGATCTTTCTCACATAGCAGGCTTTCTGAGCATCGAAACCTTCATGATAATCTGAAGTTGACTTCTACCTTTTTTGTCAATCCTCCCTTTCTCAGGGAAAAAAATAATAATATTTACAATTTCTTCCTGACAAAATATGAGATTAGGAGTTGCTTGAGGGGAAAAAATGTTATGCATGGATAAAAATGATATCCATGAATGTGCCATATTCTCTGTGTCTTCTGTTTGTCTGTTACTCCTACACATACATACACAGTCAGGCTCACACATAAGCCAATGAAATTCTGGTGATTTTTAAAAACCAGATTGGCTTCATATAGCTTAGGAGGAGGAGTTTAATTTCTTCTCTTATTAGCTCTGTGACCTTGAACAAATTACCAAGTTCTACAATGAGACTTTGTCTCATGGGGGGGGGGGGGCAAGAAAGAGGGACTGCCTCATAAGGTTGGCACAGAGAATTAAGTATGATACATGCATGCAAAGAATAGAATGCATTGCTGGATACACAGTAATTGTGTACTACATTGAAAATTATATCCTCCCACTGTATGTGAGAAGAGTGGGTAGCAACAAATTATCCCCCCACTTTTAACAGCTATTGATTCCTTAAGTATTGAGAGCATTTGAACTAAACTTTTTAGGTGAAGGAAGAGTCTTTTCAATATACCAATAATCATTTTTGAAATCAATTGAAAATTCTTAGAAATTAGGAATGACCCAAGCAAAGCTATGTTTTGATTACCATGATAATTTTTCAAACGTAGGCATTCTGATCTGTGCTGCATATAAATTGAAGAAGGGTTATTAATATTAACACATTTGTTTCCCACTTCTGAATTCCCCCAGGTCCATAAACCTAAAACTAACAAAATTCCTTGGTATTAATCTTGCATACTTTCTGATACCAATGCTATACTCCAGATCATAAATGTGAGGCAAAATTACTATAAACAAATATTCTGGTTACTGATTTTCTTCACATAAACTTAATTGCACAGTTATTCGTCATTATTGTGGTCAAATGAGCATCATTTTTTTTGTTAATTCTCAACTTCTGATTCTAACTCTACTACTCCTGAGCTGGAATCAGTTCTTTGTAGTCATTCAGCATATTCAATCTTGCTGATGACTATTATTTTATTCTCTCTAGTAGATAATGTGAAATCGATGACCTGTTGAGGTAAGGGATGCCCCATATGTAATCTGAGTATTTTAAGGCTCGATCTTTTTGTTACTAGTTGAGTAATGAATCAACTTGAAGATTGGATCCAGTCCCACTGCTAAGGTGACTTTTATAACCAATCCCTTTGAAGTTTTGTCAATTGTTCAAAGATCACTTTACTGCTTGGCTCTTTTTTTATTGATATTTTACAGAGAGAAAGGGAGAGAGATAGAGAGCTAGAAACGTCAATGAGAGAGAAACATCTACCAGCTGCCTCTTGCACACCCCCCACTGGGGATGTGCCCACAACCAATGTACATGCCCTTGACTGGAATTGAACCCGGGACCTTTCAGTCCGAAGACTGACGCTCTACCACTGAGCCAAACAGGTTTCAGCTACTGCTTGGCTCTTGATTCTATTTGAGAATAGTATGTGCAGTGACATCATAAGAAAGAGTCCAGCCAAAACTGGTTTGTCTCAGTGGATAGAGCGTTGGCCTGTGAACTTAAAGGTCCCAGGTTCAATTCCCGTCAGGGGCATGTACTGTGGTTGCGGGCACATCCCCCCACCACCGGGGATGTGCCGGAGGCAGCTGATCGATGTTTCTCTCTCATCAACATTTCTAACTCTCTGTCTCTCTCTCTTCCTCTCTGTAAAAAAATCAATAAAATATATTTTTAAAGAAAGAGTCCAATTCTCAAATACAGTAGTTTATTTTCTTAGCTACTCTTTTATAAAAAAACAAAAACAAAAACTATTCTTGTTAGACACATTCCATGAAGGAATACTTAGTGCGTTTTCCCTAAAGAAAGTGGCTTTGACCTAGCCTGAATGTGCTCATTGTTAAAATCGTGTATTAACCTTGCCACGCATATTTATTTTTAATTTTACAAAGGTGAAATTCTTCAGAGAATTATTTTAAATGAAGTGGAGGAACAATATTTTAACTGGCGTAGGCTTAATCCACTAATATTTTGGTTGTGTGTGTTTTTAAATTCTTTTTCCAATTGAAGATACGTTCTTCCACAAAGGCCTCGGGTAATCAGATTCTAAAGGAAAAAAGAATTTAATCTGTGCCGCCGAGAAACTCATTTGGATGAATATGATGGTATTCAAAATAATAGGAATAATAAGACATTCTCTTAGGAATTCTAAGGGGAATTCAAATGTCAAGAGCTAAGGCTTAAATAGAGTGTCTAAATCGAGGAAATCTGTGAGGACAAAGAATGGAATTCGATTGGTGGTTTGAGGCTTAACCCCCCCAAAAAAAATTATTCTAGGCGTTCTGACCACCAACCTCAGTGCCTCTAATTAGTCTGACAAAGTGACAGTTCCGTGTTCTAGTTAAACAACTAATGCACCTGATGAAATTCAAAACCCCCATTGTTCTCCAAGCACCAGGAGCTGCGCATTCTGCAGCGCTGGGGTGTCTGGAAATTAACGGGGGGCCATGTCAGTCTGTCTGATGTTTCCAGCTGAACAAAGCCCCTGAAACAATTGTCCTGCAGAACAATTGTAAATGACGCTTTCATCCGAAACCACGAAGACAGGTAGAGGTGGGGAGATGTTGCCTGGGTCACGTGGATGCTGATGTGCATCCGGATCTTTCCTTTCTCCAAGTGGTCAAGAGTGATTGGTATTCTGTGGCGTCTCTTCGTTCCGGCGCCCTTGGCCCGCCTCTGGCACCTCCCGCGATAGTCCTCCTATTATACACCCTAGCTGGGGATACCCCGGCCGCTTTTCTGTCCTAATGAGGGCTTCCTTAGTGAACACGGGGCCAGTTTTCATCGCATGAAGAACAATTACTAGAACCAGGTGAGATCTGCCAGTTGGGTTTCAGAGGACGTTTGACAGGTATTTGCACCAATTTCCATTGATGTAGCCTCACACCAGTCCGACGCTGGTGAAATGTGGGTTTTCCTCAGAAATGTGGACCCAAAAGGAGTCAGTGAAAGACCCAAGATACAGGTTTTGTTTAATAACGTTTTATTTCATCACTGAATTGAGTGACAAAAAATTGTTTTAATTACTTTATTAAGATATCATATATGTCTCCTCATCCCCCCCCATTCCCATCCCAAACCCCTCCCCATGCATGTCCCCACCCCCTGTTGTCCGTGACCACTGGTTAGGCTCATATGCATGCACTCAAGACCTTTGGTTGATCTCTCTTGAAGCACACTTCCTTCCTAAGCAGAACTTTCTTCCTAAGCACCCCTATTCTAGGTGGTGACAACCTTGAGGAAATCTCATCTCTTCTTTGGCTTGAGCCCATAAAGCCTGTTGCCTCTATCTCTTCCGTCATCTCTCTCAAGCCCTTTTATTAGAAACTAGAGGCCCAGTGCACGAATTCTTGCACTGATGAGGTCCTTTGGCCTGGCCTGCAGGATCTGGCTGAAACCGGCTCTCTGACATCCCCCAAGGGGTCCCAGCTTGTGAGAGGGCACAGGCCAGGCCGAGGGACCCAACCAGCACACAGTCAGGGCCGGGGAGGGATGCGGGAGGTTGGCTAGCTAGGGAGGAAACACGGGAGAGCTCTAGGACATGTCTGGCCCATCTTGCTCGACCCTATCGGCCGGACCCCAGCAGCAAGCTAACCTACCGGTTGGAGCATCTGCCCCCTGGTGGTCAGTGCACGTCATAGTGAGCAGTTGAACAGCCTTAACATATCATTAGCTTTGATTGTTTGTATGGCCAACCAGACAACTGGGCACTTAGCATATTAGACTTTTATTAGATAGGATACTTTTAATTTGTTAACAGAGTGTAGATCTTAATGGCTGCCTTATTTTATGGTATGTTTTTAGCTTATATATACTTGTCATATTATGTTATATAACATAATTATATAGTAATGTTCCTAATGACATAATTACATCATTACTATTATATGAATATAGCTACATGAGTGCATGTAGGAAAGGGCTCATTTTGATGGGGATACTGCAAAATGGATCATTCATACCTGACCAATGGGAGTATAAGTAAATGCAACTTTCTGGAAAACATTTTGTCAAATTATATCTGAAACGGCAACAACATTCATTCCTGATGACCCAATAATTGTAGAAAGCACACCAAAGGTTCATTGATTAGGTTACTCGGGATCCTTAGTATTATTTATAATATGGAAATGAATACCGTGCTGTGTCCAGCAGAAGCCTCTTTGGTAAGTGGACATTCTCAGTCTACAAGGAGACAGCGACCCTGCTTTGATGAAGAAATAAGAGCAGGAAAGTACTATTTAGGAATATGACTTGGACAGAAAATAAATCCAGCCTTTACTACATTTCTTTTGTGGTATCAGTGATTTGCATTTATATTTATATAAGGTGTTTAATGTTTATTTTTTTTATTATAAATCACCTCCTGTAGCATGCTGTTCTGGTATAGAACTAGGAGCACTGACTCTGAATTTCAACAATCCCAGTTTCAACTCCCACTCTGCCAGCACCCCAGTTTTGTGAATTGAGGTAACACACGTCACCTCTCTGAACCTCAGATCCGTTGCCTATATTGCAGAAAATTGACATTGCAGTTCTGTACTGTTATTCTGAAAATTGGGAAGATTCATGTGAAGGAGTCTGGCCCGCAGCATACGGGTTCCAAGGATTAGTTCTGGCGAGGGATTGTTTTGTGAACACGGAATCTGCTTTAGCCTACTTGTCACGATTTAATGCTGCTCTATTTGTACATCCTTGTGCTCAAGGTTGACTGTCCATTTGTTAGCACATCTGCATATTCCTCGTAATTAATTTCTTTTTTAATGACATATGGTTTAGTGGCTGGAAATGGAGCCTGGCCTTCTGTTTTCAATTTGTTTATGACTCAATGACTCAATATGTGTGTCTGAACTCTAATGTTCCGTTCTGGAAACTGGAATTTAAAACCCTCGCTCATATGTCGCTGTTTCGGAGGACGAGAGGGAAACGTGTGATCTGAGGAGGTTGAGCACGTGCCAGGCCATCCAGGCGGGATGGGTACAGTTAGGGGGGTCATGGCTTCTCCCGGGTGATGTGAGGATGCCAGCCAGCCGTCTCTGAGGTGCGAGGAGTTAGGGCTGCACTGGGGTCAGATTCCAAGCGAGGCCGGCGGGAAGCTTCAGGGCTGCTCGGAATGAGCATGTGCAGGTGGACAGGTGCCCCAGGCCCTGAATCAGGCTGAGGACCCGATTGCCCCAGAACTGGGTCCCCAGGGCAGGGCCTCTCTCTCCAAGGCTGCTCCTCTGAAAGGCGGGGTCCACAGTGCATGCACATCTGAGTCCTGATTCCTGAAACCCTTGTAGCAGTCCTGTGCTTGCATGTGTGTGTGTGTGTGTGTGTGTGTGTGTGTGTGTGTGTGAGAGAGATTTATTTTGGAAAGAAGGGGGGGAAAGAGAGAAAACATCAATGATGAGAGAGAATCACTGATTGGCTGCCTCCTGCACACCCCACCTTTGGCATTGAGCCTGCAACCCGGGCATGTGCCTTGACCGGGAATCGAACTGTGACCTCCTGGTTCATGGGTTGACGCTCAACCACTGAGCCACACCCAGCTGGGCAGCACTCAACCTTTTTATGCTGTGTACACATTTGGCGTTATAGTTTGAGTCAAATATCAAGTAGATCGGCCCATCCCTTTTCTGTCTGCCCTGCCTTTTTCCACCCACAGCAAAGAGCCTTGTGCAGAATGACAGTGTCTTTTATTACATTGAATACAAACTGTTATGAACGTCTTTGGTATCTTAAGGCAATATTTTATTCCAGTGGCTTGAAATGCACACACATACATACAAAACATATACTGCAGTGCTAATAAGTTGGTGCCATGAGAATCCCTCTGGATTTATTCTGTCCCCAAAACTTGACTCTTCCAGCCACTACAACCTTAGTAAGTCACTGATCACATGGGAAAAAAATTATGTGTTTTGTTTTTTTATTTGTTTGTTTTTTTCTTCTTAGAGGTCCCCCAGAATTCTGTACATCTGTATGGAGTAAAGGTTTGGGGCCTTCTGTTTGTTCTTTTTTTTTGTTTGTTTATTTGTTGTTGTTTTTTTTGGGGGGGGGGCGACATGAGGTTGTGGTTTTATTGCCATTGTTTGGATAGGGAAGAATCCACAAGTATATGTTTATCTAAAAGTTTGATGAAACCCTACATTTACAAGTTTAATAAAATCATGCATTCAAAAGATTATACCACCAAAAAAAAAAAGATTATACCAGCTATACTAGTCCCATCTGTGATTTAATTTATTACTCAATGCTTTGTATTCATTTTGCCTCCCCCCCCCCCAAAAAAAAGGTTAAATTTGAAATTTCATGAAGAACACCCTTCCTTTGAATTTATAGGCCGGGGTGGCTGTTTTTTCCCCGTCGCCGTGTAGAATTAGTATTTACTGGGCAAGATGTGTTGATTCAGGAGGTTGTCTGTGGAGTGCTTGCCCCGGGAGGGTCGTATTAAACTTGAGAGAAGTGTTTTGAGCAACATAGCATCTTGGAGGCTATATATCAAGCTGATAGATGCGCGGCTCTTCTGCTCGGGAACCGGGGATGGAATTATGGCCGGCTCCCGGTTATTGCTTCGGGGCTAAGGGGTCTCCGAGGAATAGGTTTGGGTAAAAGGGGTTAACCAAAGGGGAAAGAAGGGAAGGTTTCCGGGACTCAGAGTTACCGAAAGCACGCGGAATGAAGAAGGATGAAGAGTGCTCCATAAATAACTGAAGATGATCTCTCTGTGTGTGGAAATATTTTGCAGTGTTACAGAACCAGAGTGTGACCAATTTAATGGAGTGCTTTGTCGTTGTTGTTGTTGTTGTTGTTGTCACTCAGACGAGAACTCAAGATAATGCTATCATTATTATTGTTTTTGTTGTTGTTATAATAGGGTCTCCTTTTGGGCAATTCTCTGTTCTTTTCTAATAGCATGGTGATGTAGTTTTTAACACTTGAAGAGATTATTTTGGTGGACATTGTTTATTACTCCAATGTTGCATGTTGATAATTTGCCAAAGATGATTTTTTTAAAATATATTTATTGATTTTTTTACAGAGAGGAAGAGAGAGGGAATAGAGAGTCAGAAACATTGATGAGAGAGAATCATCGATCAGCTGCCTCTTGCACACCCCCTACTGGGGATGTGCCCACAACCAAGGTACATGCCCTTGACTGGAATTGAACCCGGGACCTTCCAGTCCGCAGGCTGATGCTCTGTCCACTGAGCCAAACCAGTTTTGGCCCAAAGCTGATTTTTGTTCTGGTTTTTATTCTCCCGGCCACCATCCTGTTGTCATTGAGGTCTCTGCTCAAATCTCACCCAATGGCAAACTGCCCCCGTGGCCTTTCTGTACACCCCGAATTGTTATCAAATAAGGAAAATCACAGACTTCCCTTCACTCTCCCGCCCCTTGCTCTGCTCTGCTCTTCTCCCGGCAGTGTGATCTCGCACATGTGTGTGCATATTGCTTGCTTCCTCTGTTTCCAAGGACACCCCGTAGGGTCAGGGGCCATGTCTCCTTCACCCAGGGCCCATACCCCTCCACACCAGAGCTCACTGCTTCATGCAGAGGAGAGGCTCAATACACGGTCATTGAATAAATTAGCAAATCATTGATGAACTCGAAACCCTGACAGCGAATTGATGGGACATGTAATCTAATCCTTCCCTTCTCGTCTCTGGTCATTCATTAACCTCTCAGCTCACGGGCAGGTTCTGCCGAGGTGGAGAGCACAGAGCACTCACACCACAGAGGATGACGTATGAAAGAAGTTGAAAACGAAGCCCCATAGTTGTTTTTATTGTTTTGATCTCTTCTGCTTCCCCAGTGGCCTCTAGTCATCCTGGGCCACAGGGAGCTTATGTTACAGTAAGAATGTTTCTAAAAATTACACTGCAGTGGCATAAAACCATCCTGAGGGAAGTTCAAATTAGCCTAATAAAGTCACAGCAATAGGAACCATCGTGACTAACAATGACAAATCGCCAGATTGGAGGCAATGTAACTTTAGGGGTGCCATTTGCATTGTCTCTGACATTCAGGGCAATCCTGCAGAGGACATAATCTACCCCCTCCCTCCCCCCATTTTATTTTATGTTATTTTATTTTAAATATATTTTATTGATATTTTACAGAGAGGAAGGGAGAGAGATAGAGAGCTAGAAACGTCGATGAGAGAGAAACATTGGCCAGCTGCCTCTTGCACACCCCCTAACGGGATGTGCCCACAACCAATGTACATGCCCTTGACCGGAATCGAACCCGGGACCTTTCAGTCCGCAGACCGACGCTCTATCCACTGAGCCAAACCGGTTTCGGCCCTCCCCCCATTTTAAAGATGAGAAACACACCGCAGAGTCACTAGGTGATTTTGCTAAAGCCACAGAAGTTCACTGAGTTTGCTTCTCAGTGCCTGCCCAGCTCTAGAACAGCCTTGGATATGACAGGTTCGTTCAGGTTATACCTGTAGGGGAAATAATTTCATAACCAGAGTCACTGTGTCAGCTGTTTAAGTAGCATAGGCTTAAGTTCCGCTCACTCCTCTCAGGCCTTCTAGAACTGTTTGAATAGATTTTCCCCGGGAGACTGTATCAGGCAGGCATGCTGAATCCAGGAAAGCTTTGCCAGAGGTCCCGCTAGCCTGGGACAGGCATCACGCGTGCCCCGGCTGGCGGCGTCTGGGAAGAAGGACGGAGTCACGGTGTGAAGGGGCGGCAAGGAAGTTTCCCGTTCACACTCCCGCAGGTGAGAGTTAAGGCCCGAGTCTGCTCCTTGCGGCCAATCGCTGCAGATTTACCATTGTAGGAAAACACAATCACAGGAAACATCCCTCAAAAAGAAAAGAACAGGCCCTGTGTTTATGGGCACCGTGACTAAAGCAGCGAACAGGTGGGCGATGCAGGAGAAATAAAACCCAGGACTCCTTCTCTGGCCTATTGCTGGATGATTGAGCAAAAGTTGTGTTGCAAAGGTGCTTTGGCATGTGTTTCACCAGATTCCCTCCGTACTTCCCATCAGACAAACCGAAGTCCTGGTGGGGGTGGATTGGGCCTTCGTCTGCCTGGCCGTGCACCTGGGGGCTTGCTTCTGGGAGTGAAACCCCAATGTAACGGTGCTGACATGAATAGTAGGGACCTACAGCGGCTCGGGGACGAAGACGTTAAGCTTAAATGGGCCATGGTTAACACGGCTGTGGATCCCGAGGAGCAATGTTTCCAGGATGCGGGGCAATTTCGGGGCGGCCGGCATATGTTCGCCGCGGTTTGCTCTGCTCTAATTCATCCGGGTGTCCCCACAGCTCCAGATGGTGTGCTGCCTCCCAGGCTCACGGCCGCCGCTCCGACCAGTCTTCAGGTTGCCTGGTCCACACCAGCTCGGAACAACGCCCCGGGCTCAGCCCGCTACCAGCTCCAGATGAGGCCGGGCCCCTCCACCCCCGCGTTGCTAGAGTGAGCATTCCGCCCTCCCCATCCTCCCAGCAGGCTCCTGGGGGCGCGGTGTAGCCATAATTTCACCCCGGTTCCCATTGGTTAAATGGAATTGACTGGGGCAACGTTGATTAAATAGCCTTATATTAATGTCATGTGTGTGAACAGTAGGTCCATTCTTGTAACAAATAAAGACCAGCTTTTGTTTTTCTTTTTAGTTGACTTTTTAGAGAGAGAGAGAGAGAGAGAGAAAGGAGGGGAGAGGGATAGAGAGATAGAAACATTGAAGAGGGAGGAATATCATTGATTGGCTGTCTCCTGCTTGCCCTCCACTGGGAATCGAGCCTGCAACCTGGGCATGTGCCCTGACCTGACGTCATACCTGTGACCTCTTGGTTCAAGTACTGAGTTGACGCTCAAGTTGACGTTCACGTTGACGCTCAAGTACCGAGCCACGTTGGCCAGACAGGCCACCTTTTAAGAGTTCAAACAAAACAGCAGGCAACACCCTAGGAGGTAATGATTTTCTTTGTAAAAAAAAAAATTGTCTACTTTTCATGTGAAAATAAGATTTTACAAGAAGATTTCTTCACGCTTAATTTTTCATGAGCACATCTATTACATAAAGCAGGTCATGCACTTGAATCCCCAAAATGCTGTGTGGTGAACTGTGTCTACATAATTATAATGCATATCCTACAAGATCCATGTGGCAAACATTCCTAATGCTAGACTAGAATGGACGCCATGCTACTATCACTTACAGCTCACATAGATGCAATATTATGAACCCTCAGCCAAATGGCTCTTTGTTTTCCAAGAGGTAGCATGTGAGGACAGAAAAGTGCAATGCTTGAGTGCATGTTGACCTGACCTGGTTATTTCTCTGAGTGTCTGGAACTCTCTGACTAACATGTGTCCCCTTCAGGTTGTTTTCCAGTCCTTCGGCATCCTTAAGCCATGAAGTGAGGGACCTCCAGCCGCACACCGAGTACGCGTTCCGGGCGGTTGCCTCCAATGGATTTGGCAGCGCACTCAGCCCTTGGACTCTGTTCATGACAGCGGAGGACAGTAAGTGTTCTGCACGCTACGTAGCCAAATGTCCACTCCATGGCAGAGTCTTTAATGTGTTCTGTTTCTCCTAAACTCATAAATAGGGCTTCTGTATTCTTTTGACATCTAGTGACAATGACAACCACCCTCTTTTGTAGGGCACGGGTGGTTCAGTGTACCAGAAAGAAGGAAAATGTGTGGTTGGAGGGTTGGGTGTCCAGACGTGGCCCCATTCCATCCTTCAGGGTACCCCCAAGGTGCCCTGCGAGAGAAAGCTTGCCAGCTTGTCTTCTGCGGCCAAATGTTACTGAGCTCTCTGCTCTGGAGGGATTCCTGCAGGTAGGACACCTGAACTATGGGCCTGGCATTAGGAGGATGCTTGGAGCACCATGATACCTTCCCCCAGAAACAGGTTTCCTTGTACTTCTGTTTGCACTTGACCGACAGCCTTCTGGACAGATAAGTAGAATCTGCTCCCAGTGATTCTGCATCTAATATGTAGAATAGATTGGGGTTGCCTTATTCAAGCAGGAAAGTTTGTATTTTTTCATGGAAGAGCTATGTTTGCATTCATATGTTTTTACCAGGTTATACAGGAAATAAACTCATGGACACAATATGTAGTCCTATACAAACTACCTCTGTAAAACTGTACCGGTGGAAGTATAATTTTGTTTAGAGAAGTTGTAAGTTAATGAAAGCTACACAGAGTGAATGAGGACACTGGGTCTTTGAGCATTGATGTTTTTAAGGTTAATCTTACCAAGTCGTTTAATCCTGGGCTTCTTAGAAGATGCTGTTCTGTTGGCCAGTTGCCATTCCACCTCTGTGTCCAGTGAGGACTGGAGTGACTTTCTTAAGACTAGATATTAGCTGAAACTGGTTTGGCTCAGTGGATAGAGCGTCGGCCTGCAGACTGAAGGGTCCCAGGTTTGATTCCCATCAAGGGCATGTACCTTGGTTGCGGGCACATCCCCAGTAGGGGGCGTGCAAGAGGCAGCTGATGGATGTCTCTCATTGACGTTTCTAACTCTCTATCCCTCTCTCTTCCTCTCTGTAAAAAATCAATAAAATATATTTTTTAAAAATAAAAAAGACTAGATATTAGTCCAAAGGCATAGTGTTCAAAACAATACCAGTTGTTTATTCAGTAGAGTATTTTTATTTCTACAGGGACCTTAATTACAGTTTTGCAGTGATGATATGACATCAGACGAGATAGAATCAGAGCTATTTATGTTCTTCAAAGCTTACCTTAATTTTACAAACATCAATTATGAACAATAATGTGTTCTATTTTGTCTATATCTCCCTGGGAGCAAGTGAGGTCCGTTACAAGGGCACATCCCGAGTCCTTTTGGTCTTGAGGGTACCATTTAGCAAATTATCAGCACGGCGCAGTAAGCACTGCCTAAGGCCCAGGAGGCATTAATGCGCCACTCAGCACCCCTACTCCCTTTCAGGGGGACTTACATACACTCTGGGGAAGCAGACAACCTCGACACAAGCCATGTACCACGCAGGAACCTTGGTGGTCAGCGCACGTCTAACTCCCGGTCTGTCCAACTCCTGGTTGAGGGGACAATTTGCATATTAGCCTTTTATCGTGTAGGATATACATGTATGACCCCTGAGCCACCAGCCCTTTTCTTATTTCATCAGCTGCCAAGGAGCTGTGTGTTCATTTTGGTGCAAAACCATGGTGCCCACTCTTCTTCTTTGTTTTGGGATACAGCTGTCGATCCCTTTGCATCATCATCATCAGATGAATATTTCTTTATCTTTATTTTATTGGTCCTATTGCATGTAAGTCTTTTGTGATGAGCTGTCAGAAATGCTGTAGGCAGGTAGTTGGGGTATAAATAATAGATTGATGGGAAGATTTCATGATTAAAGGGATGAAGGACTCCATCAGTCTCCACTTCTGCTAGCATATCCGTGGTGACTATCAAAAGGCCACGTTCCCAGCATGTAATATATTGCTCCGTGTGATGAAACATCCATATATTTGCCACCTTGATTTTTAATTCATCGGGAAATTCCACGGATATTCGTCTGTGGGGTTGATACCACTGAAAAGGAGCTTTGGAACTGAGTGAGTTTTTAATGAAAATAATGAACAGTTGCTGCAGGCCAACAGTGAGGACATAGCAGGGAAACTGGGCATTGCAGGTGACTAACAGCAAGCGAGTGCGAAAGAGGTGAAAACCAGGGAACGCTAGACACGCACAAAAGGTGTGAGTGGGCCCGCCCACTCATTCGTACACACGGTTACATACATGCACATGTGTGCACACACACACACACCTTTCCCAACATGCGTACCTGAGCGCGAAAATAAATAAGCAGACCTCTTCCTTAACTGCTTTTTCTCAGGGTGGGGTTGAACTTCAGAAGCCGTGGAGCCAAATAGTTTCCCATAAAAGATAATTCCACTTGCCAAGACGAAACTGCTTTCCGTTACTGAGGCTGTAATGAAACGGCCCGAACCCCGAGTCTGGATCTGGACAGAGAGGTTGGCCCGATCCCAGCTCCGGGGATGGGGGAGGGGGTTCTCCGAACAGTTGCACCCCGGTTGAGGCCGTGCAGGCGTGTTGCTGTCACCGGCCGGCCGGCCGAGCCGCGTGGCTGTCATACTCCCAGTGACAGTGGCATTGACAACATGCTACACCCCACATTGATTTTACAGTTACGCGGCGGATGGTGATATATTGGGATTTTAAGAATTCAGCTGAGAGGCTGACTTTTGCCTTTTATCATTCCATTAAAATTTTATAACCATCTTTTTCATGTCATTTCACCCATGAATTCTTCCCTTTAGAAAGTGATAGCTACCACCGTGAGCATAGCTTTTCCCGTGTTCAGGGCTTTTTTATTGTATTAGCAAACTGCCCCAATTACAGTTATTACTCGTGTTTTACATAATTGTGCCGACCCCTTCCCACCACGCGGTCGCATGCCGGTTGATTTGTATAGAGAATAAGATGATCCAGTTCAGCCTTTCAAAGCACACCCTTGAACCCATGCCAGGAGTCGGGTTTTAACCCTTCGCTGGCCAGAGTTGCTAATTAAGCTGCTTTCGGATTCCTCTCCTGAGTCACACAAGTTTAAGGACCCTTCTTGTGGAGAGAGCAGAGGGCCGACCCAGAGAGGAGAGTGAATAAAATGTGCTGGCTTTTCGGGGGTGGGGAGGAAATCATGCGATTGACGTGGAACATCTCTTCTTTCCCAAGATGAGAGATCGCCTGGAGGGAAAGCCCGTGTTTCGTGGGGGCTTGGAGCACAAGTTCATCTCATTGTCATGGCTGTTTCTCTCACGATGCTAGCGTCTTATTCGGGAGAAATGAAAAGCGCGTCCCCATCAAAACAGATCAGACCGCATCCTTGTCGCGTCTTCCCCTTGAAAAGTTCCCAGTTGGATATGCACGTCTGAGAAATCATAATGCAAAACCCCGGCGAAGCCCTAATAGGAAATATTCCGAGCTATAAGTATAGGTTGCTCGTTTTTGTTTTGTTTTTAAGGGAGGAGGGTGGCATGGAGATAGATATAAAAGCCTTGAATCCAGCACTGATTTTATGCACCCCAGTCTCAGAGGATTTAGTTTCTCAAAACAACATTGCTATCTCTTACAAGGTTCGCACTGGCTTTTTGGTGGGAAATAGCCAAATTCGGATGACACCTACGAAAAAGAAAGGAATTCCTATTTTAACATAACGGGCACTTCTGCATACCGGTGTATGGCAAATGTAAGAAATGTTACTGTCGTTTTCAGAAAGCTTTCACATGCCGAAACCAGTTTTGCTCAGCAGTAGAGCATCAGTGTGTGGACTGAAAGGTCCCAGGTTCGATTCCGGTCAAGGGCATGTACGTTGGTTGCGGGCACATTCCCGGTAAGGGGTGTGCAGGAGGCAGCTAATCGATGTTTCTCTCTCATCCATGTTTCTAGCTCTCTATCTCTCTCCCTTCCTCTCTGTAAAATATCAATAAAATATTTAAAAAAAAAAAAAAAGCTTTCATGTGGAAGCTAGCATCAGACTAAAATGCCAAATGGGATCCCTACTAAGGTGCCTGGATGATAAGGTTTTTTCTCTTCCGATAGGGTGCATTGCTGAATCGTCAGCAATGACCTGATGTCAGGGTTAGCGCTGTACAACCTCTTTCCTCTCAAACAGCAATCTGGACTCAACCATCAGTCCGGGGCGTGACAAATACACGGACCTTGCTGTATGACACTGGGCTTACATGACCAGCTATCTTGTGGTCGCTGTTTTCACGAAGCAGCTGTCACATTTAAAACTTAAACCTCAAGTATAACACTGAACCGTGTGTGCGCACACACACATAATCATTGCTTTTTGGAACAATTACTAAATCCAATTTTTAAAAAAAAATCTAATGTTCACAGGGAGAAAAAAAAATACACACTCATAAATGTCAACATCGCCATGGGCAGAAAAAAAGGGGAATCGGGTGTATTCCCGATCTGCCTTAGCAACGGCTCGATTCCGGGCCTGGCGCGCTGTAAGGATGCTAAATGTCCCGGAATTACAGCTGTTACCGATCAGTGATTGAGCAGATTTGTGTTATTGCACCGTGTTCCCGCGTGTACCTGGAGAGCACTAAAGCCTCCGTATAATAAAAAGCACCTGCATTTTAAATGAAATTTCAATTGAAAAACTTAACAGCCCTGCGCGCGCGGCGGAATTTAACGCGCGGCCCAGCAAAGCTTAAATAACAGTCTGCCTCGGCGGGCTGTGGGGCCCGCGTTCAAGGTGACTTGCGGGCGAAATTATTTACAATTAGGGGATCTCTCTGGGGGGCCGCGGGGGTACTTGGCACCTCGCGGGCATCTGGCGGGCCCTCTTCAGTATGCACGGGGCCTCCCCAACCTCCCCGGTAATTGAATCACTCAGACTGCCGAGCGGGGGGCCGGCGTAAAACCCGCTCCCCCCAAAGGTCAGCGCCGCGCATTGTTTATTTATCAGGAGGTGAAAGAGCTCCATCGGCAGCTTCTGTCAGCGCCGCGGTAAAAAATCACCTGTAATATTAACAGGGAGTAGATAAATCGCCAGGCACGGCCGGGAATGATAAACAGAGCCGGGCGGACCCGTGGGCTGGGGAGTGGGAGGCAGGCGTGGGGTGGGGGGCCAGGGGAGGGGGTGACCCGGCTGCTCACTGTGGGAGTGTTAGGGTGGGGGTATCCATTATTATTAGTCCCTGGGGCTCTTGAGGGGGAAGACAGACGTGGCAGGAGCTAACAGGGGGTGGGCAAACTTTTTTAAAAATATATATTTTATTGATTTTTTTACAGAGAGGAAGGGAGAGGGATAGAGAGCCAGAAACATCGATGAGAGGGAATCATCGATCAGCTGCCTCCTGCACACCCCCTACTGGGGATGTGCCTGCAACCGAGGTCCATGCCCTTGACCGGAATCGAACCTGGGACCTTTCAGTCCACAGGCCGATGCTCTATCCACTGAGCCAAACCGGTTTCTTTTTGACTCATGGGTTCTTAAACCAGACCGGAGGGCCGGAACAAAAGCAACCTGACCATGCTGGCACTCTCCTCTTGGGCTGCTGGGGAAGGAGCGGAGGGGAGAGCAAGAGAACCCTCTGCTCTTTGGGCTCCGCGGGCCGGATAGAACAGCCGCACGGGCCGGATCCAGCCCGCGGGCCTTAGTTTGCCCACGGCTGATTGGGCTTCCACTGCCCTCATGTCTCTCCCTCCTCTAATGCCTTAATTTCCAAAAAGAGAGCCCTCAGGCTATTTCTCACATGAACTTTAGGGGGGGGAAAACAATATTTGGATAAAGCCATTAAAGGACAGCTGAGCTCAGTGCTTCTCAGCGAGTCCTTCTGGCTCGTTTGCGAGCAGAGCCGTCCTGGTCCTTGTCTTGACGCCTCAGCTTTTCCCGAGTGTTCCATCCCTGCCCTCGTGGGAGCGCTGGTGCTCCTTCTAGATGGTCTCAGGAGATGGGGGGCTTTCTAAGCCGGGTCACTGACGGGTTTCGTTCCTCCCTGTAGGGCCTGGGCCTGTGGACCCCCCGATCCTCCTGGCGGTGGACCCCAGGGCGCTGTCGGTCACCTGGCAGCGCCCTGCACAGCCCAACGGGGTCCTCATGCGCTACCACCTGTGCCAGGGCAGCCAGCTCCTCCTGACGGCCCCCGCCGACGCCACCAACCGCACCGTGACCCGCCTGCGCCCGCACACGGCCTACACCTTCCGAGTAGAAGCCTGCACCGCCGCCGGCTGCTCCCGCTCCCCGCCGTCCCAGCCCGTCCGGACGCCCCCCGCAGCCCCCGAGGGCATCCTGAGCCCCGAGTTGTTCTCCGATGATACCCCGACCTCTGTGATCCTGTCGTGGCAAGCCCCTACCCGCCCTAACGTCACCCTCCAGAGGAGAGTCCCCGGGGAGGGTGGAGCCACCGCCCTGGTGATGCTCCCGGATAACGGTTCCACGCGGCGCATGGACCAGACGCCCGCCCTCCGGCCCTGGATGCGGTACGGGTACCGGGTGCTGATGGGCACGCTCGGCGGGGGCACCAGCAGCAGCGCCTGGGCCAACATGACCACCAGGCCATCCAGGCCCGCCGGGGTGCAGCCCCCCACAGCAGCTGAGGTGAGACACTGGGGGTTCTGTCTGCAGACGCGGGCCTGGCCCGGGATGGACGTTAGTGTTGAACAGAGCCACCTGCTGACAGAGCGGGCGCACATCGGTGGTGGTTGGCACTCACTGGGGAAAGCTGGGTTTTGGCCCTTGGCCTGCATGCGATGTCAGCCTTTCATTTCTCCCCGTGTCCCCGTAATCACCTCGTGGCGACGCTTGCACGGGCCCTCGCACATCCGAAACGCTCTGAGTACCACGGTGGGATGCTTAGCTTCACCACCACGCCAGCTCTAAATAGAGCGGGGAATGAGATGGGCCGGGGAAACGCACGGAGCCCTGCATTAGCGTGGCAGCCGGAGCCCCAGCGACCCAAATCCGGATGTATTTCCTTAACGATCAAAGAATCCGAGGGATGGGGAGCGGGATGAAAGCGGGGCATTGCCGGGCGATGCAGAAAGCACTCCGCTATTCCCCGCGTCCCCCAGGGACCGCTCCAGAGAACGGGCTAACTGCCATTGTCTTGGCTGGCATACAAACTTCATTCAGGGGAAATTAGTGTAACCAAACAGGAGGGAGTTGTGTAGCGTCGGAGCCGCTTTTGTGTAAATACGCACATGCTTTCATGGCTCCGGGCTTGTCCTGCTGCCAAAAGCACCAGTTACAGTAGCTTGCTCACCGGAGCACAACACAGAGGACATTTGCATAACAGCAAAGTTCATCTGTTGAAATTACGGCCTGGATCTACGTGGCGCCCGCGGGCGCCCTCCCCCACCCACACCAGGCCCTGGGTGACGCTCAACGGGGCGTGGGGGGAGGACTGGGGGAGACCTTTGATTTAGCCTACCCGCTTGGCACTGTGTTTAAAAGCCTTTCTGGCTCGGTTGCCACGTGAGACTGTTCAAAGCAACCCCTGTTTTCCATGGGAAGATCAAGAGTGTGTCCAGTTCTGTGGGTGAAACACCAGAAGGAAGTTTTTTGGAAGCCCAAGATAGGCATACAGTGTTTATTATACAAATGGGACAATATCTTAAGAATTGTTCTTCATTCAAAGTAAAAAGAAAAACCCCAAACAAGCCTAGAATTGTTAAGCATCCGGGATGTGACTCTCTTCATCCTGGGGACGTCTGCGGAACTTGGGTAGCAGGCCCCATCAATGCGACGTGACGTCATCACGTCCCCTATACAAAGCCAGAGCTGTGTGATGGGCATCGTTCTGGATTCGCTCCAACAGATATTTCATAGGCAGGCCTGGAAAAAAAGAGCAAATGCTTTTAGAAGAAGGGTGACCCAGTGCACAATTCTGTTTCATCCATTCATCTGTGACGATCAAAAAGTCTCCAAAGCCAGTTGCCTGGTTTTTTGTGTTTGTTTGTTTTTTTTAATTTTCTTTCTTTAAATTCCCTGTTTTCTTCGAATTTGTGACCTCACCCAGGAATGAAACAATACCCAGGGCTTCTCCGCCCACTCGAGAGACAGATCAGCCTGGCCAGCGAGCTGAGTCTCTCGGGCGGTCACCAGGAAATGTGGTGTCCCCTGGATGGATCAAGTCCAGGCATGGCTTTGCTAAGGGGTGTATTTGAACCAACATAAAAGGAACTGAGTCTTAATCATCATTCTCAACTATTTTTTTGGTAAAATATTTTAAATTGATTTTTAGAGAGGAAGAAAGAGAGAGAGATACATCAGTGATGAGAGAGAATCATTGATTTGCCTGCCTTACACATGCCTCCTGCTGGGGAGGAAGCCTGCAACCCCGGCATGTGCCCTGAGAGGGATTGAACTGTGACCTCCTGGTTCCTATGTCAGTGCTCAACCACTGAGCCACGCCAACCGGAATCTTCTTATTTTTTTTATTATTCCCTTCTGACTTTGATTTTGTATGAGATTACAAATGTGGAAAATTCATATACCATTTGCAGAAATGTGTCTTTTAAAATTTGAAAATATTTGCATGCTAAGGCAAACTATATATTCCCATCAGCAATGATCACAGTTGCTTACTGAACTCTGCGGGCATGGCAGTACGCCGGTACCAGACTTGGGCCTGCTCTCGGAAAGCGTATCTAGGTGCTGAAAGACAGACTCTAAAGTGTCAGGGACATGGAGAGGCAGCGGTAAGAGATGGACGAGGGTGGCGTATTCATAAGGGCTATCTTTCATGGCCTGTGCGCTCTGTTCCAGGGTCTTTTTCCTCCAAGAGCACGAAAGCATTGTAATATGGCCCTGCAGCATTTAGCCAGAAGAGGAAAGGATCACTGCACATGGGATTCCAGTGTCAAATGTTGTTTTGTCTGACATTCAAGTTCATGAGTTAAACAGCCATCCCTTGCTCACCGTTGATAAAGCTCTCTGTGCATCTCTTACCTTGCGAATAGGGGGTGGTGTTTTTTTTACTCTCTACATTATGCACAAGTGAAATCGAGGCCTGCCTGTGAAATATTTGTTGGAGCCGAAACCAGTTTGGCTCAGTGGATAGAGCGTTGGCCTGTGGACTGAAAGGTCCCAGGTTCGATTCCGGTCAAGGGCATGTACCTTGGTTGCGGGCACATCCCCATTAGGGGATGTGCAGGAGGCAGCTGATCGATGATTCTCTCTCATCGATGTTTCTAACTCCCTCTCTCTCTTCCTCTCTGTAAAAAATCAATAAAATATATTTTAAAAAAGAAAAGTTACATTAAAAAATATATTTGTTGGAGCGAATCCAGAACGATGCCCATCACACAGCTCTGCCTTTGTATAGGGGACGTGATGATGTCACATCACATTGACGGGGCCTGCTACCATGCAGCCTCAGAAAATGCAAGCAATGATCCCCCAGCGCCATCCAAAAATGAAGTAAAAGTCGTTACACTTGTAGAGGGCATGCTCAGGACGCGAAGCAAGAGTTTCTGACGTTCTGTGTAATTGAGTTATAAACAGAATGATCAGCCCCTGCGGCTCGCTGCCCCGCGGATGCACATGGATGTGTGAACTGTCTCTGTGTGTGTCCTGTGTGCTCGGGTCTCCCACCTGGCGACGAGTCACCAAGGTGTGTACCGGCCTGATGGTCCGGAAAGCCAAACCCTCACCTCTGTCTCACGCAAAAATAGGCATTTGCACCCGACGGGCATGGCTCAGTGGTTGAACAGTGCCCTATGGACCAGAAGGTCATGGTTTGATTCACGGTTCGATTCAAGGTTAGGGCACATGTGCAGTTTGCGGCTTGATTCCCAGTAGGGGCTGTGCAGGAAGCAGCCAATCAAAGACTGTCTCATCATTGATGTTTCTTTCTCTCCCTCTCTCCCTTCCTCTCTGAAGTCAGTAAAAAAAAAAAAAAAAAATATATATATATATATATATATATATATGTATGTATATGTATATATGTATGTATATGTATATATATACATATATATGTATCCCTCTCTGAAATCAGTAAATATATATGTATATGTATATATATATATATATATATATATATATATATACACACACACACACACACACATATATATATATATGTGGCTTGACCCTTAGCCAAGATTGCAGAGTTGATAATATCACCACTTTATAAAGTAATGAAGGTTGAAATCTTAGAAAATCATTAACTTTATAAGCATTTTGTATTCCTGCTCTGGGTGAGACTGGCAAGACAATCTTGGCAAACCTGACATGCAAGAAATCTAAAATATGACCATTCTCACTGATAGCAGAAAAGTTCGAATGTAGTTGGTTTCAAAATAATTGACAATTTGAAATTCAAGTCAGGAAGAAATGATTTAAAAAACACACACACTGTAATTATATATATATATATATATATATATATATATATATATATATATAATTTTTTTAAGTAGTCATTTAACAAGCAACTTCACTGAAAACCAGACAGAGCGACATTCCAGGCCTGGCGAACTTCCGTTGCTCTGTTCCTGTGTTGTCACACTGAATGTATTCATCTTCTCCTCCAGGTCACGTGGAAGCCCCCTCTCATCCAGAATGGAGACATGCTTAGCTACGAGATCCGTATGCTTGACCCCCGTGTCACAATGACAAATGTCACCCCTGCGGCGTTAAGCCACGTCATCTCTGGTCTGACGCCTTTCACTGAGTACTCGGTCAGCATCGTGGCTTGCTCAGGGGGGCGTGGGCATGTAGGAGGATGCACAGAGAGTTCGCCTACCCACGCTGCAACGCCCCCCTCCCCGCCTCAAGGTGTGCAGCCGCTGTCCGAGGTCCCACTCGGTGAATCGAATGCTGCGGTTTCTTGGCAGCCACCGTTCAGGCCAAATGGACCTGATTTGAGGTAAGAAAAAGGGACAAAGCTTTGGATTTTGCTGTGGGCTCATCTCTCCAGGAAGGAAGGAAGAAGGCTGTAACTCCTATATGAACATGGAATCAATTCCTTAGCTGCTATCCCCCACTCATAAATTTCATACAGTTGCATATTATGTATCCTGACTTAGACTGAACCATACAAGTTCATCAAGATAGAAACCTATTAATTTTTAAATATGTTTTATTGGTTTGAAAGAGAGAAGAGGGGAGAAGGATAGAGAGAGAGAAACATCGATGAGCGAGAAATTTCAATCTGCTGCCTCCTGCACACGCCTCCTACTAGGGATCAAGCCTGCAACCTGGGCATGTGCCCTGACTGGGAATTGAACCAGAAACCTCTTGGTTCATGGATTGATGCTCAACCACTGAGCCACACCAGCTAGGCTATATTATAATTTTGTGAAGAACTAAAAACCCTTAAAACAACCATTATTCTCTAATGATTTTTTACATACTCCTTCCCTTGATTTTCTTTTTTTTAAATATATTTTATTGATTTATTACAGAGTGGAAGGTAGAGGGATAGAGAGCTAGAAACATCGATGAGAGAGAATCATCGACCAGCCACCTCTTGCACACACCCCACCGGGGATGTGCCCACAACCAAGGTACATGCCCTTGACCAGAATCGAACCTGGGACCTTTCAGTCCGCAGGCCGACGCTCTACCCACTGAGCCAAACCGGTTTTGGCACCTTCCCTTGATTTTCAAAGTGTATTTTTATTATATGTCAGGAAAACTTGATGCATGTTCTAAGGGTACATTTACACAAATGTGTCTCAAAATCCCAAAGCCAGCACATAATTCCTTGGTATGTTGTGATTACCTGGAAACCGGTAGAGAAAGTGGTCAGGGGTACAGATAAGAAGAAAGCAAAGAGTGGTTCTGAAGTTGCTTGACCCTTAGCCAAGATTGCGGAGTTGATAATATTATTTATAAAGTAATGATGGTTGAAATCTTAGAAAATCATTAACTTTATAAGCATTTTGTATTTCTGCTCTGTGTGACACTGGCAGGACAATCTTGGCAAACCTGACATGCAAGAAATCTAAAATATGACCATTCTCACTGATAGCAGAAAAGTTCGAATGTAGTTGATGGTTTCAAAATAATTGACAATTTGAAATTCCAGTCAGGAAGAAATGATTTAAAACACACACACACACTGTAATCATAGATGAAGATGTGTTCTTTACATTTACATGCACACATCAGACACTCACCCCACGAAACACCTGAATTTTGGCAACAACATGAGTTGAGATAATCCCAACGTTTTCTGCTTGTCTTCTGCTTTAGATACGAGCTTCTGAGACGTAAAATCCGGCAGCCACTTGCGTCATATCCCCCAGAAGATTTAAATCGGTGGCACAATATTTACTCAGGAACCCAGCGGTTTTATGAAGATAAGGGTCTTAGCAGGTGAGATTACAGAACTGTGAAAACAAGTGCTAGCGCTGCGCTCGGAGCATGCTGAACAGTTAAGTATCGCCGCGTCCTCACTGTGAGCCCGCGTTATCAGTTACGCATTGAAACGCGTTTGGGCGCTATCTGCCCCGTTAGACATGGGGCTGAGACAGACAGCCTGCTTACAGTGTGTCTTAAAATGAGCCTTTTGCACTCCAACTGAGGGATGCCTCTGTCACAGCTCCTGCAAGACATGAAAACATAAGATTAATAGGAATTTGGCCACCTTGAATATCTATGCAACTGGGGGTAACAGTGGGCACTCGTCAGAGGTATGCTGTTTCTTGGAGAATAATTGTCATAGGTCATTGATCCAGTCCACAGGAATTGTTTGGTTAACAAACTGGGAACTTGGGAGAATTCAGTCCAGAGTTGGGAGAAATGAGCAGTAGCCAGCAGACAAAGTCAGATTGCACAGATGAGTGGAGAGATGTGGGGGTTGGTCCGTCCTGTGAGAGAACTGGCTTGGTGACCGTAGGCAAGTCCCTTACTCTCTCTGGCTTCCCTTTTGTTGTCTACAAAATGAGGAGATCCAATGGGACTAGAATCAGGGGTGGGCAAACTTTTTGACTCGAGGGCCACAATGGGTTCTTACATTGGACCGGAGGGCCGGAACAAAAGCAACCTGACCGTGCTGGCACTCTCCTCTTGGGCTGCTGGTGAAGGAGCGGAGGGGAGAGCAAGAGGACCCTCCACTCTTTTGGCTCTGCGGACCAGATAGAACAGCCGAACGGGCCGGATCTGGCCCATGGGCCGTAGTTTGCCCATGGCTGGACTAGATGATTTCTACTCCTTCATGAGTCCAAGCAACATAATGAAATTTTAAAGCTCCACAGGTATTCCTTTAAGAAAGCATTGCAGACACGTTTCCTATCAGGTTACTTCTGTAGACTGAGTAATTCTACTTGAATCCTGTTTAGAGCACCGGCCTCGTGTCCACCACCTCCTCACTGGGCTTCTGTGCCCGGTCCACATTAGCATTTTCTCCTGTCACAGCTCACGTGCACCCCTCCCTCCCCCGCTGCTCACATTGCTGTTATCTCCCTGTCTGAGTAATCATCCTTTGGGTCTCAAACTAGAAGTTTCCTATTGGGCTTCCCCGCCCTCTCTCCTCCTGGATCGGATCAGCTGAAATATCCATCCATTCATTCCTTTAAGTTATCTACCCCGTAAGCAAGCAGATTAAAAACCAGCATCTGAACGGAACCTGGTTTTCTACTTCACTTGAATAATAGCAACTTAACCTTGAGAGGAGTATGATTCTAGAAATAAGATTTTTGTATATATTATGTTTTACAAGGAAAAACACCATTGTCGTGTTTAGAATGCAACAAGTTTGCCATTTTCTGTGTATTGGTAAAGGGAGGGGCATGAGATGGTCTCAACAAATTAATCATTTAGGGAATAACTCTTGTGACAGTCCAGAATTTCTAAATTGGCCTTCAAACAATTGGTTTTACTAGTTACAGAATAGACCCAATATAAGTATTAGTTCACTGTTCAGATGTCAAAAAAACTGTTTCCTACAGGATTTGAAATGGTATGTTTTTTCAAGACAAATGTAGGGAACACTAAGTTTTACATGAGTATGTGGAGCATTTTTCTTTGAAAATTATTTATTATTAGCTAAGTGGAATGTTCTATCCTATATAATAAAATCCTAATATGCAAATTGACTGAACTGCAGAATGACCGGTTGCTATGATGTGCACTGACCACCAGGGGTTAGATGCTCAACACAGGAGCTGCCCCCTGGTGTTCACTGCGCCCCCACAGAAAGAACAATGCTCAGCCAGAAGCTGGGCTCGTGGCGGGCAAGTGCAGCTGCAGGCGGGCAGTAAGGAGTGAGGGGTCCCAGACTGCGAGAGGGTTGCCTGCCAGTTTAGGCCCTGGGGGATTGGACCTAAGCTGGCAGGTGGACATCCCCTGAGGGGTCCAGGCCAGATTGAGGGACCTCCCTGTCCGAGTGCATGAAATTTGTGCCCCAGGCCTCTAGTTTGATAATAATAATATCTAAATCCATCTCAAAGACCAATATACCTGAGGTGACTTAAAAACACTGTAAGCACACTAACACATTCTTTTTAAATGTAAACTGAACTATGTATAAACTAACATGTAGAGTCATAGGGCTGTATACTTGCATAAAGATTAGGTTTTAGGTACAATGAAAACAGTGTAAGGAAGTATTTTAACTAAGAGATTTCAAGATCCTCTTTCCTTAAATTTTAACTTCACCAGGAAAGTTCAAGAAAATGCAAAAGACAGATGCATGATGTCAAGTAAAATGCCTACTGATTCCTCATTTATTTTTTAAAATATATTTTCTTGATTTTTTACAGAGAGGAAGAGAGAGGAATAGAGAGTTAGAAACATCGATGAGAGAGAATCATCGATCAGCTGCCTCTTGCACACCCCCTACTGGGGATGTGCCCGAAACCAAGGTACATGCCCTTGACTGGAATTGAACCTGGGACCTTTCAGTCCAAAGGCCTATGCTTTATCCACTGAGCCAAACCATTTTGGGCTGATTCCTCATTTAAATAAAACATGGGTAGTGGTGAGAATTTAATATTAGAAATGATGAAACTGGAGACTCACTTAGTCATCTTAACTAGTTGTTCCCTTAGGCAAAGCCACTTACCTTCGAAGGGCCTCAGTTTTCTTATCTGTAAAGTGTGGCAGCTAATTTTATTATTTGAAGCAGATCAGCTCTAAAAGCTATCTCTAAAATTATAATATCACTTTGAAAACGGTCATTCTGATTACACATTATCTATGTGACCTACATTTCTTTTACACAGGCATAAAATGTGCATTTCACCATTCCTAAATTATAATGAAATAGCTTCACGTATCACTGGCAGAAATAAGGACTTACATAATTTATTTACAATTCACCTATTTAGTGCCATCTGGTGCTGTTAATTTCACTTATAGAAAAGAGCCAAAAAAAATGACTCACTTTAAAGTCATAAAGTTTACTTAATATATAATATCAGCTATATGGAAGACAAATTCAGATTTTATAGGAGATTAGGCAACCTGACCCCAGCTAAATTTCTTTTAATCCATGTTGTGGAGTAAAACGCAATTAAAAGTGTTTTACTCAGGGGGGAGAGCTCATGAAGCCAAGGTCGCAGGTTCAATTCCCATGTGAGCCATTAGCTTCGTTTCATTCGATTGTCACAGACTTGCTACCCTCTTAACCTCAACTCCCCATCCTTCCAATTCCTACTAGTGGTGACACAGGAAATTTGGTGAGACTGTTTGGATGTGTAGGTAAAAATCTAACCCCTCCACTAGAAAAATACCTCAAGTTTAACCCAGTGATTTGCCAAGACAGGACAGATCAGCTTACCAACGATTGGCATCACTGCTATCATCGCTATGGTGGTTAGAAGAGCATGTTCTGGAATCAGACTGTCCAGGTTTGATTTGTACTCCCTCGCCTACTACCTTAATGACTTAAACAAATGATTTAACTCCTTGAGTCTTTCCTCCTTTTCAAAATAGGTCTCATCATAGCACTTTCTAGTAACTGTGAGGAACTAATGAGTTAGCACGTGTAGAAATGTTCTAACACACATTCAATAGTCGATAAACACTGCTATTACCACTTCTCACGTGTCTTAGTCGTGGAGACTATTTATCACTTGCTGAAAACCATAGGTGACCCTGTGGCCTTTGGCTCAGGGGATAGAGCGTCGGGCCTCTTGCTGAAGGGTCCCGGGTTCAATTCCAGTCAAGGATCGGTGGCTTGACTCATCCATGTAATGTGTGATTTGGAAATTCACCATCACAGCCTCAGACGTCCTCGGCCTACGAAGCAAGATTCCGTTTCCACAGGGTTAACTCAAGTTACTGTCTACCCACCAAGGCAGAACAGTGCTCACTGCGGCCAGACTCTCAGCCATCGGGGAATGTTGCCCACTCCCACCCCAGTTAGGGTTTAATGTAAGGGTTTATCTCTCTGCCAGTGAGATGTGGGCAAGGAGTGTGGGTATAGGAAGAGGATGGGAGGAGAGATTCTGACATAGGAAAGTGGGTGAGTTTCCCAAAAGGGGAGCATGACACTCTAGATGGAACGCAGATAGAAAACTGGCCATATTTACACCTGCAATTCGAATGGGTCTTAATCCTCATCACTTCCCGAAACAGTGTGAGGGGGGTACTAAAAACCACGCTGGTTTACTAGCCTTCTGTGCTTAGTGGTCCTAATAAATGTTTTCCTGAGACTTTGGTTAAGGTTCAAGAGTTACAAAAAATAAGGGTGTGTGTGTTTTATTTTTGTAGAAAAAGAAGATACTGTATATTGGTCGGAGAAAAAAGAAAATTGTGCATTTTGTGCAGAAAAACCCCGTGTTTTCTGAGGAACAGGGAAATGGTGTCTTGTTTCCTGTGAAAGAGACGTTTATATGTGTCTCTTCTACACACCTTGCAGGTTCACCACGTACGTGTATAAAGTGTTTGTCCACAACAGCGCGGGTTTCACGCCGAGCCAGGAAGCGACGGTGACCACGCTGGCTGGCCCGCCCCAGAGGGGAGCCCGGGGCTCCGTGACGGCCCTCAACCACTCGGCCCTGGATGTGCGGTGGGACAAGCCAAGTAAGCGCAGTGCTCTCCGGGTGTTCATTTCCCCAAAGCACCTGGGGGATTGGACCTAAGCCGGCAGGTGGACATCCCCTGAGGGGTCCAGGCCCGAGGGAGGGACCTCCCTGTCCGAGTGCATGAAATTCGTGCACCATACCACCGTGAATCTGTGGTGTCCAGCATCTGGATGGAAATGCCGGGTGTTCACTGGGAACAGCAACCCATTGGACGTGCATTTCCCTGCAGAGAACTCGGCCCCACATATCATCACTCGTGCCGTATTAGCAAGAGCCGGTTCCTGGGGTGGCAGTGATGTGAGTCTTCCCAGTGTGTCACCCTCAGCCTTGGTCATAGGCGGGATTGCAGCCCCAGTGACACAGGGCCCACCCTGGCCCCACTCAGATCGCCTCTGTGCAGGCGGTTAGGAGAGTTGGCGGAGGGATCCAGTCTGCCCCTGCAACCTCAGAAACTGCGGGAGCTGAAAGCTCAGATCTCCTTGGTTGGTAGAGGAGCATTTAAGAGCTGACCTTTAATTCACCGAGATCCATGATCTCCACCAGAAAATAACAAAAATTGCCCAGCCAGTGTGGTTCAGTGGTTGAGGGCCGATCTATGAACCAGGAGGTCACGGTTCGATTCCTAGTCAGAGCATATGCCCAGATTGAATGCTTGGTCCCCAGTAGGGGGTGTGCAGTGCAGGAAGCATCTGATCAAGGATTCTCTCATCTTTGATGTTTCTATCTCTCTCTCTCCCTTCCTCTCTGTAGTCAATAAAAATATATTTTAAAAAGCAATATTGTATCATATATATAATCATTCCTATAAGCATTACTTCAAATCTGGCAAATAATTGAATTAAAATTTGATAAAGTGTTACCAAGTTTTTGAGAAATACCGGACCTTCAAAGCCCCCAATTCAACTCTATATGTAACTCAAGTTGTCTCCACTATAACACAGAAAGGTGTGGAATTACTCCCCGTTGGGATTCTGATCCAGTCTTGGTTTTTTTTTTAAAGCCTAAGAGGAGACCCACTTTCTATTTCACTTTAGAACCTCTGTGTGAATCTGCCCCGATGTTGTATCAGTTGTGAACTGAAACCAGTATCAGGTGACATTCATGGTAAATTAGAATTAGCACCAGTTATGTTGACCTGCGGTGCCAGTAAGTCACTCATTTTTGCAAAAGACTAGCATTCTAGGTTTATAAGGTCTTAGGTGCCCCTTCTTTTGGAATCATAAGCCATTTGAATGGAAGAATGTCGGTCAGTTGACACTTATGATACCCTCTGAGACACCTCTGGGGAAAATACACAGTTTTTCTCTGGAGCCAGAGTCTCATGTAGAGTAGAATATATTTTCTCTCATCTCCCTCTTCCTCTCTAGTTCTTTCCCTGCCTGGTCCATCGTAAGTGCCTCCTCATAAAGGCAGACACCTTCTCCCCCAGCTGACATTTGGTCACTTCCGTTGGGGTCCGGCTCCTGAATTCCCCACCTGTAGGCCCCTCGTGTTAGAATGGCGGCCTGAAGAGAGCCTGCTTATAAAAACTGACAGGCCTAATAGATCTGACACAGCTCGCTGAGGCTTCATTACCTGGTCCATCCGCACCTCTGACCTTCGGGATGTAGGCAATGCAATCTGCCGATATTCTCACTCACGCCGTAGACATGCTTCAGGTAACTGTTTGTGGGCGCCAAGGTTAACTCGTAGAGGCGGGTCAGCGATGGGAAGGATTGTTGCATAACCATTTTCCTCCCTATGCAGCCTACTCCCCTAAGGACATTAACTAGTCATGCCTCTAGACCAGGGGTGGGCAAACTTTTTGACTCGAGGGCCACTATGGGTTCTTACACTGGACCGGAGGGCCAGAGCAAAAGCAACCTGACCATGCTGGCACTCTCCTCTTGGGCTGCTGGGGAAGGAGCGGAGGGGAGAGTAAGAAACCCTCTGCTCTTTCGGCTCTGAGGGCCGGATAGAACAGCCGAACGGGCCGGATCTGGCCCGCGGGCCCTAGTTTGCCCATGGCTGCTCTAGGGCCTAGAGTCTAGGCAAAGGGCCGCCTACTTCTTGCAATGTAGTAATTGTTCTCTTGTCCAGCTGGCATAGCTCAGTGGTTGAGCATTGACATCTGAACCAGGAGGTAATAGTTCAATTCCTAGTCAGGGCACATTCCCGAGTTGTGGGCTCCATCCCCATTGTGGGGCGTGCAGGAGGCGGCCAATCAATGATTCTCTCTCATCGTTGTTTTTATTTCTTTCCCTCTCTCCCTTTCTTTCTGAAGTCAATATTTTTTTTTTTAAATTTCAGCCATAAGGAAGGTTCCATATGCTTGCTTTCATCCATTCTAGGAGTAGCAAGTCCTAGAGTTGATTCCGCCTTTCCCCCCCTGAGGCCCTTTTAGGTCAGCCGCATTGAAGGCATCGTGTGTTTATCGTTAACAGCTTTTCAAGACCTACAAGGTGATGTTGAGTATTATACGCTTTTTTGGAGTTCTGCTACCTCAAACGAGTCTCTGAAAATCCTCCCGGATGTAAACGCCCATGTCATCGGCCACTTAAGTCCAAACACGGAGTATCGGATTTTGATCTCCGTCTTCAACGGCATCCACAGCATCGCCAGCGATGCCCTGCACGCAACCACTCGCGACGCGGGTGAGTCCAGGTTTCAAGGGATGCTCGCTGGGCTTTGGGGATGCAAGGGGAATTGATTGCTTCTTGCCGAGGCTGAGATCAGTCATCCCTCCATTATGAAATTTCCGGTGTTGGAGGGAAGGGGGTAGGGGCTAAAATCTTAAGTGCTTGCTGTCATCGAGTGGCAGATCAATACTCGGTCCCATTGAGACAGCGGCCCCGGGCTCTCATAATGGGACATTAGCCCCGTCTGCTCCTGTTCTTCTCCGAGGATGCTTAGTTTGGAGCCGAGTTCCCATCAATAAATGGTGACATTTAGAGATCCCCCTTCCCTCCCCCCAAAGATTTGCTCTCGGGAACAGTATGCTTTGCAACGTGGCAGCCGGGCCCTCCCTGAGTCACCAGAAATGGTGGGTGCAAGTTCGGCCCCTGAGAAAAATTGCCTGTGACTCACTGGGCCGCCGGCGAGCGAGGGGGAGAACGCCGGGAAAAGCAACGTGTGCATCTGAAATGAGTCCGCAATGGTCTTTCTAATCCTTTTGGCTTTATAAAGTCTCATTATAAACATTATAATATCATTACCTCCCAAGCAAGTGTTCCAGGTCATTAGGAGAGCACTGTGAGTGAGGAAGCCATTTCCCGTGGAGGAGGCAAAGGTCAGCACCTTTTGTTTATAAAATAGGATGGCTCTCCCAAGGACAATTTTTCAACCGGTTAAGATGGGTTCTTAAGACAAAAATAGGTCTCCGCGTAGTTATTTCTGACACGCTCGAATAATTGTGTAATTTAACGCCAAGCAAGGGGTTTTTTTTTTCCCCCCCTAATGCTGGATTTCATCATTACCTATGGTAATCAACATTCGGAATCATTTACATAATGACAATATTGCATTATCGCCTTCATATTGCTCGAGTTACAAGCGAGTCACAGCAAATGATTTTTCACGTCCCACCAGCCTGGGTGTATTCGAGCTTTATTTTTTTGCTTAAGGAGTGAATTTCCTTCCCTCTCCCCCCCCCCTTCATCCCCCAGGTCCCCACCCCTTCCTGGGAGATAGGAAATGAAGGGATGGGAGAGGAGACAAATAATAGCAATGTGTTAGTGGTGCAGATGGACGAACCATTTATCATCGTACCCCACTGGCCACAGAGCATGGAAGATGAGCGCCACGCCAGTGGTGGAAAGCTTTTTACCACCAATTCTCAGGGCTTCTAACCGAGAACATAATAGGCCTGTGATAACTCCATCAGCCGAGAGCCCGTGAGCAACACCCCCTTCTCGGGACCCGAGTACTCATCTGCATGCACTCTACTAAGTGCTTTTGCAGAGACAGCTGGAGTTTATTCCATTTTTCCCCCCCTTTAATTCCAGAGCCTCGGGGCATGCCTCCTCCAGAGGTTGTCATCGTCAACAGCACAGCTGTACGTGTCATCTGGTCGCCGCCTTCCAGCCCGAATGGCGCCGTCACTGGCTATTCCGTCTATGTGAACAGCCGGCTCCACGGGGCCGGGATGGACGTGGCCGGGTCTCTCCTCCTCCCGGGCCTGTCTCCCTTCACTGCCTATGACATTCAGGTGCGAGCATCGCTGTTTGACCGCTGAACTCGTGGGTATGCTACACAAAACACGTAGGGTGTGTCTCCCACGTGTAGGCCTTCCATCTCGGTTACAGGTGATGTGTGTGGTGGGGAAGGAGAGAGGAAAGAGGGGCGTTGATCGGGGTTACATCTGTGAGCTGTGGGCAAGCAGGTGAGTCCCTGGAGTGAAGAGAGTGATGATAATATGGGGGAAAGTGTGATCAGGACGGTGACAGTTATTATTATTAATACCCCCATGATTTCCATGGCCTCGCCCGCGTGATCGTAGCATTTGTAAGAATGAGAAAAAAATACTGATTATTTCTCCAAAGTCAAAATTAAGAACTTCTGGAGAGATTCCCTTGAATACCCCTACGTTGTTTAGAATTTAAAGTATACTTTATATGTGGAGGACAAGGCGGTAGGGTATATGAAAGCCCAAATGAGGTATCCCGTGTCTTGCCAACTCAGTCAGATCCCCTGGTTTCTCTGACCCTCAGTTTGCAAACATATGGAAATGGAATTGTGAGGACTCGGGAAAGTTATTGCTGCACGTACCCGTCGTCATATATTTGGCACGTTATCATTTCCATAATAGATTCAGTTGAGTTGATTTTGAGTTTCCTCATTATGCACCGAGTCAAATGTTCCCTAATATGTATGAAGTTTTATTGTCATTAATTCCATTATCAGCAGGCGCATTTTCAGTCCCTCTGCCTTTAGGTGATTTGGGGTTTAATTGGACGGCCTTGGTAGGGTTTAAATATCTACAAGATATCACCTCAGAATACTCTGTGGCATCAATGAATGGAAGTCAATTAGCACCGGGAAAGGAACAGCTAGTTCCTCTTTGGCTTATCCTTGAACTGAGAACGGAGTGATGTCATCTCTTGGATGTTCCAGACTCAATCTTTTGTACATTCAATTCTCTCTCCTCCTCTTGCTGAACGTGTTCTTTTGTTTTAATAACGCTTGACGGACCCAATTTTTAAACCCTCCTCAGTTTTTATTCAGCTAAGGGGGTCAGAATTAAAAAAAGGAAATGATGGTTTTCTACTGGGAAAAGGTAAAAATGCAATTGCAGCTGGATCAATGGGATATACAATAGCTCCGCCATATTGGAAGGCTTCTTCTCTAGGTCTTGTGTGTTTGTGTGGAGTGTTTTTTGTTTGTTTGTTTGTTTGTTTTTTTATTAGACATTTGCATTTAGGCCATTCGTTGGAAAGTGTCAGCACTTCCAGAAGGTTCCATTATTATACTACCTGGTTATAGCTCTGAGAGCAGTATACAATGATGGCTCTTATGCTTGCAAACTGTCCTGTAGGCATCTCCCCTCCCTTACCTGGGCTCTGAATAGGTCAATATGTCTGGCTCTCTCCGAATGGTTGGGAAGAGGGGGACTACACATCACCATTCTAAGTCACGAAATCAATTGCCCTGAGCCCACTCCTGCGCTCCATGACTCGTCCCACTGGAGTCAATTAACACCAAAAATTAATATTTAATTAACCCCGACAGGCTGTTAAGAGATTCCTATGACATGGAGGTGGGTGAGATCCGGTCGTTGACAATCTGGATTTTGAAAATAATTGGATCCACGCTTTTCTAAATCACTGTTTGCAGGTCGAAGTCTGCACAAAATACGCCTGTGCGAAAAGCAACGGGACCCAGGTCACCACCACGGAAGACACTCCACGCAATATGCCAGCAGCCACAATTCATAGCATCACTTCGAGGTACACATTTGTTTTTTGTCATCCAGTCTAAATGACTGACCGTAAACAATGACAATCAAAATATAAGCTGTCATCCCAGCCATGGCAATGTCATTTAAGAAGTTGCGATCAGTGTGCGGGTAGAGTGAATTTTTGACATTATTTGGTTGATCCTCGCTGGGCACGTCCCATGACATTGAAGCTTTGACGCCCCTGTCCCTGTTTGCCCGGCTTTACTTCTCTCTTTATTTAGTAACCTGTGAACAGACGCTGAGAGCATGAAAGAGTGTCTTTATTTCAACGTGTCCTTCAGTGAATCCTTTTGTGAGACAGACACGGAACGCAATTTTAATTAGAATGGCTCCCTTCTGACTGAAGCTGTTTGAAAATATTAGACTTCCCTCTCTATCAGATTGCCCCAAAGCTACAAATATCTGTAAAATAAATGGGGGAGATAATGTTTGGATGGGCATCACCAATTTGATCAGGTTTGGGGTAGAGTCCTTTTGTTGTTTCTGTAGGCTTTTGTTGTTGAGAAATGGCCTTAAGTTTAAAGTGCGTCTCTTTTTCAATTCAAAATTAGCAACAACAAAAATTCTAAAAAGGAGATTTAACATGATTTCCCAATTCCGGTGAGACAGCAGTTGTTCATCCCTCAATATCAAGTAGAGACGAGAGAGAGAAGTGTGGGCACTTTTCACATCGTACAGGGGTGGGCAAAAGTAGACTTATAATTGTTAGTACTCAAAACACATAGTTTACTCTTGTATTATTATTTGTTCATTATTATATTGATTTTCATATGAACAACTGTAAACCTACTTTTGCTCCAGCCAAATGAATTACCCTTCACACACACACACACACACACACACGTACACATAAACTGAATAAAATAATCTATTCTAACATATTTCAGTTCTTAAGGATTCCTTTAAAGCATAGTAAAAATTTTAGGTCTTTTTAAAAATAAGTTTAAAAATGCCTGTACTAATTTGGGGGACCAGTGATTCAAAGGAATTAGAAAAACTCAGGTAATTGGGTTCTTAGCTGTTCAAGGCAAAATCATATCTCTTCCTAAGGCACAGCTTCTCTCAAACACATGAGAGATATCCATCTGATTGGTGGTGTGTTAATTAATTGATAACCTCCTCAGCAGATTTTCCACAACCTTCCAGAGGATTGCTTACTGTCCAGGGGGAAAATGGTCAAGTTAAATGGACACTGGAGACCTTTATTCTTTCAGCAAACACATCTGTGGCTACAATCAAGAAAGAGGCAAACGTAATACAATGAAGAAGAAGGCATGGTTTTACATTTTCACAGTTCCAACCTACTGTGGGAGACACTGTGCTAAACAAATGTTTCTGGGACAATGTGAAAACCCGAAACAAATTCACAAGGTGCAAGAAATGTGTAAAGAGAAAATACCAAACTCTACCCACAATCATCAGTAAAAACATTATGGAAAATGTAATAGTTGAGTTCAGTCATAAAGAAGAATTAGACTTGGGGGTGGGGGCAAAGATTGTCAAATTCCTAGTTATCATCTCCATGACTCAGGTGAATAGCACAATGGAATATAACTTAGATTACATATTATATGGAGCTAAACATAGTATGTAAGCTTTGTTAGAAATTTAACAAATGCCCGTATGTGTCTCTGTCTCTAGAATATTTTCTTTGCTTTAAGGAGATTCTTGCAGATGACAAATGAGGGAAAATATTTTGTAGTTGTGGTTGATGATTGCTTATCCCCAAACATATTAAATTGATGGCAAAAACATTAGGAAAGATATTAAACAAGGAAAATGACAGCGCAGATAATAGAAGTAAGATTTGGACACAATTCTGGAAGCAGTGTTTGGCAGGGAGAGGCAAATGACTGTTCAGTTGAGAAATAGACAACCGAAGTGTTGGTTGGCAGAGGGGATAATGACATAAAACAAGCTAATTTGCACTGCAGGGAATCCTAGTGTCTGAGGTCTTGCAAGCTTCGAGGCTTGTGAAGACAGGAAAGATGGGATAAGTTTGAAAGCTGAAATCCTGGGATTAGCTGAAACTCTGATGAAAAAGTGGTTGGAAACTATAATTACTCTGGGTCCTCCAGAGGAACAAAACCAAAAGTGAAGACTCGGGAAAGCTTTGGACCAAGTTCAAGTCCAGAGGTTTGAGACTTAGAGGAGCTGATGGTGGAAATCCTAGCCCAGACCTGTGAGTGGAGAACTGATGGCTTAGCTCAAGGGGTTGACCAGATGGACAGAATTCTCCCTTCCTCCACCTTTTCGTTCTCTTCAGACCCTCTGCTGATTGAGTGATGCCCACCTACTTGAGGAGAGCTACCTTCTTTAAGGAATCTACCAATTCAGATGCTAATCTCGCCAGAAACAAACTGAAATACCCAGAAAGACGGGTTAGCCAAATATCGCGGGACCTTGTGGCCCAGGCAAGTTGACATACAAAATTAACCATCACAGAATTCAAGGTTTAGACCTGTATATTATGCATCCAGGTGTCAGTTTCTCTTTCTCCATGTGGCATAGTCCACCTCCCCAAAATCAGAAGTGTGTATTCTCTAGAGCAGTGGTCAGCAAACTGTGGCTTGAGAGCCACCTGTGGCTCTTTGGCCCCTTGAGTGTGGCTCTTCCACAAAATAGCACAGCCTGGGCGAGTCTATTTTGAAGAAGTGAAATTAGAAGTAGTTTAAGTTTAAAAAATTTGGCTCTCAAAAGAATTTTCAATTGTTGTACTGTTGATATTTGGCTCTGTTGACTGATGAGTTTGCCGACCACTGGACTAGAGAAGAAAGAACAGAGGTGCTTTGGGTTCAGGGCTCCTGAGCACAGTGGAAAGCTCGAGTAGAGGCCAAGGTGAAAACTTGATAAAGAGGAAGTATCTAGTCATAAATGATTTTTGGCAGGAAATTGGACATTCTTCTCTAGAAAAGCTTGCTTGGCCCCAAATAAAATATTTGCAGAATTTTTCAGGTGGGATCCCTTAATGGAAAAGACATTCATAGGGAAGCATATCAATCTGCAAACCCCACTTGTATATAAAGCTTTGGTTCAGCTTTTTTTTGGTACATAGCTCTCAAAGATTAAATGGACCAAAATAAATGAAATGAAATAATTCAATAAACACAGAGGTAATGTTAAATAAGAAAAAAATTATTTATAATAGCCTCAAAGAGATAAAAAGGGAAAAAAGATTGTCTATTTATGGAACAAAAATTTACTTGGATAAAAGATACAAAGTGCAAGTTGGGGAGAGGATCTCATGAAAATTGAAAGTGTAACAGCTGAATTAAAATTTTGGAAGAGCCGAAACCAGTTTGGCTCAGTGGTAGAGCGTCGGTTTGGCTCAGTGGTAGAGTGTCTGTCTGCGGACTGTAAGGTCCCAGGTTCGATTCCGGTCGGGGGCATGTACCTTGGTTGCGGGCACATCCCCAGTAGGGGGCGTGCAGGAGGCAGCTGGTCGATGTTTCTCTCTCATTGACGTTTCTAGCTCTCTATCTCTCTCCCTTCCTCTCTGTAAAATATCAATAAAATATTAAAAAAAAAATTTTTGGAAGAAACAGGAAAGTCTCTAAAAGTGCAATAAAAAGCAAAGATGTCAAGAAAAAGAAAGTAATTATTGAGGAAATTTGGGGGAAAATTTCTAGGATATCTAGTATGTGGATAATAAGAGTTCCAGAAGAGAGAGCAGGAAAGGGGAGCAGAATAAATGATAAGAAAATATTCCAGAACTTAACACACCAGCGTGCAGATGAGGAGTCTGTAGATACCAGCATAACCGCTGAAAAAAAAGAGCCACATAAAAAGCCCCAGCCTAACTGATCTGGCTCAGTGGATAGAGCGTCAGCCTGCTGACTGAAAGGTCCCAGGTTCGATTCCAGTCAAGGCATGTACCTTGGTTGCGGGAACATCCCCAGTTCAGAGTGTGCAGAAGGCAGCTGACCGATGTTTCTAACTTTCTATCCCTCTCCCTTCCTCTCTGTGAAAAAAAAAAATCAATAAAATAGATTTTTTAAAGAGCCTCATAAAGAGACATTGTCAGGAAATTTCCAAATCCAGAATTTCCTGGAAGAGAACACAAAGCATTGAAGTTTGAATAACATTGTCCATCTTCTAAACAGCAGCCTTCATAGCCAAAATACAGTGCCTCTAAATTCTGAATTAAAAAGAAACTAGTATTTTATCCTAGCATTCCATACTCAATCAAATGTCACTTGTATTTGGGCTTAGAATAAAAGTAGTTTGAGACTTTGTGAAGAGAAGTTGAACACTGACAAGGATGTGAAGAGAACCCCCTAGTTCCAACAATGAATGAAGCTTCTGGAAAGATCACGGGTTCCCTGCATTTGCTTGCTTCTTATTATTCTCTGGCATTTTACAATCTATTTTTAATTTCCACAGAGTAAGACATACTCTTTTTTTTTCTTTTGCTCCACCTTCTATGAGTTTTGACACATGTGTAGAGTTGTGTAAAATACTACCATAGCCAAGAGATAACAGAGTTCATGTCCAAATACTCCTTCACTCTACACCAGACGTGGGCAAACTATGGCCCGCGGGCCGGATCCAGCCCGTTTGGCTGTTCTATCCGGCTCATGGAGCCAAAAGAGCGGAGGGTTCTCTTGCTCTCCCCTCCGCTCCTTCACCAGCAGCCCAAGAGGAGAGTGCCAGCATGGTCAGGTTGCTTTTGTTCCGGCCCTCCGGTCCAGTGTAAGAACCCATGGTGGCCCTCGAGTCAAAAAGTTTGCCCACCCCTGGTCTACACTGTTGATAGGAAAACCTCTCAGTGAAATTTTAACAGCACATCAGCCTGTTGGATTGCACGTCTGGGGTGCGTGACCTTTGCCCTTGGCCTTCCTCACCTGGCTTTTGACAACAGCATCTTCCCTGCAAGCACCTCCACGTGTTCTCCTCTTATATGGAAACCAAGGATGCCTCAGCGCACATAGTAAAGATCAGATGACCCCTTCTCATTCTCCAGCCTCCTCGGCCAGAAACACACTGTTCCTGCCTCAGTTTCCAAACTTGTCATGCCGTCATCAGCTGCTTCTGGATCCCCGAAGAATACTAACTACTCATCGACAGCCCGGACACGTCTGGCCATGGCCTGCACGTGCCCTGAGTAGCTCATCTGTTTGCCTTGGTGGATTGGTTAGAGTGGGGTTTGATCAATAGCTGATTCATTAATTCTGGTCCAAAGCAGTGGACGTAGACACCGCGCCGGATGAAGAGAGCTGAGCAGCTCTGGCTTTGATTGAAATATGACAAGCGCTGTAGTCGACAGCTTCCCTGGACTATCTCTGAAGTTTACTTATTTATGCCCCATGAATGCCCATGACGAGGAAAAGCATAAACAAGGAGGATATTTTACTATGTTACTGCTCGTATTGCAAAATGCATGATTTCCAGGCACGAGGCTCAAGGGAGAGGAGGGAGAAGGCAGGCGGTGTCTCGGGCTGCCTCTAATTGGAACAGTGGCAGTGCTTCCCCAGTCCGACATCAGCGCGGGGCTGTATTATTGATGAGAAGTCTGGGGTGTAATGTCTTTGGAGCATTCACAAATAATTGTTTAAAATTTTGCCTCGAGCTACTGAATGATATAAATGATAGCTTCACACGCCAACTTTGCCGGCGTCTTTACGGTAGCAGCTCAGCCTGGGTGCCTCCAAGTGAAGGTCGAACCACCTGATCTTATGTGCAAACCCCCCTGTATGTCCAAGGTACTCAGACTGAGGTTGCAGAAGGCATGAGAGGCCTTAGCTTATGGAAGAAGATGCTTCCCTTTTGTGCCTCGCCAAATTTGAGGTGAAACTTTGAAACCTCTATATTTTTATGACATATCACTGAATCTTCTGTATCCTTAATTTTCCTCCCTGATTTTTTTAGGGACTGACAACTTGAATGTTGGATTTAAAATTTTACAATTAAAACAATGCACCTCTTTTTACTTTTTTAAAAAATATATACATTTTATTGATTTTTTACAGAGAGGAAGGGGGTTTGAGAGAGAGTTAGAAACATCGATGAGAGAGAAACTTTGATCAGTTGCCTCCTGCACACCTCCTACTGGGGATGTGCCCACAACCAAGGTATGTGCCCTTGACTGGAATCGAACCTGGGACCTTTCAGTCTGCAGGCTGATGCTATATCCTCTGAGCCAAACCAGTTTCAGCTTTTTTCTTAATAAGCAGAATATTGGTCTGTAGATGTAGAATGTCCAATCTCTCCTCCTTAACCCATATTGTCACTATCCTCTCTCAGCAATGTGTACAATGGCCACAAATTAAAATGGCTTTTAATTTGGACTGGAATGTTCTGCTCAATTCTTGAAAGGGTGTGGGAAGAACTCTTGAGCAAGACAATTTGGGGGGTATTTTGTATTGTACAGATCAAATCAGTAGTCATAATTGCTTTTAGGAAATTTTACTGTTGTGATGGCCAGTGATTTCTGAGGGTCAAACTCATTGCTTGGTGAGGAGACGTAACAGAATATTGAGCTCATTCTTGGGACTCTGGCCCCACAAATTCCTTTTCTTCGCCTGCCTCTCTATCCCAGACTCCTTCTGATTTCTCTGCTTCATGTGGCCCCCATAGGAGAAGCTCACTGACTAGGGTCACCCTCTGTGCCACTCTCAGCAAAATCCAGTTCTCCCTTCTAATTACCTTTGACCCTGGGCTCTCTGAACACGCAGTGGTTCCTTCTATCGGTTCCTTTCATCCGTTCCATTCCAAATCCACTCTTTAATCGGGGGTGCCCTCAACAGAACCTCAGAGATGTCCTCCCTCCATTTCATAGCATCCCTCAAGAAGACCTCTCAATATGGCGCTCTCATTGCCTCCAATGAGAAAGATGGAGGGGTTGAACCCATGACTCCTTGATCATTTATCTTCACGTACCTGACTCAGATTCTTAAAAGCAGAGCTTTCCCTGGCACCGCTGAAAATAGAGGGGGTCTCATTTCAGCTACGCCATGCAGGGAAGAGAAGTGTGATGGCATAGGATTCTACACTTGTTTTCTAGACTTCACTAATTCACTGGCTTCTGTGGATAAGTCAGGCCCCGGAATGGCACTGACACATTGTCTTTTCTGTCATTGACTATGCAGTGAATACAAAAGAGGTGTCTGCAAAACGGGGAAATGAATTTTTGGAGTTGGATAAAGAATATAACGGTGGCTATACAAGTCACCTATGCTCTTAACACGTGACATTTCCACTCTCTGGTCTTATTAGTGAATGCATGTTTGCGCCCTCAAAACTGAAATAATAACTCTCTTTTCCTTAAAAGCAGTCTATTAAAATGTCAAGGTTTATCACGATTGCTGCTTTTTAATGTTTGGGCTTAATTGAATTCCTGATAGGGTCCAGTAATTTGGTCGGTAATGATATATTTCTCCTTAAAATGAAAAATATGACAAAAATACTTATTTTACACAATGACAGAAAAGCGGCTAACAGCTATTTGTGAGATTTTTATTGTAAGATCTTACAAGTATGCGGACTCATATGCTCTTTTTAAAAAATATGTTTTTATTGTTTTCAGAGAGGAACAGAGAGAAACATGAATGGAATTACTAAATTGCTATGATTAAAAATTCTACAACTGCACAAATAGGGTTGATTTTTTTATGTCAGCATTTCATCCTTTTAAAAAAAGCAACAAGAACAAAAAAATGTTATTACCAGGAGGTCACAGATTCTATTCCTGGTCAGGGTACATGCCCAGGTTGGGGGCTTGATCCCCAGTGGGATGTGTGCAGGAGGCAGCCAATCAATGACTCTCATTATTGATATTTGTATCTCTCTCTCTTTCCCTTCCTCTCTGAAGTCAATAAAAATATGTTAAAATGAAGTTTTTATTGATTCTCCAAAAATGTGATATGGTGGTAGCATATATGATTATATATGTTAACATGTACATATTCTCTTTCTGCAGCTTTTTTTTATTAGGAAGTTAACTGATGTAAACCTTTAAAACTGACTCTCAACCTTTCTAATGCCGAGACCCTTTAATATAGTTCCTCGTGTTGTGGTGACCCCCAACCATAACATTATTTTCTTGCTACTTCATAACTGTGATTTTGCTACTGTTAGTGAATCATAATGTAAATATCTGTGCTTTTCCAATGGTGTTAGGTTCTATAGCAGCGATTCTCAACCTGTGGGTCGCAACACACAGGTTGAGAACCACTAGCAGGGTCGTCTAAGACCATCAGAAAACACAGATATTTACATTATGATTCATAACAGTAGCAAAATCACAGTTATGAAGTAGCAACGAAAATAATGTTATGGCCGAAACCGGTTTGGCTCAGTGGTAGAGCGTTGGTCTGCGGACTGAAAGGTCCTGGGTTCGATTCCAGTCAAGGGCATATACCTTGGTTGTGGACACATCCCCAGTAGGGGTTATACAAGAGGCAGCTGGTCGATGTTTCTCTCTCATTGACGTTTCTAGCTCTCTATCTCTCTCCCTTCCTCTCTGTAAAATATCAATAAAATATATATTTTTTAAAAAGAAAATATTGTTATGGTTGGGGGTCTCCACCACATGAGGAACTATATTAAAGGATCTCAGTATTGGAAAGGTTGAGAACCACTACTTTAGAACAACCTGGAAGATAAATCTAAAAGTACATGAGGTTGATAGCAGCACTGGTAATCGTTGTCTTTGCAGAAGTATTAATTAGCCCCTCTGTTACAGATCCCTTCGAATTGATTGGACGTCCCCAGGGAAACCAAATGGCATCGTTCTGGGAAAATCATGGGCTCCGTGCCCCAAGACCCAGAAAGCTCACGGCGGTGAGCTCTGCAAGGCAGTGATATGTCAGAAGCCCGAACCTACCTGTGGGCACAGGTGCTACGATCCTGAGGCGAAGGTAACCCTCTCCAAGCCAGTCCCTGTCATCCGTTTTTCTCCCCGAACACTCGTGGTTCTTAAGCCATGATTTATCATGATCGATATGACCCCCAGTCCATCAGGAGACCCCAAAGGCAAGGAAAGAATGCTTATCAAAACCCTGCCATCCTCACAAGCACTGTAGACTTCTCGTTTCTCCTTGTCTTCCCGGGAACTATTAGCTGATTGAAATAAGAAGGATCCTCCTGAATGTGTATTTGATGGAGTGACTTGATTTTTTTTATTTTACAACAAATCCATTCAGCGACACACGTGGGTGTCTGCGTACGTGACACTGATGAGGCACCGTGAGCAGCGCCTTTCAGGGTGTGTCAGAAATATTTAAAAATTATGGCCATTTGCAGATTAATGCTCCTGTTAGTTGCAGTTTAGGAGTCAGATCAATAGCACAGCCAGACGGAGGAGTTTGTAAATGGCTTTTATTGGCAAACGGTGCAGGAAATTCTCCGTGTGAAGGTAGGGTTTCACACAATGAAATAGCGTTCCTATTTATCAGCAGCGTCGCCCCTTTAATGACGACGCGATCACTACATCCACAAGATTCACTGCAGAAGGCGCAGTAATTAAGAACATGCAGCAGTTTGGATAGGGCACAAATTACCAAGCTGACACCAGCTCAGTCGTCGTCATCATCTAAAAAAAAAGTTATAAAACCAGCGGTTACAAACTAACCTTTGTTATGTTAGTCTCCAAAATGGTCACTATGCCTAAATATTACCTCTCTGTAAAAAATGTTGAACTCTTTTAAAATCCCTTTGTCTGAACATTGGGTTCATAAATACATGGTCATGATAATTATAAGAAAAATGCCATTTATTTTTTAACAGAAGAGAAAGAAAGATCAATGAGAGTCGGGTTTCCATAGATGTGGAATTAAAATAAACAACCATTAATATAAAAACATGTACGTGAAGGAAATTGTTCATTTATAATTCTACATCATCTTTCCATTGAAAGCACCGACGTTCAAAATGTCGTTCATGTTTACGGAATATCCTGATAGAGCGCAAAGCATGGTTGAAGGCTAAAAAGCTGCCTTCTATCAACTAGCATTTAGGACCCGAATGATGCTGGGGAAGTGTGTGTCTCGGTGTTTGAATGTGTATCAAACACATGCTGCATGTGTTCTCCTAACAATGTCTGTTAGAGAATGATTACCTCACAGGAGACAGGGCGGTATAATAGTCTAATTAACTGATACCCATTTAAACTCGGCTCCCAACCTTCAGGTTTGCTGTGCTGGCGTGCTCCATGACGCTCAGCCCGGACACCACTGCTGTGAGGACAAGTACATCCCTTTGGATCGGAATTCAATGGGAGTCTGCTGTGGTGGCCGCATACAGCCAGCAAGGCCAGAACACCGCTGCTGCGTGGGGTACTACGTTCACGTTCTGCCAGGTGAGGGAGGGCTGTCTCAGGGGTACCTGGTCATCCATCCCGGGAACCAGGAAAAGCAAACACCTCCCCCCCAAGACATGCAGCCACTCACACATAGCCAATGACCGGCTTGAAACATCTTTACTTTTGTAAATGCATTTTTATGGATTCCGGAAAGGAAGATAGAGAAAACCATTGACCAACTGCCTCCTGCGTACCCACTTCTGGGGATTGAGCCGGTAAGCCGGGCATGTGCCCTGACCTGGAGTCGAACCATGACCTCCTGGTTCGTAGGTTGATGCTCATCTTGGTTCACGGAGCCACGCTGGCCGGGGGCACCATAGCTTTTTAAATGACTGTTGACGGTTATCTGAGTATCTTAGTACTGCTATTGTCGGTTACTTTTTTATCTGGAAAAGCCATTGAGAACAACTTTTTGTTTGCCTGCCACCTAACTTGAATGCCTGTGTCTTCTTTAAAAGCCCAGAACTAGAGATGGGAGAAAGAAAAGAAAGGTGCGTGTTGGGTGCTCAAAAAGTGCTCTGAGACACTTAGTTTAACATAAAGTCTATGCCAGTTCCCTAGTTCATTCAATGCTGCTCCGTGTCACTGGTGTTTGGCGTACTTATATCCATCCAAGATGTGTAAAATGAAAAAGTATCTCACTTGGCATCTCTGTGTGAAACACGGGACCAAAAAGGGAATGAGAAATGATCAAATATGATACAAGTTTATTTAAGGCTGAGATTCTCTATTCTTCATAACTGTCCCTGAAAGTTTATAGAAAAATCTGTCTTTGAAGCAGGACTATTATTCTGATTCTCACCCCCCAAAAAAGTGCTTTCACAATTAAATAACTTAACTAGATTTTCCAAGTAAGAAAACAGGATGTGATAGGAATAGAATTCTGTAGATTTCAGTATCAGCTCCCGTGCACTGCAACCCACAATATGGGCCGCTAACCCGGCACTGCCAACGGCTTTGGGATGCATCACCCGGAAGGCGTTTTCATCTGCAGTTCCTGTCTCCCCTCCCCTGAGTAACATATCCTTAAAAGCATAGATGAGAGAGAAATTTTCTGTTGTCCCAGCCCTCAAACCAAAAGACCATGACAGGCTCTGGGATAAGTTTAGCATAAAACTCCATGGTAGTGTTTTTATTTCTAAACCGATTAAATTGTGTGCTGCTATTTGCTATTAACTGTTCAAACTCTGAAAAATATCCTCTATCTCTTAAAATTGGTTAAAGAAATACTTGGTTGCATCTACCACAGCTCTGCACACGTGGGGGACTTCTCATTTCTAACACAGAGTGGCAGAGTTCAAGCTAAGACAGCAGTCTATGTTTGTTCTATTTCCAAATAAAATCTGGCAGATGTTTCCCAAGAATGGAATAAATCCTGGAAGGCCAAAGATGATTTATTAATATCATACAAGACTTTTTAATTTTTAAAACAAGAGCTTTTGAAGCTTCTGTGATCTAGATATTGACACAGGCTCACTCAGACCTCACTCATTTGGATATCTACCAGATGTTGAACAAGGCCCACATCCTTTTAAATCCCCCCTTTTTCATAGTTTTAGAATGTCTATACCGTGATGTCAAGAGAAAAAACACACACAAGCCTATGGGAACATCCAAGTGTTTTGCTCCAACCATGAATGTCAGTGTAACTAAATCAAGAGATTGTATTGTGACCTCTATGCTCAGCCACTGGTCTTTGGTCTTTGTTACCTAGTTTATCACTGTTTACATCAAGAAAGAAAGAACAGCCAAAACTGGTTTGGCTCAGTGGATAGAGCGTTGGCCTATGGACTGAAGGGTCCCAGGTTTGATTCCGGTCAAGGGCATGTACCTTGGTTACGGGCACATCCCCAGAGGGGAGTGTGTAGGAAGCAGCTGATCGATTCTCTCTCATCTATGTTTCTAACTCTCTATCCCTCTCTCTTACTCTCTGTAAAAAATCAATAAAATATATTTTTAAAAAAATAAAGAAAGAAAGAACACTCACCCCCTAACTGTCTTGTATGGCAATGCAATTAAAATGCAATCAGTCCTCTGCCTGGTCAAGGCTGGGATGGGTGTAGGCATTTGCATACGTGTAGATGGCGTTTGATATTGATAGAGGATTCTGAAGTATTGGTTAATAATGCTTAGTTTATTTTTTCTCACAACTTCATAGCACCCACAACAAAGAGCCACAGAGAGGAGAATGCTCAGGAGTCCCCCTCTTTTTGATAAATATGCTAATGACCTCAAGCCAAGTGTTAATGCGGGTCATCCTTTGATAAGAGTTAACAATTAACTGTTGAGACCATGGGGTAGCTTTTAGAGAGAAAGCATTTTCAAGCCAGTGGTGGAATAGATTCGCTTTTTGAGAGGTTAATGAGAAGGTGACTGATCTTTGAATCTGGGGTCTCACGGGCCTTTTCTGAGAGGAAAAAAAAATCAGTTTTTACTTCTCATTGATGCCATCCGCGTCTTTTATTCTTCTGTCAGCAACGCTATAAGGTTCTGAGGGATTCGGGGAACTATGGTGAAACTATCCAAACCAATGATTTGTTCTACTCAAAAGTGGTTTTTTTTAAAGAAATGTTTGGTTTTTCCCCAATATAGATGCATCTGCTGTGTTTCCTCCCAGCCCGCCCTTCTCCTAAGCGATGCTTAATTAAGTAGTGCACCGCGTGACACATTGTGGTAAAGGCAGTTGGCCAACAAGGGGCTATAAGATCTAAGATATAGGGCAACTGCATTTCAGACCAAAGTGAAGAATCCTTTTATGCAGGGGAATATGAGACCCAGCAACTGTACTCTTCATTTCTTCTTCTCTGGCCCCTAGTAGAGTTATCAGAGATGTCCCCACTGCGAGTGGGAGGGGGGTTCTCGGGGTACCGCTGGCCTAAGCATTTCCAGAGACCCCCGTGGGAGGATGGGATAGGGTAGAATCCTTGTCTTCCTGTGTCACTCCGTATATATCTATCCTTAGTGAAATGGTGTCCCACGTTTTCATATCCTTTTAGTAAGTGATGTGTCTTGCTGTCACTAACCAAGTCTTAGCATTTCTTGACCTCACACACAGATGAACTAATTGGTAGGAATCGGGGAGTTCAGGGCTGTACAATGTGTAAAGCAACCCCAACCGAAGAAGGTTTGGCAAGTCATTAGCCAGATTGTGTAAGTCTTGCCGGGGCCATGGTTTCATAAGATCTGCCATTTTGGTCATCAGACTCACATCCCTTATAAAATATGAAAGAATGGCCAGATTGTTTAAGTCTTGTCAGGGCCATGGTTTAATAAGATCTGCCATTTTGGTCATCAGACTCACATCCCTTATAAAATATGAAGGAATGGCCAAAGCCGGTTTGGCTCAGTGGATAGAGTGTCGGCCTGTGGACTGAAAGGTCCCAGGTTCGATTCCGGTCAAGGGCATGTACCTCGGTTGCGGGCACATCCCCAGTAGGGAGTGTGCAGAAGGCAGCTGATCAATGATTCTTTCTCATCGATGTTTCTAACTCTCTATCCCTCTCCCTTCCTCTCTGTGGAAAATCAGTAAAAATATATTTTTTAAAAATAAAAATAAAATGTATGTTATATGGATTTCAGAGAGGAAAGGAGAGGGAGCGAGAGGTGGAAGCATCAATGAGGAGAGAGAATCATTGATCAGCTGCCTCCTGCGTGGCCCACACTGGGGATGGAGGCCTGCAAAATGCACCTGCAATCTCCTGTGCCCTTTAAGTGCATTCGGGAGCCCAAATTCCAGACTCACTTCTCTACTAACCTCCTGGGACACTCCTGGGACACTCACTTCTCTGCTTACCTCCTGACACTGTGCTAGTCAGATATTTCTTAAGCAAACTGTGACATCCCTCAACTCCCTTGGATCCTCAGGGGCGCTGGAGTTTCTCACATCAGTCTTCATTTCTGGCCATCACGGCAGACCACAACGGTTGGTATTTTTAAAGAATAAGAAAAAAAATCCCTCTTTCTTCCCTTGACCTTCCTGCAGGTTCTGCTGGAAATAGACACGTTTCCTGCGTCGTTTTCTCGCTCTCTGCTGCTGCTCTCTCCCTTGGACCCTGATGCCTGTGGCCTTAATGGCTTTCCAGGGCATCCGTATGTGTCTCTCTCTTTATTCCCCCTCCTCGCAGGCGAGGCTCTGGATCTCACGATCTCATCCCCGGGCCCTCTCCCTGCCTGGCCTGGTGTTCCTGCACACGGGACCCGGCCGGCTCGTAAAACGTCTCTTTATGTACTTTATTACTTAAACTCTTTACCCGCCGGCAGGAGCCCTTTAACGGAATCACATTGAATTGACTTTCTCCCACCAAATCAAATCTCGCCGGTCCCAGTTCGGTTGTCTTTGTCAATATGTATTTTATAAATGGAGAGAATTAACAGATGCTGTCAGAGCAGACGTGCTGGGGCAGCGCTTATGCTTTTAGTGCTCTCCCCGGGCGGGCGGGCGGGCGGGCGGGCGGTGGAGGAGGCTCAGGCAGGCGTCCCGGGACGGGGGCCGTGCCTGTCATTTGGGCGGATATGTATTCTTAACCGTCTTCCCTGACCATATTTTTTAAGCCGCTTTATGGCTCTCTTTATATTCTTAGTGTTTGCTCCTCCGGTTTTATCCTTTCTGCCATTAATCTTGGGTTGAACTTGATTACATCCTTGGGTGTTAAAAGAGGAGAATGAAAGGTGGTCGGAGGAGGACAGGGTTTGTAGGTGAGTTTGGTGTTTGATATTGGAGTATATGAGCCACGGTTGGCGTGGCTCGGTGGTTGAACATCAACCTGTGAGCCAGGAGGCCGTGGTTTTATTTCTGGTCAGGGCACAGGCCTGGGTGGCAGGCCAATCTCCAGTAGGGGGCATGCAGGAGGCAGCCAATCAATGATTCTTTCTCATCATTGATGTTTCCTTTTAAAAAAATATATTTTATTGGTTTTTTACAGAGAGGAAGGGAGAGGGATAGAGAGTAAGAAATGTCGATGAGAGAGAAACATGGACCAGCTGCCTCCTGTACACCCCCCACTGGGGATGTGCCCGCAACCAAGGTACATGCCCTTGACCGGAATCGAACCTGGGACCTTTCAGTCCGCAGGCCGATGCTCTATCCACTGAGCCAAACCGGTTAGGGATCATCATTGATGTTTCTATCTCTCTCTCCCTCTCCTTACTCTCTGAAGTCAGTAAAAATGCATTGAAAACAAACAAACACACACAGGACAGGTTTTTCTGTTCGTCATGGGAAACTGAAGGAGAGACCTTTGGAACCAGTGGCCTTGTTTCGGTTATAAATGTCCCTGCAGCCTTTCCTGGGGAACTCTGAGAGACTGTTGTCCTGGAAGAGAACACGGGAGTTTCATGCCCCAGACTCAGGCCTGAGCCGAATGAATGGCACCAGCGTTAGTTACCTGAGGTGGCATTTGGGGACTTTGCTAAACAGGGACGCGCAGCATCCTGGAAGGGGGCAGTGGAAGAATATTTCTCCCTGCCCGGGGGGGCTCAGTTGATTGGAGCATCCACCGTTATACCAAAGGGTTTCGGATTCAGTTCCTGGTCAGGGCACACAGCTAAGGTTGCAGGTTCGATCCCCGGTCAGGGAGCATACGGAAGGATAGATGTTTGCCTATCACATAGTTATTTCTCTATTTCTCCATCTCTCTTTATTCCTTCCTCTCTCTCTCAAATATCAAAACATATCCTTGGTTGAGTATTAAAAAGAAAAAAGAAAGAGTCTTTCACAGGAAGATTTCCATGACATAATGAATATATTGAATGTATGATGCTGTGTAAATGCTACAGAATAAGTTGCCACTACTTGAGGGCATTTTTACTCTACCTCCTCATTCTCATGCTTGTGGTAGTAGCCGTGGAGCCACCTACTGGTGAAGGCAGGCATGCATTTATTTTCTCTCAGTCCCCGCCACCAGTTTTGTTTGTCCTAAGGACTAATCACAGACTTCTTTTATTTTTTTTCATTCCTCTAGGCCTCAACTGTATCTCTCAGCTAAAAGGTGGTTCTCACGATCAATCTCAGAGTTCCACAATGATCTGTCATATTCTAGACTCATTTTTTTAAAACTACAGTACTGATTTCACCTCAAAAGCATGATTCATAAATGCTGGGGTTTTTTGCGGGGTTTTTGTTTTGTTTTGTTTTTTTAGAAAAATGAGCACCTGTTTTGAAGATTTAAGAATTTAGAAATCCATCGGGCCCATATGTCTATGCATGTTTTCGTTTTCAGCTCTTGCCATTGAATAAGAATTGGTAACATATTGGAAGTAGTTATAATACCAAGAGCCAAAAACTCTTTCCTCCATAGTGTTCTCAGTTGTAGCCAATACAGTGGAAGCTCTCCATTGGATATTGATGCAGTTTGCAAAGACACTCATTCACTACACATGCTTTTTTAAAAAAAAATATATATATATATATATTATTGATATTTTACAGAGAGGAAGGGAGAGAGAGAGAGGTAGAAACGTCGATGAGAGAGAAACATCGACCAGCTGCCTCCTGCACACCCCCTACCGGGGATGTGCCCGCAGCCAATGCACATGCCCTTGACCGGAATCGAACCTGGGACCCCTCAGTCCGCAGACCGACGCTCTATCCACTAAGCCAATCCGGCTTCGGCTACACATGCTTTTTAATCTCTGAAGTAAACATCTAATATTTTAATAACTAGCTCAGAGAGACTCTACACCTTTGCACAAATTAAATGGAGAGCCTTCATATTAAAAAAACAATAGATCAGCCCAGCAGTGATCCTCGGCCTGCTTTTGTTTTCCTTGGGCCTTGCTCAGAATCATGCATTCTGCGTGCCAGAGGTCAAAAGTCAAGTGCCACACGCGATCAGTTAGGTTGGGGTGTCAAGAGCGACGGCGGTGCGGTTTGGGGGAGATGGTGCCACTCGGAACCCGGGCTCATTCATGCTGACGTGATGCACCCTGGGACTTTCTCCCAAGCCCGCTCCGGAACATCTGCTCTCCCTAAGTGAGTTAGTGCGCGTCAGGCGTCTTTATGTCAGGAGAGCGGCGTGATGGATGCGGGCTTCGGGAAAGGCTGCATAAAAATCTGGTGTGCCGTTCTGGCCATTAAGTGAAATTACTATTTAAATTAATGGCTCTGTCACAGTTTATCTGTGCAAAGAATGAACGCTGATTAGGGTATTAAGTAATTAGCAATTTATCACCCTGGAACAAGGTTGATAATAATTAAAGAAGTAATGGTTTACCAAAGGAACTAGAAAGGGAGTCACTTCTTGTTATGCGGGTGAAATCTAGGCTGGAAATTTTAATTCCAGGGAAACGCACATGAAACTCTGGGCGAAAGGAAGCATCTCTCGCTCTCTCTTGATTTTTTTGATTTTTTTTCCTGGTGTAAAAGCTGTTCATTAGCGGGGTTTTAGTTGGCCTGTCAAAAAGTCCCTCAGAGCGATCCGATGACTGCTCAGGACTTGGGAATTGGGTCAGCATCTGCATTTTGATTTTCTGCGTACAGCATGGTGAACCCGTAAAGTGATCTGGATTGGGGAGTGGGGGGAGAAAGGGGGCAGGTTATTTTTCCCTAAGGGGCCAGTTTTTAGAATTTGAGAATTTGATGGCTCTTTAAAATGAAAACATGAAGTATTTTAAGAAAACGGCCAGAGAGAAAAAAATAATAGTAAAGAAAGAATCCAAGGTGGCATTTACATGTCTGATCTCAAGGCATCAGAAATACAGCCAAATAATATAAAAACTGAAGTTGTGGGGTTTGTTGTGTGTGTGTGTGTGTGTGTGTGTGTGTGTGTGTGTGAGAGAGAGAGAGAGAGAGAGAGAGAGAGAGAGATTTCATCCATCATAATCAAGACTCAGCCTGCAGTGATAGTCCTGCGTGTGCACCTATTCCAGAGGACTTTCCCTGGAAATGTTAAAACAACCGAAATTGTTTACAAAACACCAGAGAAAACCAGTCAACTTTTAAACCCATGACTTTGCGCAGTTACATCAGAACATGTTAAAACTCAGTTATGCTCCACGGATGTCGTTAACTGTGAATACAAATGCAAGTAATGGGAGATAGTTTTGAAGTTGAAGGTCAGTGGGAGAGTTCTTTGAAGTTATGCGTGGGTAAGCATCCTTCTTGAGGCACATGCCAAGCCAGTGTCTAGATTCGATGATTTAAAAAAACAATAACAGCCGAAACCGGTGTGGCTCAGTGGATAGAGCGTTGGCCTGTGGACTGAAAGGTCCCAGGTTCGATTCCGGTCAAGGGCATGTACCTTGGTTGCGGGCACATCCCCAGTAAGGGGCGTACAAGAGGCAGCTGATCGATGATTCTCTCTCATCAATGTTTCTAACTCTCTATCCCTCTCTCTTCCCCTCTGTAAAAAAATCAGTAAAATATATATTTTTTTAAAAACAATAACAAAATGCCTCTTAAAACTGGTTGGTCTGTTATTAGGAGTATCTTTCATGGCACGTGTGTTTGTACAAGGCCAGGTTCAACTTGCCAGGAACCCATGGCAGTCTGAAGCTGAGGTTCTTTATGTTACCAATCGGGTAACTGCCAGGGCCTGAGGGTTGGATCCCCAGGCCTGCAGGGGAGGGCCGTTAGGGGCAAACAGGGTGGCAGGGAAGCAGTTAGGCATACTCCAGCAGTCTCCTCTGCTTTCTCCCCTTTTCTAAACATCATCCCCCCTCTGACGTTTGCCGTTGCAGGCATGTCCTGTTGCGGCCAGGACTATGTGAGTGTGGCAGAGACCAGATGCTGCTCGGCCTCCAGCGGAGCCTCGAGGCCACACGCCCGGAAGAACGGCTGGGGGCCGGTGAAATGCTGCGAGACCGCGCTGATCCCAGAGAGCCAGGCCTGCTGCAACGGAGCTGGCTATGACCCCCTGGCATACGTCTGCTTCGACAAGGCTCCCACCGGAACCGGGGCGACGGTAAGGGACTGGAAACCTCTCAGAGGGAGGCACGAACTGGAGGACTGAGAGAGAGTACATCATCCGAGGCGATTGTTCTGGAATGGGAATGTCAAAACCGCTATGTGCATTATTCATCTCCGCACTGCATCCATATTAACACCCAGCGAGCGCGCTGTGATTGGTGTCAGTGTAGAAGGTTCTAAGGGAATTAATAATGCTGAGCTAGCTGTCTTCCAGGAGCCTTACCCAGAGCTTCCGGTCTGGGCAGGACTGAAACGCCTGCGTGCCCAGGAGAGCCGGGGCCTGGCGTGGCGCCATCTCATGCCTGCGGGTGCCATGGAGGGAAACACAGGGAGATTCTAGCTCAGGGGTGGGCGAACTTTTTGACTCGAGGGCCACAGTGGGTTCTTAAACTGGACCGGAGGGCCGGAACAAAAGTAGCCTGACCGTACTGGCACTCTCCTCTTGGGCTGCTGGTGAAGGAGCGGAGGGGAGAGCAAGAGAACCCTCACTCTTTCAGCTCGGCGGGCCGATAGAACAGCCAAACGGGCCGGATCTGGCCCGAGGGCTGTAGTTTGCCCACGGCTGTTCTAGCTACTGCTCTCTAGCCCCTCAACCTGAACCCACCATTTTTCTCTGATAGAGACCTTAGATCCAGCAAATTCACTTAGTTGCAAACAACTGTAAACCTACTTCTGCCCCACCCTGTATTGACCTGTATATATCCCTGTAAAATTTGGAATAGTGAAATATTTTATTTCGTGAGATTAAAACATATTAGGGTTTATCAAAATATATTTAAAAAATCTAGAGGTTCATCAGAGATAAGACTTACAAGCATCCTATATAATAAATGCAAATCAACCAGTCACTGCAGAACAACCAGTCACAGAGCGAGGGCCTTGTTCAACTGGATCTTGAACCCAAGTCTGTGTCACTTCAGCATAAATGCTCTTGCTTACACACAAACTGCCTTTGCTTCTCTTTTGTACTCATTTTGAGAGATTCATTCATGAACTTGATGGGAGAAAATGTCATTAAAAGTTGTACAACCTGCCAAAAGCGGTTTGGCTCAGTGGATAGAGCGTTAGCCTGTGGACTGAAGGGTCCTGGGTTCGATTCCAGTCAAGGGCATGTACCTTGGTTGCGGGCACATCCCCAGTAGGGGGTGTGCAGGAGGTAGCTAATCAATGTTTCTCTTTCATGGATATTTCTTACTCTCTATCCCTCTCTCTTCCTCTCTGTAAAAAATCAATCAAATATATATATTTTTTAAAGTTGTACAACCTGACCCCATGTCTACCTAGATGAAATAGTAAAGTCCTCTTCCCTCTCTCTCTCCCTCTCCTCCACCCCCGCCACCTGGCCTAGGACACCCCTGAAGCGTGCGGCACTGTCTGCCCAGAGTCTGTGGTGGCCACAGCACATTGCGGCCGGTGTGACTTCAACTCCACCAGCCACGTCTGCACCGTGACCAGAGGGTCTCGCAGCTCCATGGAGAAGGCACCCGTGGAAGAAGCGTGCTCCTCTGCGGAAGAGCGGGTGCACACGGGAAGCGCAGACGCGTTCTCCTTCACAGGTAACGGGAAGGGTGCGCTCACTGCCCGTGCCACACGAGGGGTTGAGAGAAATTGCTGACCGCGGGTTGATTTCACTCTGACATCGTCTTCCTCCTCCATCTGATGGCAGTTCATTCTGTCACCCTGGGGGCCAGCGAGTCACGGGCCCTTTAAAGGCACAGTCTGGTTTTGTTCAAAGTTAGCAGTTTAAATACTTTTAAGTTTAACTTTAAAAAAGGAGGCAAGCTATTTTAAAGTAAACTTGCAGAGCATAAGGGACGAAGAAATAAATAAACAGTTCACCTTCATGCAGCAAGGTACAGATGTTAAATGACATGCTATGATATGAATTTTTAGTGATGGAACGATACACATTTTTAAAGGATTACTATGTTAGCTAGAAGTGATTGAAGACAAACATGTCCGGGGCAGTTAAGCAATTAACGAGTAAATATTGAACATCCCCCCAAACAAAACCCTCTGTTATCAGAAGACTAACCCCATATAACTGTACAAAATGATCTTGAGATACAAAGTTAAAAAAAAAGGAAATTCTGCTTCTTCCAATGGGAAAAAGAGCTCTGAAAAAAAGAGATTATTGAGGAAAAGTAACATTTCAACACATGATTCACTTTGTGTAAAGTAATCAAGAAAAGTAACTAGGAAAGGGTCAAAGTAACAATAATAAAATAGCAGCGGCTGTTATGAAATGCTAGTGGATCTACTGAGTATAAGGCATTCCCAGGCGCCCTTTGAGTCCCACAACAAAACTACATTTAGTTTCCATCTCCTCACTGCAGAAGCTGAGGCTCGGAGAGTCTAGGTCACTCGCTCAAGGTCACAGGGCGAGGGCCTTGTTCACCTGGATCCTGAATCCCAAGTCTGTGTCACTTCAACATAAATGCTCTTTCTGGCACTCAAACTGCCTTCACTTCTCTTTTTTACTCATTTTACTCATTTACTCATAAGAGTTGAAAAAAAAAGAATAAGAATGCTGTTATGGACTGGAAGCATCTCAGGAAAATAAAGGAATGAGGGCAAGAGATGAAAGGGTGAAAAAGAGAAGAAGGAAACCTAGTAGAAGAAAAAAAACGAGGAACTGAAATGAGGAATGAACTCGAAGGGTGGGGAAATAACAGTATCAAGAGCTGGTTCAATCTGCTGAGCAAAGAGGTTCCAACGCACAGCGGCCATCTGTGAGTGAGTGGATGGGGTGGGCACCTCAACCCATAGTCACTCAGGGATCCAGATTCCTCCCATGTCATGGCTCCTGGTGCCTGGGGCACTGCGCTTGTCCACACGTTGCAGCCCGAGGTACCATTTCCTAGTTTTAGCCCATAAGCAGGGGACAAGACCAGCAATGGAGGGCAGTGACTTCCTCTTTAGAAAGTGATGCACACAAGGAGCCCATTATCACTTCCATGCCCTTCCCTTGTTGAGATCTCAGTCATGTGATCACACCAAGCTGCAGAGAACACTGGGAAATGCAGTCTCTGACCAGAATGGAAGGGAAATCTGCAGACCATCTGGTGGTCATCACAGGAAACTAGGGGTAGACACAGTCTTAGCAGAAAAATGGGAACAGGAGATAATCTCTTATGTTTGGTGGCAATTGACCTTTTATGAAGTTCTTCCATATAATTTAATTGCATTTCATTTTCGTGCTAATTCTATAAGGTGGGCAGGGCTAATTGTTTAAGATATAAGAAGAATGTGGTCAAACAGTCTACGTGGATGGACTAAAAATTAAATCTCGTGTAGACGTGGAGCTAGAGCAGGTGTCTGGTTGGCATAGATGGCTGGTTTGGGGTCTGTCTCAGTTGTGGTTTGTTGGGAGGGGAGAGCAGAACACAATCATTCGTCTTCACTAACCACGATACACTCACTTTCGAGTCCTGCATTTCATAACAGGTGCGTCATAATCCATAGGGTGACTAATCAAATTATATTAACACCATCAGAATTGGTGATATTTAAATGATGAAACTAGAAAAGAAAGTTGGCAAACCTGCCCCCTGCAGGAGAGAGGGAGTATGAACTGAGGAAGCAAGGACATCCCATGGACATCAGTCTAGGGCTTTTCTTTTGGAATCATTGCTTGGATGTGCCCACATTCCTCTGGTCAGAAAAGGAGAATTCTGTTCTGTGCCATTCCCTATCTCTGCATCTATGAAACATGGGAGATATTTGTTATGATTCATAGAATCAAGACATTAGAGATTTATTTCCAGCGAGAGGATTGGAGCTTTAAGCCTTTAAAAAAATGTTTAAATGTTTTGCTATTCATTTGCAATATGATGGTAATCTAAATTTTTTAAAAATATTCTACCATTCACTGTCTCTCTCTCTAGATGCGAACCTGGAGCCCTATACGACTTACGAGTATAGGATTTCGGCTTGGAATGGCTGCGGGCGGGGATTCAGCGGAGCTGTTAGAGCCATCATGAAAGAGGACATGCCTCGGGGAGTGAGTCCCCCTCAGTGGGTCAGAACGGGCCATCCTGAAGATGGAATAGTCCTAACCTGGAAGGAACCCCTACAGCCAAATGGTACTAAGCTGCTTTTAGGATAGTAACACCGTAGTTCCGTGAGCACATTGGAATGAGTGTCATCTACACGTAATCAGCATGCATCTAACCCAGGGGTGGGCAAACTTTTTGACTCGAGGGCCACCATGGGTTCTTAAACTGGACCGGAGGGCCGGAGCAAAAGCAACCTGACCATGCTGGCACTCTCATCTTGAGCTGCTGGGGACGGAGCGGAGGGGAGAGCAAGAGAACCCTCCGCTCTTTCGGCTCCGCGGGCCGGATAGAACAGAGGACCAGGCAGGATCCGGCCCTCGGGCCATAGTTTGCCCACGGCTGATAACCCTAAAAAGTATTTCCTGATCAAGTGCACTCGAGGTTTGTACCAACCAGTCATTCCTTTTGTGAAATAGCCCACGTACATTGTGAGCCCCCAATATTTTTTTTTTTAAATCCTAGCCTTTACCTGGGTTGCTCTGACAAATAAAGCAGGTTATGGGAAGGCGAAATAGTTTTAATATTGAGAGTAAATTTGTTTGCTAGTGAGGGGAAATAAGCATAAATGACTCTGATTAGCTATGTCAAGAATCCATCTCCTCCCTAAGAGTGCGTATAATTAAGAACGCTTTGCTCATGGCAATGTGATAGCAAACGGAAATTAAATACATAACGCCACAGCATCCCATTTGTTCCGAGCTCTAAGGCGTGTGCGTTGCTTGCAAATGGTTACAAGGTTGTGATGCTCCAATACAAGCATTTCCCCCGTCTCCTTTAGGTCACGTCGTTGACTACATTCTTCTCCGAGATGGAGCGGAATATTATCGCGGAAGGTCATTGACCTTCTCTGATACAACGGGAATTCAGCCTTCTCAGGAACATTCGGACCAGCTGAAAGCTTGCACGGTTGCGGGCTGTGCCCCCAGCGGCGAGGTAAGGGGAGTTGGCCTCACCCCCAGGTGAAGTTATCCGCTGGGAAGACCATCTAATGTCTAGGTCAAGAGTGATTTGCCAAGTGATAGGATACAGTGTTTCTCTAGATGTCGTGTTGAGGGTATTCAGGTAGCATTTCAATTGAGTACTAATACTTATGCCTCTCAGACGAGAGGTCACTGTTGGAAAGATTTATCCAAATATCAGAGTTTCATAAATAAATAAGAATACTTGAATCTGTATATCCTTTTTTATCACAGTTTTCTTCCATCAACTCTTTTTTATTTTTTTTAAATATATTTTATTGATTTCAGAGAGGTAGGGAGGGAAGGAAAGAGAGATAGAAACATCAGTGATGAGAAGGAATCATTGATAGGCTGCCTCCACACTGGGGACCAAACCCACAACCCTGGCACATGCGCCACAACCGGGAATCGAACCGTGACCTCCTGGTTCATAGGTGGACACTCAACCACTGAGCCACTGCAGCTGGGCCCACTAACTATTTTTAGATGTTCTTCTATAAATCCATGATAATTCCCAAACCAATATTCAGTTTAAAGGGGTTTCTATATACCGTATTTGCCGGCGTATAAGACGATTTTTTGGCCCTGAAAAATATGCCTCCAAGTGGGGGTAGTCTTATACGGCGAGTATATAACAAACTCTGTATTTTTAGTGGAAATGTTAGGGGGTCGTCTTATACGCCAGCAAATACGTATTTTTCAGGGCCAAAAAATCATCTTATACGCCAGCAAATACAATTTTTAAAAAGTTCTTGGAAAACAAAAGTTTAAAAAAAAATTAAAAAAAAAGAGCAAAAGAAGCTTAGAAAATAAAATGTAAGGGTTCTGCAACAACCTTGCCAAGAAATACTGTGGCCCTGAACTTTGGCAGCGGGGTCAGGATGGCGACTCAGAAAGACCCAGCAGGCATCAGAGGGTAAGATAGACGGGACTTCATGGTTAACTGTATGCAGAGAAATGAAAGGTGTGAGTACTGGGTGGTTTCAAGGTATCTGGCTGGAGCAGTGTGTGGGTGACAGTGCCATCGTGCAAGCCAAGAAAAAAATCAAAATAGGAAGAAGTTAAATATTAAGATGAAAGTTTGGGTAGTTTTTAAATCCATACTTAACAGAAGGAGCTAACAGCAGAGTGGAGGGAGAGAATATTATTTGGTACTTTATGCAAAAATAACACGTAAGAAGCAGAACTAACAAGGGAGTGGATGGCTCAATGGTTGAGCATCGACTCATGAACCAGCGGGTCATGGTTCAGTTCCTGGTCAGGTCAGGGCGCATTCTCTGATTGCAGGCTCCATCCCCAGCAGTGGGCATGCAGGAGGCAATTAGTCGATGATTCTCTAGCATCATTGATGTTCCTCTCCTTTCTCTCCTCTCTTCCTTTCTGAAATAATAATAAAAATATATACCGTATTTGCCGGCGTATAAGACGATTTTTTGGCCCTGAAAAATATGTATTTGCCGGCGTATAAGACGACTGGGCGTATAAGACGACCCCCTAACATTTCCACTAAAAATACAGAGTTTGTTATATACTTGCCGTATAAGACTACCCCCCACTTGGAGGCATATTTTTCAGGGCCAAAAAATTGTCTTATACGCCGGCAAATATGGTATATATCTGCAGTTTGCTAGATAGTTGTATGAGGGAGGTTGAAGCAAGAAGTGTTTGACTGTGGTCCAAGCAGAAGAGCATAGGTGATGAGCATTAGGGAATGTTGTGAGTGAAACGAAGGCAGAAAACCCCACCCAGGGACTGGGAGAGACAAACCCTCCAGGAGATAGTAAAGAGCCATCATCACAGAGGATGCTCAGGAAGAAACAGACTCACCCACAGAAGGTCCGGTCCTTACACGTCGTTCCATCCTGAGAGACACGACCTCCTCAGACCCTGCACGAGAACTGTCCAAGTCAGCCATTCAGCCAGCCTGAGTTCAGCTTTACAGTCCACAGACCCTCCCTGAAACCTGTCCCCCCGGGGGCAGATGGCAGCTGATGGTCCCCATCAGAAATCAGGACCTGAGCAGTCCATGCAAAACCCATCTGTCTGCACAGGCATAGCTCATACTTACCACTGCCCCCCCCCCCAAAAAAAAGATACAAATAGTTAAAAGGTAAAATCAGAGTAAATTCTGTGAAAAACAGCACACAAATGCAACCCCTTTCATCCCCAAGTCATATTTCGACAACGTTGCACAAATACCTGGCCGATGTGCTCTTTTCCTTCTCACTTGGTCCGTTCCCCGAACTTTGGGGCAGACACTGTAGCGTCACCCAAGGATCACAGGAAGCCTGGGAGACCGAGGTCTGCCCGTGTATGCCGCTCACAGCGGCGTGTCCTGTGCACGCGAGCTCAGATGTGGCTTTCGGCGCCATGTTCACCGGCGCTTACCATGTACGAAATCAGGCTGTTAAAATGCAGAGACACTCCCGGGCCATATGGGGGAGAGTTATCGAGAGTTCTCCAGGCTGACAGTCTGCCAGCCAGGTCTCACTCGTTTAAATGGAGGGCTGCTCTCGGCCGCCGGAATGGCTGTTGAGCCTGGTTGTGATGAATGGTAGCCAGAGGCCCCCGGAATGCGTTCAAGGTCGGATTTTGTTGTTTTGATAGGATGGGAGGGAAGGGATCAAAGAAAGAGGGGGCCCTTTTCCAAGCCCCTGCTCACGATGTGCCAGGCTAGGCAACATTTTAAAAATAGCCAGGCCGGCGTGGCTCAGTGGTTGAGTGTCGACCTATGAACCAGGAGGTCACGGTTCGATTCCCGGTCAGGGCACAGGCCTAGGTTGTGGGCTGGATCCAGGGTGTGGAGCGTGCAGGAGGCAGCCGATCAATGATTCTCTCTCATCATGGATGTTTCATCTCCCCCTTTCTCTTTCTCTCTGCAATGATTTAAAAAAAAATACTTGTATTTGAAACAAAAGGGGCATTCTCATGGGTGGGAATACCCAGTGCACCCCTGTGATAAAGGCTGTTTGACCCGTGTTTCAGGTGGCTGTCACTACCCCCCAAGGGGTCCCCCAGAGTGTCCCACCACCGAGGGTCGCAGCCCCCAGGGCCGACGCCCTGCACTTGAGCTGGGATGCCCCCGAGAAGCCAAATGGCGTCGTTAAGGAGTACCAGCTCCTCCGGCAGGTTGGGAAAGGGCTCATCCACGCGGATACCACCGACAGGAGGGAACATACGGTCGCAGGTAAAACCTACCGGAAGCGTCTGTCCTTGTGGTTGGGGGGCCGAGCCTCCCAGGGGTGTGTACGTGATAGATGAGGTCACTGCGAAAGGACGCGTTCTCTTGACATATGGTCAGGTCCCGCTTACCCACGCTAATCGAAGGAGCCACACTGACAGCAATAAGCCACAACAGCGGATCCCTTCAGAAATAATTCCTCTTTGGCTTTGATACGCATCATGTGTAGGGGTTTTGCATCAGTGTTCACTTTTCATTCTCCCTACCCCCCCCCCCCCCCGACAGACAGAAAGATGCATTTTCATTCCCCAAGGATACACTCCCGGGTAACGGGGCGAAGGTAGCCAAAAAAGCATTGAAAGCGCAAGAGGGGGAGGGGGAAGGGACCAACATTTATCTACCAAGCCAGCAATGAATACGCAGAAGAGTTGACAGTTGACTGGTTGTGACAGCTTGTAATTATTAACATCAATTAATAAGTGCGTTATACGTATTGTTTATTATAACAGTTTATAATTAGCTTTGATAGTAGAATAGCAGTGCGGTGTAACAGTATAATGCTAGATAATTACTGGTAGTGATTGTAATGATAATGAACCTGTTTGAGCTTCAATGTCACTTCCGTAGGAGAGAAGGCTTTTTTTTTTCTGAGGTCCCCAATCTAGGTGTGGCTCCCCGAACACACCACCCCATCACCTGCGCTCCATTTTTGTCATCGACTTGTCGCTGCCCGATGTTTTCGTTGGTTTTCTCTTTGTCTTTTTATGTCTCTTCCCGCTGGGATGTAAGCTGTAGGCGAGCTTCAGCCACCAGGTCTTCCGTTTGGTCCATTTGTGCTGTTTTAGATCAATTTAGAGAACACATCGCTTGGGGCGGGGGGAAGGGGGGGGGGGATACAGCCCTAAAGAGAGAGTTCTCTGTTGAAAGAGCAAATACACCTCATTCAGCAAAACCTGACCGAGTTCACAGCCACCCAGGACTAGCCCCGGAGAGCAGGAAGGGTGTGCTAGGTAGGCATTGGATGACCCAACCCCCCGAGATCTATGGAGTGCAGACGCATTTGATCTGCCGGGCAAATTCAGCACCATGGATAGCGGGCCAACCTCTTTGAACACCAGAAACAGTGTTTTATATGAGTTGACTGCTTTATTGAGGTCACGGAATGAACTCAAAGAAGCGAGTGTATTTCACAGTTCATCTCAGAGGTTTGACGAAGAGCTGCTTGGACCCCCTGGGATGAGTGCTTTCATTTCCTCATCCTTTCCCAAACCTCAGCATCCCCCCGGGTAGCAGCGCATCCCTGATGAAGTTGTACCCATAGTCATCCTGGAACCTGAAATCTAGGTCCTGCAAAGAGACAGCAGGGGAGCGAGCGCCGTGCCCCAGCCCCATTGTCTCTGTGCTCATTTTTAATTACCACCAAGCCTTGGAAACATGATCCCTTAAATGCTTTGTGGGAGCAGCGGCGAGTGCACTCCTCGCGCGGCGATCCATAAATTGCTTATAATCCTCTCAAGATGTTAAAAAAAGCATTAAGTAATTGGAGACAGGAAGTCCTCGGTTAATTATTTAGAGGCGTTATCAATGCTCTAAGTAAACCGGCGCGTGTTGGCTGCTATCTCAACTGAGCCGGATTCCGCGGGGACGAGGGAGCAGCGCCATCATCTTCTCATATTCGCTAATGCAAACAGCACATGGCAGCTTGTCAATAACGGGCCCCTTCCTATCGCCGGCCACCGCACATGGCCGGCCGCCGGCCAGCACCCAGCGATCGGGCCGTCAGCGCCGGCACTGCTCCATTCTGGGTTACCTCCGCTTTAGACCGGGGGCCCTCCTCACATCAGCATTGGGGTGGACGCGGGGAAGGGGGATTAACAAAATAATTAGGGCCAGGGAGGACAAAAATGAATTAATCATGTCCTCTTTAGCGGCAGACAGGATGAGAGCTTAGGTGTCTCTTAACTCTAGGGGAGATGTTTTCCTTTAAAAACTCATTGAAAGTCGCTCCGCATTGCATTTCTCTCAAAAAGGAAGACACACTAGCAAGAAGTTAGCAAGGAGAGGCGTTTGCCTTCCGCCCGCATCCTCTTGGAAGCTCATGAAAGCTCCCTGTGCTGAAAGAGCATGTGCAGTGCTCCTTACTAGTAGAGCAGAGAGGACCTGTAGGTGGGCAGGCGGATTTCCTCCACATCGCTTTGTCAGGGGGAAGAATACATAGTTTGACCAGCCATGTCACAAAGTGGGGACATGGCCGAAACCGGTTTGGCTCAGTGGATAGAGCATTGGCCTGTGGACTGAAGAGTCCCAGGTTCGATTCCGGTCAAGGGCATGTACCTAGGTTTCGGGCACATCCCCGGTGTGGGATATGCAGGAGGCAGCTGGTCGATGATTCTTTCTCTTCATTGATGTTTCTCTCTCTCTCTCTCTCTCTCTCTCTCTCTCTCTCTCTCTCTCTCTCTCTCTCTCTCCTTCTCCCTTCCTGTCAGAAATTAGTAAAAATCTCTCTCCTTCTCCCTTCCTGTCAGAAATTAGTAAAAATCTCTCTCCTTCTCCCTTCCTGTCAGAAATTAGTAAAAATCTCTCTCCTTCTCCCTTCCTGTCAGAAATTAGTAAAAATGTAAAGATAGTCCTGGCTAGTGTGGCTCAGTGGTTGAGCGTCGACCCATGAACGAGGAGGTGCTGAGGCAGATCATTATCCACCAGGTGTACCATGCTGATGGACACCCGACAAAAGCTTCCTATAGCTGCCCCGGCCTCTCAGTGACCAAGCTGATAGAGGCACCTGTGGCATTTCATAGTCTTCACGGCTGTTTGATCATTCTTTAGAATGTGATAGGTGTCACCGCAGCATACCTGGATTGCATGCTTCGAAGCAGCGCTGGCTGTCCAAAATTAGAGCGGACAAAAGATCATCTCCTGGCAGTTAGTCTGGAGATTAAACATCAGAAACAAGTTGTTCCTTAGAGAGTACGTCAAACGTAACTTCCACGGGCTTGGGTCTTGTTTCCCAAATCTTATCTTTATGATCCGTAAGCAGACCTTTTGGGATATTTAAGAGATGTCACCTTTCTCTCTAACTGGTCTGCATCCCACGTTGACACACATTTACTCTTAAAGGTGACATTACTTGGACGTGTACTTGTAACGAGTGCGGCTCTTCTATGCCTCTTTCCTTTACAAATAAAGCACACAGCTCCCTGTGGGGAAATCCGTGTAGTTTGCAGAGATGGCGATCGCTGTGCTGCAGTGTTAAATGCCCGGCTCCTCTCCGTGCATTTGCCTTTCTCTCCCACGGTTGCTTCTTCCTCTTTTGACTCAGCGCTGAGTGCTCAAACGATGTTTTCTTTTCTCCTTCTCTTCGACTTCAGGATTAAGTTACAGTCTAAAGCGGCTCCTTGGAGATCTCTCTTTACTTCCGTCCTCTCATCCCGATCAATTCACGGGTGCTTCTCAGTCGGTGTGCCCTTTGCCTTGCCTGTTGCTGATACCTCGTCCATAATCTCATTTTAAGGGCTGCCAATAGAGACTTACTAAAAAAAGGCAGCAAATCCCCGTTGAAATGGGTTGGTGTTATTGAGTCATACGGAGGCATCCATAGAGAAGGTTGTCTCGTTCATGGAAATCACCTCCATCTGATGGCAGCGGATGCTTGCCTTACAGGGTATTTGAACCAAGCCGTTAGTCATCCAGTCCTCTAGCAATATGACAAGCTAATATTAACACCAACTAATTCTCTCCCATTGGTCTGTAGCCCACACAAGCAAGTCTATACTATCATGCCCTCATAGCCCACACGTTGTGATGGAGCGCTTTTGTACGCCTGTCTTCTTTAAACAATATTTCACGAACAATGACCATTTGAAATAGGCACTATTAAGAAGAAATTATTTTTTAAGAACCTCAAAATACCATCCCTGCTCTCAAACTGCTTCCACTCTAAGTGAGGAGTAAGCTACTCAGATGAAATGGTGCGACAGGGGTCAGCGGCAGCCCCTGGTGGACATCACCAGGCAAACTCAGCCCTTGTCCCCGCAGTCTCTGACCTTCCTTCTCGGGTGTTTCCTTCCATGTCTCTTCCGAGCCCTGTGTTTGATCATCTCTCGCATTTCCCCATCAGCTTTTATCAAACATCATGGCTTGGATCTTTCATCACATACCTCATCTGCAAATCAGCTAACTATCAAAATTGTCCAAATCCTCCATCACCACCAGATGGGAGATTGCAGCCAAATAAGTTAGTATCTGCATCTTTTCACTGCACTGATAAGGAAACGTGAAGGGCGCGGATACTGATTCCTGGAGCAGCGCCAGCTACGGCACATCCTTGCTTTAGCAGAGAACCCAGACCATCGCCCTGATCTCCAGTTGAACCAGTTAGTCAGTGGTCTCTTTCCTGTAGCGAGCACCTGCATCGTGCTGGTCGCTCTTAGGAGGGGGCAGTGGTGGGTAAACCAGCGTCCTGTTCTTTCAGAGCCTATGTTATAGAGGGGTTGACGAACAACAAATAGACATATAACAAAATAACAGGTAATGCTTAAGGCTAGGAAGGAAGATAGTAATTTGATTTAAAAAAATGTTGGGTGTCGAGGGTCAAAATCTTTAAACATGTAGCCTTTGAACACGTTTGTGTGAAGTTAGAGTGACACATGGATGTCTCTGGAGGAAGAGGCACCCCATGCAAAGGACACAGTATGTGAAAATGTCCTTCAGAGTTCATGTGAAAGTGGTGACCATCTGGTGCCTGTTATAACTAAGCCCCATTGTTTGACGTACACCCTAAGTCTATTAAAAAATTAAGTTTTGGCAACATTTGAATTTTTCCAAGAATCAAAACAGGCAAGATTAGACTCAGTATATGTTTTGTTGAATGCTTCTGCCAACATAAAGTGTTGTTGAAGTAACCCATTTCACCTTCCCAACAGTCTTAGGAGCTACGTACTACCAGGTAGATCTCCCATTCTATGGATCAGTAGATCAAGAAAAGCCAAATTACTTTCCAAGGTCATCAGCCAGGAAGTGGTCAAATCTAGCAACATAGAACTTGTGTTGTAAATGGATTGCCATTTTTCTCCCTGGGACCTTCTTGTTGAGCTGCTATTGTGCTGTATTTTTCTAAATATCAAAAAAAAAAAAAGTAATAAGCATTGTCCCCTCATCAAATTATGTTTAATCTATGTGTAAAGACAAAACGAACATTCCCCCAAAGCACTACAGCGGTAAGTGAGATGGTCAACTATCTCTCTCATGGTGAAGAAGTACAAAGCTTTAAAAAGGAGGGTCAGTTGGTGTTAATATTAGCTGAATACGGCTCGGGGCTTAAAAGAACATTGAATCTAGCATTCTTTTTTTATTTTTTATTTTTTCCCCCCGCCCCTATTTGTGTACGAAGCAGCTGTAGAAACTGGGCTGGTGAGCCCAGAGAAGAGGCGACTCGGGGGGCATCTGAGAGAACTGTCCACAAATATTTGAAGAGCTGTCATGTGGAAAAAGAAATTAGATTTGCTCTGTACGTCCCTAGGGCTGGAAGTGATGGAAAGAGTCCGCCACAGTCTACGGAAGGACTTTTAAACAAAAAAAGAACCCGGGAGCTCTCTCAACCACGGGGCGGGATCCTTGAGAGAAAGAGGGTTCCCGTCGCCTGGGCCGGGGGAATCGGGAGAAAGGTGGATGGCTGGATTCCCTGAACAAGTCTCTTCGAAGGCTGAGAGTTTCTTACTTCATCAGTGATTAATGAAGTTTCTATTAATACCGAACTGCTCATGAAGCTCCCGTCTTCCTTAAAGGGTATTTTCTGCTCTTTAAAAAAAAAAAGAAAAATTGGATACTCGTCTCGGCAGCTCTGCGTGTCACTTCTGGTGCCTCGTTGCTAATAAATAATCCTCTCCAGATGAACTTGATTTCTTGTTTGCTCTTTCTAGGTCTCCAGCCGTATACCAGCTACAGCTTCGCTCTTACAGCTTGTACATCTGCCGGGTGCGCTTCAAGCGAGCCTTTTCTAGGTCAGACGCCGCAGGCAGCACCTCGAGGTAATTAAAAATACCCCTGGTTTTGGAGGAGATGTTTTCCGGTGGCAACTTCAAGTAAACTCTCTGAACTCTTTTATAACAAACAGGGGAGACGGCGTAACGTCGGTAGGTAAAAAAGAAAATAATATTCTGGGTTTCCGTTCTCCAAGTTTGGGTCGACTATAAGCCTTCCAAGTTAATTCAGCCTTCCATTCTTTTTGTTTTGTTTTGTTTTGTTTTTGTAAGTATATTTTATTGATTTTTTACAGAGAGGAAGAGAGAGGGATAGAGAGTTAGAAACATCGATGAGAGAGAATCATCTATCAGCTGCCTCTTGCACACCCCCTACTGGGGATGTGCCTGCAACCAAGGTACATGCCCTTGACCGGAATCGAACCGGGGACCTTCCAGTCCGCAGGCCGACGCTCTATCCATTGAGCCAAACTGGTTTTGGCCAGCCTTTCTTCTTTAAACCTTTTCGATTTAGTGTTATATACAAGTTGTTATTCTTCTAGACTTGGATATGAAATTCCTCCAAAAATAACAAGTTAGATATTTCTGGAAATTCCTAATATAAGCACCATGCTCCCCGCTGACATGGACTAAAATAATCACTGCCCTCTAGACCTTGCAATCAGGTAGAAGTGTAGAGGACAGGTACCCACACCTGTAGGAAGAGGAAGAATCCAGAAGGTAATGTTCCGAAAGAACAAGTGAACAGGATGCTCAGGTGAATGTGAGGAGGGGGTGCTGACAGCCCATCCGGATACCCAGGGAGCTTTCACGGAACAGTTGGTTGACATCCGAGATGGACCACCAGGAATAAGGATGTTGACAAGTGAACAGGGGAAGAAATGTACACACTGTTCATTTTGAAACGTTAATTCCCTGTGACATAGCAGTTTTATTTTAATGATCTATGCCAGAAAATGACTTTCCACAGTTGCGCAAGGAGGCCTGAACCAGGCTGTGTATTGAACCGTAATGGGTCCAATGCAAAGTATCAGAAGCGATTTATATGTCTGTGAGTACGGAAGTTGCTAAATAAATCCAGGTATATTCACATCGTGGAATTGTATGCATCAGTTGAAAAGAATGAGATGAGGCCGGCCAGTGTAGCTTCATCAGCCCATGAACTGGTTCGATTCCCAGTCAGGACACGGGGTTGTGGGCTTGATCCCCAGTAGGGGGCATGAGGAGGCAGCCAATTGATGTTTCCATCTCATCGATATTTCTACCTCTCTAGCCCTCTCTCTTTCTCCCTCTCTAAAATAATCAATGAAAACATTTTTAAAAAGTTAAATGAAAAGATCTGCACATATAAAGAAGTTATAGGACTACATTAATATATTTTATGTACAAGAAGCACACATAGAAAATAATATTTATTTCTATAGATAAATGCATAGACAAATTCTGGGAGCATACACACCCAACTGATGCTAATGGCTAACTGGGGATTGAGGACTGGGATGGGTGTTACCATTTACTTTTAAGAGAAAAACATGCTAAAAAGCTTAGGCTAGAGATCACCTAATTATTTTTTTTTAAACTTGATTATGTGCCTGTTCTGCATGTGGGGAGATAGAGGCATAAATTTCTTAACAGAAGTATAATGTTAACGACCATCATAGAGTCCTGAACCGCCTGTCCATTACTCTGCTAATGAAAGGGGTTGTTTAACCTCAGAATATTAGACCTGAACTTCCTACCAGTAAATGGGGAATAAAATGGAAAATTCCACGCAGGGACATATGGCTCCTCACCAGGAACTCACTAATGATGTTTTCTATATAAAGAATGCTTCATGTCAAAAAGCTTAGTGTTCCTTTGAAAGGAAGAAACCAGCAGTGGATTTTTTGGAAAGGTAAACTATCAAATGGATACTCTGATGGTAATGGATAATTTCTAAAGGATCTACCAGCCACTTTTGGCTGAAACTCAAGCCTGATAAAATCACAGGGTCTCTTCTTCAGGTTTACTCATGAAATCCATACATTTAAATTCTTAGAAGGTAAGTGCCTGTTTCCCCCGCAAACCCAACAGCAGTTCTTTTGAAAGAACTCGGATTTCATGACTTAAAAATTATAGCTTTCAACAGCGCAGGGGAGTGTGAGCTGAGAAATGCTATCCTCGATTTCCTTTTTCTTCAACGTTATGCACCTTTCCTTGAACACAAATAGCTGTGCAAAGGAGTAATAAACGAAATGGGCTTTCCTGCACAGGAGAAACAATGGATTTAGAATCCATTTTCTGGCTGCATAAGTGCCATTTGTGAATAACTTGTATGTGAAATAAATGTAGTCTCTGTGTTTAACTGGGGAGTTGTAGGGAAAGCAATCACCGGCGGCATTAAGTTCTGTTGTTGTACTATAAAGTGGAAACAAACACATCATCTTAAATTAATAACCCAAACACCGTTATAAAATGCCTATTTGCTTGAATTAGACGTAGATTGAAGGTCTCACGTTTGAGTGTCCTAAGTGGATATGGTGAGAAATAAAGGAAGCATTTATTCAGAGCCACCCATAGCTCCTCTCATGTCTCTCTCATTTTCTAACAAAACAAAAAACAAAACAAAAAGAAAGAGAAAGAAAAGTGAAAGTATATCATGACCTCATTGATCATTTGGACATAATTCTCTACAATTGTGCCCTCATAGAAAATTCCTTTAGTCAAAGAGGGGGGTGAATTTGGATTCCTGCTTTCTTTTTAGAGTGGCCCAGCACTGAAAATGACACATCATTGGGTAGAATGCCAGATCAATAAATTAACAAATAGTACATAGTCCGGATGTCAATTCCTCTCTGACATCATCTAATAGAAAACTGGTTCCCTTCACCTTCTTCCAGAAAAGAAAAAAAGCCAACCCACAATAAATATTGAGATTTTTTTTATTGGAATGAAGATGTTTAGGGACATGAGAGTGGGTAATATGACATGGCACCCAAAATGATTTTCAAAAGAATCCTTTTTTGGCAGTCATTAGCTACTCCACAGCCACAAGCTGTATTGACTGGGTTAAATTGGAAGCTAAGAAATATTATTTCCCATATCTTGCTAATTTTGAGTACATCCCTTCAAGGTGACTAAGACTTGACTGTGGGAAAAAGTTTATGAATGTGTTTTTGTACTTTCTCTTAAATCAACAAATTAATATCATGTTAAAGTCAGAACTCTAATTAGTTGGTTGAGTCATCTGGCTGCCTTTGGCAAAGAAACTCAGAAAAAAAGAACGTGCAGTATGATTTGTGGGTTTGTCCAAGTATCTAAGGCAGAGCAAGCTTTCAGAACAAAATGAACTGATTCCTTCTCAGGAACAAGTTGTTCCTCTGACAATCAGCAGATCTGGGCCATTTTGAAATCACTCTACATTGCATTGAATTTCCTGAAAATGTTTCTGGATGCTGCTAAATAAATTGCATTTAAATTTCCTAAAAAAAAAAATGTTGTCTTTAAAAGTTTCAGGATCTTACCCGTAACTGAGTAACTTACACAGGAGAGACAATCAAGCAAAAACTACTCATTAAAGGATCCTAATGTTGAACTGGGTTTTTTAAAGCTGAATAAGAGGGTGACAGTGTCCCTTCAGAACACACCTAGGTGACAACAGGAAGTGGTGGGATTGAACTTCCTGGTCATTAGGTTCCCCACCAGGATGTTTGTACATCTGTAAGATCACTTGGATGTTTGACCTGGAATAACAGTTATTTGTGCACATATTTTATCCTTTAAACAGAATGGTGGACTCCTTGCAGGAATGAGCCATGTCTTAGCATCCATTGCTGGAACTTCCTGGAATGCTTAGCATAGTTAGTAATTTACAGGAGAGCTGTTTCCAACTAATGTGTTCACTCAGCATTTATTAGGCATTGTCCTATCTACAAAGGCTGTTATATAACACAGGGAAGACCCACAGGGCAAACTGTACTGACACAGTGGAAAGAAGTAAGCTGTGTGTTCGTAACAACATGAAGATAATGACAACATCAGAGAAAGAGGAGGAATGTGATGCTAGGAGTGTTGAGAGGGAAACAGAAATGGGCCTGTGATAGAGAGGAGCTCGGTTGGGATCATTTCATAGGATTCAAGTTAGAGTTAGGGAAGGCAGCTTAATTAAGACCGCCCTGACAAGGGGATATTTACCCACATTGTTGGACTGTGCAGTTCAAATGCGAAAATATTGCAGTGTCATGAGCAAAGTGTCCTAGGCAGAGGGAGTGGAAGTGCAGAAGCCCAGAGGTGGGAAAGAACTTGAAACATTCTGGGGAGAAAGGAGTCTTTTGTGGATGGAGAGAAGAGTGCCTGGTAGGCCAGAGCCAGAAAAGGGTAGGGTCACCTGGGCTAGCATGAGGCGATGAAATGACCTGAATAATTTAAAAAGGGTTAGATTTTTTTAATAAAGATTGCATTGGCCTGATTAGCATGGCTCAGTGGTTGAGTATTGACCTATGAACCAGGAAGTCATGGTTCAACTCCCAGTCAGGCCACATGCAGGGGTTGTGGGCTCAATCCCCAGTGGGGGTTATGCAGGAGGAAGCTGATCAATGATTCTCTCTCATCATTGATGTTTGTATATCTCTCTCTTTCCTTTACTCTTGAAATCAATAAAAATATATTTTAAAAAGATTGCATTGGGATGCATATATATATATATATATATATATAGAGAGAGAGAGAGAGAGAGAGAGAGAGAGAGAGAGAGAGAGACACGGAGGGAGGGAGAGAGAAAGAGGGAGAATGCACTATTATAAGTATTAAAATGAAATTTGGCAGTAAAAATATAGAGAACAATATGCATTCAGGGTAGAACCTTCAAGACTTGATGATAGATTGCATTCGAGGATGCGACAAGTGAAGGCCTCTAGAATAACTTTTTTGGCCCAATAGACGGACAACATCCGGAAATGAGCAGATTGTAGAGAGGAATACCTTGAGTTCCGTTTTGGATGTCTGAAGTTTTCTATATGCAATTAGTCATCCAAATGGAGGTGTCAAGTAGACAGTTAGATTCATGAGGCCCACATTGGGGAGAGAGTTTCAGTCTCGTGATTGGCACTTGGGCGTGTTCCGCATGCAGATGGTCCAGAAAACCGAGACTGCGTGGAGATGGCATAGAAAGCGAATTTTGGGAAAGAGGAGTGAAAAGGAGAGGAGGGGAGCAAAGAGGAAAGGCGATGACCTTGGTCTCTGAGGACCAAGCCACTTGGAGGCCCAGTAGGGGAAGCGGAGCCTGTGGGGCTGGAGGGAGAGGCGGAGAGAAGGAGGAAAAGCTACAGCACGTGGTGTCAGAGAGGCAGAGAGAGGAGGCTTATTTGGTGACAAGGATAATTCAGGCAAATATTAGGCTATGTTTACCAGCACATTCAGAATAGCAGCCACATCAGAGAAATTCCCCATCCCTACTTGGATGACATTCACTTCTCTTTTTTTTTAATATATATTTTATTGATTTTTTTACAGAGAGGAAGGGAGAGGGATAGAGAGCTAGAAACATCAATGAGAGAGAATCATCGATCAGCTGCCTCCTGCACACCCCCCACTGGGGATGCGCTCACAACCAAGGTACATGCTCTTGACCAGAATCGAACCTGGGACCTTTCAGTCCCCAGGCCGACGCTCTGTCCACTGAGCCAAACCAGTCCCAGCTGACATTCACTTCTTAAGGGCAATTAAAAAATAACATTAAAAAAATAGATGATAGCTAGCTAGCTAGAAAGATAGATAGATAGATATAGATATTCTCTCAATTATGCATTTCCCTCCCAAAGTAAAAATACCTTCTCCTTTGCCACGAGATTTGTTTAACAACAGATAAGGTTATCTGAGTATGTTGTGACGTTGATGAGCTGTGTCTTGTACCCTAACACTGAAACCTCTTCGTGTTATTCTTTTTGCCAGGCATGTGGGCGACACCTCGACACGTTATCATCAACTCCACAGCCGTGGCATTATACTGGAGCCCGCCGGAAAGACCCAACGGCCTCGTTTCTCAGTATCAGCTGTTTCATAACGGGACCTCGATTTTCCAGGGGGGCAGCGAGGACCTGCATTTCACTGACCAAAGCCTGGCGCCCAACAGCAGGTACCCTAAGAGCAAACTTTGCCAATCAAGCAGTTGGGTTTCTAGGTTTTTCAGGGTTGAAAAGAGTGCATCTCCCGCTGAAACAGTATTCAATTAATTAGTTAATCTCCTCACTCATTAGCCATTGAATACCTGATGAGATCATTGAATCCATTTCAGATGTCAATGATCCAAGAGCTGGTTCATTATGTTAGTCTTCAGGATGCTTCTTCGAGATGACGTGAAAGCCTGAGAATCTTTTTAAGTATATAAAAAACACAGAGTATTAGGCTTTAAAAATTATCATATTTTCAAAGACGTGCATTCCTAAACTAGCACTAAAGGAAATTTAAAGAGTTTTGTTTTGCATCAACTACCTTTTCTTCTGGTGCAATATTTTCTCTGCTTGCTACACTATCTATAGAACTGAGTGGGTTTTAGGTGGGGGATCCACCTATTTGCAATTCATTTCTCAGCAGAGACAAGATATATTTTAGATCAACAGATGTTTCATGGCAGAGCATAAAGATCAATTTAGTTTTATTGTAGAGAATGGCAGATCAATTTAGAAACATCTTCCTCTAAACATATTTCCCTGAACTCTTAAAAATGGGGAAGATTAATTGGAATCCTCTACAGTGTACTAGCACACTCCAAGGTGCTCCTGGCTGGAGTCTTGGAGAAAAGCAATGGTTTGCTAGAGGGTCAAAAATAAAGTGGCTCCGTGGTCACGTGTCAACCTGTGAACCCAGGAAGACACAGTTCCATTCCGGGTCAGGGCACATGCCTAGGTTGCAGGCTTGATCCCCAATGTGGGATGTGCAGGAGGCAGCCAATCAATGATTCTCATCACTGATGATTGTCTCTCTCTCCCTTCCTCTCTGAAATCAATAAAAATGTATTACTTAAAATAGAGTAGGGAGGGACAGAAATTAGTGATCATCTACAGGCAACCCTGCCTGTGCTAGATGAACTACCTAGTTGATGGCACCGTTTCTGAACAGGGAATGAGGAGTTTGCAGTTGCTGCAAATTTAGGACTCGGCGCGGGTAGAAGAACCAGCGATCTTCGTTCAGGTCTCTCCTGTGTTGCCTCGCAGCATTCTTTGTTTTCTGATTTAGATACAGGTACATGCTGGAAGCCACCACTGGAGGCGGAAGTAGTGTTAGTGACGCGTACCTTGTGCAAACACCTCTCCTGACGCCGGAGGATATCCCGCCTCCACACAATATCACCGTGAGCGGGCCTTACTCCGTGTTTGTAGCTTGGACCCCACCAGGTAAATAAATAAATACAGTAAATACAGTGTGTGTGTGTGTGTGTGTGCGCGCGCGCGCGCTCCTTTTAGAAGATATTAATTGCAAGTAAGGATTTTATGTCTGTGAATTTAGGAAATTATGTTTCCTGAATAATATAAGCAAAATAATCCAAGCCACACTTTTGCAGCTGTGCATGCGTAAGTTATATATGCATACCTACATGTAGAGAGATACAGGTTTAGGTGTGTAGATAGAGACATATAGATACACAGATATATGTTGGTCTATCAAAGAAACACATTATTTCAGGTACCAGAGCCTAAACATGTCCTCTGCTTCACACAAATATCAATGCACTGATTTCTACGTTCTCTGAAGAGCAGCGCTGTCTTGCTACCTTCGGCATATTGCTCCTTGGCATTTCAGTAGTTCCATCGTGTTTTCATGCCACAGAAAGTGAGGCCAAACCTGTCTGACACCAGGTCCACCCTATTATTAAAGGCAATTATTTTTGCCTTTAATTGCTCTCTTTTTAAAAATGTATTTGCTCCAACATTTGCTAGGTCCCAAGGCCTCCAATAAAACAGCAGGAATGGGTTAGTCCATTTTTAAGAATCCTTTCATATTTCCCAGTATTTTGCCATTTTGGGGGGGTTTGAGTTCAACATCCTATATCTGCGTTTAATGAAAAATGTTTCCATTTAGAAAAGGATCAACGTGACATATAATACAACTTTTGCTTCTTGAATAGAATCTTAACTCTTGTCTACCACAAGCTTTGCAGAAATTGCTCATTCTAACGCAGCCCTGGGGCTATTGCAGGAAAGGTTTACACACTAACTCTGCCTGTGTAAGCAATGGTTAATAAATCTATAATACCCGGACCTGTCAATCTTTTAGTTTCAGATGCACAAAACCCATTACCGAAACCCTGTAATATATGGAAAGATTAAAATCTTAAATTACACTTCTTTTCCCGGTGCCTAGGAGGATTTCGGACTCAGTAAACAGGCAGGTGATTTTGACTCGTGTATAATCTACGGTTGATTTTATTGGGAAGTACCTCATGCTGTGTTTTGATTGGGGCAATAAAAATATTTTTCTGTTCCTGGATTGTCACAAATATATATTTTAAACGGGAAGAAAACAAACCCGTAGTGACTGGGAGCTGTTTATTTGCTCACACTCAGGAGCTGTGCAGGTATAGATCAGAGCTTCCTGCCATTACAAGATAGTACATCATAGGCAGAGCTGAGAAATGGGCCCAGCCACCTATACCTTTTTCCATATGAATGAGCATAAGAATCATCTGGAAAGCTTGTGCAAAGACAGCGACTCAACCCCCCATTTGCTGAGTAAGAATCTCCTGGACAGCCCAATTGGCGTGGCTCAGTGGTTGAGCATCGACCCATGAACCAGGAGGTCACGGTTCGATTCCTGGTCAGGGCACATGCCTGGGTTGCAGGCTCGATCCCAAATGTGGGGTGTGCAGGAGGCAGCCAATCAATGATTCTCTCTCACCATTGATGTTTCTGTCTCTCTCTCCCTCTCCCTTCTTCTCTGGAATCAAGAAAAATATTTTTACAAACAAGTTCTTAGATGGGATTGAGGAAGCTAAACCTTTCTTAAAGGTCCCGCAAGATTGGGAACTAGGAATCACCTACACCCAGTAAAACTGATTCTCCGAAAACATAAACCAGTCTCCTTTGAATGCCCAAAGTGAAAATAGTGGGATAAATTAACTGGGTGGGGTTTTTTATGTGTATTTTTTTGTTTTTGGTCTGTACGGACAGAGGGACATCACACAAGTAAATTGCTCAGAGAGCAAAGTCAAGGTGGTGGTTTGGCCCCCCAAAAAACATACCTAGGCAATTAAGTGGGTTTTCGGTTTACGGATATCTTGATATTTCTCTCTGTGAAAGAGAGGAAATGCCTACTCTGCATTGCTGTCCTGTGATGTCAGCCAGACAGCATTGCAAACCATCTTGCAGGCACGGGGTCCATGCTGGCCATTACTATCAGATCTGTAGACGATGGAGACCAGGTTGGTTTATTCCCAAGTATGCCTTCCCACCTCTCACCAGCTCTGAGCCTTGGGTCGGGATTCGCACATTGATATGAAAGAGACCAGCAGATCCACGCTGCCTTAACGGGTGAAAATGTAGAGAAAACGAGGAAGCAGATTCCTTCATGGAACACATGTGGTTTACTCAGAATAATGGCGGCCGGTCTCCCTGCTGTTTGAGAATCTAAACACTCAGAATTATTTAAGCTCTGTATGCGGTAATGAGCCTTTCTCATTTATCAAGGTGATGCCTGCATTTTGAACTCTGCTAGCCTTAATCATGTTCTAATTAGCAATGCCATCGCACTCAGCACACACTTTTCCTCCCTAAAGATGGTGAGTTATTTAGGCTTAGCGCATCACGTCAGAACACTTGTGCTCTCCTTCTACATGCATCTCTGAGTCCATTGAAGAAAAGGATTGGCGACAGTTCTTCTACTGAGAAATTTCAATTAAGATTGCTTAGGAATATCAATGATTTTTATTAATCAAGTTTTGATTGAAGGGTAGCTAGCCACAGTATGGCCTTTCTGCAGACACTGGGCCACTTGGCGTTCTGTTAGATCACCGGCTACAGTATCTTAGATCAGATGCTGACCACTTAAAGGGAAAACGGGCATTCAGATTTCTAGGAATCCATGTTGCATTCAATGGGATGATTCCATATTGGCAAGTATAGGACTTGCGTAGACCAAGTATAGGACTTTCACGGCCCGCATAGAAAGAGTTCCAATTCAGGGTTCAGGTTCTGAAGAAGGGCTGCACACAAATGAAGAGACTTGAGACTTGAAGAAATTCAACTTGGCGATATGGGGGGCCAGGCAGTAATCCAACTCTAGTGGGAGAACTACTCCCCGCTCTGGCCCTGCCATCCCCTTTTGTTGAGGCTTTGGGGAAAACATCTTAGGCAACATAAACAGAAATTTACACGTAGCCCTTAGGCAGGAAATAACAGAAACTTACTTACAAGGGACAAACAAAGTGGAGGCTGCTTCAGCTAACAATATCTCAACTAAAGGTTAGAGCAATTAAGGTTGTTGACCAGCCTTCCTGGCTTCCTGTCAACATCTCTTTTTTAGTGAAACTGATTTGTTTTCCAGAAGGCAAGTGTTTCACTTTGCTTATAACCAAATGACAAGCAGTGGTGAGATTCAGGAGAAATGCAGAGCTCATATGAATGATTTTTGGTTTATTTTGCATAATTTTATTAGAACACTTCAATTCTCTTTTAGAAAATTCCAATTATAGAGCACAGTGTTTTCAAATGTAGTGACCAGGTTATGTGTTAGATTCTCAGACCTTATTCATCTCACAATGGAAGGATTGCACCCTTCCATCTGTGTATCATTTTTTTGGAAAAGGTTTCTACATGTCCTTTATCCATTTTTTAAATTGCATTATTTTTATTTGGTTGCTTGCTTGCTTTTGTTGTTGCTATCTGCTACTGATCAGCAGCTCACAAACTTGGCTGTAGATATCACACATGTGAACGAGGGCAAAGTAGCTCAAGGGTAGTTCCCCAGTAACCCATTAGGATCACCGTGCTGGTAGCTTAATCTTCATGGATGCAGTTCATTTGCCTTTGGATGGATTAATTAATCCATTCCTTGTCACTGACACAAGAATGTCTCCTGAGCCCCACCCAAGGGTAAGGCGTGATTCTGGACACTGGAGGGTTCTAGAGAATGAGGCGTTGTCCTTCTGACCAAGAACACTGCTGTGTAAGAGGGCAGAGTGCACAAGATGGCGGCCATTATACAGACTATGTGAGATGCCCGTGTAGTCGGTACGGATGTGTGTTTCACGGTCACACCCCCAAGCAGACATAACCGTGCTATTCCCACCTGGACCAAGGAGAATGGATGTAGGCTGACTTCTTTTTTTTTATTGATATTTTACAGAGGAAGAGAGATAGAGAGCTAGAAACGTCGATGAGAGAGAAACATCGACCAGCTGCCTCTTGCACACCCCCCACTGGGGATGTGCCCACAGCCAAGGTACATGCCCTTGACCACAATCGAACCTGGGACCTTTCAGTCCACAGACCGACGCTCTACCACTGAGCGAAACCGTTTTCGGCTAGGCTGACTTCTCTTAAAAGCAGTATGTTAAGTGCAACCACCGTTTTGAAGTGCATGAGACTATCGAGCTGAATTAATCGTTTTCCTGTAAGAATTGTTCCTGCCCCCGCTCTTAAATATTTTTTTCCGGAGGACTGAGAAGGTGGGGCAGTTCTGTACCGTGCTGCCTTCCACTGGTTAAGACCTCCAAGAGCAAAGGCCTACCGAGGTGAGGATGCCCCTACTGTCACCTGTAGAGGGGCAGCACTGAGGTGGCCAATATTTGTGGTGGTGCTGCTTGTCCTGGCTCAGGGGAAGCGTTCCACTAAGTCTGAAAGACTAAGACATCGCGGGGACTCTCCGCCACCGCCCGCAGCCTGCTCTGCCAGGCCTTCACGCGCGCTGAGCTGGCGCTGCGCCTTCCATTGGCAGACCTGGAGAATCCTCTCTCCGCTGCCACATGGCCAGGCCAAAGCATCAGACACTACCACCATGCGGATTTTAAAACTACAGGGGAAATTGACCCACAGGAGCTACCATCGCTGCCGTTCCCACCGCCGCCCCCAAGAATGGAAATCCACCGAAATCAGAGCTCACTACACACTGGGCTCATAGAGAGTGTGGTTTCAGAAATTAGCCTCTGCATCCACAGCAGCTCCACATCCTCAACAAAGAGGACACCATTGAGGGCGGACTCTCCCCATGCAGCCATCACAGCCCGCCCACAATCTTCCCAGCACACCCACCATGCTGGGGGGGAAATGGAGCGCGCTGGTGAAGAAATGGCATGGTGCCTTCCATTACCCACTCAGGCGAGCCCATCCTCCGATGCCACATGGCCAAACCGAAGCTCTCACCACCACCGCCATGTGAACTGTAAAACTACAGTGGTAATTGAACCACAGGAGCGACCGTCAATATTGCACCTGGCACCGCCACCCGCCACTGCCGCCGAGAATAAAGGAAATCCACCGAGAACAGAGCTCACCACGCCTTGGGCTCAGGAAGTGGGCGACCTCAGAACTTAGCCTCCATGTCTGCAGCTGCTCCACTCCCACACCGAACGAGACACCTTTGAAGGTGGTCTCCCCGCCTGCAACCATCTCAGCCCAACTGCAGCTGTCCCAGCCTGACCGCCATGCTAGCAAGGAGCTAGTGTGGTGCCTCCAATATGCGACCCCAACACCCTAGAGGGGCCGTGTGCCCCGGGTGAGCCGAGTGTCCCAGGGGGCCGAGTGCCCCGGGTGAGCCGAGTGTCCCAGGGGGCCATGTGCCCCAGGTGAGCCATACCCCCCAAAGAAAAGGGGATCCCAGGGGGCCGAGTGCCCCGGGTGAGCCGAGTGTCCCATGGGGCCAAGTGCCCCGGGTGAGCCGAGTGTCCCAGGGGGCCGAGTGCCCCGGGTGAGCCGAGTGTCCCAGGGGGCCATGTGCCCCGGGTGAGCCGAGTGTCCCTTGGGGCCGAGTGCCCCGGGTGAGCCGAGTGTCCCATGGGGCCGAGTGCCCCGGGTGAGCCGAGTTTCCCATGGGGTTGAGTGCCCCGGGTGAGTCGAGTGTCCCAGGGGGCCGAGTGCCCCAGGTGAGCCGAGTGTCCCAGGGGGCCGAGTGTCCCAGGGGGCCGAGTGCCCCGGGTGAGCCGAGTGTCCCATGGGGCCGAGTGCCCCGGGTGAGCCGTGTGTCCCAGGGGGCTGAGTGCCCTGGGTGAGCCGAGTGTCCCATGGGGCCGAGTGCCCCGGGTGAGCCGAGTGTCCCATGGGGTCGAGTGCCCCGGGTGAGCCGAGTGTCCCAGGGGGCCGAGTGCCCCGGGTGAGCCAAGTGTCCCAGGGGGCCGAGTGCCCCGGGTGAGCCGAGTGTCCTATGGGGCCGAGTGCCCCGGGTGAGCCGTGTGTCCCAGGGGGCCGAGTGCCCCGGGTGAGCCGAGTGTCCCGTGGGGCCAAGTGCCCCGGGTGAGCCGAGTGTCCCAGGGGGCCGAGTGCCCCGGGTGAGCCAAGTGTCCCTTGGGGCCGAGTGCCCCGGGCGAGCCGTGTGTCCCAGGGGAAGCAGTGGGACCTAGGGGAAGGGGCGGTGAGAACCAGAGGAGGAGTGGACTCTATTCATAAGGTCCTGAGATAGTCACCATAAAACAAGCAGACCGCCAAATGAGGAGCAGATTTTATTCACGGGGTCCTGAGATGGTCACCATAAAACAAGCAGATTGTCAAATGACAGCGGGGAGGGGAAGGAGACCTGGGGGGAGATAGGAGAACAACCGAGGGACTGGTATGCATGAATATAAGTACAACCAATGAACACAGAACTCTGGGGAGAGAGGGCATAAATGGGAGGTGGGGGGGGGGGGGCAATGGTAAACTATGTACACAGAAAATACCTTAATAAAAAATAAAAAAAATAAAAATAAAAATAAAAAAAATATTTTTTTAAGGATTGATTGACTCGTCCCATTGCAAAGTACGAAATGAAACCAGAGAGAGCGAGCGAGAGAGAGGGGAATAATTTAACTTTTGTATTTGTAGAGATAATCAGGGTTTTTCTGATTACATCTTAACTTCATAAATGTTAAATAACCTCTCGGCGTCTAGTTGTTGTAAATTATGGAAGGGGCCCTGGGAGGAATACTAACCGCGGGCCCCTTGTTCACAGTCGTGCAAGTTGTGACCGTGGAGGGGCCTCTATCCCATGCGCGTGTCCGTGTTTGACATGCTCGCAGCGTCAGGGAGCGTTTTCTGCCTCTGCACCTCCCAGGTGCGCGTGAAAGACTTGGACTTTGGGTCAGCCAGCTTGTGAAAAGTGTCTCTGCAGATTGGTGCTCTGGCCAGCCATGTTGAAAGCTAGACCAGGATTGTGTCTAGCCCGGCCAGGGCTGCTCAGTGGGTTCAGCACCGTCAAGTGCACCAGGAGGTCACTGGTTGGATTCCCTGCCCTGGTTGCAGGCCCGATCCCCAGCAGTGGGTGTGCAGGAAGCTTTACATTTAACATATAAAAGAGCCCCAGCCAGCTCTGCTCAGTGGATAGAGTGTCCTTCTATGGACCGAAGGGTCCCAGGTTCTATTCAGGTCAAGGGCACATACCTCAGTTGCAGGTTCCTCCCTAGCCCGGGCCCTGGTCAGTTAATGTGTTTCTCTCACGTTGCTGTTTCTGTCTTTCCCTCTCTCATCCACTCTCCCTAAAATTAATGGAAAAATATCCTTGGGTGAGGATATTGTAAAAGGAGGTTCTTCATTTAAAGTTAAAATTCTTGGTCTGAGTGCAGCACAATCTAGCACTTTTCCAAAGGAAACACGTGACCAGGCCTTTGCCTGCGATCAGGATTTCCTTCAGAGACCCCTGTTTTTACCTGTTTCACAAGTCCCCCGCATCTCTGGTTTGTACCCCCTCTTGTGCCTTTGTCCGCTGAGACTCTCGCTGCCCAAAGCAAGACCACGTGGCATTCTTCAGACCCCGCCTCATGGGCTGAGTCCTGCACTGTAGATTTCATTGTTTCTACGACAAAGTTACCCTTAAGAACTGTAAAGGCAGATAATTAAACCCACACATGTTGTGATCTGATATCAGATCAAGGAGAACATTTCATAGGAAAACTTAGCCATGTTCCTCATTCAAGGCCGATTCCTCCCCTTGAGCCCGTGTGTATGTTGAGCGTGACCAAATAAAGCTTACAGACCTTAAATCATACGACCGGATCGCGAAGAGGCTAACGTGACAAGACCTCCCTTCGTTGGGATGCCTTGTGAAAAATGACAGTTTTCAAACCCAAATTCCATATGTATGCACGTCCATAAGTCTCCCTGACAGAGCGGACTGTCCCGACTCCATAATTAATGCTCTGGGAATTCTCCAGGTAGGCTCTGATTTGTATACTTTATGGGCTATTATGTCAAAGATCCATGTCATACCGGATGCGTACACAATGCCTACAGAAGAATTACAGTCACAAGCGAAACTGGTGGGGATATATATATACTCTATACCTTAAGAGTAAGCCTGGGAGAGCATGTGACACCATTTCCAGTTGCCTTGTACTTTGAAGAGGTGAAATGTGCTTTGTAGTTATTTGCCTGTAGAGTATCTCTTTGAAAAGAACTGGTATACTTTCTTTGTGTGTGTTTTTATTTTTTTTTAATATATATTTTATTGATATTTTACAGAGAAGAAGGGAGAGAGATAGAGAGCTAGAAACATCAATGAGAGAGAAACATAGACCAGCTGCCTCTCGCACACCCCCTACCGGGGATGTGCCCGCAACCAATGTACATGCCCTTGACAAGAATCGAACCCGGGACCTTTCAGTCCGCAGACCGATGCTCTACCACTGAGCCAAACCAGTTTCGGCTCTTTGTGTGTGTTTTTAATGGTGATACCCATTGATTACTTTGGAATATGCCTTCTGGTATTTCCCAGTTTACATTTCATGCCGTTATTAATTGCTATACTAAGCAACAATATGCCTTTATGTTATAAAAGTTTAAATATGTTGTTCTTCAGAGACAGACATTTGTTGGCCATTCTGTGCAGTGAACACATATGTTCGTTCTCTCTCTCTCTCTCTCTCTCTCTCTCTCTCTCTCTCTCTCTCTCTCTCTCTCTCTCTTTCTCTCTAGGGATACTGATCCCCCAGGTGCCCGTGGAGTACAGTGTCCTACTCAATGCTGGCAGCGTGGCACCGGTCACCTCCGCTGTGGGTCAGCGTCAGTCCACCCTGCTGGGAAATTTGGCTCCATTTACGCCATATGAGATAAGGATACAGGCGTGTCAAAATGGTGAATGTCTTTCAGATGCTCGTTCTGGGCATTTATGGGGGGAAAAAAAGAAAAGAAAACATTTCATATATTTAGAAAAAGAAGGAATAGATTCTTATTTCAAAGACAAAGGCTAACATTTCATTTCTCATTTGTCCTGAGCTATTTACCCAGAAAAATCAGCGCCTGGTATTGAGTGGAGCATTATGCATTTCTGCACATTAAATCATGAATATTTAAATACAGAATTAAAATAGTGGTTTTGCAAAGTCTTGTTTTATCAGGCCCTTGAAAGGAGAAACACCTGCATCGCATAGAGGGCTCGCTGGCAGTCGAAGACAAATTGGGTATTACAAAAAAACTGCCTGGGCAATGTGGTCACCTTGGTTCTATTTAAGTTTTATTCAGGAGGGGCTGGTGGGAAGGGGGAATTATTTAGAAGTTGAGTTACGAGTCAAATGAATTGTAGATACTGTAAGGTACCTCCCTGACCCCTATCTCATGTACATAACCTGTCACCTTGAGCTGTGTGGCTTAAGACTAGTGGTCACTGAAGTCATCTGCCTCTGTCACTCCCTTCTTCCTTAAATGCTCTATATTGCATAACACCCAATTGCTAAGAGGAAAAATGTAACTCATATTGGTGTATTTCATCTTAGGTTAAAGAAATGTTGGATATTTGACTGTGTTACGTGTCCCATAGGAACTTCTGGAGGTTTTTTGTTTTGATTTTAAATACCGTATTTGCCGGCGTATAAGACGACTGGGCGTATAAGACAACCCCCTAACATTTCCACTAAAAATACAGAGTTTGTTATATACTCGCCATATAAGACTACCCCCCACTTGGAGGCATATTTTTCAGGGCCAAAAAATCGTCTTATACTCCGGCAAATACGGTATATTTTTATTGATTTCAAAGAGGAAGGGAGAAGGAAGGAGAGACAGAAGCATCAGTGATGAGAATCATTGATTGGCTGCCTCTTGTCCTACTGGGCAAGCTTGGCATGTGCCCTTTACCGGAATCAAACCCAGGACCCTTCAGTCCCCAGGTTGTCACTGAGCCAAATCAGCTAGGATAGAACTTGTATTTGTGTGTTTTTTTTAATTTTGTTTTGTTTTCATTTTTGTTTTATTTACTGCAGTGACTTTGGTTAATATAATTCTGTTGCAGGTGCACAGTTCTATAACACATCATCTGTATATGCATTGTATGCTCACCACCCCAAGTCAGGTCTCCTTCCATCACCAGCTATCCCCCCTTTTACCTTCTTCTACTTCTCCCACCCCTTCTCTCTGATAGTCTCCAGACTGTGGTCTGTCTCTCTGAGTTTTTCTTTACTTAATCTCTCCCCCTTTTTATTCAGCCCCCCGCCCCCTCGCCTCTGACAGCTGTGGGTCTGTTCTCTGAGTCTGTGATTCTGTTTCTGTCTTGTTTGTTATTTTGTGCATCAGATGGGTACTATTTCCCTGAGACTTGGTTAGGACGAGTGGGTGAGTGATTTTGCTCTCCTTTCCTTCTGAAAGTGTGACTCAGTTTGCCCACTTCTCTGTGCAAACCAGACCAAGTCCTTTGGTTTGAAGGGTATGGCTGTCCCTGATCTGATCTTTAGCAAATCAACATGGAAATAGCTTTTCATTGATGTTCCCCTGATTTACATGTAAAATCAACCTCGGTCCCTCCAACGAGGCTATGAAGATACAATATATTTCACATTAATTGTTTTGATTCCTGTGTATTGAGAGATGATCATTCTTTTAAAATAACTGGCAAAAAAAAAAGATTAAGAGTTAGAAGATGTGTAGGTCACAACTTAAGGAATTCAGCACAAGAAAGAAAAACAAATTCATCACATTATCGCTTTGTTGCTAGAAGGACTATGATGAACTAGAGCTGTGGTCGGCAAACTATGGCTCATGAGCCACATGCGGGTCTTTGGCCCCTTGAGTGTGGCTCTTCCACAAAACACGCCATGGCCTGGGCGAGTCTATGATGAAGAAGTGGCGTTAGAAGAAGTTCAAGTTTAAAAAATGTGGCTCTCCAAAGACATTTCAATCGTCATCCTGTTGATATTTGGCTCTGCGGACTAATGAGTTTGCCGACCACTGAACTAGAGGAACCTCAGTTGAGACAAGGATCAGCTTTCTTGCCTATGCCTCTGTAACGGTGTGGTTAATTAATTACTGACTCTTCCAAAAAATGATTCTGTATTTCCATTTTCACATTCTGTAGAGGTTTATGGTACTCACCTAAAATATGTGTAGAAATGTGTATATGAGAGTTCAGATGAGATGATGTTCACGCTATCCTTACCCTTCTGTATGCATAGGTAAATCTTTTCCCCGCGTGGTAAGTTACTAAAGGTCTTGTTGTTGTTTTTTCCCCCAAGGAAGCTGTGGAGTGAGCAGTGGGACATTTGTCAGAACATCGGAAGCGGCCCCGATGGATCTGAGCCCCCCCGTTCTTAGGGCCCTGGGGTCCGCTTGCATAGACGTTACGTGGGTGCCCCCCAGGAAGCCCAACGGAGTCGTCACCCGCTACTTCATTCACAGGTAACATGGACCGTCACTGTCAGGGTAATTCTTTAAGAAATGTGCGATTCCAGGGCTGGAGAATCCGATGTGTTTTCTGGTTCCACGGGGAGGGGTGGGGATTGGTGATTTGCACAGCACCTACTGGGGACTGAGCTTGGTACTGAACCGTGACGCATCATCCGAGGGGGGAAGCCCCAGCCCGCAGGGGCCAGCTGCCTGAGCGAGGCCTTGGAGCCTCGGAGCCTTCCCCCTGATGAAGGGGCAGAGCGTCCTCCCAGGGTTCCTGACCCGGGAACAGGGCCATCCCATACGTGAACAGGGGAAGGGGCCTCTCACACGTGAGCAGGGGGCGGGCTCAGCACCTGGTCCCTGTCCCCGCGGCTCAGAGGACAGACGGTGTTAAGGCAGCCACTTTGCAGCAGGGTGTGCAGAACTGAGTGTATCCGCCTGAGAGAAAGGAGGGAAGGAAAGAGAGAGGGGAGGGGGCGAGGGGAAGAGAGAGAGCAAGGAAAGCAAGGATGTGAGAGAGACAGAGACCACAGGCATTTGGGGTGAAGTGTTATAACTCTTCTCTGATCTTGTCTTCACCTGATCAGCGTGGACATGGCTTTAAAGTCAGATTTTCTTTAAATAAATAATGAATCAGGAGGAGGGAGGGAGAAAGGTATAGAGAGAAGGAGGGAAGAATGAGTGGATCCAGGGAAGAAGAGAAAGAATGAGAGAGGGAGAGAGAGAGACAGGCAAGCATTGGATGGGATGGAGAAGAAAGTAAAGCAAAACCAAAGTCAAGAGGCAAAGCACCTGATGAGGTGGCTTTTGGACAGCAAACAAGCATTGCTCAGAGTTCTTGGGGGGTCTAAGATCAAGGCGCGGGCGAACTCGGTGTCTTGGGAGCACCCCCCTCTGGTTTCCAGAGGGCATTCATTCCGCTGTGTCCTCACCTGGTGCCGACAGCTGGGGAGCTCTGCAGGCTCCCTTCCTAAGGGCACTAATCCCATTCGTGGGGGCCCCACCCACTCTGATGACCCAGACACCCCCAAATGGCTCCACCTTCTAACGCCAGCACCTCGGGGGTTCAGATTCAGCATACAGCCTGGGACCTGGGCACCACCTTTGGGACAGTGGCCTCTAGGAACCACCGAGACAGCAAAGAGGCCTGCAGGGCAGACAAGGCAGCCATAGGCCATTTGCAGATGAGAATCCCTACCGGAAGCTGGGCCTTCACAGCAGGCGTCAGACCACAGCACATCCCTTCTGGGCCCTCAGGCCCACGCCGGCATCTTCCAGTCTCTCCTTTCAGCGGCCTCACTCTTTCCTCCTGTGGTCCAGCGCCCTGGCCACATCATGAAATGGGGTTCGGGCCGAAACCAGTGTGGCTCAGTGGATAGAGTGTCGGTCTGTGGACTGAAGGGTCCCAGGTTCGATTCTAGTCAAGGGCATGTACATTGGTCGAGGGTGCATCCCCAATGGGGGTTCTGCAAGAGGCAGCTTGTCGATGTTTCTCTCATCATCAGTGTTTCTAGATCTCTATCCCTCTCCCTTCCTCTCTATAAAAAAGCAATAACATATATATTTAAAAAAAAAAAGAAAGAAATGGGGTTCGGGTCCCTCTGCACCTTCAGACATTGAACCCCTTTGGTTCCGAGCAGTCTTCAGTGACCCCCCTGAGGGTTTGTCAGAAAATGACGACCGGAAGGAGTATTCCTGCATTTCCGGTTATGCAGGTTGGCGTTGCCCAAAGTGAGCAAGCCAAATCCCTTCTCAGCAGACGTTGACTTGAAGAACCATTATTTCTTTGTCTAGTGTATTTTTATTGATTTCAGAGAGCAAGGGAGAGAAGGAGAGAGAGAGAAACATCAAGGATGAAAGAGAATCATGGATCGGCTGCCTCCTGCACGCCCCCCGCTGGGGATCCAGCCCACAACCTGGGCACGTGGCCTTGACCGGGAATCGAACCGTGACCTCCTGGTTCCTAGGTGGACGCTCAGCCACTGAGCCACGCCGGCCAGGCTGAGGAGGCATAGTTCTGACTCACACACACATGCACCTGCAAATACGGCTAATGCGCCTTTTCCTTGCACGCTGAGCAGCTCTGTGAGGGCTCTGAGCTGGCCACCCACTCGGAGTGGGTTTCTTTCGTCCCTTAATGCTGATTGCACGAGAGAACCAGGCCCCATTCCTACCCTGGACGGAGGGAAATGAAGTGTCTGCTCCAAGCCTGTTTCGTAAGTAAAGCTCATGATCACGGCGGCTCCCGAGCAAGAAAAACCGGGACTGGGACGCGGAGAGCCCGCTCCGATGAAAAATACTGTAAATTGAATTTGACAGCGTTTGATGGCATTTGATTATTCTCGTCACAGGCAAACAATGATCTAAAGAGTAATATGCAGCGGAATGTGTTACTGCCTTGCCAGCTCAAAAGCAATAAACCTTCCCGCAATGTGACACAATCACTCCGCAATCATAATTGTGGCCCGCGCGATGCCTCCGAGTGCCGGGGAAGGGCACCGCCTGACACAGATACATTTTGTTTTTTATTTAAAGTGAAATGGAAATGGCGCGCCGGGCCGCCAGATACAATCACCGTGTTCACCTGCACGGGCATGCATCACTCGCCGGCAGTCCCGGGCCGAAGTCTAAATGTGCTTAGACAACAACAATATCACATTTTTCTCAGATAGCTGCTGCGGAATTCGTGAGGACGGAAATAGAATGTAGACGGGCTTTGCTTTCATCCTGGGACCGCTCAGAGCTCCTTACGTAGCTACAAGCCTGCGGTGCTTATGGCTTGCCATTCCTGCTTCATTCTGCGCCGCCTCTGTCTTCCAGCCCCGCCAAAGGAAACACTTTTGGCTCAACCCAAAGTCCGAGTTTGGCCTATGCAGATATTTTCATTAAATTGTAGGGAACCTATTTGCCAATTCCATTTTGAAAACGTGTGTCATCCTGTTCCCTGCAAACTCCTCCCCTCCCCCAGTGATTTCTCCTCAGTAATCCCCTTAAGCATATTTTTATTTATTTCAGAGAGGAAGGGGGAGAGAGAGAGAAACATCGCTGATGAGAATCACTGATGACCTGCCTCCTGCATGCCCCACCCTAGAGATCCAGCCAGCAGTCTGGGCATGTGCCCTGACCAGGAGTAAAACCATGACCTCCTGGTTCATAGGTCGATGCTCAACCACTGAGCCACACTGGCAGGGCAGTAATTCCCTTCTGTTGTTGGTGATATCATCCCATTAAGAAGTATCAGCCCCAAAACAGAGAGAGGATGTTTATGACTTTATAAAGCAACAACAAAACAGTAATGTGGTGTGGACAAGACTGTAACTGCGGCTGCTTCTGTTGAGCTGTCTTATTAATTTTGATACAGTAGTTCCCCTTTATTGAAAGGGTATATGTTTCAGGACACACACCCCCCCAGTGGATTCCTGAAAGCATAGATAGTCACAAACCCTGTATATGATACATTTTCCCCTATACAGACATGGTGATGGTAAGGTTTAATTTATAAATTTGGTACAGTAAGACATTAACAGCAATAACTAATCAAGTAGAGCAATTATAAAGGTGCTAGAGGCCCGATGCACGAAATGCGTGCAAGAGCGGGCCTGCCTTCCCCCGGCTGGTGGCACTGGCTTCCCTCTAGCACCCGGGGGGGGAGAGGGGGGACCCAGGCTTCCCCTGCAGCCCCAGCTTTGTCCGGAAGGTTGTCCAGAAGGACATCCGGTCTAATTAGCATATTATGCTTTTCTCATTGCAGATGCTGCAATGAAACTTTGTCAACGAGGACTCTCTCAATCTCCCTCTTAAACTGTCTTACTGCCCTCACCATTTTCACTTACAGGGGCACTTTATGGCTTCTCCTGGGCATATCAGAGGTGGCAGCATCACTCTTGCACTTTGGGGGTCACTATTAAGTAAAGTCAGGGTGACTTGAGCACAAGCACTGTGGCCCCACGAGGGTCAATCTGATAGCCTGGAGGCTACGTGACTGACGGGCTGCAGGGAGCTCTTTAAAAGGCTGTTCCGACAAGACAGCATCGGGATGACTCCCTTTCCGAGTTCACAGTGCTTAGTTTTAAAAACTTACTTTGCTTTTCCTTTTAGTATGAAGCCAGATTAAATGGCCTCTCGTTGGAGAAGTGTGTGATTGAAGTATCTCTCCCAGCTGAGTTTGAGCACAGCCCAGCCATTTGGCTAGTCAGAGATCTGAAAATGTGATCTCTCTCCCCACAGAGAGCTCAAGAGGAAACACATCCCGTGAAATGAACAGTTGAAGCCCAAATCTTAACTAGGAATAGTGGCCTGGCCAATCTCTTCTGTTCAGAGCTTATCAGACATGAGATTTTCTGTTTTTAACACCACAGATAAAATACTTACCTCACCACAATATGAATGTATTAAGTATTCAGTAGTGATAAGAAATTCTTAACCAGACTGCACTCTTTCATTGTATCAGTGAATAAAACTTGAGACTAACATCATAACACTCCATTTCTTACATAGTATACATTTTTTAAATTCACACTTTCAGGCCTTTTTTTTTTTTTTTTTTTTTTTTTTAAGAACGTCAGTTTTATGACAACCATGGCTACACCTCGGTGTGGGAATTCACGAGAGTTTAATAAAAAATTAATTGAATTGTCATAGGAAGGTTGAAGCCAGACAAAATGGAAAATGTTATCTCCCCATAGAAGTTCGTATGTTCGCTTGCTGGATTACATTCCTAGCAAATCCCCTTGAAGACATTCCATGAGCGGAGACTTGGCTGGGAGCCCTATGGTCCACCATTAGAATGGATTCCTCCCAGTGGCCCACCAGGTACCTGGTATCTGCCTCACCCACAAAGGCCAGGCCCTGCAACCCTACACAGATTTAACCCATTGGAATTAAACCCTAATTATAATTAACTAGAGATCCAGTGCACGAATTCGTGCACCAGTGGGGTCCCTCGGTCTGGCCTGTGGGATCGGGCCCAAACCAGCTCTCTGAGATCCTTGGATTGCGAGAGGGCACAGGTCAGGCCAAGGGACCCACCAGTGCACAGTGGTGGCTGGGGAGGGATACTGGAGGGCACCAAGGTGTGTCAGGTCTGTTGAGCTCAGTCCTGATCAGCCAGACCCCAGCAGCAAGCTAACCTACCAGTCCGAGTGTCTGCCCCCTGGTGATCAGTGCATGTCACAGCAAGTGGTTGAGCAGCCTTAGCATATAATTAGCATATTATGCTTTGATTGGTTGAATGGGCCCTTAGCATATTAAGCTTTTATTATATAGGATCCTTAATTATAAGCATTAGAAGAAGTGTTCTTAATGTCTACTTTTGGGGGGAATACCCTGTATTTGCATGTGTAATTTTTTTTTTTTTTAAGTCTGGACGTTAATACAAGAAAATATGATTAAGGGTAATGTTTTCCCTTTTTAAGATTAGCCAAATATGTTTATTTTTTTTTAATATATTTTTTATTGATATTTTACAGAGAGGAAGGGAGAGAGCTAGAGAGCTAGAAACGTCGATGAGAGAGAAACATAGACCAGCTGCCTCTTGCACACCCCCTACTGGGGATATGCCCGCAACCAATGTACATGCCCTTGACCGGAATCGAACCCGGGACCCTTCAGTCCGCAGACCGACGCTCTACCACTGAGCCAAACCGGTTTCGGCAAGATTAGCCAAATATGTTTAAAGCATAGTTTGAAAATGGCTTTTGATCAGGCCTCTGGTGACCTCTTCTATCTGGTTTCCTTCCACCATGATCCGAGGAAGAGACCGTTGAAAAGTTGACTTGATACCAAAATCTCCTACAAAGGCATGTCCTCCTCTGCCTGGCATTGACGTGTGCAGCTATCTGTCCCTGACCGCCTGCCTGGGTTTCCTTTCAGACGTCCTGCTGGCTCCGAGGAGGACCCTGCCCTGGTGTGTGTCTGGTCAGAAGGAGCCTTCAGATTCACTGATGCTGCGGGCGCCCTGAGGCCGTTCACGCCCTACGAATACCAGGTCAGAGCCAGGAACTCCGGGGGCTCGGGGGCCAGTCTGTGGACCTCCGCACGAACCCTGGAGGCCCCACCCCAAGACCTGCCGGCGCCCCGGGCTCGGGCCACCGGTGCTCACTCAGTGCTGCTGACCTGGACAGAGCCCGGCTCCCCCAATGGCATCGTCTCCCAGTACCACGTGGTCTACCAGGAGAGGCCAGAGGACCCGACGTTCAGCATGGCCCCCGTGCGTACTTTCACAGTAGCGGTGAGTCCTGAGAAAGACAGTAGATACCTAGGTTATGGGGTTAATGTGCTGAGATTCTTTGCTTACATCTGACTTGTCCTTTTTTATTTTTCACTTGGGGGTTAAATATGTGAAAATCTTGCACTTGTTGAAAGAAGCAGTGTGGTCATGGGAATGATATACTGAACTGAGTGTAAGGAATATTGGCAACTAGTTTGCTGACCACAATTAACACAAGCAAATTAATGAATCTCTCTTTCCCTGGTTTCCAAATCCACAAAATGGAAATATTAAGACTGTTTCTCTTTATCTCATGGGGATGAGGCTGAGAAAAATTAGATGGAAATTTATTTTTTTTATTAAAGATCCAATTGCAGAACATATCCATACCTCTATAGGCACATTGATGTAGATAAATATAGGGATTATATGAACAGAACAGTATCACCCATAATAGATGTGATATGAAGGTAGATATCTTTAGATAGATAGAGATGTGTGATATGATTGGCTCTTTGAGGAAGAAGAACATTAAATTTCTGGGTACATCTGTCTAGATGTGCAAATGGAGATATGGCTATCCCATGCGCCGTCGCCGAGTGGTGATTTTTCTGGGTTGGCCCACCTCTGGGCCGTAACACAGTTCAGGTCACCAGGTATCTCTCTTGGGGCTCCCAAATGCCTGGCATAGCCTGAGCTTCTGCAGGGAGCTCTCCAAGAGCATGTGTTCAGCCTTTTCTAAAGGTGTCTAAAGGAGGAGGTCATGCCACTGGGTTCCATTCCTCGCTGTCAGAGAGCAGTCTCCTTTTATCCCAGACAAGCCCCCCCCCCCCCCCCCCCCCCCCCCGTGACGCAAGCCCACATCAACAGCACGCTTCTCTGTGCTCCTGCAACAGGTCTTTAAGGTCAGGGGCAGACTATTGACTTTTCAATCCAATTTGGCAAGTAGTCATCGAGTACTATCTCCAATATGTCAATATTCAATTCCACACTCAACTCTGTGAAGTCTACCATGACACTGGGTCCCCGCGCACAGCGGGCGCTGGGTGGAAGAGGAATAATCCAGGCGGAAGTACTGAGTCTTGCAGCTGGGCCTTCTGAGGCTTGACGTTTCTTTGCTTCTGAGTTTCCGCTGCTCGTGTTTCAATGATTCATTCCCTTTCAAATCTTTCTCAGAGTGGCCTCCTGGCTCTGCTTACTATGCTAGCTTACTCTGCTTTAGCTAGCAAAGGGGTTAGAGTCTAACCCAGCCATGGGCAAACTACGGCCTGCGGGCCAGATCCAGCCCGTTCGGCTGTTCTAAACTATTGAAATAATAAAATAAAATAAAAAGACCATACCCTTTTATGTAATTATGTTTACTTTGAATTTATATTAGTCCACACAAACACTCCATCCATGCTTTTGTTCCGGCCCTCCGGTCCAGTTTAAGAACCCATTGTGGCCCTCGAGTCAGAAAGTTTGCCCAACCCTGGTCTAACCCCTTTGCTAGCTAATCACCTTCCCTACCTGCTTCCATTTCTGTGCCAGCCTTAGGGCATTTCTCAAGCCCTTGTCTCCTAGATGGCTTTGGCTGAAATTCTCCAAAGAAAGGAACTCGGTTTCAATCGGTGAGACACAGCTGCAGGGTTCCAATTCAGTCCGCAGGCTTGCAAGAGGAATCGCTGATTCCCCTCACTGAGTCTCTTGGCTATTGGGGTCCCATCTCCGCACGAGGTGCCACCAGCACGCTGCTGGTAGGTAGTGCCGTGCCACCACCAGCGTGTCCCACAGTCCCCCGTCCCCTCCAGAGCTGTTCGCAGACAGGTGGACGTGGCTGGGAGAGCCACAGAAGACAGCTGCGGTGGATGCATGAGTCCTCCGGTGGTGGCAGTGGATGGAGAACTGGCAGCGGGGCACCTCCACGGGGGTGGAGAGCATATGTGTTGGCAGGGGCAGTAGCAGCAGCAGCAGCAGCCGAGGCAGCAGGAGAGGAGAGGTGGGAAGAGCGTGGGCTTGAATGCATCACCAGCTTCTCGCCCAGCCTCCCGGAGTTGCATCTCCTTTTGGGCCTACGTGGGTCTTTCTGGGGAGAAAAGAGAGAGGGATCTAGACGGTTAGTGCCCATCACCCCCGAAAACAAGCCTCAGGCAGAAGCCCTCAAAAGCCCCTTCCCAGTGGCTCCGTGATGAATTGTGCGGTGTCAGGAGAAAGGCTGCGCGTAGCCTCGCTTGGCAGGCGCGCGTTCCGTGGTGGCGTGGGCAGGGAGCACGCCTGGCGCGGCCGGCCACCCTGCTGCCACCACTGCGATGTGTTTGCTTTGCTTCCTGGCGCCTGCCATTCTTCTGGCAGAAATAACTTGGGATTTAGAGGCGGAGGTGGTGTACCCGTCAGTCTGTGCTCTAAGTGTATCCCTGCCTACCCCCTAAGTGTATCCCCCTCCCAGGGTTATAAAGCATCAAGTCCAGATCACACGTTTGCCCAGTATCCAGAAGGCTAGATGGTCCTTCGCCCCGTGCGTTAGCATCAAGCATGCAGAGCCGAGGGGTAAGCCAGTCAGATGGGTCACTAAGCGTTGGCTTCCGATCCGGAAATAAAATCCAGAAACGTAAACTCGAGTCTCCAGATTCTAGCTGCCAGACTCGCTTGCCCAATGTCATGGAGGAGGTACTCAAAACTTCCTCATGTGGCCGTCTCAGATTCACCACTCGGTAGATGTGCTGTGGGGGAGACAAGATACTTCGTGATTGCTGCGTTATGGATAGTTTGTGAGTAAATGGATTGGTTTATTTTCAAGTTCATTTTTGTTTTGGCTCAGTATGGCATAAAATATTGCTCTTTACACATGATCTGAAATTAGGGGTAGCTCTTAAAATGTGGTGGTTCTTGATATTTTCTCCCTAGATCCACTGATAAGACAGAAAAAAATGTTCTGGGAGATCTAGCTATCTAGAACAGGGGTGGGCAAACTTTTTGACTCGAGGGCCATATGGGTTCTTACACTGGACCGGAGGGCCGGAACAAAAGCAACCTGACCATGCTGGCACTCTCATCTTGGGCTGCTGGTGAAGGAGCGGAGGGGAGAGCAAGAGAACCCTCCGCTCTTTCTGCTCCGAGGGCCGGATACAACAGCTGAATGGGCCGGATCCGGCCCGAGGGCCGTAGTTTGCCCATGGCTGGTCTAGGACATGTCCTCCGTCACTGTTGGTGACAGCAACCACCGGACTTTAGTAACCAGGACTCACTGCAGGTGTTTAAAAAAAATCCAGTCCCAAACCTGACTGGTGTTAATGGCTCCACAGCGGAGAAGAGAGGGCGTGTTCATTTTTCTTCCTCCTCTGCTCTTGCTGATGTACCCAGGATCTTGGCAGAGAAGACAGACCTAGGTATCAAAGGAGCAGAGCCTTCTTCGCTAATGTTGTTCTGGCCCATCCATCATGGCTTCCTGGGGGGCAGGTGACTCTGGGATTTCCTCCTGGGCCATGGAGAAGTCTTCCCTGGGGAAGCCCGTGCTTCCCAACATCCTCTCCGGCTTACTCCTCGCACCCCGATCCCTACTGCCCCAGAGATCCACCCCACACCCTCCTCTGCTTCTGGGCACCCCTCTCCAGAGCAGTCGGTCAATCTCAGGCTCTGTCACAGTGATAAGACTCATTCCTGTCTTGGCATCCACTAGAACTGGGGCCACCTTGGTCAGTCAAATAAGGGAAGAGTAGCTTGTCCAACAGCCACTTCTCTGCCTGACCTCCCACATGGGTGAGGCCCGCCACGTCAGAAAGCACTGGGCAGAATCTCTGTCTGGCCAGATTCCCAGGTCTTGGAATCACCTAAGAATCCCAGCCCGGCTGGTATGGCTTAGTTGTTGAGTGTCAACCCATGAACCAGGAGGTCCCTGGTTCTATACCCAGTCAGGGCACATGTCCGGGGGTAGCGGGCTCAATCCCCAAACCCCACCAGTCTTGTTAAAACCACACATGGAAGTGGGACCGACTGATGCGCACCCTGATGGGCCCAGGCCCTGAGTTCAGAATAGATGCCACTTGGCAGCGACAGCAAGCTGCACAATCAGCAAAGAGCAGGAGGTAATCTAACGACGGTGCCCTTGTCACGGGTGCAGAGGCGCTCCTACCTGAGACGAGGTGGCTGCCCCCTCAAAGTGGCCCGTGGCAGCCAGGAGATCACCTCCCGGGCTCCGCAAGGGCTTCTGGGTGAGGGGGGAACCAGACACAGGTGACCAATTCCTTTATGGTTCATGGCCGATCAAAGTGAAATTCAGCATCTGTTCAGGACAAGTGACCACTGTAACGGCCGTAATATAACCCGCTAAATAGAGAGGGAATTGCACCGGAGCCAGAGGTGAACCGTGATTATCGGCAAGCGAGTGCTTTATTGAAGTTGAAAGACCATTAACATTGATAGAGTAATTATTTCGACTTGAAAGTAATTACCTTGATGGGTGATCACTTCCCCGGTGTTCCCGGGTTTGATTGGGCCAAACAGTCGCCAGCTCCTGAAGCCTAGGAAAATATTACGACAATGCCGTGTCTCTCAAGCCACGGAGACCAGACCGCTGCTGGGATGTTTTAATCACGCCGGACAGCGAGGTGGTGCCTTACGCCAGCGAGTGACCTCGCGTGTAGAGAGAGACTCGTTGGCTTTTTAATCCAGGTGCAGTGACCCACACCCAACACCTGAGAACGTGCATGAGACGGGTTTGCAGATGAGTCTCTTTCTTTCTTTCTTTCTTTCTTTTAAATCTCAGTATGATTTTTAAAGGGAAACCTCTCATTAGTGTGGTAGCCGGGTGTTGCTAAGCTCAACCTGTAGGCATTGTCAGTTATTCGGTGGGCTGGGAGTCCCAGAATAGCAACTATTTTTTTTTCTTTATCTTTATTGTATTTTTTAGTGTTTTTTTAAATATATATTTTATTGATTTTTTTTTTTTTTTACAGAGAGGAAGAGAGAGGGATAGAGACTTAGAAACCTCAATGAGAGAGAGAGAATCATTGATTAGCTGCCTTTTACTCCCTACTGGGGATGTACCTGCAACCAAGGTACATGCCCTTGACCGGAATTGAACCTGGGACCCTTCAGTCCGCAGGCCGAGGCTCTATCCACTGAGCCAAACCAGTTTCGGCCTTATCTTTATTGTTGAGAGTATTACATAAGTCCTCTTTTTCCCCCCTCATTAAACTCTTCCAGCCCTCTCCCATCCCCGCACCCCCACCATCCCATCGTCTGTGTCCACGGGTGATCATATGTGCACACAAGTTCATTGGTTGATCTCTTCCCACCCGCCCACGATACCCTGTCTTCCCTCTGAGTTTCCACAGTCTGTTCCTGCTTCTATGTATCTTAGCCTATTTTTGTTCATCAATTTACTTGGGTCCTCAAACTCCACACACTAGTAGGAGTGAGATCATGTGACGACACTCCTCTGTCTCTGTCACAGCAGAGGATTTCAGTTTGTAAAAATGAACTATTTCAGTCATGACATTGAGAAACATTGAAGCCAAAACCAGTCTGGCTCAGTGGTAGAGCGTCGGTCTGCAGAATGAAAGGTCCCGAGTTCGATTCCGGTCAAGGGCATGTACCTTGGTTGCGGGCATCCCAGGTAGGGGGTGTGCAAGAGGCGGCTGGTCGATGTTTCTCTCTCATCGATGTTTCTAGCTCTCTATCTCTCTCCCTTCCTCTCTGTGAAATATCAATAAAATATATTTTTTTAAAAAGAGAAATATTGAAGATTCCAGATACCATGTACCGTGGGTCCCAAATTTCAGATTTTATTCCATCACGAGGTCCACTCCTGGACGTAGCTTTCTCGCCGCATGTCACACAGCTTCCCCTACAAGCGCACTGCGGTCCTGTGCTTCCTGGCGTCCACACTGGGCAGCAGCAAACAGAATCAAGGTTGAAAGCTCAGCCGCTGCTTCTCAGGCAGCCACACGGACGTGGAAAAGGCACACCATTTGCTATTGAGGACCCACACATGTGAAAGCTAATATGGCCATCGAGACCTAGAAATAAGGTGGGACCCGTCCATTCATTAAGGCCACATAATTCTCTTGCTAATCCATTGTGCCCAGAAGCTATGAGAGATGAAGATAAGGAAGAAAAAGTTTCACCCTCTCTGGGCCTGGGGGCATCCTTAGAGCAAATAAGCAGAGAGTGCCCAATTACAATATAATAAGCAGGTACTTGGTCATGCATAGCCATCGATTGTACTCATTAATACTTAAAGGAACCTAAGAGGACCTTAACTCATGCCCACCCCCCACCCCTGATTCCAAGCCCAGCCAGACCCCTGCCTAACCAACCGCAGACCAGGAATGGAGCGAGCACGAGTCATGATCTCAGTCGTGCTGTCAGCAAAGATGAACGTGGCCTCACCCTGCAGCTCCTGGGTGGCTCCTAACACCTTTCTGTCCTCCTGGCAGCACTGGGCTGGTGATTGGCCAAGGCCTGGCTAGCTCTGTGACAGCCTCGCACCGAGTTTTGTTGTTGTTCTCCTAATCAGAATCACACTCCCTTAGGACCAAAGGAGTCCCCACCTGCGGTCCCAGAGCCAGGAAGGAACGTTGTAGCAAAGGGTCATGGATTTCTTCCATTCCCCCCCATCTCTTGCTCTGAACTCTTATCCCTGCATCACGTCATAGCGTCTCTCTTTCGGGAGGAAGGGGAGGGGAGGGATCCGGGCCACGCCCCAGCAGATTTGCTCACCGAGAAACAAAATGGCCGGTTCCAGTTTGGTGGAACATTCAAGATTTGAGATGAAACCATGGGGAACGTGATAAGGCATTGTGATTTGAAGTGTACATCCTTCCATCAAAAACCAGCCGAAGAGTTAAGGAATTCCACCAATCGGGCGCCACGTCGGGGTTCTTAGCCCAGCAGGCTCATGGGGGTCATATGTGGTTCGGCTGAAGCTTGTATTAAGGATCCCCGCAGGGATTCTGAGTTTAAAACAAGCGTCATAACTCATTCTTAAACATTTTAGACGCTACTTGGATTATTAAACATTCACATTACGAAATCAGAGAATTTCAGTCCATTCCAAAAAAGTTGCATCGTCTACCTCCGAAAGATCATGACCATGTCCGGATAGTAAAGTCACAGGACATGTCACTTTTTGACCAGACACAAGTAATGAATTCCATCACGTACGTTCCCATTGGGTGACTGTGATCCCGAGTTTTATTTTTGCCCCGGCAATTACTAATGTCATGGCTGGATACCCGTGCCCATTAGTGGCTGCTTCCGTGTTGTGTGTGTGTATGCGCGCGTGCGTGTGTGTGTTTAGGATGGTTATTGATCCCTTGCTGAGCTGAGATTCGGGTTTCCTGCCAGATCGCTTGATTAATGGCTTGGTTTCCATAAGTGGACTGAATGGGGATAGGGAGCACAGGCAGCCTGCTCTGCCAACCCCGAGCCCGTCAAGACGCATCGCTCGTTATGAAACAGTTATCAAGGATACATGAAAAATTAATTGGGCTCAGTTTGATTCTGAAAAGAATCGGGCTTTCTACTTGGCGGCTCCCTCCCCCACCCACCCACCCCCCGCCCCTCCCCATTCATTCCAGATGTTGTGCGCCGTCCCCCCCGGAGGAGCTGCAGAGGGAGATGTATTAATACATTGTATTGATTAGATCAAGACCCCTGACAGTTATTTGTAGAGAGACCATCTGGCCGCTGTTCCAATTCCTTCACCAAAAACGGGACGCGACACGTTATTAATCTCCCCTCTCTTAAGTATAGGCGGTCGCCTTCTCTGCTAAACTGCGTCTCCCCCCCCCCCCCCCCCCGTTCCGTGGGAGACGAGGCAGACCTGAAGGGTGCAGAAATTAAGGTTATTACACAAATGGAGCCATATGGTCCAAATATTTCAGCAAGAAAATTGCCAGGCAATAAAAATTGCTCCTGCCTTCCTAATGGTGTAAATTACACTTTAACCATGGCTCTAATGATGTCCTTCTGCCGCGCTTAACTACTGTTACATGAAGGGCATTGTTTTAAAAAAAATATTAAAAAAAAAAAACCCTCCGCAAGTCAACGCCAGCAGCGTGTTTTACAATCTGTTAGCATGTCATTAAGAACCCTGTCAGAATTGCCTAAACATCATGGCAGGCAAACCCGGCATACAAAGGAAGGCGCCCGGGATGGAAATGGCCCTCAGAACTCGTCTTTCCTACCTCTGTTGTGTCAAGAGCACGGTCCCCTCTGCAGGGTGCTCATGGCGGGGGGAGCCCCATCCGGGTCTGGACCCCAACCCTCTTGTCCTGGGAGCCGGCCCAGGTGCACCTCCTGGCCTGGGTGGGGGCCAGCGAAGCAGATCTGGGCCGGATGGTAGAAGTTGACCTTTCTAAGTGTTTCCGTCCTTGGGGAGGAGGCATAACGTGCTCCGTGGTCTCCCCTAAGAGCGACTCCTAAGTACTAAGATGATGGTTGGCACTCCAATTCTGAAGAAGCCAATCCTGCTATCTGGGGACCGATATTAAAAGGAGGGTTGCGCCGAAATTGGAGTGGCTCAGTGGATAGAGCGTCGGCCTGTGGACTGAAAGGTCTCAGGTTCGATTCCGGTCAAGGGCATGTACCTTGGTTGCGGGCACATCCCCAGTAGGGGGTGTGCAGGAGGCAGCTGGTCGATGTTTCTCTCTCATCGACGTTTCTGGCTCTCTGTCTCTCTCCCTTCCTCTCTGTAAAATATATTTTTTAAACAAATAAATAAAAGGAGGATTGCTCCAAAAATATCATCACCTTTTGAGCATAGCAGTAAAGACCGTGGCTTTTTGAGGGAGTCGGTAATCTTTCTCATGTTTATGCATCTATTAGCCCAAAACATCTGGATTTTTAAAAAAAAAAATATCCGTACAGGCTAGCAGATCACGATGTTTACTCCCTAAAACGGTACGGTCCCGCCAGCCTTCTGGCCTTCCAAGGTGTTCGGGACACAGTGTAAGTTTACAGGCCTGCAGACACCTCCTCAGACAAGCCTCTGACGTCATCCCGGGCGGTGGCGCTGCCCGGGGCCCCCTCACCAGCATCCAGAAATGGAGCGCCGACCCCAGCCTCGGGGGTGAGGACACACCTCCAGGGCCTGCCCTGGTGATGCCCCAGAGCCACTTAGAGAGCTAAGGGGGATGTGCCACCCGCCCCGCTCCTGACAACCCTGTGACCTCCCTACACCACACCTCCATGGGCATCTTCTCTTACCTAACCCTGTGTGATGTCCGCTCTACAAGAAACTCAATGCGACCCTAAAACCAGCTTTCTGAATAGTGCAGGGGCCCTTCCGGCATCGCTCCATGCTTGAGAGTTGACCTATGAACCAGGAGATCACAGCTCAATACTTGTTCCGGGCACACATTTGGGTTATGGGCTCGATCCTCAGTGTGGGGCATGCGGGAGGCAGCCCATCAATGAGTCTCTCTCATCATTGATGTTTCTATCTCTCCCTTCCTTTCTGAAATATATATATATATATATATATATATATATATATATATATATATATATATATATTTCATGTATCATGATGTACATTGAACCATGACTGATGTTCTTCCTTCATGACCTACCATGTTCTAGAAACACATTGAGATTGAGAAGAGGTGGGACCTCGGGAAACCCCACCTGCCTGTCCTTTCTGCTCAGAAGTACCTCACACCTCGGCACCTTTTCCTGGAGAGAGCAATAATTATTTATTAGTGGGCTGTGTGCTTCCTCTACCCAGAAATTAAAGTTCTTAGGGGCACCGTGCGTCCAGGTCCCTGCGGCCGGATGACCACATCTGTTAGAAATAAATCACTTAAAAAATTATATTAGTCTCACAGACTGGTCCAGCCATGGAAGGAGGGAGGAAGCGCGGCTTTAAATCCTGTGAAATAGAGTGTGGTCAGTGTGTTGTCAGCACGTCCCAGTGACATTCAGGCATCAGCTCCGTGTCTTCCCCTCTTTGAACCCCAGGTGGCCAATTAGCAGAGTCGGCCATTTATTCATTACAAAGTAGGCAGGATAAATTGAATGGTGAGATTAGCTAATAAGAATTTTTAGCAGGGAGCAGAATAAAAAAAAAATGATGCATGTAGAGAGAGCAGGAAGAAGAAAAAAATATCTTTGGGGATTCTAGAAACAATCGGGAGGAACCTTCTTCTTAGATGTACCTGCATCTACAACCGGAAGCAAGGGCATTATTTCATTGGGAAGATGTGGGGAGATTTTCTTTGACAAGGTTTCTTCCTAAACCATTTCCTCTCTAATTCTCTCATTGGTGTTTCTTTAGAGTTTCTTTGCTTCCTAAGGTAGAAAGTCAGCTCAAGTAACTTTCAGCACTTGGTAGTTTCACTAGGGTGTGTCTGTGCCTCTTATTTCAAGAAGCCATGTGTGTCATTTGTAGCCTCTCTAGTTAGTCATCAAGGCACAGCCCAGCGAAGGGGAAGGCTGGCAACTTACCTTAATCTTGTAAGTGTTCATTTTTCAAGTGTGAGTGGGCTGAAGAAAAGATTATATAATGGCCTCTCTTTATAATTAAAATTCTGTGAAACTATGTGTAGTAAACAGACTAACTTGAGCATTCGTATCTTGCGGCCAAAGATTATTTGCTTCTATTGATGTGACATTTATTCTGATAAGTCGTGTTTTTGGTGTGTGTTTTTTTTTCTGTCATTGCAATATGTCCCTCATAAGAACAGCTAGACGACAGCGAGGGTTTGAGGGGTTTTTAATTGATGTAGCGTTGACTCCTTTGCGTGACTTGAGGATCTGTAAACGCTGATGGGGGTTTTCAGAAATAACAGGTTCTGAACCCTCACCTTGAAAAGTCCAAAGAGATAATGTTGATTCTCTTGGTTTGCTATCAATAGCTAGTAATTCTCGTTATTAAGGATCTGCCTCCAGTAGCTTCTAAAGGTGTACTCAACTGGGTACACCTTTGAACACCAAAGATATCCTTCTAAAAGTCAGTGTTTGTTTCAGTAGTGAACGTTTCTGAAGGAAATGGCTTCAGTCAGCCTGGGTGTGATCTGAGAATTTTCACTTTCAAGCCCTTAAGCTAAGGGCTCCATTCAGAAAAGACTGACCCCAATCCTTCCATGAGGAGAGCACCCTCTGCTGGGTCCGTGTATATACCACATGTCTGCTTAGGTCCCAGAAGCCATCTGGGCACCTACCCAGCCCCTGAGCAGTGAAGGTGCCACCTCAGCCATAGTTTTTGGAAAATCCTTGCCTCTTCCGGGCTGGGGTGACTGCAAGCGTGCAAGCGGCCATCGCTCACCGCAGCTCTCCTTTTACTGCTGGGTTATTGCACCCCGCTGGGGGATACATCTGAGCGCGTCAGTGGCCTGCTCTGAAAATGCCCAGATGGTGACTACGTGCTCGGGGTGGAATGGGGCCGCCCTCATCTTTCATGCGCCCGGAGCCTGCCCGGTTATCAGAGAAGACACGAGACGAGGAAAATCCTCCCATTTTTCAGCCCCTCTTCATCCGTTTCCAGTCACCCACAGTGAATGATGCACTTGCACGCTTGTTAGGAAGACAGTCACCATGATAACTGGGCATCACGCCCCAGACAGGGGAGGCCCTGAGCCCCCAGCTTCCTCCCGCCCCCCTCCCGGCATAGAACCCTCTTGCAGTAAAGGATCCCTTGCAATCTTGTAAGTACCAGGGGACGAGAGGCCGTGTAAATGTTTCACTGCTTGCCAGCGCCACTTGGATTTGCATTGGTCTTCCTCATTCTGAGATTTTTAAGGTTAATAGAGGATTGAAATCAAATCGTTCAACCTGAGAAATAGTGACAAGAGCTACTAAACGCATGTAACAGTGTGACTGGTTAAAATGGCCCACAAGCCTAACGGGTTTAGTGTGATTCTGTGACATGCACATCTTATAGGGCTTTTGTCTCCGGCTATGTTCTTCACTGTTCTTCACTGTCAGCCAACGGTGTCATTTTTATCAGTGATAGCCATCGCCTCTCACTGGGAAATTAGTACGGGGGTTGAAATTTATTTTTTACAAGTTATCTTGAAGCATTGATTTTCCCACAGAGCATTACTGGGCTTCGTCTGTCACAAGGCAATGACCCCGGCGAGTTACTTGTTTTTATTTTGGAGGCTTCATTCATAACGAAACAGCGATGGGGTTTTGTTTTGTTTTACTTTTCAGAAAGGAAAATGTGCTCTGTTGTTTTCCTTCCTAATAATTGCTCTGCTGAAGGAAGAATGTGAGTAAAGGCCGGTTGGCTCCAAACATTTTAGAATGTGCACCCCTATACGTAATAACTTCTGGAGCATACCACCCCACGATATGCACATTAATAAATTATAAAATATATACTGGTGGAAAAAAATTTACACTAATAGAAGGGGAATTTAAAGAGTAGATATGGATAAATCATAAGTAGAATATTCAATCAATCATGGGCTACTATTATTAGCTAGTATGGCAAGGCATAGTATAATCCTAATATATAAAAAGCCAGGGTCCAATCAATGACCAAAACAACCAGACGGATGACCGAACAGCAGGCTGTGTGGCTCGACAAGGCCAGCAGGGGGGCTAGTGAGGAACGACAAAATGACTGTAAAGCAGGCTGCATGGGGTGACCAAGCCAGCATGGGGGCAGTTGGGGAAAACCAGGCCAGCAGGGAGGGGGAAGTTGGATGCAGCCAGGTCAGCAGGCAGGGGGGCAGTTAGGAGCGATCAAGCAGGCAGGCAGGTGAGCAGTTAGGAGCCAGCAGTCACGGATTGTGAGAGGGATATCCGACTGCCGGTTTAGGCCCGATCTCCAGAGTCCCGGATTGGAGAGGGTACAGGCGAGGCTGAGGGGCCTCTAGTCTTTAATAAAAGATACATCATTAATAATATTATGTGCCACACTATTCTCCAAATGTTCCCCTTCCCCTTTTTTTTTTTTAACTTCTGGTGGAATATAACTGGACTGTTAGTGTTTATACCTCATACTATGGCTGACAAAGAGTTTGGTTTACAAGAAGTGTGAACCTGGCCATTTCCTTGTTCTTTTTTTATAAATGTACTAGAGGCCTGATGCACGAAATTTGTGCAAGATTGGACCTTCCTTCCTCTGGCACCCTGGACCCAGGCTTCCCTCGAAGCCCTGGCTTTATCCGGAAGGTTGATTGGAAGGATGTCTGGTCTAATTAGCATAGTATGCTTTTTTTTTTATAATAGATGGTTAGAACTAGATTTGAATCAGGTTTTGTAATTCTTATTTCCCAAAGATAGCTTAGCTCAAACTATTAATCCATTTTTGCATGGAACCGTAAGTGTAATATTATAACACTATCTGTTAAAGGCAACTAGAGGAGTAAATATTTCCATCTCCGGTTGTAAAATTCCCATTCTTACCATTCCGGGGACTAATCCAGACTTCATTAATCCATTAATTCATCCAGTTGATATGCACCTAATATATGCCAACTGGATATACAGCAGTGGATAATCCAGACGAAAAATCCTTCCATCTTTTATTCTAGTGGAGAAAGACCGTGTGTGTGTGTGTGTGTGTGTGTGTGTGTGTGTGTGTATGTGCGCAGCATTTGTGTATGCATTTATGGGGTTCAATGGAGAAAAATAAATCACAGAGGAGGTGTTAGGAGTCCTGTGACAGCAGTCAGGGAATGTTATGTTGGTCAGTCCTGGGAGGGGGCAGGGTGTGGATTGTTGAGACAGGGAGGATGTGGATTGTTGAGACAGGGAGGGTGTGGATTGTTGAGACAGGGAGGGTGTGGATTGTTGAGACAGGGAGGGTGTGGATTGTTGAGACAGGGAGGGTGTGGATTGTTGGGGCTGGGAGGGTGTGGCCTGTTGGGACAGGAAGGTGTGGCCTGTTGGGACAGGGAGGGTGTGGCCTGTTGGGACAGGGAGGGTGTGGCCTGTTGGGACATTGGGGGTGTGGCCTGTTGGGACAGAGGGTGCGGCCTGTTGGGACCTGAAGGATGGCATTTAATGTAGGGACCTCGCGGAAGGTCTCAAAAGAAGGTGAGACTGCAGCAGAAGTTTGAAGGAGAGAAAACAGTTGAGGAATAGAGATGATTCTGGGCTTCACTAGTCTTCCAGGACCCATCAACATGTGCACTGACCTTCAGCTTGGCATTCTAAAGGTCCTGGTCAGCCACCAGCACCCCTTTGGCAAAGAAATGTTGCTGGGCCGTGTCAGACTCTGCCATCAGATGAGTTGTGTAGTATAGACATCCTCTCAATTTTTTAAGTCTGTTCTTTGGGTCTATAACCTTCACATATAAGTAGATAAACCCTCCTTGAATGAAAGTCCATCCCTGGCTATCTAACATCATTCATCTCTTCCCATGTAATCTTCCAAAATGTCCCCATGTTCTAGGTAAACCAGAATAGGACTTGTCAATTACAAAACAGAGACATATTTTCTGGTTACTATATCCATCTCCAAGCCCCAGGAGCTCTTGATAATGTCCCCAATCTTTCTCTAGTTTTTGTCATAATTCCACTTTGCCAGTCTGTTACTTCAAATTTAAAACACATCATATATACAATTGTGGGCTTAATACTCACAAAAGTCCATGAGAAAGATACTGTTATAAACCAACTGGAGGCCCAGTACATAAAATTCATGCACAAGTAGGGTCTCTAGTGACTGGGCGCCTTCCTTCCCCTCCCCCCCTGCCTGCCACAGCCGCTGGCCTTGCCCCCTGCTCCAACTCCTGGTGGAACTCCCAGCGGAGGGGACAATTTGCATATTAGGCTTTTATTATATAGGATGCTCAGAAATTCACCTAAGGTCTATCTCATCTGAGTGACAGAGATAAAACTTGAACTTGAGTCTTCTCAAGATTCTGTTTGCTATTTTTAAAAAAAAAAAAGATTTTGAGAGAGAAAGGAAGGGAGAGGGAGAGAAACACTGATGTGAGAGCAGAACATTGATTGGCTGCCTCCTGCATGTACCCTCCGGGGGGTCTATCCCACAACTTGGGCATGGGTCCTGACCAGGAATCAAACCAGCAACCTTTCGGCGCACAGGAGGACACCCAACCAAATAAGCCACACCAACAAGGGCATCAGTTGATTGCTTTTTGATTAAAGCATCTGGACTCTCAAAGGTTTGCCTCATTCCCCAGACATTAAATCACAGGGCTTCTCTCACACATAGAAGAGATCATTTTGGGCTAAAAAAAACAAAACAAGAAATATAATGGTATAGAACAATTTTAATAATGCATTCAAAATGCCAAACTCACAGCACACTTTCTGTCCTTCTTGAGAAACTATTTTTTTCCAGCTTTGTCCAGATGTCTAATAGAAACGATTATGCAGAATTGAAAAACAGTCTTTGATTTGCCTAAATGAAAATAAGAACCACACCTTGGTTCTGGCTCTTGGAACAAATGAAAGGTGTTTTTATTTTTAATTAGGTATGCTTAGCGCGAGAACTTTGTCTCTTAAGGTGTAATGACTAAACAAGCGCCATCATTTCCTTTTGTTTATTCATTTAGAATGCAAATAAAAGCAGATAATCAATAGATCATAATCTAAAACTAGAGGATTTACAAGTTAATAAGCTTGAGTCAATAAATATTCCATAGCCGAGCCCTCACTGCTGAACCCGACATAATTTGCTTTGCACTAAGCCGGTTGACTTAATGCTTCAATTTAATTCTAATATTAACTAAAAAAAAATCCAAAGAAAAGGGGACATTTAAAATCCCGTTCTATTAGAATGTTTTAGAAAGCAACAACTCAATATCTTATCACGACTGCTGTGCAAGCCACCAACGTGAACATCTACCCATAGCCGCCTGGGTTCCGATTGGCCCTTAACCCCTTCGGAGCCTGACCCCAGTGCATGATGGGAGCTTTTCAGGGGTCTTTCTCAGTCAGTTCGACTTCAGTTATGATATTATTCTAACATCATACATCGGGTTTTGCTGTCTAGCACATTTATTTTCTCAAAACACAGTATTAACCATCTGTTACAGATTTAATTAAAAGCAGTAACAGAAAACGTCCCTGATAGAACTCTCTGGTCTGGGGCCTCTTTAAGTTTAGGGGGCTGATGCGGGTCATGGTTGCATTTTATATTAAAGCTGAGCAATCTATTATTGAGCATGTTGGTTAATGTTTTTTTTTTCTATTTTTCTAGAATTTTCCATTCTGTGTTTTTACATTTATTATCATAAAAGTGTTCACGTTTTCCTGCTTCCAAGGGTAAATGGCATTCGGTCCAGGGGCCTGTCTACGCTCTTTCCTAGACTCCCTAAGACAGTGGTCGGCGAGCTGAGGCTCGCGAGCCACATGCGGCTCTTTGGCCCCTTGAGTGTGGCTCTTCCACAAAATACCATGGCCTGGGCAAGTCTTATTTTGAATAAAAGTGGCGTTAGAAGAAGTTTAAGTTGAAAAAATTTGGCTCTCAAAAGAAATTTCAATTGTTGTCCTGTTGATACTTGGCTCTGTGGACTGATGAGTTTGCCGACCACTGGCCTAAGACACTTCTCGGGCTCCTTTTGTACTCTCTCTCCTTAGACTCACTCCACACTCTCCTTCACCCCACCCCTTTATTTTAAATCCTGTCTGACTTCACTGACAGCCCCGTGTTTGTTGAGCACTTACTCAGTAGTGGGCACCATTGGAGACACTTGGGTACAGCCGAGAGTAAAACAGACACAGGTCCCCTCCCCTCCCAGTGGAACTGACATTCCGATAGAGCCGGACAATCCCTAATCACCATGATAACCACATAGGGCCTATCATCTGTTGGAAATGGCACATGAGGACTTTCGAGCAAGCAAAGGAGTGTCCTCGAGTGGGAGGAGGAAGAGGAAGAGGAGGGTGGGCAGTTGCAGTTAAATAGGAATGGGTGAGGAGATGAGCTCAAATTCCCTTTGCAGACAGACTTGTGGCTAACGTGAGTCAGGAACAAGGAAGCCAGTCAGAGGAAGCTAAGCATCACGTGGTCTCCCTCATGGGTGGGCTCTGAGGAACCAAATAAACTGATGGACAAACTAGATCCAAAGACATAGAAGCATGGAACAGACTGTGGGACCTCAAAGAGAAGACAGGGCGAGGGAGAGGTGTGTGTGTGTGTGTGTGTGTGTGTGTGTGTGTGTGTGTGTGATTAACGGGGGAATTTATATGCATATAAGCATAGCCCGTGGACACAGACAGTAGTATGATGAAGGCCTGGGAGGGACAAGGACAGGGTGGAGGGGATTCATGGGAAAACAATAACAACAAAACCACAAAGGGACATACGTCATACTTTCAACAATAAAGACAAATTTTTTGAATATGTAAAAAGTGAGCTAAGGGGAGAAGAAACTGCCAGCCCAGGGCCCTCAACAAAGATGTTTAATCAAGGATAGCATAACCAGAAGAACGAGAGTGGAATGAAATTCATTTACATGTAGTTTAGTACAGTTTTCCCGGTGTCATCATACAATACATGGCCAGAGAAGACCCACTGGAGTTTGCCCATGCTTTGTTTTAATAGAGTGGATGTCCCGCTTTTTAATATTAGTGTGACTGGCCTGCCACTTTTGCATTCAATTATCACTAATTTAAGTTTTTCCTTCTCCGTTGAAAAAAATGGGTCATTTTGAAGCCACCCATTTTTTTTTATTTAACCCAATGTTTTTACTGTAGCCGAGGCATCATCATTCATTTTGCGAGGACTCGGGCTTCTGCTTTGTAGATTAAATTGATACAGCCCATTAGTCTATAAAGAAAATGCCTGTGAATTACCTTCTTTTTGCATGGACCCTCCCCCATTGTATAATCACTAACTTTATCCAATGAAAGAAGAAAAAATAACTTCCTTTTCACAGACCATTCTTTTATGCATGCAGGTGTTTGGGGGGAGGGGGGGAGGTGCATGCAGAACTCACACGTGAATACTCCGTATTGGGCATGTGAAGCTGGGAATTTACAAATGTTATGAGAAATGGCCTCTGGCTAGTCAACTGTCATTCCTTGAAGGGAGAGGGTGCTTTTATGTGTTCTTGAAATGTCTTCCATGAAGCCCCGAAACATGAGTTAGAACCCAGAGCTGGGTATGCTTTCTTACCGTGTGTGCCTTTTGAATTGTCTTCATTCTATTTCGCCCATAGCATCCCTGACCTTCCCCAGCTGCCTGGTGGTTGTAGCAGGAGGGCCTGTGGCAAGGGCCTTGATGACTCCACACACACATGTCCCATGACCAGGAAGAAACATGGTCCCGGTACATGAGATTGTGATAGCGGGTCAGGACGGAAGACGTGTAATCGGCTTAAATTCAGTGTAGTGGTCATCATCCCCACCTCGACTGGTTTCAAAAGACAGGCACTTGCGTTGAAAGAGTAATTACAAATTTTGAAATCGAGCAAACGTTCAGCAAAAAATGTTTTAAATCTAAGTATAGAGTCTTTTCCTACCTTCTGTATATGGCAGTCTGTAATTATTGGCTGAATAACAAAGGAGTGAATGGATGGATGGATGGATGGATGGATGGATGGATGGATGAATGAGTGAGTGAATGAATTGTTGGCAGATGTTTTGTTTTGTCAAGTCACTGGCCAAGACCTATACTACAATAGGGCAAAATTGTGAAATTTTTTCATTATTCCTTCAAATGGCATTGTAGAGCTCTTTATACATAATTAGTTCTTAAAACTATTGCCTAACGTTTCTGCTTTTTAAAAAATGTAGTCCAGCCGAAACCGGTTTGGCTCAGTGGATAGAGCATCGGCCTGGGGACTGAAAGGTCCCGGGTTCGATTCCGGTCAAGGGCATGTACCTTGGTTGTGGGCACATCCCCAGTAGGGGCTGTGCAAGAGGCAGCTGATCGATGATTCTCTCTCATTGATGTTTCTAACTCTCTATCCCTCTCTCTTCCTCTCTGTAAAAAATAAATTAAAAAATATATTTAAAAATGTAGTCAGGAAACTCGAGGGTAAAATGCGCAGCCCTGTCCCATCTCTTTCCAGACTTGACCCCCACTCTCCTCTGCACCCACACACGTCAGCTCCAATGAGCTCCCCGCTCTTTCTTCTCTTCCTCCTTCCAGCCCCTCACATATATTTACCCACTCAAACGCCCCAGCATCCTCCTCCCAGGGAAGCCGCCCCCTGCTCTCCCTTCCCCAGAAGAAGCAGCCCCTCCTCATTTTCCCAGCACCCCGTTGGTGACAGCACTCACCACTCTGCGGATTGGGTGTGTTTGTATTACAGGTTAGCGTTTACCGCTGTAGATCACAAAGTCCTAAAAGTCAGGAGCCTGGTACACATCTTATATCTATCACAGCAACGTTCCAGGATGTTGGACAGGCCAGATGCTCAAACCTGTTTCAGCTATTCTGTGCAGCTGTTGACCAAGGATCATTGTTTCACTGACCATCTTGTCAGCCGCCCTGCCACCTAGCATGTACACAGTGTTTACGCACCTACGACCATAAACCACGAACCTAAAGGGCATTTTTTTTATATCTATCTTGTGAGCTGTTCTTTGATTCCAGAACAACTCTGCCGGGGTATGTGTGTGCCATCAAAAAATGTGTCTTTGTCCCACCAGCCAGGAGGTATGTGGGCAGAGATGACCATGGTAAAATCAGTGTGCACATGACATCAGGTCATGCCTCCTGGTTCTGTTAACATTTTGCAGACTTGGAGGTCACATGCATAGGTAACCATGGGTAAGGGTTCAAGGTTGACATTTGGCTTTGAGTAATAAGGAGATCACTTTTATATCAGGACAGATTTCATTTTTACAAACTAAGTAAAGATGATGCACACATGTTAACCAACCCTTGGAGAACTCAAGCACTAACTTTATGACTAGAAAGACAGATAGCCCCATAACACCCAGGCCTCGGATTATCTTGCCCTCAGGAATCCTAGAAATATTTTCTGTGGATTTGCCGTGATGAAGATGTACATAAGTCATCCAGGACATTCGACATGCTCTGCCCCGGGCATGGTGCTTAGGTATTGGTAAATGAGATATCTCTTTTTTGAGATCATTGGTAAATGAGGGGGGAAAAAAACCAACTTCTCATGCTTAGTTTTTCATGTAAATTGGAAACCCGACCACAACCATTCTTTTTATTTTATAACTAGAGGCCCGTTGAAGGAGGATTCCTGCAAGAATAGGGCTTCCTGGGGCCTGAGTGAAGCAGAGAAGGGAGCAAAGCCACTGGGCACTTTCCCTCCCGCAACCGCCACTGCCCCAACCCCCCCCCTCAAACCCCCTCCCCCTCACCCCTGCTTTCAGCTTCCCCTCCCTCCTCCTCCTATGCTGTCTTCAGTCTTCACTCTGAGCCTGCATCTGCAAATTAACCACTGTCTTTGTTAGGTTAATTTGCATGCTCTCTCTGATTGGCTGGTGGGTGTAGAGGAGCGATGGTCAATTTGCATGCTTCTCCTTTATTAATGTAGATGACGAGGTAAACCATGGCTTATGATAAAACCAAGTGGTTCCACTGAAGTAGACAGAAGTTAATATATTTAAATCGAAGGTTTCTTTTAAGTTCCCTCTGTGCAGAAAGAAAGAAAGAAAGAAAGAAAGAAAGAAAGAAAGAAAGAACATTGGTATTCACTGTAACTAAGGAGTGGAAGGATTTAAGAGCCAAAAGTCAGTCATTTCAAAATGAAAAGGGACAAAGACAGCAGAAGCCCCACCAAGCTGACAACCCGTGGAGTTGCTGGTGACCAGGAAGGTGAACCCTTCCTCGGATGAGCACATCGGGGCCCGGGCCTCACTGCTGGGGTTCGGGGCGGAGAGGAGCAGGTGGACAGACGCCCGGGGCACCGCAGAGACCAGAGGGCGGGCTGCAAACCGCTGGCTCATCAGATCGATGGGCTGGGAGATGACTCGGTCCGGGCGCTTTCTGCAGTTTAAACATTTGTGCAGGAAGTCTCCCCGCGCAGCCGTTATTGACAGCCCTGGATCAATGGTAATTTTTGATCATTTTCAACCTACATAAACCTATTGACCCCGCGGACACCTTTGGGGCACTTCAAGTCGTCAAAAATAATCAGAGGAGGAGGCGGGGACCTGTCAGCCTGCCGGAGGCGCCCCGTGGAGGAGGGGTTCAGACGTGGCTCTGATGGCCAGCAGAGCATTTAAGAGCGTTAGTCCAGGCAGGTCCTGTCTGTGTGTCTTACAAAAGGACGATCCCATTTGTCTCCCGATCCTGGCCCTGACGTATGCGAGTTGAAAAGGGGGGAAAAAAGGACTCCATCTCATTGGAAATATTAGGTTGTGGAGAAGGATTATTTCTATGTTCCTTGGGTGAGTCATGCTTTCCATCTGCTGCCTAACGGAATGAGGTAATATACATCTAGAACAGGGGTGGGCAAACTTTTTGACTTGAGGGCCACCATGGATTCTTACACTGGACTGGAGGGCCGGAACAAAAGCAGTCTGACCATGCTGGCACTCTCCTCTTGGGCTGCTGGTGAAGGAGCGGAGGGGAGAGCAAGAGAACCCTCCGCTCTTTGGGCTCCGCGGGCCGGATAGGACAGCCGAACGGGCCAGATCTGGCCCGCGGGCCGTAGTTTGCCCACGGCTGATCTAGAATAAAAATATGAGCGTTGTGTAACGTGGACATGGAGAGGATAAGAGAGAAGGGAAGCCCACAGGCCAGGGATAACATGGAGGTAGGGGGAGGGAGAGAGAGACGGAGGTAAGGAGGAAGGGAGGAAAGAAGAAAGAGATGCATCCGTCAGTAGGATAGAAGAGTGAGGGAGAAGAGCGAGCAAAATGATGCCAAAGAAGAACTCATATAAAGACAGTCTCTGTGGAACGGAAGGGAGAAGAGCCCTGGCCAGTCTTGCTCAGTGGTTAGAACTGAGTATCGAAGGGGCTGGGTTAGATTCCCAGTCAAAGGCGTGTACCCGGGTTGCAGGCCCCATCTGGCCCAGGTCAGGGCATGTGCAGGAGGCAATTGATCTTTGTCTCTCTCCTCCTCCTCCTCCTCCTCCTCCTCTTCCTCTTCCTCCTCCTCCTCCTCCTCCTCCTCCTCCTCCTCCTCCCTGGCTTCCACTCTCTCAAAATCAAAGGGGAGAAATGTCCTCAGGTGAGGCTTAACAGCAGAAGTAAATACATAAAGAAGAGAGCAAAGCAGTCAAATGATGTTGGTGATGGCTTTGGCAGGTCAGCGGCACAGACTGCTATGTTTCCCAAGGAAGGCGTTAAATCCAAAACATCCCAGATGGGCAGTGCTCAGGCAAGTTTCTGGAATGTAGGGAAAATAACACGTTAACCGCACACACAAGACCCAGCCCCTCCCACAGAGTGAATGTGCCCAGGTTTCCCAGCCGGGAGCTCAGGGGTGAGCTTGGGTGTTGGAAATCCGCTCCAGGAGAAGACAACGTAAATTATTTCCTAGCCGAAACCGGTTTGGCTCAGTGGTAGAGCGTCGGTCTGCGGACTGAAGGGTCCCAGGTTCGATTCCGGTCAAGGGCATGTGCCTTGGTTGCGGGCACATCCCTGGCAGGGGGTGTGCAAGAGGCGGCTGGTCGATGTTTCTCTCTCATCGACGTTTCTAGCTCTCTATCTCTCTCCCTTCCTCTCTGTGAAATATCAATAAAATATATATTTTTAAATTATTTCCTAACGTGGGAAATGTACTACAATAAATTGGTAAGGGTGGTTTTGCTATTGTAAACTTTTCATTTCCATCTGGCCTTAGACAAAAAAGCAAGGCTATTTTTGAGATTTATTCAAGGTGTGTGTGTGTGTGTGCGTTGCTCTTCAGAAATAACACATTAACTTCCTATGCGAACTTGTCCTCAGTCAAAATCTACAACATCCAAATTCTCCTCTCCATTTCCAATGTGTGGTTGTTTTTCTTTTCTTTTCTTTTTTTTAAGAAGTATTCAGCCGAAACCGGTGTGGCTCAGTGGTAGAGCATCGGTCTGTGGACTGAAAGGTCCCGGGTTCGATTCCGGTCAGGGGTATGTATATTGGTTGCGGGCACATCCCCGGTAGCTGCAAGAGGCAGCTAGTTGATGTTTCTCTCTCATCGATGTTTCTAGATCTCTATCTCTTTCCCTTCCTCTTTGTAAAATATCAATAAAATATTTTTTAAAAAGAAGTATCCAAATTAAGCAGAACAGCCGATGTGACCACCTTTTTGTAGGAGAGGAAGGACCTTCCCCCTGAGGCCTGCGGGCATCATGTCTACCTGGGACCACGCAGGCTCGGGGGCCGGGGCATTCCAGATACTCCTGCTCTCAAGTATCCGAGGACACTCCCGTGTATCCTCAGATCCTTGAGAGTTAAAGGAGTCTGTGAGGAACCCAGTCGTGTCCTTTCTGCAGTGGGTGCCTGGCTTGTGTCCTGTGGCTGAGTGCTGGGTGTAGATCACCAAGTACTGCCGCCAGAAGTGTTTGCGAGTACCGCCATCTAGTGGCCGGATGGGGCTCTCGGCTCAGAAATAAGCTAATTGAGCAGGTGCTGCCATTATTGACCTTATACATATATGTGGGTTTTTTTGGCTTTGAAACCCACACGCTTTTCATGCTTCTGATGACACAAGCTCTCTCTGAATGCCCCCCAATGGGCTACCTGAATCATAGGTAATCTGTGAGGCGATTACCATTTGCTTTGGGGCTTATGCCTTTTCTGGCACCTAGTCCTGAACAAAGAAGTTTCCTTTTCTGCATTATTAATCTTGCCCGTGTTTGCCCCGTTTCCACAAAAAAGAAAAAAGAAAAAAAAGAAATCGTTGATCAGAGAAAGAGTGTTTTGTAACCAGGACTTGTAGCACCCTCAGATTTAATATTCATTATGGCCATTCCAGCCCTGTGCGGTATTTATCTAAAAGACCAATCCGATGTTGTGGAGAAATCAGTTTTAAATATTTATGGGGCCCAACTTTTAATATTTCAGAAAAGAGAAATTAGTATTTCTGGAAAATTTGTTTCAGAGGCTGGTCGCTTCGCAAATGTTTAAATATTAAAAGGTTTCGGGAGGTTAGCGTGTAAATATCATAATGGCACTTATGGAAATAGGAAAATGGACTTAACTGGTTTTTAATAAGGAAAAGAAATTGCATTCTCTCTGCTTGGGAAGAAACATTAGCACAGTTGGAACTTGTAACCAAGAATGTGAGGAAATGGCGTCAGAAAGTATTTCGGTGGTATATTTTGGTTTTGTCTACCTGTGTGGATTTTTTGAAAGATAGTCCCATTTGATTTCGCCACCTTGTAGTATATTTTAATCATCATGATATCTGGATGTCTCCCCATGAGAAAGAATTTCCATGCACATAACTTTGTCTGATGCATTTAGTACCTCCTCTCCGAAAAACTTCCTCTTCTCCAGCTCACCTCCCTCTTGCCATGCCCACCAAGAGGACAATTGTCTCATTTAAGCATCCAACAGACCAAGGTGACCCCACAAACCGGGAAGTATATGCATCCTATCAAGCCAGTCAGAGCTTCCTCGGGTAACTCACATCCAGTGGATGTGGTACAGAACAGGAAGTATATATCTTCATGTGTGCGAGCGTGTGTGTATGTGTGTACACACATTACTGCTCCACTCGCAGACATAATTCCTATCTGTGAACACACATATATGTCCAGCCCCGATGTAGAAAAGGCATTCTGGGCTCTTTTCAAAACATTAAGATTCTAAGCTCCAGTTGAGTTATGCAACATATGTTAAATATGGCTCTCCAAGCTGAAACAGAACACACGACTCATTCGTGCCTTCTTTCATTTCACTTTCAGTCCACAAAGTCCAAATTCTCAAAGCCCAGCTTACAGTTACTCAGAGTACGTTTCAGCTATGGCGTTGTTAACCAATGCCAATATTTCCACATTTGTATTAATGGTAGACTGCTGTACGGGTCTGTGCGTTTAATAGTGCACTTGGCTTGTTGTTGGGTTGGGGTTGCTTTATAGTGAGATATAAATACACACCAAAGGAAGTAGAGGAGGAGATGGGGGAGGTGGGCAGTCTTATGTATGAACAAAGCAGAGTGGGGAGCTGGTGAGAGAGGATTAGGTTGTTCAAGTTAAGCCTCCACACATTCCATTGTGAGCTGGTGATCTCTAAGGCATCCCAGAATTTTTTCTTTGGGTTCTGTATCACATCCCGTGGGTTGCAAGCTCTGAAAAGGCAAAGATCCTCTTTGACCCATGCTTTTTGTGTGTCTGAAGTCACACGACCAGGGTGTCAAGAACAAGATAAAAATCTGGCCGAAACCAGTTTGGCTCAGTGGATAGAGCGTCGGCCTGCGGACTGATAGGTCCCAGGTTCGATTCCTGTCAAGGGCATGTACCCTGGTTGCGGGCACATCCCCAGTAGGGGGTGTGCAGGTGGCAGCTCATCGATGATTCTCTCTCATCAATGTTTCTAACTCTCTATCCCTCTCTCTTCCTCTCTGTAAAAAGTCAATAAAATATATTTTTAAAATAAAATAAAATAAAATCTAGGTCGTAGGCACACATTGGCGCCTGCCTTTGAAAAATGCCTACGTTTTGAAAAGCAGAGTAGAGATACATGGGACTTAGGGAGGTTGCAGTGACTCACTGATCCTGTCTGACACGGGGCAGCGCATTTGTCTTCAAGTAGTCGGCAAACTGCGGCTCTCGAGCCACATGTGGCTCTTTGTTCCCTTGAGTGTGGCTCTTCCACAAAATACCATGGCCTGAGCAAGTCTATGTTGAAGAAGTGGCGTTAGAAGAAATTTAAGTTTAAAAAATTTGGCTCTCAAGAGAAATTTCAATCATGGTGCTGTTGATATTTGGCTCTGGTGACTCATGAGTTTGCCGACCTCTGCCTAGGGCTCTGCTCCCAAGCCCCTATCTTACCGCCTGCACTTTCTTTTCTTTTTTTAAAATATATTTTATTGATATTTTACAGAGAGGAAGGTAGAGGGATAGAGAGCTAGAAATGTCAATGAGAGAGAAACATCGATCAGCTGCCTCCTGCACACCCCCTACTGGGGATGTGCCCGCAACCAAGGTACATGCCCTTGACCAGAATTGAACCCGGGACCTTTCAGTCCGCAGACCAATGCTCTATCACTGAGCCAAACCGGTTTCGGCTCGCCTGCACTTTCTCTGGTGCCTTAAAGAGAACAGCATTTGCTAGTAATTCCTGGCACTGAGGGTAATTTCCATCCAGTTCACAGTGAATGCCTAGGTCTGCATGATGCAGTCATATCTACAGGTGGAAGCAAAAAGTATTCACGCGTTTTTGTAAGTCTGATGCCTTCAATTGAGATCTTTAAGAAATGGCTAAGGCTCTTCCTTGTAAATTGATTTATCAATCCATCGATGGGTCTGATCATTACCAAGATGCCTGTCAGTGTCTGGAAGCTACAGGGTTCTCTCCTTGATGCCCATATCCGTAATGGAAACGGAAAATATATTTCTTTCCTTTGAAGAGCCATTGAATCGTTCCAAGGTTTGCCTCTGATCATACTTTTGGAGGTTTGGGGAAAGTTTTAATGAGTGAGGCCACGTAGAGAGTGCCATCCGGTCAGCAAATGGTGATGTAGAAACAACATTTCTGAAAAGCCAGGCTTCCGTCTGTGCTAATCCTCAGAGTTCTGGAATGGAGGAGCCCCCTAGGAAGGTACCCAGAATGCTGTGCGGGGTTTGCTGTTGTTGGTCCATAGCAGCTGGAGTCTCGGAATTGCTGTTTAGTCTCACGCTCTCTTCCAACACTCTTCCCACAAATAATGTTAATAACCAGCTCTACCTGTCTGGTGCTTGCTCTGTTAGACTTTTACATGTATGTACTCATGACAGCCATTTGAGATAGGGTTATTGCCAACAGTGCACCTTAGAAATCAGAACACTGCCGAAACCGGTTTGGCTCAGTGGATAGAGCATTGGTCTGCGGACTGAGGGGTCCCGGGTTCGATTCCGGTCAAGGGCATGTACATTGGTTGCGGGCACTTCCCCGGTAGGAGGTGTGCAGGAGGCAGCTGGTCGATGTTTCTCTCTCATCGACGTTTCTAGCTCTCTATCTCTCTCCCTTCCTCTCTGTAAAATATCAATAAAATACATTTTTTTAAAAAGAATATTCAAAAAAAAGAAAGAAATCCGAACACTCAAGAGGTGAGTTAACACGCCCAAGGAGACAGTGGGTGTGAGCAGACGAGCTGGAATTTGAACCTTGAGACCCAGGGTCCAAAGACCGTTCGCTTAAATTCACTCCACGCTAGCTCCAAATCGCATTTGCATACAACTCCGGGGCTTTCAAAAGTCTTCAAAAAGTATTTATAAGTGCACTGACTTACCACCCAATTCTTCATCAATGTATAGAAAGTGTATCGCGTGTAAATCTGAGCACAGTCCTGGAGGGGGTGGCCAGTTAAAACAAACCTTGCCGTCACGTGGTGGTGGACTTCCTGCCTTCCCGTCAGCCCCGAGTCCCCCTGACCACAGCGGTGCCAGGGCCCCGGTTGGCATTTTGCTCCTCGAACACATTCAGACACCAAGGCAAGCTGCCCTCTCTCGGAAGGCATTGGCAGGAGAGCCCGGGGAAGCTGTACTCCAAGGTTGCAGATGAATTGATATGATTCCGTTGATTGGATCTTTTTATTTATGAGGCATAATTTATGAGCGCTGGGGAGCAAACCGCAGTGAGCGATGACTACCCGCGGCCCGAGTCATAAATCAGGAGCGGTGAGCGAAATGGGGATTCTGATCGAATCTATTGAATTAGCTGTTGGCCTTCGCCAATACAGGTATTGGAAAGACCTTTTTAATATCTATTTGTCTCCCTCCTGGGACCGTGATAACAGTCTCGTTACATGCCCCCCGGAAACGAATAATTTAATAGTTTGCCTGTTAACATGCAGCCTTATTTGCTCGAGTTATTAATTATGGGCAGGGCTGTCCGTGTAGGATTTTTATGTATTTTGGATGTGGATTGTCAGGAAAATTTATTTCCCCGCTCCAGTTTTTCTAAACAATGACGTTGCCTCCTACTGCTTCTTGATATTCCTGTGTCCTTGGTGGTGTCCAAAGGCATTTTTTATTTTATCGAAAATTGTCATATTGCAGAAGGAGCATGTTCTAGAATATTCCAGAGTTTCAAAAACCTCAGACAGTTCTCTCTAGCTCCAGCCTCTGAGAGTCACTGTTATAATTCCACTCACAATGAGCAGCAAAATGGCAAATTTCTCCGAGGCAGCTACTGTCACTACATCAGGAGTTCACAGATGAGAGGGCTTTTCTGTGAAAGAGCGATCGCTGATTGAATTTGGTTATTCCTATGATCCATTTTTTTTTTATGGAAAATGATAGCAAATGGTGTATCCAAGAGACCTTCGCTGGATCCAGAAAGTGTAGAGAGCAGATGCCGACACGTTAAGTAATTAAACATTTTAAGGCAAAATGCAGTTAATTGGTCCTTGGGGGGGGGAGGAAGAATCAATAAAAAATATTTTAATGGGCAATAGCATAAAGATGGTAATAACCGCTAGTTAGATGTTTTAAAATTTAGGTCAAAATTATAAATACGAACAGAAATGAATCCAATAGTTTAGTAGTCAGTTGTAGAATTTGGGGTTCAGTTATTTCAGTCCTTTTCTGTTTGTTCAAATGGTTGGCCTGGGTTTCCGGTGACCTCTGACATCGGACCCCTTTTCATGTTTACAACTGGGACCCTAGAGGAGAAGGCACCCAACTCTGCCAGTGCTGACCTCACCCTTTAAGGCCCTTCACGGGAACGTCCCACCTCTGACAGCTGTACCGTGTGCTCGTGTGTATACACACCTTCACGCGTACAAGTGTTTGCTGCACCCAAATTAGGAAGTTTTCTCAGTGCAAACTGTAACCATCTTTTTATTTTATTATGAAAGAATAAATACTTTTGGCAGGAGACTGCCAATACGATGAAGGACACTCTGAATTAATCAAAGCTGAGTGGCATCCGTACGTTTTTCTCTTGGCCGTGGAATTTGTAAGCCTTGTTTCGCCCTCCCTCTCCCGACAATGTCCCCTTTTTCCTGTGAGTAGCCCACACACAGTGTGTATGTTCCCAGTGTGTGTGGGAGGGAATCTTGGGATACAAATCAAAAGGAATGGCTTGTCAGTTAGGCAAATGCTGAGTTGGTGGGTAGGTAGGTAGATTCATACATACCGTGTTTCCCTGAAAATAAGACATCCTCCGAAAATAAGACCTACTTCATGGAAACATAATACATCCCCTGAAAATAAGACCTAGCACATCTTTGGGAGCAAAAATTAATATAAGACACTGTCTTATTTTCGGGGAAACAGGGTATATTGAATAGTATAAGAGAAAGAGTGAATAGAATGAGTGAGAGAGAGAGAGAGAGAGAAGATAATTCTGTGTTCAGAAGATATTTTGTTTGATTTTTGAATTCGTTCATTGAAGTTCATAGATCCCGGCATAGTGCTCAAAATTAGGACCCAAATCTTAAGGCCATTGTTTCTCCTTAGAAATCCTAAGCATAATCGGTTCCCATTTTTATTCTGAGCCTTAAACTCCACTCCACTCCCTTCATCTCTTGTTTAGCTAGAAAGAGACCAAAACCCACGGCAGCTTTTGGGTGAAGGACTTTGACCTCAACAGAGCGATTCAGAGGGGATATCACTGTCAGTCCATGCCCCCTTCCCTCCCCTTCCCTTCCCTTCCCTCCCCTCCCCTCCCCTCCCCTCCCCTCCCCTTTCTTTCCCTTCTCGGGGTCTGGTGTAATGGAAACACTGCCAGTGGTCCAAGCCTCCTGGACCCCGCAATGCTCATCATCTCAGCCTGCCTTCCCCTCCTCCTCGCTGCTTTTGTTTCCAGAGAGGCTCCTGTGACTAGCTGATGCTGCTTTGCATACGCATGTTGATTTATATGAATGTTATTTTGATCTCAAATTGATTGAATACTGAAAGACTAGAGGAAGAAAAAAAAAAGAACCCCATATTATGAAGGTCCCTCGTGAAAGACAAAGGCTCATGCCCAGTTAGGGGCGGGGAGTTTTCTCTTGCCTCGTTTTTTTTTTTTGTTTGTTTGTTTTTTTGTTTTTTAGGAGAGACTGTTTCTGAAGAAATGCAGCAAAGCATTAATGTTGAGATGATAGTATCTTTTAAAAAATATATATATTTTATTGATATTTTACAGAGAGGAAGGGAGAGAGATAGAGAGCTAGAAACATCGGTGAGAGAGAAACATTGACCAACTGCCTCCCGCACACCCCCTACTGGGGATGTGCCCACAACCAAGGTACATGCCCTTGACTGGAATCGAACCCAGGACCTTTCAGTCCGCAGACCAACGCTCTACCACTGAGCCAAACTGGTTACGGCTTAAAGATATTATTGATGCAAAACAAAAACAAACCTAAATTCTCAATGCAAACTACTCTCCTAGAGTTTTTCTGAATGTCTCAGATTTTGCAAGTTCTGCATGGTTGTGTGTGTGTGTGTGTGGGGGGGGGGGGTTTGACACAGCACACCTAAAAAGTGTGGACTGTAGAATCAAACTAGTTTTCCAGATGTGTCTTTAAAAGCTCAGGGCAAGTTTTAGATGGATTAGTAGGAGGGTGGGTGGGTGGGTGGGTGGATGGATGAGTAGGGGGGTGGAGGGATGGATAGGTAGGAAGATAGATAGATAGATAGATAGATAGATAGATAGATAGATAGATAGATGGATGGGGGGGGGGAAGACACCAAATGAGGGGGAAAAAAATCCCTGGAGTTAGACGACACAAGATGAAAGCTTACTAAGGAATACTGGTACTCCTAAACACGCAGACAGTCTTATCGTATTGTCATTTAGATCTATCATTCTGATTGATCACTGTGTAGTTGGCTGTTATTGGGCCTAATTTAACCCTATACACTCACACATCCATCTCCTCCGTCTATTGCACCTGACGTTCTACAAATTACTTACTCATGCAAATGACGACCTGAGGCAACCTTTTAGGATACTCGGGCTTAATTATACAAATAGTTCTTGATAAATAAGATTATATATCCTCCCATATGTTGATTCCCTCCTTGATGAAAGGGAAAATCTAATTCTCATGCAGATTCGGTGGGGACGGTATTTGAGAATTGCTGAGTTTTAAGGAGTCTGAGGAGCCGTCGGGTTTGCAGGAGCTGACAGAAACCCTGCCACCTCCCGCCCAGAGAGGGGCAGTGTCCCGGCGAGCTCAGATCAGCCGCTGCCCTCTGAAATCAGGGCTCCCAGCAAGCCAGACCTCTGTATTCTCCGGGGCAAAGGCAACACCCAGAGGAAGGACCAGTCTCCTTCGTGGCCACAGAGTTGCCAGATCCAAGTGTATCCCGTTCCGTTGTGTTGGGTCGCTTTGGGTTGCCAACTGTGTTTGTCAGCCCGGGGTTATCTTGCCTTTGACTGGTCTCAATGATTTCTCCTTGAAGGTCTGCGCAGTGAATTCAGCAGGCAGAGCTCCCAGTAGCTGGGCGCAGTGCAAAACTGGACCTGCTCCCCCAGAAGGTCTCACGGCCCCCAGCTTCCACGCCGTGTCTTCCACCCAAGCGGTGGCCAACATCAGCGCCCCCGGGAAGCCCAACGGCATCGTCAGCCTCTACAAGCTCATCTCCAACAGCACGGATGGGGCCGAGCTGGTGGTGAGTGATGGAGGCCCCTCCCTTCTTCCCTCCCTCCCTCCCTGCCTTCCTTCCTCCCTTGGTCCCTTCCTCTCTGACTTCCTTCCTACCTTCCTTTCTTTCTTTCTTTCTTTGTTTTTATTGATTTCAGAGAGGAAGGGAGAGAGGGAGAGAGAGAGAGAGAGAAACATCAATGATGAGAGCAAATCATTGACGGGCTGTCTCTTGCACGCCCCCTACTGGGAATCAAGCCAGTAGGGGGTTTAAGAACCCATTGTGGCCCTCCAGTCAAAAAGTTTGCCCACCCCTGGGCCCTCATCCTATGGGGCGAGTATGGGAAGCAAGCCAATCAATGTATCTCTCTCACATCCCTGCTTCTCTCTCTGCCTTTCCCGCTCCCTTCCACTCTCTCTAACAAAGCAAAGGAAGCATATCCTCAGGTGAGGATTAACAACAAAAGAAGACCAGCTCCGTTATCCATGCGGAGAAGGCTGAGCCCTTGGGAGGAAGTCTCTCTTCTCAGTGACTCAGACTTTCTCATGGAGAAGGACAGATTACAGCATTTTGTTCCCACAGACGAGAGGAGTTGTGCAGATCCCAGGATCACACCCTAAACTACTTAGACCCATGGAGGGAGAGATTCGGGAGAGGGGAGAAGTCCCCAGACCAGTGTGGCCCATGCGGAAACAGCTGCCCCAGCTCACTCTGACACCGGAAGCCTCCTGCTGCACGTGACAGAGAAATTAGCATATTTTCTCCACGACTCCCTCGTCAATAAATATAGACAATGTAAATACAATCAACCCTTGATTATCTATACTTATACAATGATCATATTAATGAAGTAAGATCATTTATATTTGGAGTGCACTGTAGGCAATTTTTTGTAATAACAAATAACAGCTCTTGTTAATTAGGTGTTGTGTATGTGAGTGTGAAAACTAGTTTCCAGTTTCTGATGGCTTCTGTTCCATAGAGGACTTAATGAAGCCACAATGAGGTAAAAAAAATAAAATAAAATTGCCCCAAATAAGCCAAAAAGTTTATCATGGAACAAGCATAATGGAGAAAAAGACTATGATACTTCATATACTCACCACCCTCAGAGAAAATAGGATGGACTAGCAAACTCTTAAACATGCATATAATTTATAAAATATGTGATAGGTAAAATATACAAATGTATCCAGTATATATAGTTCAAGCTCCTCATTACCCACCTCAACCATGGATTGGAGGGGCTATTCGACCCCAAAACTACATGCACATAAAGCAGCCGCGCGTGTGCGTGGTACGTGCTGACTGGGAGTATAATTCAAATACAGATCCCGTTGCTTTTTTTAAAGGCACCATTCCGAGGGCTGCAGAATTTAATCAATATTTGGTGTGTCTTGTGCCATTTCCTGTTACCTTTCTATGATAATAGACAATGTACACCTTGTGTTTGCTATCCTGTTTCCTCTAACTTCTGTCTCTGAAATCATCATTTTTTACCTGTTTCACTCATGCCTCTCCAATGGGTTGGTTGGTAATTCCTTGGGGGCTAGTAGTAGCCACATCCACAGAGTGCCTCCCAGACTAGTCGGAGGAGGTGGGTGCTGGTGTGACGCTCTGGTCGGAGGAGGTGGGTGCTGGTGTGGCACTCTGGTCGGAGGAGGTGGTGCTGGGGTAACACTGGCCAGAGGAGGTGGGTGCTGGTGTGACGCTCTTGTCGGAAGAGGTGGGTGCTGGTGTGACACTGGTTGGAGGAGGTGGGTGCTGGTGTGACGCTCTTGTCGGAGGAGGTGGGTGCTGGTGTGACACTGGTTGGAGGAGGTGGGTGCTGGGGTGACACTCTGGTCGGAGGAGGTGGGGTGACACTCTGGTCGGAGGAGGTGGGGTGACACTCTGGTCGGAGGAGGTGGGTGCTGGTGTGACACTGGTCGGAGGAGGTGGGTGCTGGTGTGACACTCTGGTCGGAGGAGGTGGGTGCTGGTGTGGCACTCTGGTCGGAGGAGGTGGGTGCTGGTGTGACACTCTGGTCGGAGGAGGTGGGTGCTGGGGTGACACTCTGGTCGGAGGAGGTGGGTGACACTCTGGTCGGAGGAGGTGGTGCTGGTGTGACACTGATCGGAGGAGGTGGGTGCTGGTGTGGCACTCTGGTCGGAGGAGGTGGGTGCTGGTGTGACACTCTGGTCGGAGGAGGTGGGTGCTGGGGTGACACTCTGGTCGGAGGAGGTGGGTGACACTCTGGTCAGAGGAGGTGGGTGCTGGTGTGACACTCTGGTCGGAGGAGGTGGGTGCTGGTGTGACACTCTGGTCAGAGGAGGTGGGTGCTGGTGTGACACTCTGGTCGGAGGAGGTGGGTGCTGGTGTGACACTCTGGTCGGAGGAGGTGGGTGCTGGTGTGACACTCTGGTCGGAGGAGGTGGGTGCTGGGGTGACACTCTGGTCGGAGGAGGTGGGTGACACTCTGGTCAGAGGAGGTGGGTGCTGGTGTGACACTCTGGTCAGAGGAGGTGGGTGCTGGTGTGGCACTCTGGTCGGAGGAGGTGGGTGCTGGGGTGACACTGGTTGGAGGAGGTGGGTGCTGGTGTGACACTCTGGTCGGAGGAGGTGGGTGCTGGTGTGACACTCTGGTCGGAGGAGGTGGGTGCTGATGTGACACTCTGGTCGGAGGAGGTGGGTGCTGGTGTGACACTCTGGTCGGAGGAGGTGGGTGCTGGTGTGGCACTCTGGTCGGAGGAGGTGGGTGCTGGTGTGACACTCTGGTCGGAGGAGGTGGGTGCTGGGGTGACACTCTGGTCGGAGGAGGTGGGTGCTGGTGTGACACTCTGGTCGGAGGAGGTGGGTGCTGGGGTGACACTCTGGTCGGAGGAGGTGGGTGCTGGGGTGACACTCTGGTCGGAGGAGGTGGGTGCTGGTGTGACACTCTGGTCGGAGGAGGTGGGTGCTGGTGTGACACTGGTCAGAGGAGGTGGGTGCTGGTGTGACACTGGTCGGAGGAGGTGGGTGCTGGTGTGACACTGGTCGGAGGAGGTGGGTGCTGGTGTGGCGCTCTGATCAGAGGAGGTGGTGTGACACTGGTCGGAGGAGGTGGGTGCTGGTGTGGCGCTCTGATCAGAGGAGGTGGTGTGACACTGGTCGGAGGAGGTGGGTGCTGATGCAGATCTGACCCTGAGGCGGGGCCCGGCCTCACCAGCCTCTCTGTCCGCAGCTGTCGGAGGGCCCGGCCGCCCAGCTGAGGACGCTTCCTGCGCCCCCCGCCAGGCTGGCCGCCCCCCTCGTCCAGGCGCTGGCCTCCAGGACAGCCTCCTTCCTGTGGGGTCCCCCCCTGTCCCCCAACGTCATCATCAAGAGGTAAGGCCAGCAGCGGAGGCAGCAGCCAGAACACGGCCTGCTTGCAGACCTCCCCCGCTCCCCGGAGCAGACGCCTCTAGCCCAGGGGTGGGCAAACTTTTTGACTCGAGGGCCCCCATGGGTTCTTACACTGGACCGGAGGGCCGGAACAAAAGCAACCTGACCACGCTGTCACTCTCCTCTTGGGCTGCTGGGGAAGGAGCGGAGGGGAGAGCAAGAGAACCCTCCGCTCTCTCGGCTCCGCGGGCTGGAGAGAACAGCCGAGCGGGCCGGATCCGGCCCGCGGGCCATAGTTTGCCCACGGCTGCTCTAGCCCATGGGCCAGGATTGCTGATTCCAGTGGTCCTGTCCCTGCAAAGCGTTTCCGCGATAACTGAGGATGGACAGGAGAGCCACACACGTGTCTTTCAGTAAGAGAGATGCTCGGCCCTCGCTCCCACTCGCTGGAGGAATTTGCTCCTCCTCCCTCATGGTTCTGGAATGATCCATCCATAGCCTCTGCAGGGACATCCAGGCCTGTGGTGAACTCAGAATCTCCTGGATCTTTTTAAAAAATATATATTTTTATTGATATTTTACAGAGAGGAAGAGAGAGGGATAGAGAGCCAGAAACGTCCATGAGAGAGAAACATTGACCAGCTGCCTCCTGCACACCCCCCACCGGGGATGTGCCCGCAACCAAGGCACATGCCCTTGACCGGAATCGAACCTGGGACCTTTCAGTCTGCAGACCGACGCTCTATCCACTGAGCCACACCGGTTTCTGCAGAATCTCCTCGATCTCATTTAAAACACTGAAATGAGCCATCCTTTGAAAGAACAAAGAAGTCATTTCACTCACAACAATGGGCAGGAAACCAGATCTGTCTCATCTTTCACAAAAGGGAACCGAGGTCTCAGTCTCCTCTGAGAAGAGGGGAAGCTCTCGCCTCTGCCCACAAGGGTGACCACCGCTGGGTGGACGCCGGGGCATGTCCCTCTGTGGCTCCCCTCCACACCCCCGCTGCTCCCCTCCACAGCTCAATCCAGCAGGTCTGAGTGTGAGCCTGCGAACCAGGAGGTGACAGTTCGAGACCCGGTCAGGGCACATGCCCGGGTTGCAGGCTCCATCCCCAGTGGAGGGCACGCAGGAGGCAGCCAATGAGTGATTCTCATCATTGATGTTTCTTTTTTAAAAAAATATATGTTTTATTGATATTTTACAGAGAGGAAAGGAGACAGATAGCCAGAAACGTCCATGAGAGAGAAACATCGACCAGCTGCCTCTTGCACACCCCCTACCGGGGATGCGCCCGCAACCAAGGTCCATGCCCTTGACCGGAATCGAACCCGGGACCTTTCAGTCCGCAGACCGATGCTCTATCCACTGAGCCAAACCGATTTCAGCTCATCATTGATGTTTCTATCCCTCTCTCCCTCTCCCTTCCTCTCTCTGAAATCAATTCACACACACACACACAGACACAGACACACACACACACACACACACACACACACACACACACCGAAATAAAGTGGGCCTGAGCGTTCCCCCATGAGTGGCATTTTAAAGAGCTTATAGCCGAAACCGGTGTGGCTCAGTGGTAGAGCGTCGGTCTGCGGACTGATGGGTCTCAGGTTCAATTCTGGTCAAGGGCATGTACCTTGGTTGCGGGCACATCCCCAGTAGGGGGTGTGCAAGAGGCAGCTGGTCGATGTTTCTCTCTCATCGACGTTTCTGGCTCTCTCTCTCTCTCCCTTCCTCTCTGTGAAATATCAATAAAATATATCTAAATAAAATAAAATAAAATAAAGAGCTTGCAGTTCAATGAAAACCAAATAGAACCCGTTTCACAAGAGCGTTAAGCCGAGGCCGTGTCCCGTTCCCTCCTCCCAGCTACGAGCTCCAGCTGCATCCGGCCTGCCCGCATCACTCGGACGCCCCCCGCACCCCCAGCGGGACGCAGACGCGGTACCGGGGCCCGGGGCCCAGCGCCGGCCTCGGGGGGCTCCGGCCTCACACCCCCGACGGCCTGCGAGCCGTGGCCCACAGCCAGGAGACCAGCGCGGCCTCCCAGTGGATCCACTTCACCACCCGCAGCCAGCGTGAGTAGCAGAGACCATGGAGGGCAGTGGGCGAGGTGACCCTCAGAAAGCATGCCTCCCCCCTCGGCCAGGTTGCTCAGTGGCTAGAGCAGCGGCCCGTGGACTGAAAGCGTCCTGGCTCGATTCCGATCGAGGGCGTGTCCGTGAGCTGCAGGCTTGCTTCTTGGCCCTGGTCAGGGCATGTGTCTCTCTCACACGGATGTCTCTCTTCACCTCTCCTCCCTTCCACTCTCTCTAAGAATAAAAGAAAGATCCTCTGGTGAGGACCAACAACAACAACAGAAGCATGCCTCTGGCACTTAATACCATGGAGATTTTTAAAAATATATATTTTATTGATATTTTACAGAGAGGAAGAGAGAGGGATAGAGAGCTAGAAATGTCAATGAGAGAGAAACATCGACCAGCTGCCTCCTGCACACCCCCTACCGGGGATGTGCCCGCAACCAAGGTACATGCCTTTGACCGGAATCGAACCCGAGACCTCTCAGTCCGCAGACCGACGCTCTATCACTGAGCCAAACCGGTTTCGGCAACATGGAGATTTTTAAGGGTGAATTTAGTGAGATTTTTCCTGTAGCAATGAACGAGGTGACACCCAACTTAGAGGCAATCAATGAATGGGAAGGAAGAAAATGGGCAGATATTGGAGGTGATTTTTTTTAAAAAAAAATACATTTTTATTAATTTTTTGCAGAGAGGAAGGGAGAGGGATAGAGAGTTAGAAACGTCGATGAGAGAGAAACATCCATCACCTGCCTCCTGCACACCCCCTACTGGGGATGTGCCTGCAACCAAGGCACATGCCTTTGACCGGAATCGAACCCGGGACCCTCCTGATCACACACCGACGTGCCCGCCCCTGGGTGACCAGCCGGGCCTCGGATTATCACACTCGCGTTGCTATCTGCAAGGCTCTTAACACTCAGATAACAAACAGTTCAGGGAAAAGCTTTAAAAAAAATGGGTACCGCTGAAACCGGTTTGGCTCAGTGGATAGACCATCGGCCTGCGGACTGAAAGGTCCCGGGTTCGATTTCGGTCAAGGGCACGTACCTTGGTTGCGGGCACATCCCCAGTAGGAGGTGTGCAAGAGGCAGGTAATCGATGTTTCTCTCTCCTCGATGTTTCTAACTCTATCCCTCTCTCTTCCTCTCTGTGAGAAATCAATAAAATATATTTTTAAAAAATAAAAATAAAAAAATGGGTACCAATTGGACATAATTCACCATCTAAGCAATTTGGTGGGGATAAGTGTGTGTGTGTGTGTGTATGTGTGTGTGTGTGTGTATGGTGTGTATGTATGTGTGTGTGTGTGTGTGTGTGTGTGTGTGTGTGTACTTCATCTAGTCCTGGGGGTTTTGCAGCAGTAACTATTGATTTGCTAGGAAAACGGCCATCTACTGTAGTTAATAGTGTTACGGGTCCTTTGCCTGTTGAAAAAGGGGAAAAGCAACAAAATATGAGCTGCGGGTTATGCCGGTGAGCAGAGCCATTGCATGTTAATGGTTTTCTTTCATAAAACACCGTCTCCATTGATTTCGGGGGGAAGCAGGTGCAGCATTGCTGAGAAAGCATTGCACACACACACACACACACACACACACACACACAGACACACACACACACACAGACACACACACACACGTCCCCACCGGGTTCTCTTCTCCTCCAGGGCGAGTCTCGTTGGACACCCAGGCTCACGGGAAGGATTCTGGCAACGCCACCAGACACGTACAGCTCAGATATAATTGTTTAAAGTTTTTTTTTTAAATATATTTTATTGATATTTTACAGAGAGAAAGGGAGAGAGTTAGAGAGCTAGAAATGTCGATGAGAGAGAAACATCGACCAGCTGCCTCTTACACACCCCCCACCGGGGATGTGCCCGCAACCAAGGTACATGCCCTTGACCGTAATCGAACGCGGGACCTTTCAGTCCGCAGGCCTATGCTCTAGCCACTGAGCCACACCGGTTTCGGCCAGATATAACTGTTTAAAGGTGCACGCCCTCGGAGCTCATCCTTCTGCTAACAGATTTCTCTCCCTCAGCCCCTCAGTACCAGGCCCCGATCTCGGTGACCAGCAACCGGACGGCGGTGTGTGTCCGCTGGGCCGGCTCCTTCCTCCCGCCCGGCCCGCTGAGGGCGTTCGAGCTGGCCGACCGGGGCTGGCGCCTGTACCGCGGCCTGGCCACCGCCCTCTGCGTCCCCAGCGCGGGGGCCCGAGGTGAGTGCGGGGGTGTCCGGGGCCCTGGTGTCTCCCTGTGGTCGCTCTGAACCGGGGCCAGCCACTTCAGCTCTGGTCCCTTCATGGAAACATACAGCTGTAGGTTTTATTTATTTTTTAAAATATATGTTATTGACTTTTTACAGAGAGGGAGGGAGAGGGATAGAGAGCTAGAAACATCAATGAGAGAGAATCATGGATCAGCTGCCTCCTGCACACCCCCTACTAGGGATGTGCCCGCAACCAAGGTACATGCCCTTGACGGGAATCGAACCTGGACCCTTCAGTCCACAGGCCGACGCTCTATCCACTGAGCCAAACCGGTTTCGGCCCAACCTGAAGTTGGAAAGGAATAGGTGCAGACCATGGGCAGAACAAGATCCACTCTGTGTACCATCCTTTCTCCTCTGGTAATGCTTTTTTAGTTTTTATTGATTTCAGAGAGGAAGGGAAAGTGATAGAGAGATAGAAACATCCATGATGAGAGAGGGACATTGATCGGCTACCTCCTACACGCCCCCTACCGGGGGTCAGCCCCGCAGCCTGACCACATGCCCTGAGCAGGAACTGAACCGTGACCTCCTGGTTCATAGATGGTCGGTCAATCACTGAGCCACCTAGGCCAGACTGTGATCATCCTTGTACTTGGCTATATAAGCTCTAAACGTCCCGACTTCTGCCGAAACCAGTTTGGCTCAGTGGGTAGAGCGTCAGCCTGCGGGCCAGAAGGTCCTAGGTTCGATTCCGGTCAAGGGCATGTACATTGGTTGTGGGCACATCCCCGGTAGGGGATGTGCAAGAGGCAGCTGGTCGTTGTTTCTCTCTCATCAACATTTCTAGCTCTCTATCTCTCTCCCTTCCTCTCTGTGAAAAATCAATAAAATATATATTTTTAAAAATAAATAAATAAACTCCCCTACTTCTGTCACACACACACACACACACACACACACACACACACTCACACACACGTGTATCCTAAAGGCCGGTGCACAAAATCGTGCAAGGGGCTTGGTCCTCACAGCCGCCGTGGCTTGCCCCAGCCCTTGCAGCCCCGGCTTCATCCATAGGCCGTCGGGCTGTCCAGTCTAATTAGCATATTATTTAGCATATTACCCTCAATGCATACCGTATTTGCCGGCGTATAAGACGATTTTTTGGCCCTGAAAAATACGTATTTGCCGGCGTATAAGATGACTGGGTGTATAAGACGACCCCCTAACATTTCCACTCAAAATACAGAGTTTGTTATATACTCGCCGTATAAGACTACCCCCCACTTGGAGGCATATTTTTCAGGGCCAAAGGGTCGTCTTATCGATGTTTCTAGCTCTCTATCTCTCTCGGCAAATACGGTATGTACACACACACACACACACACACACACACACACACACACATATGCTATTAGTGCACTAATTGCAGCTCCATAATCATGAAAACAGTCGGAGCAGAGCACTGGGCGCGGGGATGGTGTCCGCAGAGGGCTCGCGCTGGGTGCGTGTCCTTCGGGGAGAGGTGCCCACCGCCGGGGGTGGCTGACCGGTCCCCGGCCCGCTGGCCAGCCTTCCTTTTCCAGGTCACGTGCACCACGGCCGAGGGAAGCGCCAGGACGCCCCCGATCCAGCACCACCCCTCCGCCGGCCTCGGTGAGCGCCGGGGAACCCCCCGCTCCCCTTTCTAGAGAAACGTGCGGGCGCTGTGCTCACACACGTGCTCTGTGTGACATGTCAGCACGGACTTGGGGGAGGAGGTGAGGGAAGGGTCGGAGGCGATCGTCCAAAACCCTCATGGGACTGAGCTGGGCAAGGAGCTAGGAGACTCCGCAGGTGCCGGATGGCTGGCCAGGGGGAGGGGATCAGGGGCAGAGGAAGGCCCGGTGCCCCGTGTGTGTGTGTGTGTGTGTGTGTGTGTGTGTGTGTGTGTGTGTGCGTCACCGCGCAGGGCATCGGATCCCGAACCTGAACCGTGGCTGGGGGAATGTCTGTCCCGTATCCTCCGTGAAAGGTGGCCATCAGCCATCAATGCAGCCAGAGAGACAGAACTGCCACTTTCTGGAACGTCTTTTATCTGTTTTTAAATAAATATTTTTATTGATTTCAGAGAAAGGAAGGGAGAGAGAGAAGCATCAGTGATGGGAGAGAATCATGGATCACCTGCCTCCTGCACACACACACACACACACACACACACACACACACACCCCACACTGGGGATCGAGCCCACAACCCGGGCCTATGCCCTGACCAACCGGGAATTGAACCCTGACCTCCTGGTTCATAGGTCGGCGCTCAACCACTGAGCCACCCCAGCTGGGCGAGGCACCTGCTCTTGTACATAAGCCGGTCCCGGCAGACCAGGTCCCCAAACTGAGCACAGCCCACTGGGGGGCCCAGTCCCCCAGAGCGAAAGGGACTTTGGAAAGGAAGGTTCCCCTCAGGCGAAGAGGAGCTGGGGGGCTGCGGTCACAGGAACCCCAATGCCTTGTCCAGCCAGCCTCCCAGCGGGAAGGACAGCCGGCTCCCCTCCTCGAACCCCGGGCCCTCCCCCTCCTAGGACCCCTTACCCCCTCCGGCAGCAGCCACTGGGCCACCAGGTCCCTTCGGAGCCCCGGCCTGGCCCCCAGACAGGCACCGGGTCCGAGGGCCGAGGGCTCGGCCCGGTGCGCGTTTACTGCCCTCAAACAGCACCCACCCGTTCCTGACGAGGGGACTTCTGCCCCGCGCTGAGACCCCAACTCTCCTCTTAGGCATCAGGGACTCCTCACCCCAGAGCTGTCAGAGGCAGACTCCGGTCACTAGGTCACATCCCCGCACCCCCCTCCCCATGCACTGCCCAGCATGGGGGGGAGGGGCAGACCTGCCCGGAGTGACCTCTCCCTCCTCTCCCTCCTTCTCTCCCTCCTCCCCCTCCTGTCCCTCCCTCTTCTCCCTCCTTTCCCTCCATCTCACCCTCCTCTCTCTCCTCTCCCTCTATCCCTCACACATCTCCCTCCTTCCCCTCCTCTTCCTCCTGTCCCTCCTCCTCTCCCTCCTATCCCTCCATCTCTCCCTCCTCCTCTCTCTCCTCTTCCCCTGTCCCTCCTCTCCGTCCTCCCCCGTCCCTCCTCCTCTCCCTCCTCTCCCTCCTGTTCCTCCTGTCTTCCTCCTCTCTCTCCTCTCTCCTCCCCTTTCTCCTATCCCTCCTCTTCCTTCTCCCCCTCCTCCTCTCTTCTTTCTCCTCTCCCTCCTCCCCCTCCTCCTCCCTCCTCTCCCTCCATCTCTCCCTTCTCTTCCTCTATCTCTCCTTCCTCTCCCTCCTCCTTTTTCCTCTTCTCTCTCCTGTCCCTCCTCCTCTCTCCTTTTTCCTTCTCTCCCTCATCTCCCTCCTCTCTCTCCTCTTCTTCCTCTCTCCTCTCCATCCTCTCCCTCCTCCTCTCTCTCCTCTCCCTCTTCTCCCTCCTCTCCCTCCTCCTCTCCATCCTCTCCCTCCTTTCCCTCCTCCTCTCTCCTCCACTTCCTCCTCTCCCTCCTCCCCCTCCTCCTCCCCCCTCTCCCTCCTCTCAGGTCCTGCAGGCCTGGAGCCGCCCACCTCCGGGGGGCAGAAGGGGCCGGGGGGCCGAGGCGCCGAGTTCTACGGCGAGCTGTGGTTCCTGGCGCTGATGGCCGCGCTGGGCCTGATCCTGCTGGCCATCTTCCTGTCGCTGGCGCTGCAGCGGAAGATCCGCCGGGAGCCCTTCCTCCGCGAGCGGCCGCCGCTGGTGCCCGCGCACAAGAGGGCGCCCCCGCGGGGTGCCTGCCCGCCGGGGGAGGCCCACACGGTTTGTCCCCGGGGCCTCGTACCCGGGACTGGGAGGCGGCTGAATGTGACGGCTGGGAGCCCAACCCTGAGCTTGCTTTTTGTTGTTCCATCCTCACCTGGGGGTATTTCTTTTATTGATTTTTAGAGAGAGTGGAAGAGAGAGACAGACACACTGATGTGAGAGAGACACATTGATGTGAGGGAGACACACTGATGTGAGAGAGACACACTGATGTGAGAGAGACACACTGATGTGAGGGAGACACACTGATGTGAGAAAGACACACTGATGTGAGAGAGACACATTGATGTGAGGGAGACACACTGATGTGAGAGAGACACATTGATGTGAGGGAGACACACTGATGTGAGAGAGACACATTGATGTGAGAGAGACACACTGATGTGAGAGAGAGAGAGACACACTGATGTGAGAGAGACACACTGATGTGAGAGAGACACACTGATGTGAGAGAGACACACTGATGCGAGAGAGACACACTGATGTGAGAGAGACACACTGATGTGAGAGAGACACACTGATGTGAGAGAGACACACTGATGTGAGAGAGACACACTGATGTGAGAGAGACACATTGATTGGTTGCCTCCCACACGGGGATGGAGCCTGCAATTGAGGTACCTGCCCCTGATCCAAACTGAACCTGGGACCCTTCAGTCCCTGGGCCGATGCTCTGTCCACTGAGCCACACCAGCTGGGGCGGGCTTCCACTTGAAAAGGTGGAAATGAGTGAACTTGTCCGCCTCCCAGGCCTCCTTTCCCCGGGACAGAGCAGCGGGCACAGGGGGCCCTGACCAGGCCGAGGTGCCCCAGGAGCAGGTGTGTGGGGCCGGGGGCCTGGGGCTGTGTGGCTAGCACGGATGCAGTGTGGGCAGATGTATGTGCCCTGGTACATGCGTGTCTCAGGATGGGGCTGGAGCGTGTGATGCTCTCACTGGAGAGGCACTTGGATCGCTTTGAGGTGCCTCCAGCGCTGACCCCCCTCCCGTCTGTCCCCAGGGTGACTCCGTGGCTGACGTGTCGGACGCGACCAGCAACGTCACCCTCAAGAGCTACACCATGCACTTCGAGGTGGGGCCCTCCGTGTGCTGGGGGTGCGTGCCCCTGGGTGGCCTGTCCATGTGAGGGGGGCTCAGAGCCCGCCCAGGTTTCAGAGCGGCCGGACCTGGCTCCCGGCGCATGCTCGGGCCTAATCGTGGTCTAGGCCAGCCGTGGGCAAACTACGGCCCGCTGGCCGGATCCGGCCCGTCCGGCGGTTCTCTCCGGCCCGCGGAGCCGAAAGAGCGGAGGGTTCTCTTGCTCTCCCCTCCACTCCTTCCCCAGCAGCCCAAGAGGAGAGTGCCAGCATGGTCAGGTTGCTTTTGTTCCGGCCCTCCGGTCCAGTGTAAGAGCCCACGGTGGCCCTCGAGTCAAAACGTTTGCCCACCCCTGGCCTATGCCTTTAGGGTGCCTTTGTGTTTCTGATATTGGCACTGAGCCTGTTTTATTGCGGAGGCTGGACCCTATAACAAGGGGGAAGATACGGGATGAGAGAAAAGGGAGGGGGAAGTCCAATCACTTTTTTCCCCCCTGTAATCCTCACCCGAAGATATTTTTTCATTTATTTTTGGGGGGAGTGTAAAAGGGAGGAGGAGACAGAGAGAAACACCGATGTGAGAGAAACACGTCAGCTGGCTGCCTCCTGCTGGATCCCCGACCAGGGCCGGGCCGGGGCGGAGCCTGCACCCGAGGGACGTGCCCTCGGCCGGAATCCAACCCAGGACCCTCGGAAGTCCGCAGGCCGGGGCTCTACCCACTGAGCCACACCGGCCGGGCCAAGATGCGCACGTTCCTAAGGGCAGGGCGGTGGGAGGGCGGTGGGAGGGCGCTGCTCGGGGCGTCCCGTTGGTCACGGCAGCCGCTTCCTCCGCAGGGCTTGGCCAGCACCAAGATCCCGGGGTCCGGGGCCCGCGTGAGCCTGCGGAGCAACCACAGCATCTCGGTGGTTCGGGTGCCGGGCCGGAGCCGGAGCCAGAGCCAGAGCCAGAGCCCGGCGGGCCAGGCCTCCCCGGCCTCCCTGCACCGCAGCGTGAGCCAGCTGCTCGGCCTGCCCCACAAGCCGGGCCCCGTGGACGGCTCGCTGTGGGACACCATCCTGGGCCACGACAGCGGCCTGGTGAGTGCCTTCCCCCCGCAGTGGGGTGTCTGCACCTGCTGGAGGCTGTCCCCCCTCCCCCCAGGGCACAGGGCGCCCCTCTGTCCCTCCACCCCCGGCCTCCTGGTGTCGCTATGACTCACGAGCAGGGTAGAATGGCTTCTCGTCTTGTTGGCACACAACAGGGCTCCAAAGACAAACTCCTAAGTGAGGGACACACATGGCAGAAGGGACGGGAAACGTAACTGGCCCAAGAAGGAGGCACAAGGTACATGCATGCTCTGAGGTTTGCCATGAGCCCCCAGTGGCTGGAATGAGCCAGCCCCTGGTTCGAACCCCCCCTGGCAAATTTCTTCGTTGTGCCGACTGCCTAGGGCAGCTGTGGGCCAACTACGGCCCGCGGGCCGGATCCGGCCCGTTAGGCTGTTCTCTATCCGGCCCGCGGAGCCGAAAGAGCGGAGGGTTCTCTTGCTCTCCCCTCCGCTCCTTCCCCAGCAGCCCAAGAGGAGAGCGCCAGCGTGGTCAGGTTGCTTTTGTTCCGGCCTCCGGTCCAGTGTAAGAACCCATGGTGGCCCTCGAGTCAAAAAGTTTGCCCACCCCTGGCCTAGGTGCCTGCTGGCGGACGGGCCGTGGGGACAGAGGTAATAGAGCCAGCTAAGGCTTCATTCGCACTCCCCTCCCTGGCACCTCTTCCCGCCTTTTCTCTCCCTTCCCTTCTCCCCAAGTCCTAACGCCTCCATCACCCCAAGAACTGCTGGCTTCCTTGAAGCCCTTCTTTTTAAAAAAAATATATTTTATTGATTTTATACAGAGATGAATTGAGAGGGATAGAGAGTTAGAAACGTCAATGAGAGAGATACATTGACCAGCTGCCTCTTGCACACCCCCCACTGGGGATGTGCCCGCAACCAAGGTATGTGCCCCTGACCGGAATGGAACCCGGGACCTTTCAGTCCGCAGGCCGATGCTCTATCCACTGAGCCAAACCGGTCCCGGCTTGAAGCCCTTCTTAACGAAGGGAGGCTCTTAAAGCAAGTCCCAGATTCCAGGCTCCAATCACAGTGACAATAAAACACAGTGGGCTTGTGGGGTATGATGGGCATTTTAAAATATGTACCTTTTTTTTTTTATTTCAGAGAGGAAGGGAGAGAGAAACATCAGTGATGAGAGAGAATCATGGATCGGCTGCCTCCTGCACGCCCCCCACTGGGGATGGAGCCCACAGCCTTGGCATGTGTCCCACCAAACCGTGACCTCCTGATTCATAGGTCGATGCTCAGCCACTAAGCCACGTCGGCTGGGCATGGGATAGGCTTTTTAAATCAAGGATTTCCTTGATGTTAACACGGTCCCGTCTCAGATCTAAAGTTTCTAGGTGGCAGGCGTCACTGTCCTCATTGAGACACTGAGCTGTTAACAGACCACGTCGGATGCGCATGCAGCATGGTGTCCGTGTGGCTCAGTGCACACCGCGAGGGCTCAGGGGCCGGTGTCCTCGCCCGAGGGCACATTTGTCATGCACTGGGACCTAAACACGTCACGTGACAGCAGAGCCATGTTCCCCTGTCCCACCAGGAGCCATTGTGCCTGCTGTCTGGCCAGTGCTAGGAGCAGGGGCATGCTGTGACTGCTCTGAAGTCGCCAGTAGGTGGCGCCTTCGCTTTCCTCATGATTGGTAGTCCCGAGCGGGGCCACAGAGCTTGTGTGCCGGCTCTCCCACTTGCATTTTAACTGAATCTTGAGTGTGTGTATGTATGTATGTGTGTGTGTGTGTATACTTTTAAAGTGTATACTTTATATATTTGTATATACACACATACACTTTATCTATATCTATATATATAGACTGCGTGAATGCTCCATTTTTAACACTTTCTTACTTGCCGGCCCCACTTTTATTTGTTCCCACTTTGCAGACCAGAAACCTTCAGGCTTAGAAATTAGAGAGATGAAGGTTTGGCCCAATGCGAGCGTCCATGACGCACAGTTGGCTTAGCGTGTGGTTCACCTGTGTGAGTGACGTGACGCTCCCGTGGGTTTAAGGTCTGAGTGTGGGGCGTGGGATGTTAACCGCTGGGGGCCACGCTGCTGCCACAGCAAGCCTAACGTGGCGGCGGCTTCCCTTCCAGTTCCTGGACGAGGAGGACCTGATGGACGCCATCAAGGGCTTCAGCTCGGTGACCAAGGAGCAGACCACCTTCACCGACACCCAGCTGTAGCCGCACCTGCCAACCGTGAGTGGCCGCGCCGTCTCACACTCTGCACACGCAGACCCGCTGCCTGTCACTGTCATCCTTGAACAGTGCGGACAGTCCCCCAGGAGGGGCTGTGGGCTGGTCGTCTGCAACAGGGGGCACCACACACACATAGACCACACTGCTCACAGGCTCTGCCGGAGACCACAGGGAACACAGTGGAGAGGAGGCCGCGGTCTCAGCGTGTCCCTGCGGGTCCGACCCCGTGAGGACAGCTATTTTAACGGGCCCAGGCCAGAGGGAGGGTTTGTACTTCCCACACCTACACAGCATCACAGAAGGACGTGTCTGCTCCTAGCGGCCTTTCCCTCCTGGAAAAAGCTGTGTTAGGTACTCAATTTCTTAGGTTTTCTCACTCTTCCACCCAACTGTTATGAGACAGACAGTTACAAGTTTGCTCTCACTGAGGCGGTAAGTTCCTTCCGCACATCCTGGGGCCGCCCTCTCACCCCCTTTGTTAGGGAGGAAGACAGACAGGGACAAACGCATGTAGGTACATACACGTTACACAGGTTCCTGAAACCAGATAGAGATAGTCTTCATCATTTTATTTGACTTGATAAATAAATACAGGAGCACGGGTGTGAAACCACTGGCGATATGGTAAACTTTTTAAAGCATTTATTCAGTTTGACTCACTTATTTCCTGGAATGGGGGTATATACATTTTTCACCAGTAAATGCTTAATGCTTCACAACGACCCTATTTGCAGATGCTTGATAGTCATTCCAATCACATGGAAAAAAAATACAAAAAAATTATATTTTTTCTTAACAATTTAAAATATATTCAAAGCAACATTTCTGCAGCCTCCCAAACCTTCCACTAAGAATTCAGAGCTGAGTCTCCTCAGCATCTATAACCACAGACCTCGTGTATCAACTCTGGCCGCCCAGTGTTAATCAGACTGTTAGGGCTGTTAACACGGTGGCTCCCACACGAGGCAGCCGCCCGTGGTAGTGTTCCCTTCAGGGCGCTCAGAGCTTTGCCCTTCCTACTCCGCCTGTTCACACACACACAGCTGCGCCCCTGCAAGGAAGCGTACGTGGGCTTTGGGCATTTACTGGTGAGGCATGCTAAGAGTTAAGACCAACAATGAGACACTTACAAGTACCCTCAGCATCAATAGTGTTCTGGATGACACGGCACTTCTGCACACACATAGCACCTCGTTAAGGTTCGGGTAAACACTGTGCAACCACAATCGGGGGGAGACACTAAGTTCCACGGAGAAGGAGAAGCGTGTGACTTAAGATAACCAGCGAGGCGGGCCTCGGGCCCAGCCTGCATGAGGAATGTGGTGGTTGGTGCCCTCTGGTTAAGGGGGAGAAGGGGGGGTTACGACCTGTGTTTCTGAGCTCCTGGATGAGCTTTGCAAATGATCAATGGAACGTGCTTGTAAACCTAAAAGTATCTTCAGGAAGGTCAAGAGAGCTGTTTTTTTCTGGTTACTCCACCACACTGTGTGAGGAAGACAGGAAGAGACGTTTGTGGGAAGTTTTGGTGTGGAAGCTAGTGTGTTGGTCTCAGCTACCGGCTGCCCGGGCTGGCGGTGGGGGCGCTGGGCGTCTGACCGCATGCAGAGGCTCACGCTCAGGTCGGTGACCGCGTGGTCTGTGGCTGCTGCTGTCACACACCCATTAGGGGCCCAGCAGGAAAGGACCCCCCTGCCGTGATGACCGCCACCCACAGGCGCTCACAGGCTGTACTCCGGGCCCGAGGAGTCGCTCTTCTTGTGCCGCGGGGACGGCGTGGTCTTGGTGGGCGAGGGCGACGCAGTGCCGGGCGAGTCGGTGCCCCCGTCGGAGGCGGAGGTGCTGGGCGAGGAGGCGGGGTGCGGCCCCTTCCTCCTGCCCAGGAGGCCGCCCCCATCGAAGCCGCCCTTCCTGCGGAGCTCGCCCCGGTCGCCGTCGTCCTCGGGCCTCCTCTTGGCCTCGGGGCCGGGGCCGGCCTCGGCCGCACCTGCCCGGTGGGCGTCCGGGGCCCCCTCGGCTCCGGGAGCCTTGCCCTCGGCGGGGCCGGGCCCCGGGGTGGCGGTGGCGGTGGGGGTGGCGATGGCAGCGGCCTCGGGCACGGGCACGGGCAGGGCGCGCTCGGGGCCGCGGCCCAGGGGCAGCGCCTGCAGGTCGCGGCAGCTGTGGAAGCTCTCGGTGCGCCGGGCGCGGGCCAGCAGCGGGCTCTCCCGGTACGGCCGCACCGAGCTGTAGGTGGGCGCCTCGGGGACGGGCTCCGGGGGCTGCAGCTGCAGGCTGGAAAGGTCAGAGGTCAGTCAGGGCTTGGAGCGGCTTCGGAATCAAACCACAGTATACACACACACACACACACACACACACACACGTTACCTACACACATAGACGCTATGTTCTTACTGCTGTCTGAAAGTGCATGTACGTGTGCATGAACTACCCATGCCAATGCCCCCGGTGTGGTCAGTGAAGCGGATTCTGTTTCCATGACGAGGGCATAGGATTTACTAGGAAGTTCCAGGTGCATACGAGCGTGATCAGACTTTTATGTAACGTGCCCACCGGACACGGTAAGGTTAGGCCTGTACTGACTGCCCAGGGGAACCTCGTTTCTCGAACGCCTCTCACCTTGAACAGTCCGCTTCTCCCCGCCACCACCTCTCAGGTGACAGAGGAGAGAACGCACAAATACACACGTTAGCAGTTCACTTCGGCTAAAATCTCAGAGTACTGTGCTGTGGAGATTTGTGCTTTTCTACTTTCATTTTTCTACTTTCATTCAATTTTCATGGCCTTTTTACTTTAAAGTGCTTGTTTATAGACTGAACAGCACAGTAGACATGCGCTATATGAACGAAAGGCTAAAACAGAATCACTGGGCGTCTGGAATGGATGATTTTGATTTCCATGATTTCTAAGGGGAAGAAATGATTGGCTTTTCCTGGCACAAACCAAGCTCGAGAAACGAGGCTCCCCAGCCCTCCCTAGGCTGTAGTCACGGCCTCGGACGGTTTGTGTAGCTCAAGCTCCATTTGTGATGCTGAAAAGGCTGGGGAAAGGCTTTACAACCACACAGAACCACTATAATTCCGTATCAAGCCTTAAGTTTAGATTTGGACTTTTAAAAACATTAACTAAAAAGATATACCGTATTTGCCGGCGTATAAGACGACCCCCTAACATTTCCACTGAAAATACAGAGTTTGTTATATACTCGCCGTATAAGACTACCCCCCACTTGGAGGCATATTTTTCAGGGCCAAAGGGTCGTCTTATACGCCGGCAAATACGGTACTATGCCATTGTCTTACAAGTACATAATGCATGCAAATTCTGTTACGTTGCTGTGTGTCGGTCACGCCTCGGTAGAGTAAGTTACACGGCGTCTGAAGATCAGACCAGACACTGTACTGCGACCACGGTGCCCTCGGGCACAGCAATGCCACCCACCTGGAGGCGGCCTCGCGCAGGCGGCCGTGCTGCAGCAGCGAGGCGGCGGGGCTGATGCTGGGCGTGGCGCAGCGGGAGGCGCTCAGGTCGCACTGGTCCAGCAGCTTCAGCAGCTCCTCCTCCGTGGGGCCGCCGGCGTCTGCGGAGGCACACGCACACGCGCACACACACGCGCGTCACCCCGCGGGGCCCGGCTCGCCCGCCCCCGTGGCCCCCGAGACCTACCCTTGTCCTCGCTCTTGCTGACCATGTCCATGGCGGTGGTCAGGTCCCACATCTGGATGCTGCCGTTCGTGTGGCCAGTGAACAGGTAGCGGCGGGGCCGCGAGCCCATCCTGCTGGAGCCCTCGCACTCGCGCACGGTGAAGGCGGAGATGGTGGTGCAGTCCACGGCCTGGATCTCACAGATCCTGCAAGAGACGGCCACGCCGCTGCACACGGAGCGCCCTCAGAGCCGGGTACCCCACGGGCATAAGCGGATGCAAAGGGGTCAAGGCAAGTGACAGGAATCAAAGTGACACTGTGTCTCTAGTCTAATGAAAAGGTTCTTATAAAATAATGCACTAAGTAACTGAAACCAGGCAAATTAGTCAGTCTTGAAAGAGCCTTGGTAAGAAATGAGCGGTTCTTCCAAAGGAAGGTGCAGACATTCCCTAGAAAAGATGTTGACAAGTCAGTTAAAATGTACGTGTAAATTATACAAATGTGAAAGGAGAGATGCACAGCCGTGAGGAGAGGCCTGGGAGCATCCTCCATCAGGACTAGACTCTGCTCTGCGCTGTCTGTAACCAGAAAGCTGTCTGATTATTTTTATAAATCCAGCTTTTCCTCTGGACTCGGCCAGTTCCCGGGTATAAACTGACTGTAGCTGGTACAGCACATGGCTACTGTGTGAGCTACAGAGAGGGAGGAGGTTAGAGCTCAACAAGATGAAATACTGCGTTGCAGTTTTAATAAACGTTTGGCAGCTTCTTCCAATCTGCATGAAACATTGAGTGATTTATAACGTTTCTCAAGGTAATAATTTCGTTTTTACCTTATAGGCTCCTGATACATTTTCTTAAAAAAAAAAAAAAAGTTTAGTATATAAAATTTTCCAGAATCAACTCATGCAATGAACTTCAATAAAAATTTTATCATCTCAGAGTTTAAAAAAGAAATATATTTACAAGCTGAAGGATAACTGAGAATTATTAAAAACAGTAACACTCATATGAGTATTCATAACTTCCTTAAAAAGTACTAAAGAATTTTGACATGCAAAAAAAGTTCTATGTTTTTAAAGAAGAGAAACGTTATACTCAACGTGTCTGAGGCGATAACGTTTTTAAAACAGTCCAATGAACAAGGCAGACTCGGCGTCTGCACCAGTCGGGGCTACACCAGACAGGCCATGCTCATGCTCACTTGATGCTCCGCCCTCCTACCAGGCAGGAGCCTTCTTTACAGAGAAACGGGGCTCAGAACCAGTACCTGAGGGTGAGTGTGGGCAGCTGGGGAGAGGAAGAGCCAGAACCAGCCCTCGGTCAGCTCCTGTGGTTGCTGTCACTAGTCCTTCCTAACTGTCCAGCCGAGGAAATCTTAACTGTTCCCCAGAGGTCCAGCACTCTGTCCTGTCCGCATTCTGGTGACAGCAGGACAAGGCAGCGGACAGACTGCCCGCACACGGACCCAGAACATCGCTGTGCGGTGAACGGCAGGACCCGGCCCAGGCCCAGCAAGCTCACCTCTTCCCGGTGGAGGAGAGCCTGACGAACAGCTTGTTGGTGATGGGCACCACCTTCTGGATGAACACCTGCTGGTCATCGCGCTCGCCAAAGGGCCCTTGATCAGAGGATGCCAAAAGAAGTTCGAGTTTAAATGGGTCCATAATGCAACAATGCGAGGACTTCAACTTGCATGAACAAATTTAAGAAATAACTCAAATGTGTTTGTTTTGCAGGAGGCTGTAGAGCGGACGGCAGGAGTTAGCTCAGGAGTGTCCATGGCCCGAGCCCGTGGGAAACCTGCGATCGCATCAGACCCCTTACTCGCTCCCTGTGAGAAGGTGTTCAGCTCCTGTTATGCACGGACTTTACTTTTAAGACTTTACTTTTTTTTTGGAAAGCCAACATGCAAAGTGCAACCTCATTAAATAGAATTTAACCAAGTTTTCTTATCTAATTAAAGGAAAGATTCAATTATTTTCTCTTGGTTACACTTGGCAAGGCAAATCATTGACTCATCCATTTTGGAAAGATTCTTAAAAATGTTTTCATAAAAAACTTAAATAACATGTTAATAACTCTTACCCCATCATGCTCAATAGCTAAAATAGTCACAAAAGTATATGATGTGCACCGCAATGTGATATAATTCACGTGCTACCTTGTGTGAATTGTACCTAATGAGATGAACAGTTATTTACTAAATAAAATGTTCCAATCCGCAAACCATCATGGATTTTAATTATGAACAAAAATGGTTAGCATTTGGAGATATATACTAAGTGAATTTCACAATTAAAATGAAAAGCTTTTCCTGCTGTTGGCTCTGCCTGCCCCTCCCGCCCGCGCGTGCACTTACCGATGTCGTTGGCGGAGCAGTAGCTGCCGGGGCTCTCGGTCTCCTCCAGGGACAGGATCTTGAAGGAGGCGAGCGGCGTGGACCCGGGCTGGGTGGAGATCATGCCCCTGAACCGCGTCACCGTCCACGTCCGCACGTGGTTGTTGTCTGCACAGACTGGGAGGGAAGCGACCCCAGAGCTGTTACAGGGGGTCTGTAAGGGCAGCACAAAACCTTTCCTCATCCAACTTTCCCTGTGACCACCATTAAACAGAGCCCAGCACAGCTTCTGGAGTGGCAGATGGCATCTTTATCTTAAAATTAGACTTAATTTGTACCTAGCCAGCAAGAACGAGAGAGCTTACAGAATACGATTTACCTCTCTGCTCATGTAAGGTATGTAAGTAAATCTATGGAGCCTATGAAAGTAGCCCATAGAGTGGAAAGGGTTAAAGAAAAGTGTAAGAGAAAAGATAGTAAACAGGTTGCCTAGTTTATTTTCTCAAACTAGGAACTTTCTCCTCCTGTTACTCAAATATTGACCTAAACCAGGAGCAACTGAACAGGTATCATCACAAAGGACATTTGTCAAAAGCTATTAGGAACCAGCGGTTTTTTGCCCACTGACAGTTACATGAGGAAAGCTAAAATTAAGATTCCCTATAAAGCTGAGAGAGTTATTGTTATATCAAATAAGAGTATGTATTTAAAATATATACTTTAACTTCATTTACTTTGTCATATAAATATTAAGTGGGCATATACTGAGATAGTCCTAACATAGCCTCTTTTTTCCCCATTTGGTCTAAACACGTAACTTAAAAATACAAGCCAAAAAGTATCATTAATGTAGTTTTGTGGCATACCTTAATAAAAACGTATACTAATCTAACATGATTCTAGAAACTTGTTACCAATAAGCTATGAACTCATCAGTAAATACTAGGAAAACATCAGGAATTAACTGTAGATATACACCGTTTCTTACTGGTAAAATGCCACAGTTGCACATTTTAAAACAAAACTTTAGAAAAATTTAATTTTGGCTAATTGCAATAGGAATTAAAAAATGTACAAATATTATTTGGGTAACAAAATTCTTAGTATACCAGCTTTCCGTAAAAAAAAAAAGACATTTAGTTCTAGGCTGTTTATTTAGCCTCATGGGAAATAATATCCTGATTTTAATATTGACCCAGGATTCAGAAAAATTTAAATATCTTTAGAATTATGGCAAATTTTGCTATTTGGTTCAAATGAGCAACTATGGCAATTTTGATCATTAAAAACTTCATACTAGTAAGACATGAAAAACACTATGGGAAAAAGAAAGTCATTACATGTATACACACATTTTACACTTACATTGCTGTCCACCAGGTGGCAGAGTAGCATACTGAGCACTGCACACATAAAAGTACTCCAGATTTTGGCTAAGTTGGACATTTTTCTTGACAAATTTACTTACATTTCAAACCGACATGAAATAGTGGGAATTAAAAGGCAAGTTTTACTATGTAGTGTGGCACATGCTACCATATCATCTCCATCAAAATGACAGCAATTACTACTGCGATTCCTAAGCACTGCCATGTAGAGAGAGCCCAGCTGAACGGTGTTTCTCTCGGGAGCAAATGGCCTGCCCCTGCCTCCTCTTGTAGAGGTGACAGTCAGTTCTTTGAACACGAGGTGCCAGCTCGAGGGGGAGACCTGGGGGCTTGGTTTAGGATCTGGCTCCGGCCCTGAGGCTTCTCACTGAGTGCGGTGATGCAAGTACGTCAATGGCATTAAAAACTTTTAGAGCCCTGACCGGTGTGGCTCAGTGGATAGTGTCGGCCTGCGGACTGAAAGGTCCCAGGTTGGATTCTGGTCAAGGGCATGTACCTTGGTTGCGGGCACATCCCCAGTAGGGGGGATGTGCAGGAGGCAGCTGATGGATGATTCTCTCTTATCGATGTTCCTATTCCTCTCCTTCTAAATAATTCAATAAAACATATTTAAAAAAAATTTTAGATAAATGCATATTTGTAAAAGATCTTTTGTACTGAAGGCAAAGCTACGCCTAGGAATGTAAGAGGGCCGCTCTGCGGGGTCCCGGTTTGAATCCTACCGGACACGAGGTGCCGCTCGGACAGCATGGTCTTGGTCACGGGGCTGCGGTGCACGGTGAAGGTCTGGAAGAGCTGCGGCCCCGAGCCCACCGTCTCGGGGTGCTGCACGATCACCCGCACTGCCCCGGAGCTGGTGCCGTAGGCGATCTCGATCCAGTTCCCGCTGACACCTGGGCACAGGGAGGGGGCGTCAGGCCACATCGACATGAAGAGGCTGCCCTCGCAAAGGCCCTGCGAGTGGGGGCAGAGCTGACCCAGTGCCCCCCGGCCGGCTCGGGAACCGGGGGTCTGAGCCGCACTCGAGGTACCTGCCCCCGCCCCCTGCACTGTGTCGGGGTCTCACAGCAGCTTGGCCAGGGAGAAGGGTTTCCCCACAGGATTCCTAACGCCATCGCCCATGTTCCCTCCAGCCCCGCATGCCCATCTCTTAAGTTTACAACACAGAATCTTCCCGGAGGAGTCACGTGGGCACTAGTCTCTCCTCCTCCTCAGCTTCAAACCCTCTCCCCGGGCCCCCCGCCTGGCTTACATCCCACGTGCTGCTCCCATCAGGCTCCTGGGCCTGTTTCTAACAATGCCCGCTCCCCACCCCCCGAGCTGGGGGAAGATGGGGTCAGTGGCTTCAGACAGGGGGCCTCGGGCTCCCTCATTCCTGGGCGGCTCGTGCCTCTGCAGCAGCTCCGCAGCCTCCAGTTTAGACAAAGAAACTGAGTTCCCTGTTCAGAGGGGCAGCGCGCTGTGAGGCCGGGCAGCAAGCATTCTACCCAGTGCACCACACTGTCCGGTACAGCCACGGGCAGCCGGAGGCCGTTAGTGCAGAGGCCGCTGGCTGGCTGGGCCCAGGAGAAACTCTCACCTGTCTCAGTCCCAACCCCCTGCACACACTGGAACTTCGTTTTCAGACCCAAGAATGACTTCCTGCAGAGATTCCCATAAAAGGACATTTCATCAGTCGCCCTCGACCCTATCGCCATCACTGTGCACATTGCCCTTCCTACAACTCCTGTCACCGCCGGTTCAAGTTCCCACGTGTGTTTACTGTCCACGTGGCATGTAAATAAAAACTTCCTAATCTCCAGAGCTTGTTAATGCCACAGCAAAGGCCTGGGGAAGGCGATGAACGTGACCCCGAACCTCCAGGGAAAAATGTCCTCCCACAACTGAGATCTGAAATCTGCAAAGGAAACAGCTCATCTCTGTCCAATAAAGATGAACAGTCTGAGAGCTTCTGTTTTTGGTTAAAAACTATAAAAGCTGCCGAAACCGGTGTGGCTCAGTGGATAGAGCCTCAGCCTGTGGACTGAAAGGTGCCGGGTTCAATTCCGGTCAAGGGCATGTACCTTAGTTGCGGGGACATCCCCGGTGGGAGGTGTGCAAGAGGCAGCTGATTGATGATTCTCTCTCATCGATGTTTCCATCTCTCTATCCCTCTCAATTCCTCTCTGTGTAAAATCAGTAAAATGTATTTTAAAAAAACTATAAAAGCTCCTCATTTCAAAACAAAACCAGCTGCCGCAATGGGGAGGCCAACGTGCCGTGGCTGGTCACGTGGGTTGGTGCTGTAGGTTCGGAGGAGGCGGTGCCATGTGGCACGGGGCTGCCTGCCTGGCCCTGTCTGACGTGGACGTGGACGTGGCCATGGACACGCGTGGGCTCTGCGCACAGACGGGGACGCCCTCAGCTCTGCCCTTCAGGAGGCGCGCACTGACTTGTCTTGGGTGTGAGGTAAACGCTCAGCGCGGTGATGGCGTCGTTGGAGGGGTCGTGGTAGAGCTCGGTCACGAGGAGGTCGTTGTCCTTCATCCGCAGGGGGAACTTCTGCATGTCTGCAAGACAAGGCCCGCGTCACCCGGAACCCGGAGCCACGGTAAAGCGGGGGGCGTGTTGTAATGGCCCGGGAGCAGGCCGCGCTCACCCACCGATGTAGTAGATGGAGCCGTTGTTGCACCCGAGCAGCAGGAAGGAGCCGGCCGTGTCGTAGCTCGTTATGGGGACCACGTCCTGCACCTGAGCGGCGACATCGTCACCAGACGTCAGTGTTAATTATACTTTACCTTCTGCTCCGTCTTCTCAGACTTCTTTTAACGTAACAGCAACACTCACTGTGAGCGGGGCTTGGAAATGGACGTTTGGCAGGTACACACAAGCGCACACACACCCTGCACTGGGAACGGTAAAGAACCACGTGTGTGATTCCCTTTAAAACTTTTAAAACTAAATTTCCAGCCGTAACCGGTTTGGCTCAGTGGATAGAGCGTCGGCCTGCGGACTGAAAGGTCCCGGGTTCGATTCCGGTCAAGGGCATGTACCTTGGTGGTGGGCACATCCCCAGTGGGGGGTGTGCAAGAGGCAGCTGGTCGATGTTTCTCTCTCATCGATGTTTCTAGCTCTCTATCTCTCTCCCTTCCTCTCTGTAAAAAATCAATAAAATATATTTTAAAAACAAACAAACAAAAAACCTGAATTTCCACAGGGGCACTTTCCTTTCAGAATCGGAAGAATTCTCATTCTGCACAGGGTTCTGAGACCACAGACAGCACTGAGGGCTGGAAGGCCAGCTCTGACAGGGCATTGCAGACTTCCCCTGCTTCCTCGGAGTTGGCATTAAGGCAAATCAGCTCTCAGACTAAAGAGCTAACAGATGCAACTCACACCACGCCGAGGAAAGAAAGGGCAGACCACGGTTTAAAACCTTTGCAGTGACTTCAAATTCTAAATGAAAACAGTCACGTTTCACCCAGAAGCAAATGTGCCACTGGATGTGTTCACTTATTCTGCAAAATCAGACAAAAGGACCCCCGGCGGCGGCAGAGGCGCGGTCAGCGGGGTCGGCCTCACCTGCCAGTGCTGGGTGACGGCGTTCCACACGCCCACCTTCCCCGTGTGGCTCGTGGCCACCAGCTGGTTACCGATGAAGAAGAGCGCGTCCACGGGCACGCCGAGGCTGAACACGCCTGGGAGAGTCAGAAAGAAGGAGGCTGGTCAGTCATCCATGGACCCAAACCGGAACAACTCGATAAAGGTGACTACTTGGTACCTAGTCCCACTTCCACAAACTAGCTTCTGACACTTAGGGGACCAGAAATAGCGCCTCTGAGCAGCTTACACCCTCCTAACGCAGACAGAAACCTGCCCCTGTCCTCGCACATGGACAGGACAGCCTGGCATCAGCGGCTGTGGTGCCCGCACCTCGTCATCTTTCCGAACAAAGTAAGATAACTGGCTCCAGTTCCCTCATCCAGAGAGCCGTGGGGATTTAGCCGCAGCTCGTGGCCCAGATGTCTGGGAACCACCGGGCTGAGGAACACAGACTGGGAGCCCTCAATGATCTAGACACCTGGAAATAAGAAAGAAGGGGGGGGAGCAGGGAAGGGGTAACAAGCAAAGGAGCAAGGAGTCAGTCAGCACTCAGACCCCCAGGCCTTCACTCGCTTGTCTAAACCCCTGGTTTCCCAGCAGGTAGATCTCAGCGGCATTTAGTCAAAAGGCACGATGTTAGGCCACGGGTGGAAAACACAAGCCAGAGGGTCACTAGGAGCTTAGGGTGCGCTGGAGGAAAGATGTCACCAGCCTATTATAGCACAGGTAACAGTAACAATAGCACAGGTAACAGTAACACAAGATGCACAGGAATAATCTACCCAGAGAGGTCAAAGGGGAAGGAAGGGTTGAGAACGTTTCTTAGGAAAGAAGCCGTGAGTGGGTTTTTAAAAGGTGAACAGGGGTTCAGCCCCTGGGGGCCGCATGGGAAGCGCGGGGAACCTGAGGAGGGGTGAGGAGCCAACACTCCACATTGAAATCCAGGGTTCCCTCCCACCTACAGAGACACACACTGTAGGTGGACGGGAATGATGATATATTGCTGTTTTGTAATATTCCTTTTAAATCTGTTCTGAAGACCTTTCACCGTTCCTGAGTCTTTACCTAAAAATGTTTATAATCATAAGAGAAAATGTTGTGTTTTCCTTCTATGTAGAGATGGATTCCTGGCTTCCAGGGCAACCAGCAGCGTCCGCTCGGCCCGCACCTGCACCCTGAGCTAGAAGACGCCACAAACACCCGTCCGTTCTCACCCACGGAGAAAAAGTTTAAAAATAAACTCTACCTTTCCTTCAACTTTGTAGGTGTCAGTAACTGCCTTATTGTGTCTTATGCAACAAAATGTTTTGCCAGGTGTGGGTCCACTGAGAACAAATGTGCCGAGTTTAAAGTAAATATTTTAAACAAACTTGGAAAACTCCTTAAAACCCAGAAAGGTCTGTGGGACTTTTACACCGGAAGTGAAACCGGCAGGAAGCACCTCGCAGGTCACGTGACGGCACCTAGTGGCCACAGGATGCCCTCAGGAGCCGGGAAGGAGCAACTGGGCCGGCTCGGGACAAAGAGGAGCCAGCAGGGCCGCAGGGACGCTGAGCCCAAGTCAGAGACCGGGGGCCCACCAGCACCCACCGCCCCTGTCCCTGAGGGTCTGTTACGTGAAAGCCCGGCCACGGGCACGTGGTGTGGACATGCCCAGAGCACCTGCTGACATTAGCACTGCAAGGCATGCTGGGAGCAGCAGGCGCTTGGCACCGACTCGTACTGGCCCTTCTTCTGCACTAGGTTTCAGGGCAGCGAAGTGGTGCACACTCTTTCTTCCTGCTAAACGTCACTTTTCCCCCTTTAAAGACCATCTCTCCAATCCTGTTGAGCTCCCGAACATCACACACACCGGCAAACGCAGCGGACACAAGGCTTTGCCCACCGATTTCCGTCCCGCTCCCTCCGTCCTGGACGCTCCACAGGATGATGCTGCTCTCCGAGGCCACGGCCACCATTTTGTCTCTGTCTCCGTGGGGACCTCCGACCACCTTGGCGTTCAGAGCTACCCGTTCGACGGTCCAGTCCAAGTACGGGCTGGTGAACACCTGCTGCCACCCCGAGGACTCCTTGATCCTGCGAGCGAGAACGGGCACGCGTGACCCAGCGGCACCACTCCCAGCCCACCGCCTGCCGTCACCTAAACAAAGTGTTACTGGGTGTACCATCTACAAATCCAGGAAAGCATTCCTGAAATACCTATGCTTACATACATACAGAATCTAACCCACTTAAATGAGGTTAGAGTTCTGTATTTCTGCAAAGAATCATTTAGAAAAGCCATATATATAAAAGGACAATAGCAACTTAAGCTGTACCTTTCACTTTTCTCCACAAAAAAAGTGCTACTGTCATTATTTATGGGTAGGAATGGTCAACAAAAGTCAGAATTTAGGATAATTATTACCCCTTTTAGTTATTAATCCCTCAGGGATTATTATTAACTGAGCCCACACACTCAATCCGTTCCTGTTCTTACTGAGAGGACAGTCTCCCAGGCCCCTAAGATAGGAGTGATATGCTAACAGAACTCCAATAGCTGGGCACCATCAGATGCAGAAAACGAGAGGCTTGGAAACCCTTCTGAAGTCTGGATTTTAAAGGTTTCACCCCAAGTGAAAAATATTAGAGGCCTATATATTCCCCGTACATAAAGGCTTACCAGGATTCAGATTTGTAGCTGATCAAATATATATTTAATGCCTTTCTTACTATTTAATTTCTGATGGTGACACCTGTAAGCTTTTGGTAATCTCCCACCATCTGAAGTCTTTCGGACACCTACTCCGTGGTTGTACAGCCAGCTTCCCCCTTCTAGACCCTGCACAAGCCGAAACCGGTTTGGTTCAGTGGCAGAGCGTCGGTCTGCGGACTGAAAGGTCCCGGGTTCCATTCCAGTCAGGGGCATGTACATTGGTTGCAGGCACATCCCCAGTAGGAGCTATGCAGGAGGCAGCTGATCCATGTTTCTCTCTCATTGACATTTCTAGCTCTCTATCCCTCTCTGTAAAATATCAATTATATATATATATATATATATATATATATATATATATATATATATATATATATATTTTTTTTTTTTTAAAGACCCTGTACAGTTGTGCAATCGTGGCAATGGGTGACCCGACTTTAACCACAGAATACCTACCTATCTTTAAAGTTACACTAAACAGATGAAACTAAATTATAAAGCTTCTCTATCTTACCTAGAGAATAAACAGAACATCAAGGAAAAAAAAAAATGTTCCTTTAAGTACAACCTAACACATTCGTCCAAAGGTCAAACTCCGGCATGTAGATATGATGGTTCCAAGGACCCAAATGAAATCACTCGTTCCATTTTTGTTTTAGAATGTATGCTAGCCCGGCCGGTGTGGCACGGTGGTTGAACCATGGCCTAGGAACCAGGAGGTCACCTGCTTGATTCTTGGTCAGAACACATGTCCGGGTTGCAGGCTCGATTCCCAGTAGGGGGTAGGCAGGAGGCAGCTGACCCAATGATGCTCTCTCATGACTGAAGTTTCTGTCTTTCTACCCTTCTCCCTCTTTCTAAAAATCAATAAAACCATTTTTTAAATGTATGCTAAAATAACAACTATGACTCATACAAAAAAGACCCTTCTTAATTTCAAGAATGAAGATTGTCTTAATTTACTTCAAAGCAATAGGAAATGTATCACATTTTCCTAAGCACTGAACGATTACCCTATTCAGCCACCAGATGGGATTCCTGTGTTAAGATAAACAAATGGAAGCAATTGTCTGATAAACTCGGAAAACTGACACCCATTGAGAAATCAAATGGTGATGTTCTTGGGGACTAACTGTTCAGTGAGGAGAGGCAGAATGATGCCACGAGGTGAGTGATCATTAGAAGCAGAAATAACACTACAGGGTATCCCCAAAAACGTACACCCACTTTGGTATAATTATTAATTTATTAATTCCAATGGGTTCAATCTGAAAAGAAAGAAACATCAACTGAGCTATCAGCTGTTAAAGTATGCATACATTTTTGGGGGACACCTGTATATGCAATTTAATCTTCTTCAGGGTTCATACCTCTAAGCTCTTTTCCTCTGTAGAAATTAGAGTATTATAAAATAAGGAGATGGCAAAAAAAAAAAAAAAAAGAGAGAGAGAGAGAGAGAAAGAGAAAGAGAAAAAGAAAGAGAGAGAGAGAGAGTAGTATCAAGATAGCATATTTGAAAACTATTATAACAACCACAGAACTTACTCCGATGTTGTAAGTTACAGAATTAAGTACAAAGAAGAAAGACACACTGGCTCTATAGCTCTCCGCAGAAGCAATGCAGAATTAAAGTGTAAAATGTTACAGAGGGAGCCGCACCTGGAGCCAGGACTCCATGCAGGATGTGCTCCCTTCCACGGAGCCTCACAGAAACACCGAGGGCACCAGGCCCATGCGTTTGGAGCTTATTATAACACTGACCTACATTGTATGGGAAGACACAGCATGTAAGAAGACCTTTAGAGTCTAAAATTAGATCTGTGAGTGTGTGTGTGTGCGCTCGCACGCACGTGGCAAAATAAAAGCTTCCATGTTTAAGTGTGAAAGGATGATTTCTGTAACAATCAAAACGTTAAGTACCTGCCCACGTGGAAGAAAACAGATTCCTACATCTCACACCACATACAAGAAGTAAATCCCACAAAGACAGAGTTCTCTAGTGCCCGTGGGGCTCCGAGGAGGCAGGGAGACCGCTCCTGCATTCGGACAGGCACCTGCTCCACACCCACAGGGGAAGGAACAGGAGGGAAGCCTGTAACGCAGAGAGCGTGAGCCAGGTGCACACAAGCAGGGTGCACTGTGCGCTGTCCTTTGTTTTAAGGTTTGAATATATTGGTCGAGAGAGCAGTGGAAACATTAGCCTCTTAATTTGAGTCTCTTCTTTTGGAAAACTTACTGCCACCGTGCTAAGTTAAGGACTCCACTGGGCCCCGGGTTCTGGTCCTCTGTCGCTCTGCCTGGGCCCGGACATCACGGGCACGTGAAGGCACAGAAAGGCTGCGTCAAAATCAAAGAGCGGGAATGGCCCTCAGGGAGAGAGAGACTGCGCAGCTCAGGGTCCATCGGACAGGCGGGCAGATACAGAGGGCACAGAACCCCTCCTCAGCACGGACACGCACATGCCACCAACAATTGCAATGGTCAGCTCAAGCCAGATCTGGATGCCCACAGGTTCTAAGAGCACTCCCCCAAGCTACATTTTCCTTTCTGACCACTCTTGCTTCCCACAAGAGCCATCCCTGAAGAAAATCATCTACAAAATCACTTCCATATTATTCAATTAAAGTGGAAAATAAAGTGCTCTCAAAATGGAGTTTCCACTGAACCTCTATTGAAATGAAAATAAAAGGCGGAGGTTACTGATATAAAAGGCTTTTTTTTAAAAAAACAAAGATGACAAAACTACCATAAACTGAGATTTTTTAAAAAAATACATCAAGGAGCCGAAACTGGTGTGGCTCAGTGGATAGAGCATCGGCTTGCGGACTCAAGGGGCCCGGGTTTGATTCCGGTCAAGGGCATGTACCTTGGTTGCGGGCACATCCCCAGAAGGGGGTGTGCAAGAGGCAGCTGGTCAATGTTTCTCTTTCATTAACGTTTCTGGCTCTCTATCTCTCTCCCTTCCTCTCTGTAAAATATCAATAAAATATAAATAAAAATTTAAAAATACACCAAGGATTCTTTAAAATATTATTTGTAATCTGTAGAAGACTTTCTGAATTATTTTTAGTCTATTGTGGCTATTTCCTCTTAAACATCATAGTAACAAAATACATATTCTTTGACTTTTCAGCAATTAGATTAAACAGTATCACAGTCTAAGCTGGCGGTCGCCAGCCTTTCGGACCTTACAGACCACCAGCTGGCACCGCTGGTCTAAGCTACTATGTCCCAACCGTTTGGGCTTCTATACCACTCTCTGTCATCCACATTTCTCATTGCGATCGTGATTTTGAACTAAGAACCTATCCTTTCTCCAACTAAAATCCACTGGTCTACATCCTTCCTCCCCCCTTTTGGTTTCTGAGAAAGCAAGAATTAGTAAAAACCAAACGCCCTCTGAAAGTCGCATGCACCGCACACACTAAAAGACATCGCTTCTGTCCACGGCTGTCCTGTGTCACCACCTCACTGCCAACCACATGGGAGCCTTACCCCTCGCTACTGGAAGCACAAGACTGAAACACCGCAGACAGAAAATCCCTCCGGGTCGTTTACCCCAATAGTTAAGTGGCTCAGACACTAGATCTCCAATAAGCAAGAAGGAGTAACTTTGTACTGTCTGGGGAATGCCTAAGACATACAAGGCCACCAGCAGTGCTGACCAACTCGGCTATGAAAATAAAAGCAGCCAAAGCCGGTTTGGCTCAGTGGATAGAGCGTCGGTCTGAGGACTGAAGGGTCCCGGGTTTGATTCCGGTCAAGGGCATGTACACTGGTTGCGGGCACACCCCCGGTAGGGGGTGTGCAAGAGGCAGCTGGTCGATGTTTCTCTCTCATTGACGTTTCTAGCTCTCTATCTCTCTCCCTTCCCCTCTGTAAAAATATCAATAAAAAATATATTTTAAAAAAAAGAAAGAAAATAAAAGCAAACTAAACCTAACCGAGATACAGAAGTGAGGAGAAGAGGGAAACACTGACAGCTGGAAGGAACGGCTCTTCTGTCTATGCACACAAAGTCACAACCACTGAAACCGCCCCCCAATAAAAGCCGCGCCAGCCAGAGGACCCCCAGCACCTGTAGCAGACCGCGAAGTGGGCATAGGCAGCCACGATCCAGTTGTGGTGGCCGGCCACGATCAGCACCTTGCGTGAGTCCACAGGGAATCCTGCTGATTTAGAGAAGGGAACCTTTTACCTGCAGCACAGGCCTCCCCCTCCTCCCCCGCCCCGCCCAGTCCTCGCCTGTCCCCACGGTGTGTTGCTGGAGCACAGCTGTGCACGCGTGTTTACAAGTCACCTGTGGCTGCCCCACGCCGCCCCCACAGAGCCCGGGGGGCCAGAAAGCCTGAGACAGGCACTATCTGGCCCTTCACATACGAGGTCTGCCAACCTCTGCCCTTCATTCTTAGATACTTTTTATACAACGGCATGCCAGATTACAGTTTGAGATCTAAATGGTAAGTGTGAATTAAAAAGCGAGCTTTAGAAGTGTGTATAAACCCTCAGCGTGCACAGCGAGCACAAGCACACGCGTGGTCTGTGGACCTTGGCCCTCGCGCTCACCCAGCCGGGCAGGCTCCTCGGAGGCCGGGAGGACAGGCTGGCCGCCGCCCCGGGCCGCCCCGTCCGCAGAGCTCAGCCCACCCCGGGCGTCGGCCGAGCACCTCGTGGTGTTGTTTATTTTACGACTAGGAATACCTGCGGAAGGAAGGAAGATCGGTTATTTCTATGTTCACCTGACACGATTTAAAATTCCGCATTATGCCAGGCGTAAAAACATGCGGTTCATTATGGTCAACATATATCTTCCAATTCAGCAACGTGTAACAATCTAATCACGATTAAAAAAAAATAAAACTTCTAGCAGGTGGCACACGGAGATGAGATTGAGCTTCCCCACGTCACGCTGCACTCTAGCCAGCAGTGCTGTCTGCACCGGTGTCCCCGGCAGCTCAAGCTGCTCTGGGCCGACGGCCCGTCCTTCCCCTCTCTGTCCGCAGGGGACTGGAACGAGCCGGCTCAGAGGCCCTCGGTGAGGAACCCTCCGACCTGGAGGGGTGGAGGTGCCGTGCCGCACACCTGCCCGCCGTGCACCGGACACACCGTGCAGCCCTCCGGCTCTAAGGGACTGGCGGGCAGTGACCTAGCGCCGGGGAGGGCAGAGGGGCCCGGCCCGGGACGCCGGTGGCTGTGTATGCCCCGTCCACAGAGCTGAGCGGTGGCCATCAGGCCCGTGTGGCCGGAACCCACACTCGGGCACGTACCTGCCTGAGCGTGTGCTGACTTACCTTCTGTCACAATCAAAGTTCTCACCGTTTCTGGTGGATTCACAGAACAGACAGAATCAGAGAACAGGTCTTCCTGCTCCCCGTGTGGACACGCGTGTAAATGCACCTGCTGCCCGGGACCAGCACTGTGAGGGCCTAGCGGAGCGTACCTGGCGGGGGCAGGTAGCCGTGGAAGAGGACGCTGCCGCAGGACGAGCGCTCCAGCTCCTCGCACAGCAGGAGGCGCCGCACTGCAAGGCAGAGACCCTGTCAGACTCACTGTCAGACCCACTGCAAGGCAGACCCTGTCAGACTCACTGCAAGGCAGACACTGTCAGACTCACTGTCAGACTCACTGCAAGGCAGACACACTGTCAGACTCACTGCAAGGCAGACTCACTGTCAGACTCACTGTCAGACTCACTGCAAGGCAGACACACTGTCAGACTCACTGTCAGACTCACTGCAAGGCAGACACACTGTCAGACACACTGTCAGACTCACTGCAAGGCAGAGACCCTGTCAGACTCACTGTCAGACTCACTGCAAGGCAGACACACTGTCAGACTCACTGCAAGGCAGACTCACTGTCAGACTCACTGCAAGGCAGACTCACTGTCAGACACACTGTCAGACTCACTGCAAGGCAGACACACTGTCAGACTCACTGTCAGACTCACTGCAAGGCAGACACACTGTCAGACACACTGTCAGACTCACTGCAAGGCAGACACACTGTCAGACTCACTGTCAGACTCACTGCAAGGCAGACACACTGTCAGACACACTGTCAAGACTCACTGCAAGGCAGACACACTGTCAGACACACTGTCAGACTCACTGCAAGGCAGACACACTGTCAGACTCACTGCAAGGCAGACACACTGTCAGACACACTGTCAGACTCACTGCAAGGCAGACACACTGTCAGACTCACTGCAAGGCAGACACACTGTCAGACACACTGTCAAGACTCACTGCAAGGCAGACACACTGTCAGACACACTGTCAGACTCACTGCAAGGCAGACACAGTGTCAGACTCACTGCAAGGCAGAGACCCTGTCAGACACACTGTCAGGCACGCAGACAGCAGCTCTCCGCTGTCCCTGTCTCCAGTTAGAGGAGACAGGGAAGAGGAGCAAGCTCAAGTCAGACCAGCTGGTAACATTTCTTGCCATGAAAACCCACACTGACCTAGGCCATTCCACACTGGGCATAAGACACATTGTGTTGGGCAGCCTTGGGCACAAAGGGTCAAACCACAAGTAGGAACATGAGAACACATACCTAAGGGAGTGATTCCGTAAAACTCCGCTTCGTGCCGGAGGACGTTAATGCTCACTCCCCTACAAAGAGACAAAGGCATGAGTCCTCCAACAGGGCAACTCGCGTTAGCATCTGAAGCAAAAGGAAAAGCCGTAGATGCTCAGTGTGAACAGACCCACAAGCCTTTAAAGCTTCCTTTCTTCTAACATCCTTCACCATTTGAAAAAGTCTAAATTAAAAAACTGCACACCACCGAAACCAGTTTGGCTCAGTGGATAGAGCGTCGGCCTGGGGACTCAAGGGTCCCGGGTTCGATTCCGGTCAAGGGCATGTACCTTGATTGCGGGCACATTCCCCGTAGGGGATGTGCAGGAGGCAGCTGATGGATATTTCTCTCTCATCGATGTTTTTAACTCTCTCTCTCTTCCTTCCTCGAGGTAAAAAATCAATAACATATATTTAAAAAACTGCACACCAATAAAAACATTCTCTTACTTTAAAGCCATTCACAAACAGATGAAATGGGCGACTGAGAAACCAGAGCTTTCCAGGGTTAGTACGAGTAAATCATCAAGTACCGCATCCTTCTGGTATGGCACTGATGGCCTGTACCTTTTTGTGACAATCATTTCTACACATACTTAGCCTCCTGATTATACTGTGAGCTCCCTAGGCAAGATCTGTTTTGAATCAGTTTTTGTGTACCTTGCACACGCCTAGCACAGCACTTGTACATAACTATTATGAAATAATTAGCCATTGAATGAATAAATTCAGATAAATGACCTCATCGGGGAAAAACAAAACACAAAAGCAAAATTGAAAGTAGGGAAGAAAGGCCAGCCTGATGATGATACAGACAGTAGTATGAAAATAAAAAGCCAGTGATTTACAGGAAAGCAGAGGGTAATACAGACATTTAAACCAATTCTGTCTCTAATGGGTTATCTGGTTGTGGGAGGGACCAGGCCTGCAGGGGAGGGCAGTTGGGTGGGGACCAGAACAGCAGGGGAGGGCAGCTGGGGGGAACAGGCCTGCAGGGGAGGATAGTTGTAGGGGGGAGGGACCCAGGCCTGCAGGGGAAGAGCAGTTAGGGGAGGGGGGGGGCAGGACAGTAGGGGAGGGAAGTTGGAGGGGGGCAGGCTTGCAGGAGAGGGCAGTTGGGGGGCTAGGCCTGCAGGGAGGGCAGTTAGGGGTGACCAGGCCAGCAGGAGCGGATAGTTAGGGGCATTTGGGCAGGGAAGTGGTTAGGGGTGATCAGGCTGACAGGCAGAAGCAGTTAGAGGCAATCAGGAAGGCAGGCAGGTGAGCAGTTGGGAGCCAGCAGTCCTGGATTTTGAGAGGGATGTTACACTGCCAATCGGGCCTAAACGGGCAGTTGGACATCTCTCGGGGGGGTCCCAGATTGGAGAGGGATATCCACCCCACCTTGTGCCTAAATTTCGTGCACCACGCCTCTAGTTTTGGAAATAAAAATACAGTAAATACAAATGACATTGTAGCTTCCTGGTAAGAATCCTGACCCTGCCAAAGTTAAAATAGTTTAAATGATCCTTCATTTATCTACAATCTCCCTCTTCCCAACGTACTGAACCTCTGAACTTCTAACTTCACATCAAATAACTAGAACCTGGGATATGTAACAGTGAGCAGTGCTCACCTTTTCAGAATTTAAGTCTAATGGAAGACAGACTCCAGAGAAAGTGTATGATTGCTATGACTACCTGTATTAGGTGGATATGGCAGAGACCGGGGAAGAAGTCGGGATGAAAAGGTTGCAAGTGTTGAAGCAACAGAAATTAAGCAGTGGTCAGATTAGAGAGAGCCTTAAGAAATAGCATAAAATGCCCAAATCCTTAACCACGAACCCAGTAACATACAACAGGCATTTTCAGGAGTGTGGTAACCAGATCAGATTGGTAGTTTTAGAAGACAGCGTGGGAAATAAATGGTAGGGACACAAGAATGAAGTGTGGGGAAGCGACCAGGAGGCTGCTGGCGCAGGATGGAGGCAGGAGGGCGGAGGCCCAATAAACTACCTACGAGTTTATGGCTGAGAAAAATTTCAAACGAAATAGCACTTTAAGAACGAAATGTTGTCTTCAAAAAATATACCCCAAAAAATCCATCAATAGGAATTGAAAAGGATGCACTTCTTACCTTAAGTCTAATTCTTTTGTCCGAAGAAAATTTAAAATGGGTGCGAATGCTGCCGGGTCTCTATCAATAAATATCTGCAAATGATGAATTATTTTAATAAACATCTGAAATGATGCTCCAAGTATAACTAACTGCAACTTCTGACTTCAATGTCTGTAGATCTAACTTAGGGAACAAAGACCGAATTACTGAAATACTGTATTTCCATGGAATACATTTGATATGGCAGTGTCTTTCCTCTTCCAAAAAAGCCATCGTTAGATTGATGTATTTTAATTTGTAGGAAAATGGTATCTAATAAGTCAGTTCTCTCATTTACTTTTGAGATTTTTGGTAAATTAACACCTGAGAGAACATTTTTACCTGAAATATTCTAGAATCCAATGAATACTTTGAAAATATAGATAAGTAACACTTTCTTATATTAATTACTGGTGACAGTGATTGCGACTTACATGGAAAACGCTGAAATAATGTACTTGTGTGAAATACATAATTGGCAACTTCACAGGAATATATGCCAACACTATTTTGAATCAATAACAAAAGCTCTAACCATAAAACTGAACATCTTTTAAAGCTTATGTAAGTTAATTAAGGGAATGATAACAAAACTCTTTTTTCCACGGTCAAGTCTACATATCAATGACTGAAGTTCTTCTACCTTCACAAACTTTTGCTTTTCTTCCATTAGAACCCATGAGAAGTTGAAGAAACACAACAGATTTGTGGAGATCTTATTTCTGATATTTTTCTTATAACCTGCTTTTGCTGCATTATTTCACCTGCAAATATCACCAAAGCAGACAGACACCTGTGGCCACTCGGCTGCCCCCAAATAGAAAGCCCTCTGCTTTTGGGAGGAGACATCTCCTGTACATGCCGCTTTGTTAATGCACAAACCCACTTCTTTTGTATGGAAACCTAATGGTTCTTTACTTCCCTCATCCCACCATTGCTGCACAAATCCCTAAGGTTATTCTCCAAAATAAAAAAAAATTATAGAACTCTGCTATTTACAATTTATACCATTCTCATTCAATATCAAAATATTTTATTTACTGTAAAAGTTTTAATTACTGATTAAAAGTACTCTATTGACAATGCAAACTCATATCCTACAATCTCTCTAATCATGAACAATGAGTTGCTATAAGTATGTAGTATATACTATTCAGAGTTCTATGCATATATATAGAAACACTCTACGCATGACAAAAAATATAAGAAACTTTAAGTAGATATATGTCACTTTCATTTACCGCTTATTGAAATATTAGCTGTCTAAGAGCCACTATACAATAAGGATCAAACATAAGGATTAATCTATTTTGGATACACTGCACATTATACTTACAGCACCAGTTTCATCTCGTAGTGTTGAAATTCTCCCACTCAGCAAGCTAGAAGTCACAACAATAAGCTAGTTAGTTTTTAAAATCTGAGTATGAATAAATGTCCTAATTCCTTATCAAATGTTAATGATCAATACAAATGAGGCATCTTATCTTCAACACAAAATAAAAACAATTCTTTTTTACAGTTAAGGAAACTATTCAAATGAAAAAAGAAAAATATATATTTTAAAAGAATTTTTTTTTGAGAAAATTCTTATGAGGAGAAACAAAGATGGCAGCATAGGTAACACCTGAACTTGCTGCCTCGCACAACCACCTCAAAACTACAACTAAAAGACAAAACGGTATCGTTCAGAACCATGGGAAGGCTGGCTGAGTGGAGTTCAACTAGAAGGAAAGAGAAAAGGGAAATTCTACAACTAGAAGGAAAGAGACTCAGAGGAGGTATGAAGTGAAGTGCAGAGGCAGGGAGGCGTGTGCGGGAAGGGCTGGCAACTGAGTGTGCGGCTGTCTTTTCAATCGGGAGGGAGACACAAGCTCCCGACTGCTCGGAACTCCAGTTCCGGGGGAGACACTGGACTGTCAGGCATCGGGCGTAACTCGAGGGCGGCTTTCTACTCAGAGGTGCTGGCAGCGATGATTGTCCGTGCACGGTGCCTTGGGACACAGAGACACAGGACCTCTTCCAGGCAGGGCCGACAGTCAGCAACTGCTGTTCGCTCCACCCTGGGGATTGATTCCCTGAGACCCTGCCTCACCCAATTTGTGTGCAGAGGCTTTTGCATATGAATCGCCTGCCCCTTTGCAATCTAAAATTACCTAACAAAGGCAGATATCTCAGATCTACACCTGTGTGGACCTAAAGGCCACCAACAGCCCCCTGAGTGGGATTGGAAGTGGGTCCATCCCCACTGGAGTCCTGAGGGTCTCACTACCCCACACATGGACTCCTGACCTACAAAAACTGTGACACAACAAAACAAGCTCTTAAACAGCTGAGAGCAGGAAAAAGATCAGCTACAACTGAACTTACTTGTGAAGAAACAATTTTGTGAAGTTTTTTTGCTGTTGTTTTCCCTCAAATTGAAGACCAAAGTTTAAATATAAATTCAGATTGGAGGAGAAAATGGCTCCTGAATAGACAGACATGTTCTGAGCCTTGTCCCAGAACAGATAGAAGGAGCAGCTGAGGGTCACTCGGGGAGTGTTTGTTGGCAAGCTAAGGGATAGCAAAGCTCTAAGAGAAGATGGGGGACTTCTACATGGGGTTCCCTGACTGGACAGCCCGCACTGTGACTGAGACCTCTACCAGAGCTACGGGCTCAGACAGAAAACTGCGCCATCTTGCAAGGGAAAGTGGATCTTATCAGACGCCTGAAAACCCACAACTGTGGCAACCACTGAACAGCTGTGAGTCCCCAATCAGCGAAAACACGTGGATTCAAGGGAGCTCTTCACTCCATCACGGAAAGGTCCGATTTCGCCAGGGATAAGGATAAGGAGAGAACTACATAACCAGACATCCTCAGAAGAGAGACCATGGGGAGTCAAAGAAATAGCCCGCATATGAAAGAAAAGCAGGCATCACCAGAAAAGGAAGTAAATGAATTAGAGAGAAGCAACCTATCAGAATAAGAATTCAGAGAAATGGTCATAAAGTGGCTGAAAAGAATGGAAGACAAATTCGTCAATATGAGTAAGAACCAAGAGAAAATGAAATACCAAGAAGAAATCAAAAATGACATTGTTACTGTAAAGAACTCAAAAGAAAGCATCAAGAGTAGACTAGAAATTCCTGATCCTCCATTTTGTAACTGGACCCTAGCCCTCACCCAACCAATCGGGATCAGCCAAAGCAGTGACATCACCACCTCTATAAAACTCATTGATCTGTTGGAGCTCACTCTCTTCCACCACGCCACTGTGGGTGTAAGTATGACAGAGCCCATGCTACCCTGTTTCCCCGAAAATAAGACAGGGTCTTATATTAATTTTTGCTTCCAAAGATGTGCCAGGTCTTATTTTCAGGGAATGTCTTATGTTTCCATGAAGTAGGTCTTATTTTCGGGGAAACACAGTAGCATTGAGATAAAAGACTCTTTTGTTTTTTGCAAAACAAAACAAAAAACAGGTAGACTAGAAAAAGCAGAAACCACATCAATGAGCTAGAAGACAAGATGGAAAAAATACCTATTTAAAGTACGTAGCTTCTAGAAAAAACAAATTAAAAAGCAGGAAGAGAGCCTAAGGAAACTTTGGGACAATACAAAAACAAAACAAAACAATATTCACATAATATGGATTCCAGAAGGAAACTGAGCAAGAAATAAAAAACCTGTTTGAAGAAATAATGACAGAAACTTTCGTGATATAGGAAAGAAAAAACCCACACAAATCCAAGAAGCTTAGTGTCCCAAACAAAATGAACCCCAAATGACTGACACCAAGGCACATTATAATTAAATTGGCAAACACCAACGACAAAGTAAGAATCTTAAAAGCAGCGCAAGAGGGAGAGTGAGAGTTACATACAAAGCAACCTCCATCCAACTAGCAACTGATTTCTCAACAGAAAGTCATCAGCCCAGAAGGCAATGAAATGAAATATACAAAGTCATGCAAAGAAAGGGCCAGAATCCAAAAATACTGTACCCAGCAAGGCTATCAATCAAAGTTGACGTTGAAATCAGGAGCTTCACAGACAAAAAAAGTCTAAGAATTTATCACCGCCAAACCAGCAATGCAAGAAATGCTAAAGGGTCTGCTGTTAAAAAAAATAATAATAAAAAACAAAAGGGAAAGAGAAATAGGAAGCGAAAAAGGAACACAGGGGTATAGAATAAAAATGGCATCAAATAAGTACCTTTCAATAATAACTTTAAATGTAAATGGATTAAATGCCCCAATCAAAAGACATAGGGTAATGGATTAGATAAGAAAACGAGACCTATATATCTGCTGTCTATAAGAAACCCATTTCAGGAAAAAAAAGACACACAGAGACTGAGGGTGAAGGAATGAAAAAAAAGGTTTTCCAGGCAAATGGAAATGAAAAAAATTTAAAAAGCCAGGTAGCAATATTTATATTTGACAAATTAGATCTCAAAGTGAAGGACATAACAAGAGATAAGGAAGGCCACTTCATAATACTAAAGGGAGCAATTCAACAAGAAGAAATTACTCTGGTAAACATATAAGCACCCAATACAAGAGCACCCAAATACATAATAAAAAAAACTCCTGGAAGACATCAAGGGAGATTAACAGCAATACAATCATAGTAGGAAACTTTAATACCCCACTATCATCATTGAACAAATCCTCTAAACAAAAAATCAGGGGAAAGAATCCTAAATGACTCATTAGACCAGATGGAATTAATTGACATCTTAAGAACATTCCACCCCAAAGCCACAGAATATACATTCTTCTCAAGTACACATGGGTCATTTTCAAAGATAGACCATATGTTGGGACATAGGCAAAGTCTTCAAATTCAATAAGACAGAAATCATATCAAGCATCTTTTCAGATCATAGTGGCATAAAACTGGAAATCAACTACAATAAAAATAATCAAAAGAAATCAAACACATGGAGACTAAACAGCATGCTATTAAACAATGACTGGGTTATCAGAGAAATCAAGGAAGAAATAAAAAACATTCTAGCAACAAATGACAATGAAAACACAACAATCCAAAATCTATGGGACACAGAAAAAGCAGTCTTGAGAAGGAAGTTCATAGCTCTACAAGCCTACAGCAAAAAAAAAACAAAAAAACAAAAACAAGAAACAATAGAAATTAATTAACTAACCCTACAACTCAAAGAGTTAGAAAAAGAGTAACAAGAAAAGCCCAGTGTAAGCAGAAGAAAGGAAATAATAAAAATCAGAGCTGAAATAAACAACATAGAGACCAAAGAAACAATACAAAAGATCAACAAAACCAAGAGCTGGTTCTCTGAAAGGATAAATAAGATTGATGAACCTCTAGCCAGGCTCACCAAGAAGCAAAGAGAGAGGACCCAAATAAAATCAGAAATGAAAGAGGTGAAATAACAGACCCCTCCAAAATACAAAGGATTGTTAAAAAACACTATGAACAACTCTATTCCAACAAACTGGACAACCTGGAGGAAATGGACATATTTCTAGAAAAATATAACCTTTCAAAACTCAATCAGGAAGAATCTAAACAGCTCAATAGGCCAGTAACTATGGGAGAAATTGAAGCAGTCATCAAAAGCTTCCAGCAATAAAAAATTAAAAAATAATGGGGGGAAAAAAAAGCTTCTAGCAACCGAGACGGGTTTGGCTCAGTGAACAGAGTGTGGGCCTGCGGACTAAGGGGTCCCGGGTTCATTTTCAGTCAAGGGCATGTACCTTGGTTGCGGGTACATCCCCAGTGGGGGGCGTGCAAGAGGCAGCTGATCAATGACTCTCTCTCATCCATGTTTCTAACTATCTCTCTCCCTTCCTCTCTGTAAAAAAAATCAATAAAAATAAAATAAATAAATAAAATTAAAAAAGCTTCCAGCAAAAAACAAAGACCAAGGCCAGAGGCTTCACAGGAGTTTTACCAAACATTCAAGGAAGAACTAAAACCTATCCTCCCCAGACTATTCCAGAAAATTCAAGAGGAAGGAACACTTCCAAGCTCCTTCTATGGAGCCAGCATCACCCAATTACCAAAACCAGATAAAGACAACACAATGGAAAAGAATTACAAGCCAATATCCCTCATGAACATAGATGTCAAAATACTCAACAAAATTCTAGCAAATCTGCTCCAGCAGAACATCAGAAAGATCATACACCATGGCCAAGTAGGATTAATCCCAGAAATGCAAGGATGGAACAATATCCGCAAATCAATAAATGTGATACATCATATAAACAAATTGAGATAAAAATCACATAGTCATATCAAATGATGCAGAAAAAGCATACCCTTTCCTGATAAAAATTCTCAACAAAGTGGGAATAGAAGGGTCATATCTCAACATAATAAAAGCTATATATGATAAACCCACAGCAAACATCATACTCAATGGGCAAAACTAAAACCATTTCCCCTAAGAACAGGAACCACTATACTCAATTAATATTTGACAAAGGAGGCATATACAATGGAGTTAAGACAGTCTTCAATAAATGGTGTTGGGAAAATTGGACAGATACATGCAAAAAAATGAAATTAGATCACCAACTTACACCATACACAAAAATAAACTCAAAATGGATACAGGACTTAAACTTAAGACGGGATACCATAAAAGATACTAGAGGCATCCACAGGCAGCAAAATCTCAGACAAATACCAAAAGAACTTCTTCACTGATACTGCCCCTAGGGCAATGGAAGCTAAAGGGAAAATAAACAAATGGGACTACATCAAAATCAAAAGCTTTTGCACAGCAAAAGGAACCATCAACAAAAGAACAAGAAGTCCCACGGTATGGAGAACATATTTGCAAATGTTATCACTGATAAATGTTTAATCTCCAACATCTATAGACAGCTTATACAACCTACCGTAATAAAAGGAAGATAAATGACCCAATTAAAAAGTGGGCAATGGACCTAAATAGAATCTTCTCAAAAGAAGACAGAAGGAAGGCCAAGAGACACATGAAAACATGTTCAAAGTCACTAATTATCCGACAGATGCGAATCAAAATGACAATGCGGTACCATCTCACACCTGTCAGAATGGCTATCATCAACAAATCAAAGGACAAGTGCTGTGGAGGTTGTGGAGAAAAAGGAACCCTCGTGCACTGCTGGTGGGAATGCAGACTGGTGCAGCCACTGTGGACAACAGTACGGAGTTTCCTCAAAACACTGAAAATGGAACTCCCATTTGACCCAGTAATCCCAGTCCTCGGAATATATTCTAAGAAACTAGAAACACCAATCAGAAAGGATATATGCACCCCTATGTTCATAGCAGCACAATTTACAATAGCTAGGATTTGGAAACAGCCTAAATGCCCATCAGTAGATAAGTGAATCAGAAAACTATGGTACATCTACACAATGGAATACTATGCTGCCATAAAAAAGAAGGAATTCTCATCATTTGCAGCAATCTGGATAGAATTGGAGAACATTACGCTGAGTGAAATAAGCCAGTCAATGAAAGAAAAATATCCCATGATCTCACTCATTTATGGATAATAAAGAACATTATAAACTGATGAACAAAAAAATAGATACAGAGACAGTAAAGCCACAAACAGGCAAATTATAGCGGGAAGGTTAGGGAGAGGTGGGGGAGGTAAGAGATCAACTGAAGGACTTGTATGCATGCATGTAAGTATAACCAATGAACACAAAACTCTGGGGGGTGAGGAGTGGAGGGGCAATGGTAAGATATGTACACATATAATATCTTTAAAAAAATGAAATAAATAAATAAATAAATAAATAAATAAAATTACTTAATAAACTGCGGCTGGGTCAGAGCCTCCAAAAGAAGGCCCAAGGCCCCTCAGCAGCTTGCATCGCTTCACAGCAGGGCCTCATCTGGGCTCCTCCAAACCCTAAATAAAGAGAAGGAATCTGCAGATCTCTCTGTAGCTCCTGCTGGGTGGCCTTTCTCCTTGGAGATCCAACAGCCAATATACACAGTGGTCAGAGAGAAACCATCCAGATTACAACTCTTCAGATGCATAAGAGACACACTTAGGGGACAGACTCAGTGAGCACCAAAGCCCCACTGAAGCAAGTCTTGCTCCATAAGGGTGTCTCCAGCACAGAAGTTCTCCCATTATAGACACAACTGATCCTCACAGCCAATTGGCCTGGAGGTCAATTCCTCCTAGTGATATCAACAATAACCAAGGCTTAACTGCAACAAGACGGTGCACACAGCCCACAAAGGGGTGCACCAAGAGTGTCCACTTTAGGTAATAAGGGAGGCTGAGCCAGTGGGCCCTATAAGACACCTAGCACACAAAGCCATGCTATCAACACAGGGAAGCAGCCAAAATGCAGAGAGAAAGAAACAGATAACAAATGAAAGAAATGGAGGAAAGCAAATGACTGGATATACAGTTCAAAACCATGGTTATAAGGTTACTCAAGAAACTTCTAGAAACCGTCGATAAACTTAGTGAGACCTTTGAGGATATGAAAAAGGACCAACAAGAAATTAAGCATACAAAGACTGAAATAAAGAATATAAAGATATCCAGCAGGAGACTAGAGAATCCCAAAAATCGAGTCAAAGATTTGAAATACTAAGAAGCAAAAAACACCCAACCGGAAAAGCAAAAAGCAAAAAGAATCCAAAAATATGAAGTCAGTGTAAGGAGCCTCTGGGACAACTTCAAGTGTACCAACATCCAAATTATGGGGGTGACAGAAGAAGAGAGAGAGCAAGATATTGAAAACCTATTTGAAGAAAGTAAGATAGAAAACTTCCCCTACCTAGTGAAAGAAATAGACTTACAAGTCCAGGAAGAGCAGAGAACCCCAAACAACAGGAATCCAAAGAGGACCACACCAACACACATCATAATTAAAATGCCAAGGGCAAAAGACAAAGAGAGAATATTAAAAGCAACAAAGAGAAAAAGTTACCTACCATAAGACTGTCAGCTGATTTCTCAACAGAAACTATGCAGGCCAGAAGGGAGTGGCAAGAAATATTCAAAAGTAATGAATAGCAAGAACCTACAACCAAGATTACTCTACCCAACAAAGTTATCATTTAGAATTGAAGGTCAGATAAAAAGCTTCACAAATAAGAAAAAGCTAAAGGAGTTCATCACTGCCAAACCAGTATTATATGAAATGCTGAATGGTATTTTTTAAGAAGAGGAGGAAGAAGAAAAAGGTAAAGACAAAAACTATGAACAACAAAGTGACAACACATTACCTATCAACAGGTAAACGTAAAAATCAAGTCAATAAAAATTCTGATGAACAGAATAAACTGGTGAATATAATAGAATCAAGGGCATAGAAAGGAAGTAGATGAGGACAGTGGGGGGGGAGGGCAGAGGGTGGGGTAGGAACCAGGTGGAAGGGAGCTATGGGGGGGGGGGGGTGAAAGAGGAGCAGCTGTAATAATCTGAATAAAGATTTATTAGTAAAAAAATAAGTAAATAAATATTTTTAAAAATATTAAATAGAGTAATCTACTTTCAAAAAAAAGAAAGAAAATTCTTACTATTTTGATAAATACTAAGTATATTAAGAACAGTAATGAAGAATTATATGAAATACCTGGAAAAAAAGGAATCTGGAATCCACATAAGAGTCTGTTTTGAGGTACTAAATCTGCAATTGAAAGTTATCTGGTATTACAAATGAGCACACAATTTGAAAAACAATTACATTCGTCACTCTTCATATTTTAAAATTCCTTTCAATTCAGAATTAAGATCATTCAAAAAGCTCTCCATCAAATCTAAGAGCTGACACAATGCTTCCATAAACAAGACTTCCCAGCATGCCCATCGGCTGAAGAATCAACAGTCTAACTTCAGCATACACTCAAATGATCTCCTGCTCGCTCCAACACAAACTGTTCCCCTCTAATCGAGTACTTAAAACACCAAAATTCACGCCCACTACCATTTCAGCGTTGTTTTTTAAAATTTATCCCAGCTCGATAGCCCTTGTCATGTCCAATAACCCAAGTCCCATCTATCTTTTTTTTTTCTTCTAAAAATATTTTGTTTGGCTTTATTAGCTCATGGTACATGCATCTTTCTTACTACCCTTAAGGTTTTACTTCTCTTTAATGGACTTTCCAAATAGTCTATCTCGATTCCAATAATCACAGGTTATTGTTGTTCCTTGTGATTTAGCCCCTATCCCAGTGGTCGGCAAACTCATTAGTTAACAGAGAGGCAAACCGCGGCTCAAGGGCCGCAGTTTGCAGACCACTGGTCTTTCCTATCCTATATTATCATTTTGAGCTCACAGTACCCCACTGTACATGATGTAGTTAACACTTTACTTGCAGTTGTAGGCTATTGCAACTGTCATAGTCATTCATTTTTTAAAAATCACTCAGTAAATATATCATTGTTTTGAGGTTAACTGACATTTGACCGAGCTGTTTATTACCACCGACAGAGGGACTTTACCCAGCACAGGACTTTACCCAGCTCAGCCTAGAAGATCAGGAACTGATGTCGTCTCACAACCAAGAAGGAATCTAGGGCTCATCTAGCCCAGCCCCACTACCTGAGTCTTTTCATTTTAAAACTTATCACAATGAGCCGAAACCGGTTTGGCTCAGTGGTAGAGCGTCGGTCTGTGGCGGACTAAAAGGTCCCGGGTTCGATTCCGGTCAAGGGCATGTACCTTGGTTGCGGACACATCCCCGGTAGGGGGCGTGCAAGAGGCAGCTGGTCGATGTTTCTCTCTCATCGATGTTTCTAGTTCTCTATCTCTCTCCCTTTCTCTCTGTAAAATATCAATAAAATATATATATATATATTAAAACTTATCACAATGAGCGACAGGTGCACTTTCTCTCTCTCTGCCCACCCCATCCGTGTCCTCACCATCACTCTGCTGCACCTGCCAGCCTTACAGCCGCTCCTGGGCCCACTCATCAGATTTAAGGAAGGAGCCAATCGGTTCATTCAAGAAAACCTGGCAAATCTTCCAGCATTTTCTTAGCAGAGCCTTAGGAAACAACGAGAAGCATACTCCTGCTGGTCACAGGAAACTGACTTGGTCAAATAAATAAAAGCAAACCCAGTCAGCAGTAGAACTGAAGGTCCACGGGTCCTCAGCACCAACAAGCCACCGTCTTGGAGGCCATCAAATTAATTCTGTGACCTTTCGCATTCGCTGCTGCTTGCTCAACAAAATGCCTGCCAGCTACCTCAAATTCTGCAGAAAATTACACGGGTCTGCTTAACGTCTTATTAACAATGTCACTTCAAATCAGCAGTCTGGGGTGGGGTTAGTGAGCCGGAATTTCTGGACAAAGAGATGGGACCCTCACCCCCACCAAATGTTTTTTGGGGGGTTTTTTTCCAAACAAGAGTTAGGAGGGAGAAAACCCACATAGCTCTAAGCTGGTTCCAAATATGACTGCATGAAAACCACGACACTTAAAATTACACACAAGCTCACTTCTTTGCAACACACATGGAAGAGCTTTCCAAGCAGATGGTTGCGTGCAATCCGGTCCCAACAAAAGTATTACTAGAGGTATTAGGGTGTCCATTTATACAAGCGCCACTTGCCTCCCACTAAGTTAACTTGGACGCAACCTGCAAATGATTTCATCTGCAGCGTTATAACTGCCAATGCCAATAACCCTTCATTTCCCTTTAGCGATCCTGTGAGGTGGGCTCTGGTAGTCACATTACATTTTAGGGGTCCAAGCACTCGAAGGTAATCTGCCCAGGGCTGCTGAGCGAGCTAAGAGCTGAGGCCTGGGCACTGGAACCCCAAAGCTCTCTGACTGACCATCCCCGAGTGGCCAGCCCAGTCCGCCCCAGGAGGCCTGGCCCCAGCCCGACTCATTCCAATGGAATTCATCGCAAACTGAGTCAGTCACACTGGCTCTCTTTCAACTTATTAGGTTTTTTTTTAAAAAAAATGATAACCATGCTAAATGAAATCCCGTCTTCTCTTTCCAAATCGCCCCCAAAGTGAAATAAATCACTTAAGAATCAGCCACTTCTATCATTGCATGGAGTTTGTTTATCTTGAAATGAACAAGGAAATCAGGCCCCAGAGCCAATGGCCCCTTTGGGGCGATCACAGTGGGGTGATCAGTCGCAGCAGGCTTTTCCTTCACTGTGCACGGCGTAAGTGGGAGTGCTGACCTGTGTTTTGCACCAGAGATGGGTGGCTTGCAGATCCCCCCCTCGCTCTAAAATGCTGCAGAGGGCACGGCGCCAAGTCCCCCCAGAACAGAACAGCCCCGGCACCTGTAGCATCCTTGCAGGTTTCCTGTTCTCACCTGGCTAAGTTTCCCGATGGTCACCGATTTCACCAAAGTATCCATTATCTTACCCCAGGGAGCAAATCTTTCCGTTAGACCTGAGTTCCAAATAGCCTGAGAATAATGTTATAATTTCTTGACTACTGAACAGTTTTTTTTTGGAGGTGGAGGGTAGGGAGCAGAGAGCAAATGAAGGTCTGTTGTTTCTTGCACTAAATTCTCTAGTGCACTTAGAAAAAAAAACACAATCGAATGTTGAATGTTTGGCTTTAAAGAACTGTACATTCTGATCACCATGGCTCACAGTTTCCGTTTTGCATGTTTAATATTATTTAAAAAGTCTTAGTACACCTCATTCCCAAGCCCTGCGCCAGCCCCAAAGCTCCACCCCACTCCCTCCCGGCGCCGGCCACAGGGTTGGCAGATGCCCATCTCTGAGCCCTGACTCACAAGCCATGACCAATTCACACCAAAAAACGGGATGTTTTTCCCCAACGGGCTCAGTGAAAGGCGGAGGGGGGCGGCTGGCCAGAGGGAGGGAGGGCACAGCTGGGCCTCTGTTTTCCCTGAGAGCGCCCCACACCCCACCCCACACACCCCACAATCCACACCCCACACCCCACACCCCTCATCCCACACCGGCTCCCCAAGCCAACTCTGCAAAGCCAGGTTGCTGGACACCCGCCCTGCAGTCGCCCACCCCGCAGGGCAGCACCCAGAGGAGGACCACGGCCTGCAGATCCGCACCCAGGCCTGCGCCCAGGCCCTCAGCGGGCGGCCGGGGCCCGGGCTCTCCCAGAGGGCGGGGGGCCAGGGAGGGAGGCTGAGGCCGGTGCCTGAGGAAGAGGGAGCAGGTCAGGGGGGCAGAGGGGGGCAGGGGGGTAAAGTAGGAGGAAGACAGGGGGCAGGAGGGGCAGAGGGGGGCAGGAGGGGCAGAGGGGGGACAGGAGGGGCAGAGGGGGGCAGGAGGGGCAGAGGGGGGCAGGAGGGGCAGAGGGGGGACAGGAGGGGCAGAGGGGGAGCAGGAGGGGCAGAGGGGGGGCAGGAGGGGCAGAGGGGGGCAGGAGGGGCAGAGGGGGGCAGGAGGGGCAGAGGGGGGACAGGAGGGGCAGAGGGGGGGCAGGAGGGGCAGAGGGGGGCAGGAGGGGCAGAGGGGGGCAGGAGGGGCAGAGGGGGGACAGGAGGGGCAGAGGGGGAGCAGGAGGGGCAGAGGGGGGGCAGGAGGGGCAGAGGGGGGGCAGGAGGGGCAGAGGGGGGCAGGAGGGGCAGAGGGGGGCAGGAGGGGCAGAGGGGGGACAGGAGGGGCAGAGGGGGAGCAGGAGGGGCAGAGGGGGGGCAGGAGGGGCAGAGGGGGGGCAGGAGAGACAGAGGGGGGGCAGGAGAGACAGAGGGGGGGCAGGAGGGGCAGAGGGAGGGGCTGGGGGGGGCAGAGGGGGGGCAGGAGGGCCAGAGGGGGGGCAGGAGGGGCAGAGGGGGGGCAGGAGGGCCAGAGGGGGGACAGGAGGGCCAGAGGGGGGACAGGAGGGGCAGAGGGGGGGCAGAGGGGGGGCAGGAGGGGCAGAGGGGGGGCAGAGGGGGGACAGGAGGGGCAGAGGGGGGGCAGAGGGGGGGCAGGAGGGGCAGAGGGGGGGCAGGAGGGGCAGAAGGGGGGCAGGAGGGGCAGAGGGGGGGCAGGAGGGGCAGAGGGGGGGCAGGAGGGGCAGAGGGGGGGCAGGAGGGGCAGAGGGGGGGCAGGAGGGGCAGAGGGGGGGCAGGAGGGGCAGAGGGGGGGCAGGAGGGGCAGAGGGGGGGCAGGAGGGGCAGAGGGGGGCAGGAGGAGCAGAGGGGGGGCAGGAGGGGCAGAGGGGGGACAGGAGGGGCAGAGGGGGGACAGGAGGGGCAGAGGGGGGACAGGAGGGACAGAGGGGGGACAGGAGGGGCATTGAGGGTCTGGGGAGTAAAGCAGGATGAAGACAGGGGGCAGGAGGGGTACAGGGAGGACAGGGACAGAGGGGGGACAGGAGGGGACCGGAGGGGGCATCCCGGGGTGGCAGAGCTCTGCCAGTCCAGTCCGGTCGGGAGTCGGGAACCCCGAGCGGCCCCCCCGCCCGGCCAGGCCCGGAGTCACCGGGTCCAGACCCGCCCGGAGGCCCCGCCGGCCTGCGCCCGGGGCTCCCCGCCCGGAGGACGTCTCCCCGCCCGGAGGAAGGCTCACCCCCCGGGTGCCCCCCACACCCACCCACGGGTGCTCACACCCACCCACGGGTGCCCCCCACACCCACGGGTGCCCCCCACACCCACCCACGGGTGCCCCCCACACCCACCGGGTGCCGCCGACGTTGAGCTGCACGATCTCGCCGCCGCCGGCCGCCGCGGGGACGCCACCGCCGCACGGCCCGCCCGCCATCTCGCGGGGCCGCGGGGCCCCGGCCTCGCCCGCCTCCCCTGGGCGCCGGCGGCCCGGCCTGCACGCCTCGCGGCCACGGAGGCCGCCGGGCCGGCCGCGGCCTCGTCGGGGCGCTGGGGGGGGGGCTGCCGCCGCCACGGACGCGGACGCCGCCGCCGCCGCCGCCGCCGCCGCGGGAGGAGGGGGCGCCGCTGGGGACAAAATTCCTCCGCGCGCAGCGCCGCCGCCGCCGCCGCCGCCGCCGCCGCCACGCGGGCTGGAAGGAAAACGCGGGGCGGAGCGGGGCGGGCGGCGGAGCGGACTCCTCCTCCCCGGCGGATTCCGGGCTGCGGAGCGAGGCCCAGGCCGCCTCCGGGGGCGTGCACGGGGCGGGTTTTAGGGGCGGCAGGTGAGGCCCCCAGGTGTGAGCCCTAATGGGGTTTAACAATCAGGGTTTAACTGGCTGGAAAAGGGGGGGTTGGAGATGGGGTGTCTTGTTAGAAAGATTGGGACCAGGTGACCAGGTGACCAGGTGACCAGGTGCGGGGCTTGCAGTCCTGGTCCCACCCTCTCCCGGGCAGGGGTTTTTTTAGGGGAAGCAGGGGATTGGAAAGAAGGGAGCGAACCCCATGCCCCTGGGCATTGTGGACTGAGAGCATAATCCGTTATAAGCTGGTTTTTTTAAAAATGCAGGGAGGGCCGAAGCCGGTGTGGCTCAGTGGGTAGAGCGTCGGTCTGCGGTCTGCGGACTGAAAGGTCCCGGGTTCGATTCCGGTCAAGGGCATGTGCATTGGTTGTGGGCACATCCCTGGTGGGGGGTGTGCAGGAGGCAGCTGGTCGATGTCTCTCTGTCATCATCGGCGTTTCTAGCTCGCTATCTCTCTCCCTTCCTTCCTCTCTGTAAAATAGCAATAAAATATATTTTAAAAATAATAATAATAATAAATAAAATAAAATAAAAATGCAGAGAGGCCTGTGGGAGGGCCCAGAAGGCCTCCATCTGGGCAGACGCCCCAGAGCGCTGGGAAAGAATGTGCATTTGGCTCTCTCTTTGCGAGGAATGCTGAGCTGGACCAGCTCTGCTGGCTGACGGTGTGGTTCACATCTTCTCTTTAGGGACTTTTCCATCTGCTTGCTGTAAGAGGGGGTATTGGAACGTCTGTCTATAATCATGGATTTGCCAAAACCGGTGTGGCTCAGTGGATAGAGCATTGGCCTGTGGACTGAAGGGTCCCAGGTTCGATTCCGGTCAAGGGCATGGACCTTGGTTGCGGGCGCATCCCCGGTAGGGGGTGTGCAGGAGGCGGCTGGTCGATGTTTCTCTCTCATCGACGTTTCTAGCTCTCTATCTCTCTCCCTTCCTCTCTGTGAAATATCAACAAAATATATTATTTAAAAAAAAATAAAAAATAAAAAACGTATATTGTGTGCAATTCTCTTCATATAAAATTCTAGCAAATGTAACCCAGCCTTAATCCCAGAAAGCAGATGGTGGGGGGAGTTGTTCTGTAGGTGAGAGATGGCAAAGCGTGGAAGGGAGTTACAATGGGCGGCAGGAAACTTTTCAGTTCGTCATCTTGACTGTGGCGATGGATTTCAGGCGGATATGCATGCCCCAATTTACCAAGCTGCACACTTTTAACAAGAGCGGTGCCTTGTGTTTTAGTTATGCCTGAACTCAAAAGCAACGCGTGCCGTCTCCAGCATCCTGCAATGCCGTTAGTCACCTGTGGCCGGTCCTGAGCACCACACAGCTGCCTCCCTCTCCTCACTTCCACCCTGCCTGTGTCTCTCCTCCTCCCTCTGAGCCTGGGACACTGGTCGCTAGGGACTGCAACCCCTGGGCATCCTGTCCTCTGTCTTCCAATTTTGGTGCCAGCCGGGGGAGGCACCAGCAAGAGGGTGGGGGCAGGGAGATGGGGCGTTTTTTGACTGTGTTTCTCCATTGCTCCCCGTGAGTCTGTGTTCTTCAATGGCCACCCCACGTGTCCCCTCTTCCAGCGTCTAATGCTGATCAGCTCCTGCAGACCCTCTTGCCCTGATGAAGGGATGACTGCTTTCTGGAGTTCCTAGCCCTCCTGCCGTGTACCATCCCTCGCTGGTCCCCTTGTCTCCCCTCCCTTCAGTCGGCAGGCCGACGCTCTATCCACTGAGCCACACCGGTTAGGGCAGCCCTTCCCTTTGGATAGCCCCATCTCCCATCCCCTCGTCCTTAAATTACACAAACCCAATGTTCTTCCATCACATCTGAGATGGCTAGCTACCGCGCGCCACTGACTTAACCTTTCGTTCACCACAAGCAGAAGGGAAGTAACATGCAATGTCTCTCTCTCACCTGGTCCAGGGGCGACTCCCAGGGCGGGGCTGTCTGCCTTCCTATTGGCCTTAGATGTGGTGCCACCTTAGATGAGAAAGGAGGAACGGGGGCTAGTTATTGAAATAGGGTAGACTGGGGCATCGCCCCAAGTTTGAAACTTTCAGTACCACCAGGTATAAAGATGTGGTTCCTATTGATACAGAACTGGGTACCAACAGTGCTGTAGAGTGCAGGCAAAACGAAAACCTAAGACCAGTCTGGCTGACAACACTACCATTTCTGTTTTGGAAGGGTTTCTCTGATGATGGTATTGATTAATCTATGCGGTAGAGTGCTTTGAAATACCTTCTATTATTAATGAGTAAAAGCGTCTCGTGACCATTAGTCAATATATATTGGATTTTCATTAAAGGCTAATACATTCTTATAGAAAAGTGCTTTGAAGACAATAAAGCCAAGTCCCCTCCTATCATCCACAGGGCTGGGAAAGAAAAGGGAAGGATTCAGCATCATTCCTCAAGTGTTCAAATTGTGACATTCTGCCCCATGATCTAGTTGGTCCTTGCGAAAGAAAAAAACATACAACATTTCCCTATAATTGATATTCTTCCCTGTTTATCATTTAAGAGGACCTCGGTTCTCTCACACTCTTAGAAGATATATTAACAGATTTCATTATTTCGGGGATGACACATTTTCCTAATACGTTTGCCCAGACATCTGAGAGTCTTAGCGTGGTAGTCATCTTACTAAAAAGAAGGCAAAGTAACTTGGGAAACATCATTTCACTAAGATTTAAATATATATATATATATATATATATATATATATATATATATATATATTACTGATTTTTTACAGAGAGGAAGGGAAAGGGATAGAGAGCTAGAAACATCGATGAGAGAGAAACAGCAACCAGCTGCCTCCTGCACACCCTTTACTGGGGATGTGCCCACAACCAATGTACATGCCCTTGACTGGAATCAAACCCGGGACCTTTCAATCCGCAGGCCAACCAGTTTTTTAAACCAGAATTGGTTTCTGCAATGAGGACCACTTAAAAAAAATTGACACAAACCTTTATTATACTTAGTTTAGTAGAAAGTCTGTGGACCAAGAAATCTGTACAATTGTATCAGACGTGGAATTTTGAGAAAGTACTTCCTAACTCTGTGATTTAAATAAGAAATAATATCATGGTAGTTTGAAATTGTGATCTTCTTTTATTTTTTGTAATAATTCTTCAAGTCCCAGACGGGGCTCACATGATGAACAGAAAAAGTGAGTAAAACAAGTAAGATTTTTGTCAATATTTCAACCAAAGTATTAGACTGCTTAAATGAATGTCTATCAATGTTAAGTACAATTTGAGCATCAACAGTTTCATAGAATCTGAAAGGAAAAATCTCATCCTATTTTATAGTCATTTTTCAGAACCATTAGGTATGAAGAAGATTGTTACCTCAATCCTTTCTCCATCCAGTAAATCCTCATGATTACTTTTTTGGTTGACCAAACTGCTCAAGCTGAATATCACTTTATAACAACTTATAAGAATGTGAGAATAAAGCCACCCTTTTTTGAGGGTTCTGAAAACCACTAAAAAGCCATTTTTTCAGGTAATACATGAAAAAATTTCCAAAAATTTTATGCTTGTTAGACAGTGGTAGACTTTTATCTGAGTAATATTTTTTCATCATCCTTAGGAGGGTAGAGTGTGAGAACATCGCAATCATTTTCATTGAATTGTTATAAAAGACCTCAGCAATAGTCACCCAGTTAACATCTTTAAATTGACACAAACTGAATCACATAAAAAGTTTAATTAAAGCCGAAACCGGTTTGGCTCAGTGGTAGAGCGTCGGTCTGCGGACTGAAAGGTCCCAGGTTCAATTCCGGTCAAGGGCATGTACCTTGGCTGCGGGCACATCCCCGGTGGGGGGTGTGCAAGAGGCAGCTGGTCGATGTTTCTCTCTCATAGACGTTTCTAACTTTCTATCTCCCTCCCTTCCTCTCTGTAAAATATCAATAAAATATATTTAATAAAAATATATATATATTTAAAGGGTCATGTTTAAATAGAAAGAACCCGCCGTAACCGGTTTGGCTCAATGGATAGAGTGTCGGCCTGCAGACTGAAAGGTCCCAAGTTCGATTCCGGTCAAGGGCATGTACCTTGGTTGCAGGCACATCCCCAGTAGGGGGTGTGCAAGTGGCAGCTGATCGATGTTTCTCTCTTATCGATGTTTCTAACTCTCTTTCCCTCTCTCTTCCTCTCTGTAAAAAATCAATAAAATATATTAAAATAAAATAAAATAAATAGGAAGAACCCAACCCCCAAACATCTGTCTCTCTTCAAGTTGCTCTGGCTGCCTCCAAGATGCTACATTTTGTCAGCTTCCATATCACGGGTCATGGGAAATAGTTCCTGTGCTACTGTGCAATATTTTTTTTGTTTTGTTTTTAAATATATTTTATTGATTTTTCACAGAGAGGAAGAGAGAGAGATAGAGAGATAGAAACGTCGATGAGAGAGAATCATCGATCAGCTGCACACCCCCTATTTGGAATGTGCCCGCAACCAAGGTACATGCCCTTGACCGGAATCGAACCTGAGACCTTTCAATCCGCAGGCCGACTCTGTCCACTGAGCCAAACCGGTTTCGGCTACTCTGCAGTTTTAAACTCACACTTCACACACAATTCAAGGAACTCATGCTCTTTTTGTCTGAACGGGAGCGGCTTTTGTTAATTGCCTGAAACCTGCAAACTTGCGGGAAACATTTACAATACATCGATTCTTCCAGACATTGCCTCAGTAATAATAAATAAGTCGTTCTGGTCATTAATAAGTGCTCCTTCTCTTGATCTTGTTCCCTCGTGATTAAAAAAAAAAAAAAAAAAAGACCCAAAGACAATCAAGAGAAATCCAAAAAAACTACATCAACCAAATATCACAAACCCTGCTGAGACATCACAATGGTTCTCGCTGTGATTTCCAAAATTAAAAACTCTCTCTGTTGCAAATGACAGGATTTAGATAAAGAAACGAATGTTAGGGCTTGTATCACTGGGAATGAATTTACTTTCAGGTTTGGTTGGCTCAGAACAGTGGTCGGCAAACACATTAGTCAACAGAACCAAGTATCAACAGCACAACGATTGACATTTCTTTGGAGAGCCAATTTTTTTTTTAAACTTAAACTTCTTCTAATGCCGCTTCTTCAACATAGACTCGCCCAGGCCGTGGTATCTTGTGGAAGAGCCACACTCAAGGGGCCAAAGAGCCGCATGTGGCTCTTGAGCTGCTGCCTGCCGACCCGTGACTTAGAGGATCAGAGAGGTATGTGAAGGAAACCAAAATACGCCATGACATATACATTATTTTGAGCTGAAGGCAATTAAGCTGCAAACTCAGAAAGAGCCCCCCATTTTCTGCAAAAAGGCAGGAAATAAATTCTCCTTTTTCTGGAGGCAGGTGGTATACTGCCCGGTAGGATGCAGGCCCAGGTGGCTTTAGTATCTGAGCATCTCAACCAGGGATGGGGAACGTCTGGCCCTCGGGCCATATGGAGCTCATGCAATCATTTAGCCTGGCCCTGCCAAGGCATGGGGGGTGAGTTGATGAAATGGTTGACCATATACAGCAGGCGCATGCTCAAGTGGATCATTTTGTATGGCCCGTGAATGATGTGATAAATATCCAAAGAAAAAGGTTCCCCATCCCAGATCTAAAGTATGCCAGGTCACCGAAACCGGTGTGGCTCAGTGGTAGAACGTCGGTCTGCGGACTGAAAGGTCCCGGGTTCGATTCCGGTCAAGGGCATGTACCTTGGCTGCGGGCACATCCCCAGTAGGGGGTGTGCAAGAGGCAGCTGGTCGATGTTTCTCTCTCATCGACATTTCTAGCTTTCTATCTGTCTCCCTTCCTCTCTGTAAAATATCAATAAAATATATATATATTTTTAAAAAATAAAAATAAGTAAAGTATGCCAGGCATTGTCCTCGGAACGTGTGTGTGTGTGATGTGAACAAGAGAGACGAAGCCCTCACTTTCCTGAGGCTTACTGCTGGGGGTGACAGGAAATAAACTGACGGTCCAATCAACCAACCTCCAATAGCAACCATCATTGTATATCATAAGTAAAAAGCAGGTGACAAGGGTGGCAGAGAATGTGGGTTGCGATGGCCGTGTCAGTGGCTGATTTTAGAGAGATGGGGGGAGGCGAGGAGAGTCCAAGAAAGAAGTCTATAAAAGGTCACATCTGCCCAGCTGGTGTAGTTCAGTGGTTGACTCCCGGTCAGTTCTTGTCCGGGACACGTGCCCTTGATTGTGCTCAATTCCCCGTGGGGGCTGTAGGGGGCGCATGCAAGAGGCAGTCAATCAATGATCCTCTCTCATCATTGATGTTTCTCTCTCTCTCTTCCTCTCTGAAATTAATTTAAAAAACCATATATATATATATATTTTTTTTTTTTTTAAAGAGGTAACATCTGAGTAGCAGCAGAGCAAGGTCCCATGAGGTGTGTTGTGAGGTTCTTTTTACTGTAGAAGAAAATCCCACGGGGGACTTTCGCCTCCTGGCTCTCAGGAATACGCTTCCCACGGACCTCCTGGGTGTAGGGCTGGGTGAGAAGACAGTGTCTTGTTTCCTCTTCCTGGACATGTAGGAAGCACCTCAACTCCTCTGGCTTGAAGTATACTGTACACGGTCTCCAAGGTCCCTTTCACTTCGAAATCGGGTGCCTCTGAGTTCATGCTGCGGGTAATTCATTTCCATATTTCCCTTTAACATTCAGTAAGGCCAGAACGAATGATGCCCGCGGGACAAAATTGGATTGCAGGCCCCCCGTTCCCATTAGCCACATTGTAGGGGGGCGTTAGGAATAACCTCACCTAAAAGGATGAAAGTTTTCTTCTTCAATGCCTCCCGTGTCAATACGTGTAAAGCCCATTAAGTGTTTTTTTTCAAATGCCTCGTGACAGAGTGTCATTGTTTGTTTTCTAGCTTCAGAGCGATCCGTGATTCAATTAGCATCTTTCTGATCAGTAGACAGCCTCTAAGTGTAGCTGGCGTAACCTTGGCAGGCAGTAGAAAAAATATTAAAAAAAAAAAAATAACACCACAATACGTTTTCTATTTAGTGACTGTTTTTTTTTTGTTTGTTTGTTTGTTTTTTACTATAGTACTATTTTTTTTTAATAAGACTAAAAGAAATACCTAGAGAAATGTTATCTATGAGAAGCTGTTCCTTTAATCCAGTGGTCGGCAAACTCATCAGTCCACAGAGCCAAATATCAACAGGACAACGATTGAAATTTCTTTGGAGAGCCACATTTTAAATTTTTTTTAATTTTTATATATTTTTAAATATATATTTTATTGATTTTTTACAGAGAGGAAGAGAGAGGGAGAGAGAGTTAGAAACATCGATGAGAGAGAAACATCGACCAGCTGCCTCTTGCACACCTGCTACTGGGGATGTGCCCACAACCAAGGTACATGCCCTTGACCGGAATCGAACCTGGGACCTTTCAGTCCGCAGGCCGACGCTCTAGCCACTGAGCCAAACCGGTTTCGGCAAGAGAGCCACATTTTTTAAACTTAAACTATAAAGGTAGGTACACTGTTATTCACTTAATTAGGGTACTCCCAAGCTGGCCTTTGCTAAAAACTCTAGGGGCCAAAGAGCCGAGTGTGGCTCATGAGCCGCAGTTTGAAGACCACTGCTTTAACCCATCAGGTACGCTTACAAAATAGACATAATAATCTCTAAATACTTACTGTGGTGTTAACTAACGATGGCAACAGTAACTAGCTAACCCTTTTCAAATGGTCACTGTAAATCAGACACTTTTCTAGGCTCTTTATGTATTTATTTATTTATTTGAATCCTTTAAACAACCCTATTGAAGTGCTGTTATTATTAACCTACTTTACAGAAGAGGGGGTAGGGGGGGAAGAGAACCTGCCCTCTAGCTCACACACCTGGCTGAGAGCAGAACAGGCCTCTAAGTCCAGTGTTCTGAATCATAATTCAAGGTCACGACCACATAGCGTACCTTGTGTATGTTTTCATCTGATGAATGGAAGCCAGTGTTTATCTCGGAGGGAATCAGGCTTGGAGAAAAATGATTTTTTGTGTTTTTTTTAATTTTATCTTTACCCTCTTGCCCACTGGCATCTCCCTTCAGTAACCCCTAGCCCAGTGGTCGGCAAACTCATCAGTCCACAGAGCCAAATATCAACAGTACAAGGATTGAAATTTCTTTTGAGAGCCACAAGTTTTTAAACTTAACCTTCTTCTGCCGAAACCGGTGTGGCTCAGTGGATAGAGCGTCGGCCTGCGGACTGAAAGGTCCCGGGTTCGACTCCGGTCAAAGGCATGTACCTTGGTTGCGGGCACATCCCCAGTAGGGGGTGTGCAGGAGGCAGCTGATCGATGTTTCTCTCTCATCGATGTTTCTAATTCTCTGTCCCTCTCCCTTCCTCTCTGTAAAAAATCAATAAGATTTTTTTTTTCTTCAAAATAGACTCACCCAGGCTGTGGTGTTTTGATGAAGAGCCCCACTCAAGGGGCCAAAGAGCCGCATGTGGCTCGAGAGCCGGGGTTTGCCGACCATGTCCTTTTACTGTTATTCTTTCCCTCTCAAAATATGGGAACCCCCAAAGAAGCTAGTGTTAGTCGCTTATAACTTACTATCCTTGTCGGTCCATAGTTTGTTTCTTTCAGGATACTTACAATTTATAGGAATAAAAGGCTTTTTTCTTTTTCTTTTTTTTCTTTCCTAATGGGATTTCAGATTTCAGCAAGTGGGTGGGGAGATACTTGGAGGGACATATGTCCTGCCTTTGGGGCTTCTGCCTGCAAAAATTTTTAAACGGTCTGAAGACATAAATTCTACCGGAAGGTGGATTAGGCAGGCAGTGGCTTTATGTGACTCACACTCTCTCGGCTGCTCATGATAGACAAAGCGATTTCAGACACTTTCTGAGGTTGTATTACCTTCCATTTCACGCTAACTTTCCCCTTGGAAACCAGTTCTGTGTACCCTACCAATGAATCCATAATCTTAGTAAGAGAAGGTCTTGCCAAGATATAATTCATATATATATATATATATATATATATATATATATATATATATATCCATTAGTTAGAGTTGACATACAATAGGATATGAATGTCAGGTGTACAGCTCAGTGACTCAGCATTTATCTACCTGACCACGGGGTCACCAGAATAAACCTCCTAACCACCTCTCAGCAGACACAGCTACTGCAATATTAATGACTACACTCTCCATGCTGTATGCGACTTATTTCATAACTGAGTAACAAGCAATTCTGTTAACGACCTAGGAGGGACTATCTCGGCCAGCTGAAAAATCATCAAACTAAGAACAGGACAGTGAGAACCGAATTCTGAGCTGACCGCTGCTCTAAGAGCTGTTGCTATTGGCTCCCACGACGCTACTGATAACATGTGGATTTTATGGATAGGGAAACTGACGCACAGACTGCACTTAATTAGACACTTTCCTTGTAATAGAATTGTTAGGGCTGACCAGGCTAGCAGATTGCACACCACATAAACATGTAGGATCACAGAGTTCTTTTACATTCGAATTTTGAGACTAAAATGTCTACCACGTTGTCTTTCACTGGCTATCGGGTTACTAGTTTGCTATCTATAGTAATACAAGAATAATATGCAAATGGTTTGGCTGCCTTCATGCATAACGACCTATCAGTAGGCTGCGTGAACAGCAGGTGTGGGTGGGTTTGACTTGCAGCATTGGGGACTTGTGTCACGCCATCACAATCCATCGCTAGGAGGCCTGGGCCCAGCAAAGGCCTCCACGTGGTAAGACCTGGGGGTCCAGTGGCTCCATCCGGCATGGAGGTGGGACCCCTGGCTCCAGCCTACCTTTTTGGGGTGATCCATCAAGGAGCCCCAGATGGGTGGGCAGGGCCTGCCTCTTTGGGGCGATGGATCGAGGGGCTCCAGGCCGGGCTGGGGAACCCTCCCCCCCCCCAAGTGCACGAATTTCATGCACCGAGCCACTAGTTTAAAATATAATTGTTAAGGTGGGTTAGAAACAACTATTTTAAACATCAAGGATTGAGCTAGAAGGCGCCTTTGCAAAAGTGTCCACCAGGTGGCAGCCTTTCACAAAAATACATGGAATTTGGATCTTAGAGAGTTTCCAAACTTTAGAAAGGCCAAATGAATCTTTCGGTTGGGGTTGTTAATAGTTAATATTTGAGTTTATTAGATAAAAGGGGACCTTGTACTGTATTTAATGCCCCTTAAACATGGAAACAGAGCCTTATAGCAGCTTAACACACTTGAGTTTTATGTCCCTTTATCTAAGCACTTCCTTTGAAATGCTTTTTACAAATAAAATACCGTATTTGCCGGTGTATAAGACGATTTTTTGGTCCTGAAAAATATGCCTCCAAGTGGGGGGTAGTCTTATACGGCGAGTATATAACAAACTCTGTATTTTTAGTGGAAATTTTAGGGGGTCGTCTTATACGCCCAGTTGTCTTATACGCAGGCAAATACGTATTTTTCAGGGCCAAAAAATCGTCTTATACGCCGGCAAATACGGTAATCATAACTTATGAAGAGGCACCTGAGCACGTGGGAAAGCTTGTAACACAAGTGCTAACTGCGGTTCTTAATACCTATGTCTTTCCCGCTTCTAACTCTGAATAACTAGCACTGTCCTTTTATTTTTGTAGCTGCATAGAGAAGTTACCACATCGTATAGTATATGGAAACTCCACTTGACAGAAATCCTCATTGGACTTACTGATATTTAGATTTCATCTTCCCCAGTAGGCTGGTGAGAGTAATCATGAAAGTCAGCACCGAAGGCCGTATTTGATTGGCTCTAACTTTTCATGCTCTCACTCCCACCCATTTTACTTTGTACTGGAAGCTTTACTTATCCATTCTGTGGCCTGGGTGTAGGCTGGAGGTGGGGAGGGGGAGAAGGAGATGGGGATCTGGCTGCTATCCCTCCCCCTTCAGAAATGGCAGTAACACTGTGTAGGAATGATTGTTGGGGGGAGGATACGTTTCTTCCCTCGTGACTTAACAGCATCGATCAGTATGTGTTTGCTAGCTCCTCCGCTCCAGTCCCAGGATGGAAAACCAATGGGTTGAGTTGAGACAGGGATATTCTAGGTCAGAGTAAAAACCATCACATCAGACGCCCACACCCTAGCCCAGGGATGGGCAAACTTTTTGACTCGAGGGCCACCATGGGTTCTTAAACTGGACCGGAGGGCCGGAACAAAAGCATGGATGGAGTGTTTGTGTGAACTGATATAGATTCAAAGTAAACATCATTACCTAAAAGGGTACGGTCTCTCTCTCTCTCTCTCTCTCTCTCTCTCTCTCTCTCTCTCTCTCTCTCTCTCTTTTTTTCCCAATAGTTTAGAACAGTAATCCGGCCCACGGGCTGTAGTTTGCCCACACCTGCTAGCCTAATGCCACCGATGTTAAGGAGAAATAATGAAGCTCTCTAAGTTTGAATTCTTGTAACTTCTGTCTAGATAGAATCTGCCATGCAATGTTAGTATCATTCCAAACCCAAGCCAGTATTTTAAAATCACTGTTCAGTGCGGCCGGTGTAGCTCAGCGGTTGAGCCTCGACCTATGAACCAGGAGGTCCCAGATCGATTCCCTGTCAGGGCTCGTGCTGGGTTGTGGGCTCGATCCCCATCTCTCTGTCTCTCCCCCTCTCTCTCTCTTCCTCTCTGAAATCAATAAAAAATATATATTTTTAAAAATTACGTTTCAGCCAAAACCGGTTTGTCTCAGTGGATAGAGCTTCGGCCTGCGGACTGGAAGGTCCCAGGTTCGATTCCGGTCAAGGGCATGTATGTACCTTGGTTGCGGGCACATCCCCAGTGGGGGGTGTGCAAGAGGCAGCTGATCGATGATTCTCTCTCATTCATGTTTCTAACTCTCTATCCCTCTCTCTTCCTCTCTGTAAAAAATCAATAAAATATATTTTTTTAAAATTACGTTTCAGAAGGCCATGAAATAAGACCTTCCTGCGTGAACTCCCAAGTTCATGTTAGGTGCCAAGAACTTCAAAGGAGCCGAAACCGGTTTGGCTCAGTGGTAGAGCGTCGGTCTGCGGACTGAGAGGTCCCGGGTTCGATTCCGGTCAAGGGCATGTACCTTGGTTGCGGGCACATCCCTGGTGGGGGGGTGTACAGGAGGCAGCTGGTCGATGTTTCTCTCTCATCGACATTTCTAGCTCTCTGTCTCTCTCCCTTCCTCTCTGTGGAATATCAATAAAATATATTTAATAAAAAAAAAAAAAGAACTGCAAAGGAGCCCCATGTCACCTTCCTTACAGGCAAACCAGTGAGCCCGCCATGTTGCAGAGATGCGGACAGAACACACAGGACCGCTGGGGGAGAGCCCAAGGTCGCCATTTCTCATGGCACGGCCAGCGAGCTGAGTGGCACAGTCCCCTGACCCCCCTGTGCCCCGCCCCTACCACCCCACAGGACCATGGAGGGGGTGACATTGAACGGAGCCGGCGGGTGCTGCACACTGCGTGTGTCACGCTGGAGAACACTGAGCCTGCACACGCCCCACGTTGAAAAGGGGGGGCTGCTAGCAAGCCATCTGTCCTTCCCCCCAAAGGGAGGCGGCATCTTTAGGATGCCCATCAGAAGACAAATGCGCCCTCCGCCCCGAGGGAAGCTGTCTCTTGTTCAAGGATGCCTGCTCTCCGAACACTCTTGAAGAGATAGTCTGGGATCAAATTTGTCACAGGCTGCATAAAAAGGTGACAGGCCCGCGGAGGGCTGTCTACCGGCACTATGTATTTTTTATATGGGGCATGTGTATATATCTGTGTGTATTTTATATATATATATACACCGTATTTGCCAGCGTATAAGACGATTTTTTGGCCCTGAAAAATATGCCTCCAAGTGGGGGGTAGTCTTAACAAGTATATAACAAACTCTGTATTTTGAGTGGAAATGTTATGGGGTCGTCTTATACGCCCAGTCGTCTTATACGCCGGCAAATACGGTATTTTTCAGGGCCAAAAAATCGTCTTATACGCCGGCAAATACGGTGTGTATATATATATATATATATATATATATATATATATATATATATATATATATATGTTGTGGCAAAGGTAGGTTTACAGTTTGAGTAGGTGAGACACAGAGTTCATTTTTGTATCACTGATTGCATTATTTTCCATATGAACCGCTGTAAACCTATCTTTCTCCTCCCTCTGTGGGAACATCTACTTAGTTCTCCCCGCGGCTCCACAAAGAGAGTGCATCCTTCTTGTTGGAGATGTAATGAAGCAACAGCCGCTAAGAATGCTGCCAAATGTCACTGAGATTGGAAGGGACCATTTTAAAAATTCCATTCTTTTTTTCTTTTCTTTTTTTAAAGATATATTTTATTGATATTTTACAGAGAGGAAGGGAGAGAGATAGAGAGCTAGAAACGTCGATGAGAGAGAAACATTGACCAGCTGCCTCCTGCACACCCCCCACCGGGGATGTGCCCGCAACCAATGTACATGCCCTTGACCAGAATCAAACCCGGGACCTTCCAGTCCGCAGACTGATGCTCTACCACTGAGCCAAACTGGTTTCGGCTCCATTCTTTTTTTCCATCTTCTTTCTGATCAACCAATATGCTATGAAATAGAGGGGGAAGCCACGGGCACCCCATGACCCCGAGCTCAGGAAAGAGGGTTCTTTGACTCTTTATATTCCTTCCAGGAAAAACGGAGAAATATCCCGGTGGCTCCTCCCCGCCCAACAGGACTTGCTACCCTGTTTCCCCAAAAATAAGACAGGGTTTTATATTAATGTTCGCTCCCAAAGATGCGCTAGGTCTTATTTTCAGGGGATGACTTATTTTTCCATGAAGAAGAATATGGTACACATTTATTGTGAAATGAAAATAAAGGAAATTTATTACCTGTATATGGTATGGTAGTACGGTAGTTGTCAACACAAACCAGACAAACCGTGAATCCTACAGTAGCAAGAATTGACTCCTTTATTCAATGACATCATGTCATCATCTTCTGGAACATCATCATAACAATCCAATTCCAGAATCTCCTGGTGAATTTCTTGTGACTCCATTTCTCTCAGAATCAGTGGACCAAATCTCTCATGTTTAGCAATAGCACTGTCTTTAAATGAGTACTTCTTGTCCAGGTAGCCTGCTCGCAGTGCGTTTGCAATGCAACTGTCAGTGATTTTCTCCCATGAATTCTTCACCCAAGTCACAACTTCCTGCAGTTTAGGTTTCACCAAGTTTCCACGCTGATTTCTCTCCATTCACACAGCAGTGACGTCAGGACTCCGCGTCACGTCACTGGTTGCTAGAGGCCAGTCGGGGCTGCCCTAGCAACCAGTTTCCGGTAAATTAATTTTCATTCTGAGACAGATTTTGGGGGCCTTATTTTCGGGGGGATGCCTTATAGTTCACTCAGAAGGACACCTGTAAGTAGGTCTTATTTTTGGAGGGTGTCTTATTTTGGGGGGAAACACTGTATAAACGGGTCATTCTCAGCACCATTCAGCAAGTACGGGACCTGGTGGCCAATGGAGCAACAGGATTTTACTCCCCTTCAATCAAACCAACGACTGCATGTAATTATAATCTTGGAAGATACAGTTAAAAAGATGTTGAATTAAATGGAGCTCTGAAAATTGCTCACCTCCTGATTCCTCCTGATTACATCCTGGCATAATTCCCCCAAGTTTCAATGTGTAGTAATTTGGGTATAATGGGTAATTGGTATTGGAAGCATTGCGGCGTCTTCATATTTAAATGAGAGGCCAATTTTATTAGTAATAACCATAATGGCTCTGCTAAATTGCTTGTATGACTTCGTCGCTCATTAGGAAATTATTTTTCAGTGGGAACATATTACCTTTATATATTAAACTCACGTTTTAAGTAGGGAATGTATTAGCAATGCAAATGTTTACAAGGAGACAAGTTTTATAGATATTGAAGTGAGGTTCTAATCAGACAATTATTTCCCATACTTTTAAACTCAAAAGTTCATTTTTTTTTTTTTAGGGAAACCCTATCCAGGTGAAATATTAAAAATACTCAATGATGTTTAGGTCCACGCTATCAAAATATCAGAGTAGTAATCCAGTTACCTATGATTTTATCATACAGGGTTTTGTTGATACATTTTATGAGGGACAGTGTTTTTATTTTTTACTTTTAATTATTGTTATTTTTAAAATATATTTTATTGCTTTTTTAAAGAGAGGAAGGGAGAGAGATAGAGTTAGAAACATTGATGAGAGAGAAACATCGATCAGCTGCCTCCTGCACATCTCCTATTGGGGATGTGCCCACAACCAAGGTACATGCCCTTGACCGGAATCGAACCTGGAACCTTTTAGTCCACAGGCCCAAGCTCAATCCACTGGGCCAAACCGGTTAGGGCTGATTATTTTTTAATATATTTTTTTTATTGATTTCAGAGAGGAAGGGAGGGAGAGGTAGAAACATCAATGATGAGAGAAAATTATTGGTTGGCTGCCTCCTGCACGCCCCCCACTGAGGATGGAGCCTGCAACCCGGGCATGTGCCCTTGACCGGAATCAAACCTGGGACCCTTCAGTCTGCAGGCCGACACTCTAACTATTGAGCAACACTGTCTAGCGTGGTCTTTGTCATTCTGATGGTAGGAAATAAAAAAGAGCAAAGGAGAACCTCAAGCTGATTATCTCAGGAGTGAAGGGAGTGGCTGATGTGTCCTTTGTGCTTGGAAACTAGAGCAGAAGTGCGTGGGGCAGCTCGTGGGGGAACTTCCACAACTGCCCTGATATCTGGCCCCTCTGACAGCTCCCGCGAGAGCCCAGCTGTGCCCACGGGAAGCGGGAGGGTGTCACTTTGAACCTGCAGCTGTCCTGTTGGCAAGGAGACTTCTGTGTGATCCTTAGGAGACCATAGCGATTACATGCCAAAGAGGGACCACGTCATGGCCGTGTCAGTACCCACACGTCTTTGGAGAGTTGACTGATGAAACGGAAGTCCTCCTCTATTGTGTGGAAGGCCCAGGGTCACGGGCGGTGTGAGTCCCTCCTCAGTTTTACCAAAGCAGAGAGACGGAGAGACAGATGTTTGGCCCATCAGGTGTGTCGGAGTCTTTCCTTGGTTTTCATGCCTCAGGTGATACTTCCTCTTTGGATTCAAAGATTCAACGAAGAAAAACATGCACAAATTGTTATAGTGCAAATAGAATCGGAAGGTTGAGCATTATGAATATTGATATTTTTAAAAGGCTGTATGTGCCCTGGCTGGACAGAGGCGTGGTCTGAAGTTTCAGCACACTTTTCTGCAGAGCTTAGTGGTGTGCATTTGAGACTCAGTGGGGGTGCTAAGCGCCCCACAGTTCCTGAAAGGATGGTCAAAGTTTTGGAAACAGATGGCAGAACCCATGAGAAGATGACATGCAAGTTCACACGATGAGCAATTAGATGGTTTTTAATGATGATTATAAAGAGAAGAACAGATGGTTAAATAGAGGGTTATTGGTGTCCTGGAACGAGGCAGGAAAAGGGGGGGGAAGATGAGGGCAGAGAAACAGAGGTAGAGGCATGCGTGGTACACAGGAAGTTGTGCATACTGGGTAATGCAGTTAGCTCCCTCAACCCCTCTTTGGAATGGGATGAGGCATACATTTATGATGAATAAAAACAAGTTGTTCAACTTAGAAAGGCACAGATAGACCTAGAGAAAAGTCGATTAAGATGCACAGAGGTGCCAAAACCGGTTTGGCTCAGTGATAGAGCGTCGGTCTGCAGACTGAAAGGTCCCAGGTTCGATTCCGGTCAAGGGCATGAACCTTGGTTGCGGGCACATCTCCGGTAGGGGGTGTTGCAAGAGGCAGCTGGTCGATGTTTCTCTCTCATCGACATTTCTAGCTCTCTATGTCTCTCCCCTCCTCTCTGTAAAATATCAATAAAATATATTAAAAAAAAAAGATGAACAGAGGTATGTTTATTTGAGACAGGTAAACGTATAGATGCCCTTAAACCCCCATACACCCAAGCCATACAAACCACATGCACGAATGCAGAAGGACTCACTTTAGGCAGTTTTAGATTCGAAGTGGGCCATCTACACTAATAAAAGAGGAAAATGCTAATTGACCGTACCTTCGCTACGCCCACAGCCAATCAGAGTGAGCATGCAAATTAGCCCAACAAAGATGGCGGCTAATTTGCACACACTGAGGGAGGGAGGAGTGAAGACTGAAGACAGCACAGAAGGAAGAGGGAGGGAAAGTGGAAAGCAAGGCAGCTGAGGCTGGTGGTGGTTGGCGGCCCGCGGCAGTGGAGGTGGGAAAGTGTGGAGGGTTGGGGGGTGGTGGTGGCGGGAGGAAAAGTGTGAGTTGGGGTGGGGGGGCCAGAAGCGCAGGGAAATTACAGCAGGGCGGGAGAGGTGGCGGTGGCGGGAGGGAAGCCCTGTTCTTGCAGGAATCTTCCTGCAATGGGCCTCTAGTTCGTTAACAAATACATACGTGATTCCATAAAGAGAGACATGCCAAGGCTGAGAGGGACTCAGAAACGTGGATTAGAGAACAGTATGGAGCTTCCTCAAAAAACTGAAAATGGAACTCTCATTTGACCCAGTAATCCCACTACTAGGAATATACCCCAAGAAACCAGAAACACCAATAAGAAAGGATATATGCACCCCTATGTTCATAGCAGCACAATGTACAATAGCTAGGATTTGGAAACAGCCTAGGTGCCCGTCAGCAGATGAATGGATCAGAAAACTATGGGACATCTACACCATGGAATACTATGCGGCCATAAAAAGGAAGGAATTCTCATCATTTGCAGTAACCTGGATGGAATTGGAGAGCATCATGTTGAGTGAAATAAGCCAGTCAATGAAAGAGAAACACCACATGTCTTCACTCATTTATGGACATTAAAGAACATTATAAACTAATGAATAGAAAGATAGATATAGAGACAGTAAAACAACAAGCAGACTGTCAAATGACAGCGGGGGAGGGAGGTAGGGAGATCTGGGGGAGGTAAGAGATCAACCAAAGGACTGGTGTGCATGCATATAAGTACAACCAATGGACACAAAACTCTGGGGAGGGAGGGCATGTATGGGAGGGGGAGGCAATGGTAAGCTATGTACACATATAATACCTTAATAAATTAAAATAAAAAGAAATGTGGATTAAAATTCATGGAGACACATCTCATAGACAGGCAAACACACCAGCACCACTCTTTTCTTATCAGGGCATGCCCGACCCATCCTTATAAGAAAGAATTTCCACCACTGACATCCATTTAAAATTATGCTTTTTAAAAGTATTATGTGAAAATATTGGCTCTTGGCACTTGCCCAATAAACTGCATTACATTCATTGGAGGGTAGATTTTGGCTCAAGAACTGAAGAGCCCTTACTTTTGGCTTGTGTTTAGTAATAACATGATGTCTATTGCCATTAACTCACAATTACGCAAGTAGTTTAATCCAACCGAAAATTGCAAGCGTAGTTATTAAGGTTCTGTTTCAATAGGCCATTAGTGGTTGCATGAGCAATAAAACATCCACACGATGAATTTATTTTAAGCACTTTGGTACAACAAATATTTTTAGTGATAGCGGATATGAGAAACGAATTATTTTATCAATAGTTATAAATGTCACATTTCTTTCTTTTTTTAAAAAAAATATATTTTTATTGATATTTTACAGAGAGGAAGGTAGAGAGATAGAGAGTCAAAAACATCGATGAGAGAGAAACATCGACCATCTGCCTCTTGCACACCCCCCACCAGGGATGTGCCCACAACCAATGTACATGCCCTTGACTGGAATCGAACCTGGGACCTTTCAGTCCGCAGACCGACGCTCTACCACTGAGCCAAACCGGTTAGGCAATGTCACATTTCTTAAAGTTATATATTACTTAGGGGCTGATTTTAACTCATCTTTTTTTCTTTAAAAGTAATTTTTAACAGTGATATTGTTTTTCTAGACAAAAAAAATCTTTAAAATGCTAACATTCTCTTAAACATAAATGAAAACCTCGGTTAATTCACCTCTTGCTTCGTTGTGAAAGATCACGACAATCTCAAATGTTAGAATCCATTGATCTCTAAGATATCGGTAATGTGCTGATACAGGTCACCTATCATGATCATTGATAAAAACAATCTTACTTATTGTAGATAGATAAGATTGCATATCTCTTCAGAGGAGGCAATGCTTTTTATGCTTTTAGAACAGAAAACTCTAATTTCTTAATTTAGAATTCTCAGGTCACTGAAAAAAAGTGATCACCTAAGCCAAGTGCCAAAAATGTCAAATGAGAGCCTGGCAGATTTCATTGAAGCATCACACACTAGGGAAACTATATTTTTAAGCTCCGTGTTTTCAACTCATTATGACATGACACATTGTCAAATAATGAAATAGCCAGTGATAATCAGACATGAACTGTCATGTTAAGTGAAGGGCAAGGGATTGGCAAAGACCAAACATTCAGGATTTACTTAAGAGATAAATATTGAAGGATGCTGAGCCACAATACCTGTGGTTTGCAGGCTCTAAGACAGTCTCCCCTGCATTCTCCTTCCTTGGTATCTTCTCCTACAGTGAATAAAGGACGCTGGGTCAAGCAAGTACAGTGATCTGACTTGGATACTGAGGGGAAACTGTTTGTGTAGTCATTATAAGCTTTTCTTTTTTTTAAAAAAATATACATTTTATTGATTTTTTACAGAGCGGAAGGGAGAGGGATAGAGAACTAGAAACGTCAATGATAGAGAAACATTGATCAGCTGCCTTCTGCACACCCCCCACTGGAGATATGCCTGCAATCAAGGTACATGCCCTTGACCGGAATCGAACCTGGGACCCTTGAGTTCACAGGCCAATGTTCTATTCACTGAGCCACATCAGTTAGGGCTGCCAAACCGGTTTCGGCATTATAAGCTTTTTTCCCCCATTTTATGTTTAAACCAATGCAAAAATAATAGGACATTTTTAAAAGTAGACTTAGTAAGCTAACTCATGCAGAAATTATTTTTAAATGTTTTTTTAATTGATTTTAGAGAGAGAGAGAGAAAGGAAGAGGGATAGAGAGAAACGTGGATGAGAGAGAAACATCGATCGGCTGCCTCCCACACACCCACTCCTGGGGTTGAAACCTACAACCCAGCCCTGTGTCCTGACCAGGAATTCATCCAGTGACCTTTTTGGTTCGTGGGCTGACGTTCAACCACTGAGCGACACTGGCCAGGCTGAAATCTTTTTGTAATGGACAGGTCCGCTGCAGAAGATAATATACAGGAGTGAGCAAAAACAGGCTTACCGATGTTCGTATGGAAGAAGACATGCAGGTTAAGATTATTACAATAACTTTACTAACTCAAAAGAATGGCACAAGGCAACTGTAAACCTACTGTTGCCCACTCCTGTATATGGCCAGTGGATAACAGGTCAGGGGTTAGGGGGAAATGAGTTAATATTAAAATATGGTTCTTCACTCTGAACATTTGCATGTCCATCCTGGAGAGCTTTTTTATTTATTTTTTAATTTTTTTAAAATATATTTTTTAATTGATTTCTTACAGAGAGGAAGAGAGAGGGATAGAGAATTAGAAACATCGATGAGAGAGAATCATCGATCAGCTGCCTCTTGCACACCCCCTACTGGGGATGTGCCTGCAACCAAGGTACATACCCTTGATGGGAATCGAACCTGGGACCTTTCAGTCTGCAGACCAATGCTCTATCCACTGAGCCAAACTGGTTTCGGCTGGAGAACTTTTTTAAACACACGGCTGCTGGGGTCCCACTTTCGATCCATTAAATCAGAATGTCTGGTGATGGAATATGGGATCGGGAAGATCTTTACACACTCCATGGATCATTTGTAGCCGATCCTGAGAAATGGCAGAGACGCTTGTGGGGGGTGGGGAGCGGATTGAAGGGAGGCTGAGTGTCTTTTGTGGATAGAGAATAAAGACACACAGAAGCTACTGGGACCTTCCCATTGTCCCGACCACTCCAAGCTCATTAAGAGAAGGCAGTTCAACTCCCTACATGTATGGGTAAGTCCAATACCTAATTAAGATCCTCTCAGCAAGCGTGGCAAAGAAAGCCTGAGGGGTTAGTGTTCACCATGCTTCCAAAATCTTACGTTAAGGATCGTAAATTAAGCCGAGGAAATGCCAGAAGTGCAATGTATAAGAGAATATGTAACTTGTGTGGGTAGGTGACAGAGCGTTGCTGTGTATTGAGATATTTATTACTAAAATAAAAATAGAATATTTGCTCTGCTCTTAGGGAGTAATTGAGAAGATATTCTTCTTGTTTGATTAAATGAGTTTATTTTCTAATCACAACAACAAAGGTATGGCTCAGCTTTTTCCTATCGGATGGTCCTCGCTATCTTAAGACAGCAGCACCATCTGGCCAGAGCCCTTAACACGTCGGCAAAACAGTTTAGCCACTTTCCAAACACCACAACAAAGCACCACACCACTTAAAATGAAAAAGCAAAACAACTAATGAGTTGGAAGAATTTCACAGCGTAGACGTAATGAGCTCATAAATCAAAAGGAAAGTAAATTATGCCAACAAAGATATGGGCAAATCGCATGAGCTGGCGATTGAGAAAAGGAAAATATACAATAAATGCATGAGATGTTCAATCTCATAAATAAATAAAAGTTTGCCAACTGTAGAATTAACAAGTTTTTTAGTTTCTTTTTTAAAAATTTTAATTTCTTTATTGGTTAAGGTATTACATATTTGTCCTCACCCCCCCATTACTTTCCCAAACCACCCCCAACTCATGCCTTCACACCCCCTGTTGTCTGTGCCCACTGATTAAGCTTATATGCATGCACACAAGTCCTTTGGTTGATCTCTCCCCCTTACCCCCACCCTCCCTTACCTTCCCTCTGAGGTTTGACAGTCTGACCGATGCTTCCCTGTCTCTGGATCTGTTTTTTATCATTAACTTATGTTGTTCATTATTTCCTATAGATGAATAAGATCATGTAATATCTATCTTTCTCTGACTAGCTTATTTCACTTAGCATAATGCTCTCCAGTTCCATCCATGCTGTTGCAAATGGTAGGAATTCTTTTTTAGTGCAGCGTAGTATTCCATTGTGTGGATGTAGCACAGCTTTTTAATCCACTCATCTGCTGATGGGCACCTAGGCTGTTTCCAAATCTTAGCTATGGTGAATTGTGCTGCTATGAACATAGGGGTGCATATATCCTTTCTGATTGGTGTTTCTAGCTTCTTGAGATATATTCCTAGGAGTGGTATTACTGAGTCAAATGAGAGTTCCATTTTTTGTTTTATTTGTTTGGTTTTTAAAAAATATATATTTTATTGATATTTTACAGAGAGGAAGGGAGTGAGATAGAGAGCTAGAAATGTCGATGAGAGACAAACACCGACCAGCTGCCTCTTGCACACCCCCTGCCGGGGATGTGCCCGCAACCAATGTACATGCCCTTGACCAGAATCGAACCTGGGACCCTTCAGTCCGCAAACTGACGCTCTACCGCTGAACCAAACCGGTTTAGACCATTTTTAGTTTTTTGAGGAAACTCCATACTGTTCTCCACAGTGGCTGCACCAATTTGCATTCCCACCAGCAGTGCATGAGGGTTCCTTTTTTTCTGCATCCTCTCCAACATTTGTGGTTTATTGATTTGTTGATGATAGCCATTCTGACAGGTGTGAGATGGTACCGGGTTGTCATTTTGATTTGCACCTCTCATGTAATTAGTGACTTTGAGCACGTTTTCAAAAGTCTTTTGGCCTTCTTTCTGTCTTCTTTCAAAAAGTTTCTATTTAGGTCCATTGCCCATTTCTTGATAGGATTGTTTATCTTCCTTTTGTTGAGTTGTGTGAGTTCCCTGTAGATGTTGGAGATTAAGCCCTTATCAGTGATAACATTGGCAAATATGTTAATGGTCTTTCTTGTTTTGTTGATGGTTTCTTTTGCTATGCAAAAGCTTTGTTTATTTTCTCTTTATTTTCCATTGTCCTAGGAGTGGTATCAGTAAAGAAGTTCCTTCGCCATATGTCTGAGATTTTTCTGCCTGTGGATTCCTTTAGCATTTTCATGGTTTCCAGTCTTATGTTTAAGTCCTTTATCTATTTTGAGTTTATTTTGTGTATGGTGTAAGTTGGCGGTCTAGTTTCATTTTTTTTTGCATGTACCTGTCCAATTTCCCAACACCATTTATTGAAGAGACTGTATTGGCTCCATTGTATGTTCATGCCTATATTAATAACTGGCATTTCCATCCACTTGGGGAGTTAAGTGTTTCAAATGAAGAAAAGTATAGCATTTTTGAATTCAAATTCAATATTTTGTGCTCTGGAAATTTATATTTAAAATAATAATTGGATAGACCTAAAATATCTCCAAGGAAGCTTATTTCATCATTGTTAAAATACAATTTGAAATGCTAAAAATGGCATTAAAAAGAGGATTAGCTCTATATTACTGCATATCTATATAGGATAGGTACGACAGTATAGAACATCTATAAAATGAAACAATACTCAGCTATTAAAATTAATCAATCAGTGAATATTAACTGAATCTATTAGTTAAAAAACCCAAGTTATATCCAACTCATGGGTGGTGAAAACCTAAATGTGCACATAGACAATGACCAGGCTTCATGTGAGAATTGAACTCTGACCTTTGACCTCAGGTGAGGAAGCCAACCCAGAAATCCCTCAGCAAATAGTGAAGGTTTGGTCAACGATGGCCAGATTCCTTATTTTTTACCCTCATCCCCCAACCCTGAACCACCCAGAGAAAGCCAAATATGTTCCCCTAACCATAAGACGCCCTGCTTCTAATGAGCCCACCCCTGGCTTCCTGTGCCAATCACCCCCAGTCCGGGCACACCTGAAACTTCCTCTTCCCTGACAGAAGGCATTCCACACTCTGCCTGTCTTTGAGTCTGTACCTGGTAAAGTGATGGTGGTCGACCCCCTTGCTAACGCAAGCTCCGGATACATAACCCCTACTAGCTCCCATTGGGTAGTCTTCGGTTATTCCCGCTGTAGCCTAAATGTTGTGGGTGTTCCTGGGAGCAAATGTGTTTCTGAATGCTGAGCTATGTGAGCGCTCCTCTGGGGATGTTAAACTGGCTTATCTCTGGGAAGAGAGACCTAGGGCTATTTTGACATTATGGCGTTTTGCGTTTGGATTTTTTCAAGAGTATAGGCACTTTGTGTACACAGAAATAAAGCCATTGCGGTTAACAAAGCAGTTTATCATTAGGTTTAGTGTTATTAAAATAAAGAATTCCAGCAAAAACCGGTTTGGCTCAGCGGTAGAGCGTCTGTCTGTGGACTGAAAGGTCCCAGGTTCGATTCCGGTCAAGGGCATGTACCTTGGCTGCGGGCACATCCCCGGTAGGGGGTGTGCAGAAGGCAGCTGGTCGATGTTTCTCTCTCATCGACGTTTCTAGATCTCTATCCCTCTCCCTTCCTCTCTGTAAAAAATCAATAAAATATATTTAAAATAAATAAAGAATTCCATACATACAAAGCATAAATATTTCTATCTATATCTGATGTACGTGGGGATACTCAGTTGACTGATCTTATTCTTGTCTCCATCACGTTTTACAAACAACTTCCCGTATTGGGTGTCTGGAAAGTTTTGTTCTGATGGAAGTTCTTTAAATATGAAAAATAGACTTGAGTTGAGAAATATATTTTTAATTATAAAAATGATGAATGAGGGTTAACCATAAAGGGACTCCGTGCTTCAATAGTCTCCATTATCCGGCCATAACTCAAATAACTACTATCATTTCGGAGTTAGAGAGAAACCGCCCTCAATTCATAAATATAAATCTTTGTGGTCATCAGTTTCCCCTGATGTTTTTTTTTAACAAAGGCCAGGAGTTGAAATTTTTGAATCCAGCATTGCTCACTTTTGTCAACATCCAATTATGTATTTTCCCACATTAAACAAAACCCGGGATCTGACAAAGACTAAACTTCGAATATATCTGCAAACCCAACTTCTATGGCTGAAGGGGAAAAGGAAGTGTAAATCTAGGGCAGTGGTCGGCAAACTCATTAGTCCGCAGAGCCAAATGTCAACAGCACAACGATTGAAATTTCTTTTGAGAACCATATTTTTTAAATTTAAACTATCTAGGTAGGCACATTGTAATTAACTTAATTAGGGTCCTCCTAAGCTGGCTTTTGCTAAAAACTAAAGGGGCCAAAAAGCTGCATGTGGCTCGCGAGCCGCAGTTTGCTGACCACTGATCTAGGACCGACTTCATTCAGCTGAGCACCATGCTATTCTTTTTAATTTATTATCGTTTTTATATTTATTTATTTTAAAAAATATTTTTAAATTGATTTTTAGAGAGAGAGGAAGGGAGAGGGAGAGGGAGAAACATCAATGTGAGAGCAGAACATCAATTGGTTGCCTCCTGCACATTCCACTCTCTCCCTCACGCCCCCTCCGGGAATGGAGCCCACAACCCGGGCATGTGCCCCCACCAGAAATCGAACCAGCAACCTCTTGGCGCATGGGACAACACCCAAACAACTGAGCCAAAACCATCCAGGGAGAAAGTTTTACTGATATTCATCCCCCAAGGTGACGTAGTATCTCCTCACCTTTCTCAGTAGATACAAAGAAAAATGCCTGAAGTCTTCTCTAGCAAAATATTTCAAAAGGATCTCATCCAACTTTTCTTCCGTGGTAAGATATCTTACATTACCCCGAGCAGAGAGCAACCTGAGACCCTCAATCTACCAGGTCTCTCAGGCTGGCTCCTAATTTTCGTTTTGTCCAAGGAGCTCAAGTATTGCTACCGATCTGTTCCTTTAGCAACTCACTCCTCAAAAGGTCCACAGGCCAAATCTTTTTACTTGGTTTATTCCCAGGTAGATGCAGTAACCAGGCACAGTATGTCAAAATGACTATATCTCTCATGGGCTATACTAATATTTTCTCTTTTAAAAGCTAATATAGCTGAAACTGGTTTGGCTCAGTGGATAGAGCGTCGGCCTGCGGACTGAAAGGCCCCAGGTTCAATTCTGGTCAAGGGCATGTACCTTGGTTGCGGGCACATCCCCAGTAGGGGGTGTGCAAGAGGCAGCTGATCGATGATGTTTCTAGCTCTCTATCCCTCTGTTTTCCTCTCTGTAAGAAATCAATAAAATATATATTTTAAAAAATAAAATAAAATAAAATAAAATAAAATAAAAGCTAATATAGTCCTACCTGGTGTGGCTCAGTGGATAGAGTGCCAGCCTGCAGACTGAAGGGTCCCAGGTTTGATTCCGGTGAAGGGCACATGCCCAGGTTGCAGGCTCGATCCCCAGTGGGGGCATGCAGGAGGCAGCCAAACAATGATTCTCTCTCATCATTGATGTTTCTCTCTCTCTGTCTCTCCCTTCCTCTCTGAAATCAATAAAAATACATTTTTAAAAAAGCTAGTATAAGCTGTTCTCTGATAAATGCCTGGCCCATCCATGTATAAATAAAACATGCATTTAGGGCGAATGTCTCCGAGTTAGTGAAAGGAGATTTATATTTAGTATATGTATTTTTATTGTTGACAGTATTACAGATGTCTCCCATTTCCACCCCTCCCCGCATCCTCCCTTCATCTGGCCCCTACCACGGATATTTTTAAAAAGAAGTTAAAAATACTTTACTTAGAAAAAAATTATCCTCAGTTGTGTCAAAAATTAATTAGGTGGGGGAGGAAAACTCACAGTAACAAATCAAAGTAAAGCCAGCGAGAAGATTTTATAACACAGTCTAAAAATAAGCAAAAAAAAAAAAAAAAAGTCATAATATTGGTGTTTTTTTCTCACTAGTCAACAGCCATGTGAGAAAAATAAAGCGACTTGTCAAATGAGAATTTTCACATCAAAGCAATAACTAGCTTAGCCCCTCATTAAAAACGCAGATCTCCTGTGTCTGCTGACAACACAACCTAAAGGTGCATACTTTGAGACGAATTAGGATGTATGTAGAGTGACTGTGACATGCGGCTAAAGATAATTTCTCGTTCAAGCACAAGTGATGCGTGGACCAGCGCTGCACTGTGTATCTCCTCTAATGGGAAGGGACACTGAACACGGTTTTTTAAAAAATATATATTTTATTGATTTTTTACAGAGAGGAAGGGAGAGGGATAGAGAGCTAGAAACATCGATGAGAGAGAGACATCCATCAGTTGCCTCCTGCACACCCTCCACCAGGGATGTGCCCGCAACCAAGGCACATGCCCTTGACCGGAATCGAACCTGGGACCTTTCAGTCCGCAGACCGACGCTCTATCCACTGAGCCAAACTGGCTAGGGCAAGAGTTCAGAATTTTTGAAACTCAAAACTAGTTCTTACAGGTATTTCTTTGTGTGACTATTGTTTGTTTGTTTGTTTGGCGTGTGTTTTTTTTTCTTCCCCCAGAGCTGCCCCTCGTTGGGTTATCTGCTTTCAGCAGTGGCAAGAGTGAAGAGAAAGAAAGGGAGAAGATGTGCTTTTTATTAATTTATTCCACGAATTACACATACTGGTGAGGATGTATTAAGTAATTACTTCCTCGGCGGGTTCCTAGCTACGTGGAAGGTGTCTCGATCACTGCCAAAACTTAGTTAATAATCTCCTTTCTGTTTCCTGCATCTCCCACACCGTGGTGAGCTCCCTCCACAATGTTTCACCTGCGCTTGCTGTGGGATGCTTTGTGAAGGTTTTAGGAATCCTACCTTTGCATGATTAACGGCAGAGATTTTTCGTAGGTGCCCACCAGATGGCGCTGTTGACCAGAGAAATGTAACTTGCTTCAGGCCTGAAAGAGTGTTAATACTGACATAATTCCAAAAATAGAAGGGGGAAATGTCAAAAGAAAGAAAGAAAGAGAGAGAGAGAGAGAGAGAGAGAGAGAGAGAGAGAGAGAGAGAGAGAGAGAGAGAGAGAGAGAGAGAGAGAAGAAAGAAAGAAAGAAAGAAAGAAAGGAAGGAAGGAAGGAAAGATATCTACAATGCAACCCAATTTAGGCAGGAAGTAATAACTTTTCCTGCCAAGCCAAGGAATGCTACTTCTTTAGTTACTTTCACGTTTTACTGACAGTTTTACCCCCAAAACACTGTAGGGAGATAGCGCAGGTACTCCTGGTCAAGTCTGTTCTGTGGCCAGAACCCTGAAGCTTGGAATGGGGACCACCCCTTGGCCCAGCGCCTCCACACTGTACTCTCTCTCCCCCAGTGAGCCCTTCACTCTCCGCCTCCTCTCTGTTATCAGATCAACTGCAGCCTCCGAGCAGTGCTTGTGGTCACCACCCTTTTCTACACAAATAAGAGAGGAAAATGCTAATTGACCGTACCTTCGCCACACCCACAGCCAATCAGAGCAAGTATGCAAATTAACCCAACGGAGATGGTGGTTAATTTGCATATGCTGAGGGAGGGAGGAGTGAAGACTGCAGGCAGCTTTGAAGGAAGAGGGAGGAAAAGCGGAAAGCAAGGCGGCTGCCAGAGGGCAGGTGGGTGGGGCAGGGTGGGCAGCAGGGGTGGTGGCCCAAGGCACCGGTGGCCACTTGCAGGAATCTCCCTGCAACAGGCTCCTAGTTCACTTAATAAAGATCCCAGGATCTGGAGTGGTGACGATGGCAGTTCCGAAAGTGCCAACGTGAAGCCACAGAGAGCTCCCTTTAGTGAGAAGGCGAAGGTTCTCCACTTAATAAAGCCCTGTGTCATCTCCCATCGTCCCAACGAGGGTGCACACAGGACAGTAAGATCCTGGGAGGGAGAGACCACGGTCACATAGCTTTCATTGCAGTGCACTGTTATACTTGTTCTCGCTCACTGTTAGTTATTGTTGCCAATCTCTTCATGTACCCAAATCATAAATGAAACTTCATCCTAAGTATCTTACCTAATAATGAACAAACGTGTAAAGTGACCGGTACCTCCGCTACGCCACCGGCCAATCAGAAGTGATATGCAAATTAGCACAACAAAGATGGTGGTTAATTTGCATACACAGGCGCTGAGTGACAGGGGCAGGCATTTGGCCCCACCCCCTTCTCTCAGGGCCTCTGGGCAGCGTGGGAAGGCGGGGCTAGAGCAGAAAGAGGCGGCTCCAGGGCCGGAGTGGAAAGGGGCTGGGCCAGAGTGGAAAGGCGGTGCCGGCAGCCAGAGAAAGGAAAGTCCATTCTAGCACGAATCTTCCTGCATCGTGCTTCTAGTGTATGTGTAAGCAAAAGCATAGACAGTGTTTCCCAAACTTCTGACATATGTGTACCCCTTCTATAATTTTCATAATGCTGAGTACCCCTCGTCAAAAACAAAATGGATGTATTTTAGTAACAATCAAAATATATTTATTTTTTCCTTTTTTTTGGTACATACACAAAATAATAATAAACGAAAAATAAAATTATTCATCATAAAATATAAATAAAAGTTATATTATAAATAACATGTATTTGGATCAATGAGAAGGATGACATTGACTTGACTCATGAGAACGTAGAATTAGGCGCAGCTAAGCACGGTGCAGTGCATATCCCCACCAAACCCCGGTGCAATGCGTACCCACACCAAACTCTTCCCGTACCCATGGGGGTATGCGTACCACACTTTGGGAAACACTGGCATAGAACATATACGGTTTCGGTACTATTTGTGGTTTCAGGCATCCACGGGGGGTCTGGGGGCATATCCCCTGCAGATAAGGGGGGTACTGTACAGCATTTGAATCTATCTGCTGTAAAGTCACTCAATTTTATTCTTTTCCAGTTGAGACCCAAATTGTGCGGAGGTAGTAGTATTTTGGGGGTTGAAGGGATCAAACCAGTAGGGGACAGAGCAAGGCACAGAACAGAGCTGGAGAATTTTGACAAAAAGGGGAATCTGAGTATGAAAGGAAGAGGAAACTATCAGCGCCCAGATCTCACTATGTTTAAGGTAGTTTTATGAGCTCTTTGAATTTAAATATTACCGAAAGTCGTATCCTCGTTATGCCGAAAGATTCGAGATAGACCCAGAGAGCTGATACCTAAGTTATATCCATGCAGAAATATAACATGCACTTATGAGAAATACCAGGAGTGTCTTCAGGTTCATGCCCACGGATGGTAAGGTTTCCTAATCAAAGCCTTTCATTCCCTCGGATGCTCATTCTTTGAATTTCTTTGGTGAGCCACTTACCTTGTTCTGTATTGAAATTCTTGGCAGCCGAGGAAGGTCCGGGACACACACTTCTCTGATTGTTTTAATCCTGAAAGGAAGTAAAACAAGAGAACTCCTCAGCTGGTTGCCATGTTGCAGCCTCCAAATGGATCATCCCCGCCCCCCATCCCAAAGGGTTAAGAGAAAGACCCTGCTAGAAACAGCAGCAATCACATCCTCACCGGGAGGGTGGGCAGACATCTCTGGCCTTGGACCCTCTCTACCAGGTACTCAGCAGCTCTGCCTTGGGAATGTATGCCTTAATCACACTTCACACCTGAAGCCAGGCCTTGAGCTTTTCTTTTCTTTTTTAATTTTAATTTATTAAGGTATTATATGTGTACATAGCTTACTGTTGCCCACCCCCCCCTCCCATTCACGCCTTCCATCCCCAGAGTTCTGTGTTCATTGGTTGTATTTTTTTTTCATGCATACCAGTCCTTCGGTTGTTCTCTTATCTCCCCCCAGATCTCCTTCCCCTCCCTGCTGTCATTTGACAGTCTGCTTGTTTTATGATGACTATCTCACGACCACACGAATAGAATCCGCTCCTCCTCTGGTTCACACGCCCCTTCCCCCTGGTCCCACTGCTTCCCCGGGGCACATGGCTCTCCTGGGGCACATGTCTCTCCCGGGGCACACGGCTCTCCCCAGACACCCAGCCCCTCTGGGGCACACAGCTCACCCGGGGTACACGGCCCCCTGGAGAACATGGCTCTCCCAGGGCACACGGCCCCCTGGGACACACGGCTCACCCGGGGCACACGGCCTCCAGCTTTTCAAAAACACTTTTCAATGCATCCTTTCCCTTGGGTGTTTCCCACGCCTCAGACCTAGATTGCGAGGGCAGTTCTTATCAACTTACTTATTTTTGCACATGGGAATCCAGGTTAAAAAATAAAATAAAAAGCACAACTTATGGCTCAAGGTCATAGGCAACTCGGGAGAAAACTCCCATTTCCTCTGTGCCAGGCTAAGGAGTGTTCAAAGGCAGGAGTAACCTTCGCTTCCTTGTTGACTGGTAGAGCTGTCATTGTTTTTCCTGCCATATGTATCTATTCCTGCTGCATCTTTTCTTCCTCCTGCCCTGAGACGCAGGCTCCAGGGGGAGTTGGAATCAAATGATGAATTAGTTGTTTCTGCGAAATGAACACTGCGGCCCGTGATGGGACTTTGGGCCTGGCGTGCAAGTCCCTTCTTCAAAAAGGAGTGAAAGATCATTTATTCACGGAGCCGCACAGTCTCCCCAATCTGCGTGCGGTGATAATTAAGCGCTTCCCCAAGTGCGATATGAATGGGTATTTTATTTTTTAAAAACTCCATGTTCCGCCGGAACCGGTTTGGCTCAGTGGATAGAGCATCGGCCTGCAGACTGAAAGGTCCCAGGTTCGATTCCGGTCAAGGGCATGTACACTGGTTGCGGGCACATCCCCAGTAGGGGGTGTGCAGGAGGCAGCTGATCGATGATTCTCTCACATTGATGTTTCTAGCTCTCTATCCCTCTCCCTTCCTCTCTGTAAAAAATCAATAAAATATATTTTAAAATAAATAAATAAAAATAAAATCCCCATGTTCCATTTAACCTTAGGCCTTTGTGAAGGGACCCGCACTAGCATCTCACGTTTGTACACGCCTCGCTTATGATCAGAGTAAGGAGTGTATCGTTTCTATTTCTGTAACCTCGTTTCCCACAGAACTTCATTCGGAGCTATTTGTTTGTGTGTTTTTTTCCTAGACCATTCCGCGTGGAACACTATGTGAGAGAAAGGAGAGCTGTGATTTCTCCAGTACTTTTTCTCAGCATCATTCTTTCTCACGAGTCATCTCAGTTTGATGCATTTCAGAACCGCAGCCAATCAAGCGACAGTTACATACAATCTCCAGGTCGATTTGGATCAAGCGTTTTCAGGATGAACACCTGATGTTTCTTTTGAATGTTTACTTTTCTTGATTTATTAAAGAAAATAAATTGAGGGGATTGAATTTACACTAGGAGTTTGTACAAGTCACCCAGGCCCGTACAGAAAAGCTGAATATAGCTCACTGGGGAAGAGGAATGCCATATAAACCAAAAAGGGAACATTCAGCAAAACAAAACAAACAATCTACAAACAAAAGCCACAGTTTCCCCAGCTGTGTTCGGTGGAGAGTTCTCGCTCTGGGCCACCAGCAATCTTATCGGGGCCTTTTTTTTCTCCCAGCTCCTCTTTCTGGTCTGGACCCAATTTCCCAGGCTGGCTGCGAGCCAGTGTCTCTCCAAGGCTTGTCCTGCGTGCATCTCAGGAGCAAACTGGAGGTGTCCAGGCCCAGAAAAAGGGTGCCAGGCCTGAGGGCAAGCTGAGCAGTCTCTTTGGAAGGCACTGTTGTAATTCCTACTTGTCAGGACTCTGCGGGTATAGGAAGAAACCAAATTGCAAGGGAAGTCCCATTTGGGGTTGCGAATCTTGACCCCAAATGTTTCTGTAGGACTTGACTCTGTTCTTGTTTTACAAAATTGCTTCTGTGATTCTACATTCTTCGGATTTTCATATAAATTGTAGAAACAACTTGTCATGTTCTGTAGAAATCATGATGACATTTTGATTGTGTTACTAGTAATTCTATAGACAACTTCGGCAAAGAACGAATATCTTAATGTATAATATTCTCGAATACATAAGCATTGAATATGTCTCGTTATTTGTCTTCTTCAATTTCTCAGTGGTTTTTCAAGATTTCAGTGATTTTTTTTAATGCTATGGTGAATTACATACATTAATTTTCCTATTATTTATTGCTAGCATATTGAAACATGATTATTTTCTATATTGCTAACATAGATTACATATTAACTACTACGTGCATCTATATTGACTGCTAAGTGTAGAGTTACCTATACAGGCCTTTCATAGATGCCTTTTACATAATAGACTGAATTTCCATTCTCTTCTGGTATATCTGATTTAAAAACAATCTAGAATGGATACTGTTAGTAATTTGAATACATATCTTGAAATATTCATATGATTTGTCTCCTTTATTTTGTCGACATATTATTGTTATGTGTTAATATGGCATGACATTCATTAACATAGATGACATACACTGACTTCCCATATCTTATAACAGCTTCTGCATTTCTGAGATAAGCAATACTTGGAGTTTATCCTGTTTACAAATTGCTGGATTTAACTTGCTAATTTCCTTAGAGGTTTCTATGTCCATGCTCACAGGGGCTACTCAACTAGGACTTCATTTCTTTGTATTTCTTGGTCTCTGCAGGAAAGGCATGGCAGGTGGGCGGAGCCTTCTGTGACTGGGGACCCTTGTCACTGTCACGTGACCAGGTAGCATGCAGGAAGGTATTAAACACAGTGAGATGTCTGACTAAAGCTCATCACTTTCTAGAATTTACCAGTAGTGGACTTCGGATTCTTTGCAGCCTCAGCTCTTGAATGACTTTTAAGAAGAGTGATGTTTTAGTGCCTCCGACTTGTCCTTGCTTTCTGATCCAGAAGGCTAGTGTGTTCGGAGCTTCCACGGTCCCTGTAATGGAAGAAACGGAGCTCCAGGGTTCTGCAGGGTGCAACTGTCAAATCTGTGTCTGCAATCTAGTTCTTTTCCGATTCCTTGTTCTTCCTCCCTCCCTCCCTCACTCCCTCTCTTGTTTCCTGCCTTCCTTGTGCGGTGGAAATTTTCTCTATTTTCCGAGTTCCACATGGAAAACAACAGGTTCCTGAGGGGAGGAGCTGGGGATTAAGAAATTAGAGAAAGAAAGAGACAAGAGGCAGAAATAGATTCAAGCTGGGCGCTAGGTGGGTGCCATCTCTCTGATGGAGAGACACACTCACCTCAGACACAAACATATTTATTGGTTTCCAAAAGGGATTTTGTGATCAAAAGGATTTTCGGGTGTGCCCAAATCCCATTCATCAGGATCTGGGTAAGCTCCTTATTTTTTGGTACAAGATTTAGCATAACAAGACCTGGGTGGGTCAAGGTCCTTTTTGTTCCTCATTCCAAGCACATGGATAAAGATAAGAAATCAGTACTGATAACAGGATTCTGCCAGTGCCCTCGGGCTCAGATGGCTCTCTACACCTTGCAATATATATATATTTTATTGATTTCAGAGAGGAAGGGAGAGGGAGATAGAAGCATCAATGATGAGAATCATTAATCGGTCAGCTGCCTCCTGCACACCCCCTACTGGGGATTGAGTCCACAACCTCGGCATGTGCCCTGACCAGGAATCAAACTGTGACCTCCTGGTCCATAGGTCGATGCCCAACCAGTGAGCCCTGCCAACCGAGCTGGTTCCATGTTCTTAACAGACTACACAGAGTCTGTATTCACCACTCTGCATTTTTTTTTATAAGTTACTTTTTTTTTTTTGGTAAAACCTCACATAGTCTATTTTTACCCTTTCCTGGAACATGACTTCAATGCCAGGCAAGGATTTTCTAAATTCTCTCTGCTTTGATCTTCATTGATCCACTGAGGATTTGAAGGAGAATTTAGAGGAGAGTCCTCACTTACTTTCTACAGGATAGAAGTGTGGAGAAAAGCTGTCATGTCCTCTGAGATACATTGAGTTTTGCTCAAAATGAAATATGGGCCTCTACCCTGTTCATCGCGAAGGGAAGGAAATGTCTTCCTGTATGTTCACTGCTAGGAAGTTGCAGTGGCCAGAGCATCCGTTTGTATATTCCTATAATTGGGGCATTTTTATTCGAATGCCATCAAAGTAAAGCACAACTCCAGTATATTTTACGTGGACAACATAACTAACATGAAAAGACGTGTTGAAAATCGAGGGGATATTTGTCTCTTCTGCTTTGCTCCCGGTCTCTGTAGGAGGCAGGCGATGGGCAGTGGTTTTTCTCCTCATTATAAAGGACCCCCAAGTACCTTTGGCCTGAGTCACCCCCGAGCCAGGTCTCCCACTGTCCCCCACAAGCCCCAGGAAACGGGCTTTCTGACACCCACTCCCGTAGGCAGGCGTGAGGTCTGAGGTAATTGTTTTTGGTTTGCTGAGTTTCAGGGAAGAGCCGAGTCCAGAAAAGGAGACTCTTCCGGGAGGCTGGGTAAATTTAGAGAATTCTTGGCAGCTCGGGGAGCACAGGGTCTACTTAGGAAAAAGCTGGAGAGATGTTAGCTTAAAAGAGAATACATGCTGTAAACGTGTCTTCTTTACAATTTGCCCAGCCTAGGGTTGTGAATGCAATAAATATTCAATGTATTTTTATTAGCCATAATGGATAAACTTCCTTTAACTTTGAGTAATTGAGATTTACAAGGATGATTTCTTCACACAGGAGTCATTCATTACTCACATACATACATGTGTACATGTCAGACCTTTTCATCATGGGCCTCAACACGCATATTCTCATCATAAAGTAGAAACCAATCCTACCTAATAAAAGAGTAATGTGCAGGTTGACCATCACTCCAACACACAAGATGGCTGCCCCCATATGGTCAAAGATCCTGTCCCCCATATGGACACAAGATGGCCACCACAAGATGGACAGCAGGGGAGGGCATTTGGGAGGCACCAGGCCTGCAAGGGAGGGCAGTTGAGAGGGACCAGGCTTGCAAGAGAGGAAAGTTGGGGGTAATCAACTCTGCAGGGGAGGACAGTTAGGGGTGACCAGGCCGGTAGAGGAGGGAAGTTGGGGGCAAACAGGTTGGCAGGGGAGCAGTTAGACATCAATCGGGCTGGCAGGGAAGTGGTTAGGGGTGATCAGGCAGAAGCAGTTAGGAGCAATCAGGAAGGCAGGCAGGGGAGCAGTTGGGAGCCAGCAGTCCTGGATTGTGAGAGGGATCCCAGATTAGAGAGAGTGAAGGACACCCACCTCCCTGCACGAATTTCGTGCACTGGGCCTCTAGTAGACTTATAATTAGCATATCTTGGTGATGGCAAGGAGGGGGACTGCCCTGTCAAACATATAATGGGACAACACAGCAGCCTGTAAAATAAAGTGGGAAACCAGGATGCTGTCTTCTAGGGGGAAGTGGATCCTGAAGCAGAAAATCCCAAGGGATGCACGAAACTACATGTTTATCAGAATGACAGAAAACAAACACAACCTACCACGGTGTCTTATAGTCGCACGCAGCGAGTTTCCTTTCGTAGGGCTGCAGAAATATTTGGCATGAAACTTGGGGCCGAGTTTTCAGTACCAGAAAAATGGAGATAAATTAGAAAGGGCCCGTGAGCAGAGTCAGATAAGGGCCGGAGGAGTTTACCCATTAGGAGGCATAATCAAGTGAAAAATGGGGTTCGACTCACCGCTAATGGTAGGAGTTAGCCTTTAACAATGTGATGTGTGTGAGTAACCCAGGGCCACGGCGCTTAATACGAGTGTGTGAGAAGCACTGTGGGGTGAATGGTTTTTTCCACTCGAGGACAGAGAAGTCCCAAAGAGACAGCTCTGAGCCCTTGGGCGTCTGTGAAGGTGACCAGAGACTTGAAGGTTAAGATTCCTGGAGAAGAGACACTTTCTGGAAGAATCCAGGCACGTAGTTGGAGGGGTCTCCTGGCAAAGGTCAGACTGCATGAGGTTATTGACCTGGATGTGGGGCAGCAAGGAAATCACCCCAAGAGTGAGTCCCGCTCCCCGGGACTCCCCTACTCCCCAACTTGGGAATTTGCAAACCCGAGAGCTGCTTTTTTTTTTTTTTTTTAAATATATTTTATTGATTTTTTCAGAGAGGAAGAGAGAGGGATAGAGAGTTAGAAACATCCATGAGAGAGAATCATGGATCAGCTGCCTCTTGCACACCCCCCTACTGGAGATGTGCCCGCAACCAAGGTACATGCCCTTGACCGGAATTGAACTCGGGACCCTTCAGTCCACAGGCTGATGCTCTATCCACTGAGCCAAACCGGTTTCGGCCCGAGAGCTGCTTTTGAACCATGTTCTGCAAATCACTGACTCAGAAGCAAAATCCCGCCTTTCAGCTAAGCAATATTCCCCGCTGGGGAGCAGGCCGAGGGTGGAAGAGACTTTCCGGGGAGGAGAGCACGGGTCAGGCATGGCAGCAGGAACAGCGACACACATGGTGAGCACATGATCGCCAACCAGCATGGAGGAAACCAGAGCCCGTAAGTGGAAGGACCGTGAAAACACCTTCCCTTTTTCTCACTGTGGCTTCCAGCGTTACAGAAGTGACTGTTGGCTCCTCTGATTCCAAGAGCTTTGGCCCAGCCAGCCTGGCTCAGTGGTTGAGCATTGACTTGTGAGCCAAGAGGTCAAGGTTTGATTCCTGGTCAGGACACACGCCTGGGTTGTGTGTTGTGGGCTTGATCCCCAGTGTGGGGTGTGCAGGAGGCAATCGATCAATGAGTCTCTCTCATCATTGATGTTTCTCTCTCTCTCTCCCTCTCCTCTACTCTCTAAAATCAATAAAATTAAACAAACAACAACAAAAAAACAACAACAAAGAGCTTCTCTGTGCAAACTCCACACAGACAGTGGTCCCACCACAAATAATTTTTTTCCCCCTTCTCACCAACCTTATAATAAAACAAGGTTGAACAAAACTACACGAGTTGAGGACCTGCTATTATTTTTGTGAGTGAAGAACTAGTTACCCACTCAGGAGAAAGTTTTCAGAGGCTAAATAGCAGGAGAAAAAATGCAGGGCATGGGATATTTGGTGCATTCTTTTGGAAACAAACAAAAAAAAAGGAGCGGATGGAAGCATGCGGGTTATATACACTTTAAACATCTTTTCGCAGAAGCAGACAATATAAAGGCGGATGAAAAGATTAAGCCTCCTCTCCTCACAGATGTGCTCATTCAGCGGACAGGAGTGAAGGATTTTGTTGACTGGTCTGAGGCTTAAAAGCACACTCATTGGCTCTTGGGCTTTGTGCGGAGAATTTCTTTGGAAACAATCTTGAAATCTAAGCACATTTTTTGGTAACGAAAACAAGGGGGAATTTCAGTGGCTTCGGCAATGTGGCTTTGGAGGTACTGGCTTCTAAATAATATTTCAGATGGAGGTATTTGCCGGGTTGAAGGGAGATTACCGTTGAGTTATCCTAACGGATAATGGGGAAAAACCGAAACCGTTATAAAGGAATATGCTGAAAGGGGACTCGGCCTTTAGAGCTGACCTTGGTAAGGTCATTGGGGAAACAGGTTCAGAGACACCAGGCTTCTTTCTACGCATGGCTGAGGGTGGGCGGTGAGTTATGAGGGAAGATTCATCTTGGCTGGAGGGGGATGCTCTCTTGGCAATGCATCAGCTCTTCGATCAATGAAAACTAGATCTTGCCAAGAAAAAAAAAAAGAAAGAAAGAAAAAAAGAATCGTGTTCCCTAAAGGGCACTGCAACTTTATCTTCATCGTTTTATTAATTCTACCATGAAAGAAAAATCTGTGAATCATAGCCAATTTGGCATGATGGGAAAAATGGACAGTTGCGATATTCCATTCTGCACGTCTCTCTCTCTCTCTACAACTTTTAAAAAATAGAACGGGCAGCTGATTAAAAGAGACTTGTGATAGGAGAATCTCACACTGTGCACCTACACTTTGAAGGGTCACGTGGGAATGTAAAAAAATGACAGGCTGTGCAAAAAAAAAGCCATAGAATAGGCCATGATAGAACGTTTTATCATGTATTTGGCCGTGTTAACTATAGCTAAACAGTCGCAGCTCGCATTTCCCCATCTGACCTTTACCTTGTCTCAGCGCTTTAAGATGAAATTGAATTGAAGCCAGTGAGTGCTCACGGGCTTGTGGCCCTAGAGCAGCCGTGGGCAAACTATGGCCCGTGCGGCTGTTCTCTCCGGCCCGCGGAGCCGAAAGAGCGGAGGGTTCTCTTGCTCTCCCCTCCGCTCCTTCACCAGCAGCCCAAGAGGAGAGTGCCAGCATGGTCAGGTTGCTTTTGTTCTGGCCCTCTGGTCCAGTTTAAGAACCCATTGTGGCCCTCGAGTCAAAAAGTTTGCCTACCCCTGCCCTAGAGTAGCTGCCTTTAAAAAAAATAAAAAAATTATATATATATATATATATATATATATATATATATATAGAGAGAGAGAGAGAGAGAGAGAGAGAGAGAGAAGCTACCTCTACTTTTTAAAAAGATCCATAGAGTAGGCCCCCCCCCCACTCCAACCCTAGCCCTAACCCAACCAATCAGGGTGCATATCCCCTAGCCCTAATCCAACCAATCAGGGTCCATCCGTATCCCCTACCCCTAACCCAACCAATCAGGGTCCGTATCCCCTATCCAACCAATCAGGGTCCATATCCCCTAGCCCTAACCCAACCAATCAGGGTCATATTCCCCCACCCCCCCATATAAAAGCCATGGAGATGTTACGTTCTTGCTCTCTCCCGCCTCGCTGTTGCCGGCGTAGGTGGGACCAAGCTCGGACTAGTCCGAAATAAATACAGGCTTACAGCAATTGCATCGGATGTGGCTCTCTGATAGTCTTTGGGGTTCAGGTACTAGGGCACAACAATTCATGTTGTTTAGAAGAAGAAAAAAAGAGGGAAAAGGGTCAGTCTGGAGAAGAGAGGGTAGAAATGAGACCCGTGAGCGTGCCCGAAGGGGATCCGAGTGGAAAAAGGAAAACCCCGCAAACAGCACCAGCGGCCACCCGCACCCCACGGTGGCCCTGCCACCCCCTTGGCACGGGCAGAAACTGCCCCACGAATAAATCACATTTATTTTCTTCAACTTACAGCGACTGCACAGCTGATGACCTTCGACTGACCCAGGCCAGGTGACCAGGCATGATCTCAGGGTCCACCTGTTCCCTCAGACAAGTCGGCAATTCGCATCGGCAGATTCAAGCAATTGCTACCTGAGAGCAGTGGTATTTTCCGTGCCTGTCCTGAGGCGGAATCTTCAGTTGGGAAGGCAAAAAAAAAATTGGCTTTGCTGTTGGGAATTTGGGGCTGGGAATGTGCCGATGGCGATGCAAATATATATATTGTATGGTTGGTTTTTTTTTTTTTTGCTTTGTTTTTTAAAATCTGCAGTTGGTTGAATCTGCTGATGCGAAACCACGGATAAAGGAAGGGCAGGCTGTAGTTATTGGGGGGAAAATCGGTTTAGTCACCACCTGCACAGTTCAAACCTGTGTTGTTCAAGAAATAACTGGACTATTAACTCGGCCCTTCGCTCTCCGGGCTCCCCATGTCTTCCTGGTTGACCAGAGAGCAAGAATCGGAGGTGCCTGTGAGTAGGTGGGATTTTTATTTGGAATTTTATGATTTTAAAGCATTGGAAAGAAAAATAATAGTGAAACACCATCTGGCCTGAATGTTATTTTTTTTTTTTTCTTCTTCTACAACTGGCCCCCGGGAGGCCTGACTTCGTGCATGTGATTTTCCTGTTTGACTTGGGACATGACTGGGAATGCGGGTTGGCATATGTGGTCGGCACCCGTAGGCCTGGCTGGTGGGTCGTCATGCAGGATCCAGTCCTGTCTCTGGTGCTTCTCTCCTGTGATCACATGCTCTCCTACTTTCCTGCTCCTCCGGTGGCTGCTCTCCAGCCTGCACACCTGACACCACCCCCTGAAACATTCAGTTAGACCAGTGGTCGGCAAACTCATGAGTCCACAGAGCCAAACATCAACATCAACGGTACAATGACTGACATTTCTTTGGAGAGCCACATTTTTAAAACTTAAACTCCTTCTAACGCCACTTCTTCAACATAGACTCGCCCAGGCCAGTGGTATTTTGTGGAAGAGACACCCTCAAGGGGCCAGAGAGCCGCATGTGGCTCGAGAGCCGCAGTTTGCTGACCACAGAGTTAGAGGCAACGTTTCCCAATGCTACATCCTTAGAGCATGTTGTCTGTCTGTCTTCTGCCTCTAAATGCGCACCTTGTGCCATAGGAGCTTTAGGATCATACTCTAACCTTTGTTGTACTAATACAGCGATGCGTCCAGAATGCAAGCTGCATAGCAGTAGATACTGCTTTCATTTGGTGTTTTTACTTCCATGCTTCCCCATGAAAATATGGCAGAATAATCTATTAGGATCTAAAGTGGCTGTATCAATGATTTAGCTGTGCACCTTCAGACTGACAAATGTTGACTCAACTATCCCTTTAACATCATGAAGTATTTTCATCCTGGTTTAATTCTGGGTAATTTGATAGGAAAGACGTGATATCTTTATATTTTGAATTTAAAAAAAAGAATAAATGTCATATTTAATTAGGTTCCCAGCAATAGGCTAAGGGCATAGTTGTCATAGGTCATATGATAATAATAGCAATATAAACTATGTGCATACCAAGTGTTAGCCTAAGTACTTTATAGATTTTAAAAATACATATGTAATTTTATGGATTTCAGGGAGCAAGGGAGAGGGAGTGAGAGATAGAAGCACCAATGATGAGAGAGAATTATCAGTCGGCTGCCTCTTACACTCCCCCCACAATCAAGCCCACAATCTGGGAATCAAACCGTGACTTCTTGGTTCATAGGTCGACATTCCACCACTGAGCCACCCAGCTGGGCCCGTTCACTTAATCCTTATAAAGACCCTGTGATATACGTATTATTATGATGCTGATGCTATAGAAGATGAAACTGAGATGCCAAATGGTTAGGTACCTTGCCTCCAATCACAAACTACAAAGAGGCACAGATAATTAAACCCCCCCCCTCTTTCGATGCTAACAAGCACCTTTCAACACACTTTGAAAATCTGTGTTATCTCGGTGAATACGATCTTTTCAAGCAATGACTTCTTGTCACATTTCGGGCACAGGCAGGACTTTAAAAAGCTCAGGTCTGTGGCAGTTCCTCACCAGCTTTCGAGAGAAGTTGAGTTTATTTAAAATTTCCTTGGAGCCAGAACCGGTTTGGCTCAGTGGATAGAGCGTCGGACTGTGGACTGAAGGGTCCCGGGTTCGATTCCGGCCAAGGGCATGTACCTTGGTTGTGGGCACATCCCCAGTAGGGAGTGTGCAAGAGGCAGCTGGTTGATGATTCTCTCTCATTGATGCTTCTAACTCTCTATCCCTCTCTCTTCCTCTCTGTAAAAAATCAATAAAATATATTTTAAACAAACAAATAAATAAATAAATAATAAAAAATTTCCTTGGAAGTATTTTGTGAGACAGCCCATTGTTATTTTGCAGATTAATAACATCCATTCTGAAACTCATCTGGGCTTGGAAGGGTTCATGCTACCTGGGAACCATTTTTAGTGTGGTCTTTCACGGACTTTTGTTTGGTCCTAACTTCATAGTCTACCTGAGTCAAATACCTTCTAGGGATCCTACCAAATGAAGAGGGAATATGCTAATTGACCATCACACCATCACACAGATGGTGGCACCCACAGCCAATAAGGAGGGAATGTGCTAATTGACTGCCGCATCCTCAAAGATGGCGGCACCCACAGCCACAAAGATGGCGGTGCCCAGTCCCCTTAGCCCCACCAGTGCAGCAGGCAAGCAACATGGCCAGGACTGCCCCCAGGTGGGTCCAGCTGCTCCATGCCCATGCTCCCAGAGTCCCCCGGTCTCCTCAGCCCCCCCGGCTGCCCAGGGCCAGCCCCAGGCGCAGGTAACCAGGCTCAGCCAAGGCTTGCGCTGCTGGCAGTGTCAGCAGCAGAGGTGTGATGGGGGCGTCACCTTCCCCTGATTACCAGATCACCTCCCACCCTGAGGGCTCCCGGACTTTGAGAGGGGGCAGGCCGGGTGGAGGAGGCCTCTCTCCAGTGCATGAATTTTCATGCACCGGGCCTCCAGTAAAGTTATAAAGATGACTTTACTTGCAGTGCAGTGAACATGGGACACATGGATGAGGAAGAGGCAGCTCGACCACATCTTAAAGCCAAAACAGTCAGGCTTTCTCGGTCCCTGTTGTTGGAAAATTCCTTTGTTTGTGTTTCCTGAGCCTCCTGGCAAACTCTCCCACTTGTGGCTTTGTGTATTGCTTCTTGGAAGAACAATGATACTGCTGCTCTTAACAGATTTGAAAAACACATCGCTTTGAATTAGCGATGCATTCTGTGGGAACCCGGGGACCACTGGGAAGATGGGAAGGTCTCGGGAGGCGTCCTCATAGTTTCTCTGCCCCACCCCACGCAACTCGAGAGGAACAAAAGAAGCACCGTAAACAGACCCCAAAGAGCTCTTCACGAGGCAACATCTGTCTCCGCGAGAGTAAAGCATTCCATATTTTACCTCCTCACTCATCTGAGAAATCATCTTCTTCTCCCCACGGCTTCTCCGGTGTGTCATCTCTTATGACATGTGGGTCAGTCAGACCCCCTCCTTCCTGTTCAAGCTTCTCATCTCTTATTAGCATATGTTCCTGGGGTGCCTGCTCCCCTCTCTCCCCTGCCAGGATGTCTCTTACCCTGCTTAGGGGTCTGGTATGTGACAGTCTTTCCCTTTAATGTGTTTAGAGAGAGACATCTCTTAGCGTGCATTCCATCCGTGACATTTTCCAGGTCCTTTGGTGGCACCCGCATTTAAATTCTGTTTCCAGGACTGAGGACTTTTGTTGTGAATATTGTGAATTTTAACTTTTTGTGTATCCACGCGAAAGTTTGTGTGTTCTCCTGCTGTTCTGAGAATCACCGGTGAAATTTCAACTTCACGCCTGCATGCTGAATTTTGTATCGTGACGGTGGGTCCAAATTTAGCTTCGTATTTTGGGGAGCTGATGGAGATGGGTGGGGGAAACTGGAGTATTATCTTTTCATATTAGGTAGATATTTCATTTATTTGTTTATGTTTTAAGTATATTTTTAAAATTTATTTCAGAGAGGAAGGGAGAAGGAGAGAGAGAGAGAAACATCAATGATGAGAGAGAATCATTAATGGGCCACCTCCTGCCCGCCCCCCAACTGGGGATGGAGCCCACAACCCAGGCATGTGCGCTTGGCCAGTCCACAGGCTGACGCTCTATCCACTGAGCCAAGCTGGCGAGGGCTAGGTAGAGATTTTAGGTGCCTACCCATGCCAAAAGCATTTTCCCTCATTGTCTTTCCAATCTCTGCCTCAATATTGTTCTCTGGAAAACTACTGTTTACTATAAATAGTCCAGTGACAGAAAGGGGAAATAAAAAGTGTGTGTGTGTGTGTGTGTGTGTCTGTGTATGTGTGTGTGTAAGTTGTTTAGGGCCTATTAGAATTTGTTTAGGCCTATTAGGAGAAGGAGGAAAGATCTGTGTAATGCCTCCTTGGTGATCAACATGCTAATATGTGCTTTCGTGTGGGAATGTTCATACAATTGGTCCTCAGTGTAGTGTACTATTCATAGATAAAAGCAAGGACTCTGAAGTTGAGATGTGACATGAGTTTGCCAGCTTCACCTTTCACCAGTGGTATGTCCTTGAGGACTCCTCTTCGCCTCTCTGTAATCCAGTTTCCTCATTTGTGAGATGGGGACATCTTCAGTTGCACAGGATGTTGGTTGCATGGTTCAAACAAAGCAAAATGCAATAGTTTTGTTTTAATTTTTGGCCCACTGGTACCTGGCTTTTGTTGTAGAATCTTTAGCTGCTGGTACTGCTTACATAGGTGTGAAATAATAATGACATTCATTTAAAAATATTTTTATTGATTTCAGAGAGGAAGGGAGAGGGAGAGAGATAAAAATATCAATAATGAGAGAGCCGAAACCGGTTTGGCTCAGTGGATAGAGCGTCTGCGAACTGAAAGGTCCCAGGTTCAATTCCGGTCAAGGGCATGTACATTGGTTATGGGCACATCCCCGGTGGGGGGTGTGCAGGAGGTAGCTGGCCGATGTTTCTCTCTCATCGATGTTTCTACCTCTTTATTCCTCTCCCTTCCTCTCTGTGGGAAATCAATAAAATATATTTAAAGAAAAGTAATAATGAGAGAGAATCATTAATTGATTGCCTCCTGCATCCTACTGGGGATCAAACCTGCAACCGTGACATGTGTGCCCTTGACTGGAATGGAACCTGGGATCCTTCAGTCCTCAGAGGGGGCACTCTATCCACTGAGCCAAACCAGCTAGCGCCTATCCCAATATATTAATCTTTCTCAATCTCCATTAAGTAGGACATTTCTTCCTGGTCTCCCAGTTAGCACCTACAATAGCCTGCCTACTAATCTGGGGCTGGCTGGCTTTCTCTCTACTTTCCTGCCTATCATGTCTTGGCCCAGTATCATTCTCTCTCATTTCCCATCCCTCCCAAGGAAACCCGGTCTCGACAATTCTTGCATTTAGGTCTAAGACTCTATAGGTCTCTTCCTATACTCATTACTTATTTCCTATGTCACGCTATTACATTTCATACTAAACATTCCTTTATACTCTTATTCCTTCATCTCCCCAATGTGCTATCAGAACTCACTGTTGAGAGTTGTACTCCTTTTCCCACAAGAAGCATTGAGCTTCCCACGCCTACAAAGTTACCGGTATCTCTCCTCCTTCCCCAATGGAGATCCCAGAAGAAAGATATTTCCTTTCTTCTCCCCTTTCTTACGCCCTTATCATTGGCTTTCTCACGCAGTGTCTTTAGATCCAAGCATCTCCCTTTATCCATCCAGTGTTTTCATTGCTCTGTGTACTGCATGTCTCGCCTTCTTTCAGACATTTTCACCAGCACCCCGAGAACTTGATGTTTGAACGAGGGCAGAGAACTTTCCTACTCTCTCTGTGTCTCCTCTCTCTGGTCTGTTCCATGGGAGATTGTCCATCCTTTCTTCCTGACCATCCTTTGCAGACTCTAACTCCCCAACAGCTCACCCTTCCCTCTAGGAGGCCATTGCAATGCTAGTTAGGGCCCCGCAGCAAATTCTTTGCTTTATCTTTCAGCATCGGATTCCCCAGTTATCCCATTCAAGTCCAGAAAAAACCCCTTTTCTGTTCTCAGTGCTTGAAACCATCACTTTGGCTTCTTGTCCCAAGACGTATGGTCTTTCCCCCCTCGCACGGCGGATGGCTTGCCATTTCTCTTTTTTGTGCCAATTGAAGTTTATCATCCCTCCGATATAATAATAATAATATATGTAAGAGTCCCAAACCGTAGCCATAATATAAAATATGAATCTGTGCTTGCCCTTGTGGGCTCCGAATTTCTAAGCATTTCATTTCTTCGGCTGCCTTAGAAAAATTCTTTTTCATTTGGAACAGTGGGCAGAATGCATTATAGTCTCCCATTCAAGACGTCAGTAATCACTTTGCTATTCTCTATTATCTTGGCAGTATATCACTGTTTTTTCTTCCATAACACAGAGAGATTATACTGCACCGAGTCTCAATGTATTTAGCTATCATTTTCTCACACCCAGTGCTCCTGATTTTGGGGCATAATTTTTAGATACTTTTTTGACTCATCGTCAAAATACAAATGGATTACTATTTTGGCACAATAGATTTAGTAGGTAATTATTGCATTTTGCTATTTTCTTTTAAATCCCAGGACACATTAGCTTGTATCATTTAATTTTTCTTTTAATATGTGTTCTCTGTATTTTTATTCCTTCAAATTTTTCGTGCATACCCATTACTCCAGATTATTTTATTCAATTAATCCGGGCTGTATCGATGCGACAACAAATGCTACAAGCTGACAATGCATAGCACTTCACAAAAAGGTCACATAAAAATATTCAGAATCCAGAAGGGAAGGCTTCTGCTGCCCGGGTGGCATGGCTCAGTGGTTGAGCATTGACCTCTGACCCAGGAGGCCAGGGTTCAATTCCTGGCCAGGGCACATGCCTGGGTTGCTGGCTCAATCCCCAGTAGGGGGCATGCAGGAGGCAGCCCATCCATGATTCTCTCTCATCATTGATGTTTCTCTCTTCTTCTTCTTCTTCTTCTTCTTCTTCTTCTTCTTCTTCTTCTTCTTCTTCTTCTTCTCCTCCTCCTCCTTCTCCTCCTCCTCCCCCTCCCCCTCCTCCTCCACCTCCTCCTCTTCCTTCTCCTCCTCCGAAATCAATAAAAATATGTTGTTGTTGTTTTTTAAAGAGGGAAGGCTAATCCTTACACCTAAATCCTGAAAAAACACTTCTACTTTTGTGCCCGTTGCTGTGCAGTATTTTAAACATCCTCCTTGTGCATCCCGCAGTTTTATTTTCAGAGCTTCTTCTGGGTGGATTTTTGTTTTAAAACTATGTTTCCCTGAAAATAAGACATCCTCTGAAAATAAGACCTACTTACAAGTTCCCTTCTGAGCCACGCTGTGTTAGCTTCTCTCATCGCAAGTGTCTGTTGCATTCATTGCTTTGGGAGAGCAGGAGGCGTTTCTATCCCCCTCTAGTTCAGGTACATGTGACTTTACAAGTCCAATGCACAGGATGTGGATTTGACTCCTGGGCACAGCAAGTGTTTCTCCCACTCTCCACCATCCCAGTAGGCCTATGGGATACGGTACCTTGCTTTTGACACAGGGTCCAAGGTCATTATTTGCCTTTTCTTTGCTTTTTTGGTGTTGCTATTGTTGATCCTCACCTGAGGATATTTATTTTTTCCCATTGATTTTTAAAGAGTGTGGAAGTGACACCGAAACCGGTTTGGCTCAGCAGATAGAGCGTCAACCTGTGGACTGAAAGGTCCCAGGTTCGATTCCGGTCAAGGGCATGTTACCTTGGTTGCGGGCACATCCCCAGTAGGGGGTGTGCAGGAGGCAGCTGATCTATCCTTCTCTCTCATCAATGTTTCTAACTCTCTATCCCTCTCTCTTCCACTCTGTAAAAAATCAATAAAATATATATATTAAAAAAGAGAGTGAGAGTGGAAGTGAGTAAAGACAGAGAGAAACATCACTGTGGGAGTGTGAGAGAGACAAGTTGATTGGTTGCCTCCCCCAGATGTCCCTACAGGGAAAGGGGTGGAGCCTGCAACCCAGATATGTGCCCTTGGCCAGAATTGAACCCAGGACCTTTCAGTCTGCAGGCCCATGCTCTCTCTATCTATTGAACTAAACCAACTAGGGCAGTGGTCGGCAAACTCATTAGTCCACAGAGCCAACTATCGACAGGACAACGATTGACATTTCTTTGGAGAGCCACATTTTTTAAACTTAAACTTCTTCTCACGCCACTCCTTCAACATAGACTCACCCAGGCTGTGGTATTTTGTGGAAGAGCCACACTCCAGGGGCCAAAGAGCCGCATGCGACTCGCGAGCCGCAGTTTGCCGACCACTGAGATAGGGCCTTGATTGCCGTTTCTCTGCCTCTGGCGTGTGTGTCTTCTCACTGTTTTTGAGTCCAGTGCCTTGTGAGGCCTCTGAGACTTCCCTGCAGGTTCAACTTCCTGTCTCATCTACATTATAAGTTCCTGTCTTTCCTGGCTCCATATGCAAAGGATGTGCTGAGGTGTGGGTTTCATAGAAACTAAGCTTTCTGTCCCGGGGGCCGTGTGCCCTGGGTGAGCCATGTGTCCCAGGGGGCCGTGTGCCCTGGGTGAGCCGTGTGTCCCAGGGGGCCATGTGTCTCAGGTGAGCCGTGTCCCCCAAAGGGTCCGGGTGTCCCGGGTGAGCCGTGTGTCCCAGGGTAAGCAGTGGGACCCAGGGGGAGGGGCGGTGAGAACCAGAGGAGGAGCGGACTCTATTCGTGTGGTCCTGAGATAATCACCATAAAACAAGCAGACTGCCCAATGAGGAGTGAATTCTATTCATGGGGTCCTGAGATAGTCACCATAAAACAAGCAGACTGTCAAATGACAGCGGGGAGGGGAAGGAGACCTGGGGGGAGATAAGAGAACAACCGAAGGACTGGTATGCATGAGTATAAGTACAACCAACGAACACAGAACTCTGGGGAGGGAGGGCATGAATGGGAGGTGGGGGGGGGCAATGGTAAGCTATGTACACATATAATACCTTAATAATAAAAAAAAATTGAAAAAAAAGAAAAGAAACTAAACTTTCTCATTTGGGTCAGCACACACACACACACACACACACACACACACACACACACACGTTGTGTTTCTCCCTACAGATAGGAACTTTTCCCTGTGAGTCTAACTCCAAGGTCATCTCTAATCCCCTTCCCGTGTCTCTGCTACTTTCCTTTTCTCTCCACCTCCCCCCTGCACCTGTCAATAATATTCTCTTTCTTTTGTCCCAGAAAGTTCACGGGCTTTCAGACAGTTCCTTTGAGTCTGCCACCAGGAGAGTCTGCTTTTTCATTCTTTACCCTCTCGAGACTAACGGGCGTTTTCCTTCTTCACACAATGGTCCTCATTTTCGATCTCGCCCTTCCGTGAATGATTTGTTTTCGCCTCCGCTTGGTTTCCTGTTTTCTTTTATTTTTCATTTACTCTTTGTCTGTGTTGCGAACTCGCTTGCATTTCACATCTCGGTTTTTCCTTTTATTCCGTGTCTCTTGTCACCTCGGCGTCTGGGGAGAGCTATGCAATCCTTTAATCCTCCACGTGTTGTTGCGGGCAAGTTGAATCATCTTTGCCTTCAACAAATGATCCACTTTTCCTTCTACAGAAATAACAAGAAGCCCTCTTATGTTTAAATGCCTTGTTGAAAGGGATGGCGCACCCAATCTTCTCTTTGGACCCCGCATCCTTTTCCTTGGCTTCGAGTTTAGCTTCTGACAAGTGTCATCCTTTGCATTCCTCAATTATTTACTGAGTTCTGTATTTCCCCCTTTCGAATGCTTGTTGAAACATATTGGTTTTCTGAGAGATTCAGAGCATATGGTTTTCCTGCTCGTTCAGTACCCAATTGCCTTAGGGATTGAAAAATATAATTTACTCAATGGATGCTTGCAGAACACTTGCTCACAAAGCAATATGCCGAGGATTGAGAGGAACCGATAAGGATTTTGGGGAGGAGATGGACTGAACCAGCCAGGACAGAATTTGGGAGGAGAAAGAATTTGAGCAAAACTTAGGCAGTCACAAGTTCGGGGTAGTTTAAAGAGAGGAGGGGATGCCAAACACCAGAGCTGTGTGTGTGTGTGTGTGTGTGTGTTTTGATTGATTGATTTGAGAGAGAGAGAGATATCAATTTGTTGTTCCAATGATCTATGCATTCATTGGTTGAGTCTTGTGTGTGCCTGACCAGGGATCAAACCCACAACCTTGGCGTCTCAGGATAATGCTGTAACCCAGGGGTGGGCAAACTTTTTGACTCAAGGGCCACCATGGGTTCTTACACTGGACCGGAGGGTCGGATCAAAAGCAACCTGACCATGCTGGCACTCTCATCTTGGGCTGCTGGTGAAGGAGCGGAGGGGAGAGCAAGAGAACCCTCCGCTCTTTTGGCTCCGCGGGCCGGATAGAACAGCCGAACGGGCCGGATCCGGCCCGAGGGCCGTAGTTTGCCCACGGCTGCTCTAACCAACTGGACCTCCCAACCAGGGCCCCAAGCACCAGCTTTTCTTTTATGGTGTAGACAGAACAGTTCATAGTTCTGAAGAGAGAGCAAACAAGAGTGATTTGAAGACATTTAGACACTAACAGTCCACCAGCATATGAAATCCCATTTGTTTCCAGTGAGGATGATGTAAAAAGATACAACAACAACAAAAATGACCTGAAGTGATACCTCTTTGGGTGAAGGTGGTAAAAGGGTTCAAACTTCCAGTTCTGACATGAATATGTTCTGGGAGGTGATGTTCAGCACGGCGACTGTAGTTAACAGTTTATTGTACGCATGTTTGACAGTTGCTAAGAGAGCAGGTCTTAAATTTTCTCACCACACACACACACACACATTGTAACTATGTGAGATGGTAGACTTGTTAACCTTACTCTGGCTATGATTTCACTATATATATATATATATATATATATATATATATATATATATATAGTCATCATTGTGTTATAGATCTTATGTCTGAGAAAGTTGGGGGAAAACGAAGCTCACCTGTTCTTAGGATCGTTACAAGATCCAGTGTGGCTGTTGGCCAAGTTTCCATGGGAGGTTGCTTTTCATTTGCCCTCACCCTCCTCTTCTGGGCTTCTTCCCCATTTCTGATAACATTCTTCTTCTTTTTTTAAATATATATTTTATTGATATTTTACAGAGAGGAAGGGAGAGATATAGAGAGCCAGAAACATCGATGAGAGAGAAACATCCACCAGCTGCCTCCTGCACACCCCCTACTGGGGATGTGCCCACAACCAAGGTCCATGCCCTTGATCAGAATCGAACCCGGGACCCTTCAGTCCGCAGACCGACACTCTACCACTGAGCCAAACCGGTTTTGGCCCTTCTTCTTAGAAACCCAAAGCACCCCGAACCCAACCCAAGGCTGGATAACTTTTTACTACTCAACAGGGGATCAGCAGCAGCATTGGATTATATGGCGAAAACTTCCTCTTGAAATTTGTTCTTTTATTGTTATCTCTTTCACTTGCTGTTTTTCTTTTCATATATACCATGCTTCCCTGAAAATAAGACATCCTCCGAAAATAAGACCTACTTCATGGAAACATAATACATCCCCTGAAAATAAGACCTAGCACATCTTTGGGAGCAAAGATTAATATAAGACATTGTCTTATTTTCGGGGAAACAGGATATATATATATCAGCTGCCTCTTGCACACCCCCTACTGGGGATGTGCCTGCAACCAAGGTACATGCCCTTGACCGGAATCGAACCCGGGACCCTTCAGTCCGCAGGCCGACGCTCTATCCACTGAGCCAAACCGATCCCGGCTCGTCTCCACTTTCAATGTCATTTTTAGAGATGCCTCATCCATAACAGGAACTGAGAGACAGCCATTATGAAGACAAAATTAAATCCATAGCTCATTTTCGCCAAAAGATGGAGCCCTCGTGTCTGTTAAGACCATCTTGGCAGCTAGGCGGAGAAAAACAACATTCTTTCAAAGAATCTGAAGTTATGAAACCTAAGGCTGTGGAATAATGAGGAGACATTTGATGTTTACCCTATTGCATTTGAAATGTAAACAAGTTGATTTAAAAGACACACTTTCCTGAAAAAATCTGTTTTTGAAGAGTGGCCTCCCACAGAGCGCTAACACCCCAAATTAAAGTAACTTGGGAAAGATGCAGGATTCTGCAAACAGTCTACTGTCTTTCCTTCCAACCACAAAATCAGGACGAAAGCTTGAGAGTGACAAGGGAAAAGGAATACATACTAAAATAACATATTAAAGGCATGTGTCCCAGTTTGAGACTTAGAATCTTATGGTGTAGCTATGTAAGGAGGAAGGTTGGGCTGTTTGTGCTTGCATCAGATGTGTCACTTAGCATCCCCAGTGGCAGTGATTGAGCACCTACTGTATACTGGGCACTGCGATTAGTAATTTGCATTCGGGACTTCACCTCAGCCTGAAAACAGCTTTCATAGGTAGATATTAGTCTCATCAAATCCATCTTTCAGAGGGGGAAGGGGAAGCTAATTCATGGAGGGCAAACCTTTGGAGTCAGTATTTGAGCCCAAGCCATCTGACTTCAAAGCTCAGTCCTAACCACTAGGCAATCCCAGCTCTGTGCATAGTTTTCTTAACATTTGAATCCCTGGCTCATAGACTATATTATTTCGTTTCCCAGGTTTCTGTGACTCATATGTGTAGTGACTCATATTTGGCATAAACACATGGAAAGGTGTTCTAGGGACCTACATCTTCAGCAAAATTCCAACAATGCCACCCACCCGTGGTATCATTTAAGACAAATTTCTTTACCTAGAAAATCACTGTGTAGGGCTTACAAAAGGACTAGTGTGAGAAATAGAAATGGCAATCCATGTAATGTTTGTATTTAGTACACACTCAGTATACAGGAGTAACTATATTCAGAAAACATCTCACAAAATATGATTTCATTCCATAGGACAATTCCAAATCATCAGTGAGGAAAGGCAGTCCTGTGAAAAAAAGGGACTAAGGGAAATGTGTATCCTTTGAGTAAAATTAGAACCTATATTTCTAGTAGGTCTGGTCAACTCTAAAATATTCACTGAAGATATAGCTTCAGAATTGTCCATCTGAAAATTGTTTTCTAAATTGCAAAGTAATTCTTTGCATTGAGATTCATAACATGATGTAATTTGAAGTTACAATTGGTTTTGTGCATTCATAATGTGGTATCATTGACATGCGTTGTGAAGTACATTACATAATATAAAACAAAAGTTAAAATGATTATTCCAAGTCATCCAATGCTAGTACTTTCACTACTGAATCAAGATAATGTAAAACTTTATGGTATTAATTATTTTGCATATTTCTTCACCCACAAAGTTCTAGATTAGTTTATTTCCTTAAAAAAACAAAAAACCAAACAACAACACACACACAACAGTGATAGGTGTTTAATATTTCACTGAATTTAAAGAATAACCGTGGGTATATTGAGTGTACAATAATCTTACTGAGGACTACTTATACAACTAAGGCGTTCGGGTCTGTGTGCATATTTTATATTTTGACTAACATTAGATTTCATTTAAACCCATATAGACATTTCCAAATACCTAGCAATAGGTATTTGCACTGTGATTTGTTTTCAACTGTGATTTTCCAGTATCATTTCAACTTGAGAGTTTCCCATAACACAAGTGTATGTTTACAAATGCCCAGTCCGTCGGTGAATTTAACACGTCACCTCCTGTATTTCACTACACGGGTTAGTCTTTAAAAATGAAGAACAATCCAGCCAGTGTGGTTCAGTGGTTGAGCATATACCTAGGAACCAGGAGGTCACGGTTCGACTTCTTATCAGGGCATATGCCCGGGCTGCAGGCTCCATCTCCAGTGTGGGGTGTGCAGGAGGCAGCCGGTCGATGATTCTCTCCCATCCCTGATGCTTCTGTTTCTCTATTTCTCTCCCTTCCTCTCTGAATCAATACAAATTAAAAAATATATATATATTTTAAAAAATGAAGCACAGCTGGCCTTTGCCTGCTATAATCCTTCCCTACTCTTCTCTACGGTGAATCACTTAGCTTCTCCTCCTAAGTTCTGTTTTCTAGCATTTAAACCACTCTGCTGATCAACCAGACCCTCGTCCAATTTCCTCACCTCTCTGTTATGCTAAGCAGTCATAATTCATTAGCCAGTGTTCAATCATTAATAAACCCGCTGCCACTCAGTGCTCTCTGCTGCATAAGCAACGGTCCCTACAGAAGAAACTCCAGGAACACATTCAGTGGAGCTCTTTCCAATTACCCGTGGGCCCCCACATGTGTTTACATTCCTGTCTACCTAATTAAAGATTGATGGGGTGTGTGCTGTGCGCCAAGACTGTTTTCCTCATTCGGCGGTCCTGTGCTGGTATCTGCAATGTTCCCGGCTGTGGTGGTGATTCAAGATGAACAGTAAGGGGACCTGGCCCGGTAGTTCAGTCCGTTAGAGCGTCGTCCCAACAGGCCAAGGTTGCAGGTTCGATCCCTAGTCAGGGCACTTACAAGAATCAATCGATGAAGGCATGAATAAGTGGAGCAATAAATGCATGCCTCTCGGGGGACAGGGGGGACCCTCCACTCTGGCTCAGCTCTTGGTCCTGCCCCTGTTCCTGGCTGCAATGACCCTGTTTGGGGGTTTTGTATTTATCAAGTGGGCGTGGCTGGCTGAGGAGGACTGATTAAGCATCTTCTGGTTAAGCACATGATGTTCTTCTGCCTTCTCTCTGTAGGAGACAAGGTGGGCTCATTATACTGAAATAATATTTGCTGCTTAAAAGTTGTCGCATAGAACCTTGAGTTCCTCAGGGGAAAGATACTGTAGAAATCCAATAAAGAAAGAATACATAAATAATAAGAGGCTAGCCAATATCAGGCATAGTGAGATTTCTTTTTTCTTTTTGCTATTGTATGAGACTCAATGATTTATAATTTTTCAAAAGCATGGCTGTTTTATTAAAAGAAAGGAGATTATCAGATATTTCCTTTTTCTCCTGAGATTAAAAGAAGAATAAATGGGTTTCAATTAAAGAAGGGATTTGGGTTAGATAGAGTTGGTTTCTACAGGGCTATTATATTTTAGTAGGTCTGGCCAGTGTGTGAGCTCGTTACAAATGAACAGACGAGCCTGGACGGTGTGGGTCAGTGGTTGGACGTTGACCTGTGAACGTTCAACCTATGAACTTTGACCTATGAACGTTTGAACCAGGAGGTCATGATTCGATTCCTGGTCAGGGCACATGCCCGGGTTGTGGGCTTGATCCCCAGTGTGGGGCGTGCAGGAGGCAGCTGATCAATGATTCTCTCTCATCACTGGTGTTTCTCTCTCTCTCTCTCTCTCTCTCTCTCTCTCTCTCTCTCTTCCTTTCTGAAATCAATAAAAATATATATATTTTTAAAATGTACGGAGGAGCAAATGGACCTGCTTACATCACCAACCCCTTTCCACACTCTGGTGTGTGTGCCGGGCGACTCTGTGTATAAGGAGAAGACACCTGTATTGAATTGTGTGTAACCTTTGCACCGTTCATTGCTTGTTTAATAAAGTGAAATGAAAGTCAATTTAAGCTCCTGAGCAGACAGTCTCCCGAGTCGCTGTGGATTGGCTGGCTGAGCTCACCGGTGAGTAATCGCGTGGACGTGATAAGGACGAGAGGATTGAAAATAACTCCCATCCCTGGTCCAGGTAGCCGGTGGCTCCATTCCTTAGGGTGACGTGGGAGATGCAGGAAAAGCAGCAGACTATTGGGGGGCAGAAAGATGAGTGTGTTTGCATTGTGTTGTTGACCTTGATGAATGTTGGGATATCCAAAGGAGATACTGGTTTAAAGTTTGATCAGCCCTAGAGTGTCCGCCCGTGAACTGAAGGGTCCCGGGTTCGATTTTGGTCAAAGGCACCTACCTCAGTTGCAGGCTTAGGGTGCAACCAGTTGACGTGTCTCTCTCACATCTGTGTTTCTCTCTGCCTCTCCCTCTCCCTTCCACTCTCTCTGGAAATCCTCAGGTGGGGATTAACAGCAACAAAAAAAGTACTAAAATAAACGCATACCTTTAATAAGTAAATAAACACATAAATAAATAAAGCTTGCTCAGTGGAGCATTGATAACATTCCCCCTCGGGATAGTTGTGTATGTCTCAGGGGGCTCATCTGACCATAAATGTTATCAACATCCCTTCATGTTTCTCAAGGTGCTTTCTCTCTTGCTATCTCTCTATACCAGTGGTTGGCAAACTCATTAGCCCACAGAGCCAAATATCAACAGCACAACGATTGACATTTCTTTGGAGAGCCATACTTTTTAACCTTAACCTTCTTCTAACGCCACTTCTTCGACATAGACTCACCCAGGCCGTGATATTTTGTGGAAGAGCCACACCCAAAGGGCCAAAGAGCCGTGGTTTGCTGACCACCCCTCTGTACCATTTCCAACTGGAGCTGTAAAGTTAAGCTGTGTCACATACTAGCATCACCATGGTGACAAGCCCCCAGATTTGCTGCCTGCAGCCTTGTCCCAAGCGTGGCATCAGTGATGGTCACACCCGGGGGAGGAGGCTGCATCGGAAGAGGCAACCCAAAGAGATGTGGAGGTCATGGTTGTGGGACAGTGACTCGTAGGGGTGGGCAAACTTTTTGACGCAAGGGCCACAATGGGTTCTTAAACTGGCCCGGAGGGCCGGAACAAAAGCAGCCTGACCATGCTGGCACTCTCCTCTTGGGCTGCTGGTGAAGGAGCGGAGGGGAGAGCAAGAGGACCCTCCGCTCTTTCAGCTCTGCGGGCCGGATAGAACAGCCGAAGGGGCCGGATCTGGCCCGCGGGCCATAGTTTGCCCATGGCTGGTTTAGAGGGTGCTAAGCTATGTCCATCCTCATTTCCAGATTCTTGGGGTAGAGGGGTCATGTCAGGAGAGACCCCAAGAATTCACAGAAGCAACCATATATTTTGAGGCTAATTAATGAAAAAGGACACATTTTCACGGGTTTCCCACTTCACACACCCGGAAACTTTGCTGACTGCTAACTTCAGTTGCACATTGTGGCCCGTAACATCAGACATATATTTCTCTTAAGCCTGGCCGACAGAATATTTTATTCTTCTGAGTTCGGCAATCAATCACTGTGTGCTGGCTCTTTAATTTTATGTTTGCGAACACATCCCCGGATCGGCTTTGTGATTTGTTGATGGTGTGGGACTTTGCTTGTAAAACTAATGTTTGTTGAGAAAGTTGGCCAAAAAAAATATATAAAAAATAAATATAAAAGGCCAAAAGATAGAAACTTCTCTAATCCATGTCATAATGTGTTCAGAGTTCAAAAAAAAAATCCTCATTGCCTATAAATTTGACAACATAATTGCCTTCAAGGAGAGATTAGATGTGTAGTTTTATTCCCTCCTCATTATTACCCACATAAAATACTCTATTGGATTAAGGCCATGACACTGAAGAGGTTCTAGCCATCAGAAAGATAATTAATTGAGTAAGGTCCAATGGAGCTTTTGGTTCTAAAACTAGTTCATCAACTCTTTTAGTGAAGTTTATTTAGATTTGTTTTAACTCTTAGAAGACTTAGACGTACCACTTTTATACAAGACCACTGTTGACCTTGGTCAAGATTTCCAGGGAGTTAAAACTTACCCAGCGAGGCGGAATCTTTTGTTGTGTTCTGAAAATGAAAAAGGATTTCCATCAGACATCTTGTAAACTGAAGCCAGTGCCTGCAATGGGAGATAAAGATGAATTCCGGCTCTTGAGAAAGCGAGGTAGAAGGATGCGTTTTTAAAGGTGTGAAAGCGTGTATTGTAGCCCGAGAGAAACCAATCCATAAACAGATTCTTTCTTAACATAGTGGCCAACTGTTTCTTGGGATGGAATTTTAAGTAGGAATAAAAAATTAAAAAAATATGAGAGACCTGTAAACTTTGCAACATGGAGCACAGAATGGCGATTGAACCCCGTCAACATCACTTATGCAAAGGAAACTTTCTTATAATTTGTCTCTAACACATGAATTTCTTTTAAAAAATATATTTTATTGATTTTTTATAGAGAGGAAGGGAGAGGGATAGAGAGCTAGAAACGTCGATGTGAGAGAAACATCGACTAGCTGCCTCCTGCACACCTCTACTGGGGATGTGCCCACAACCAAGGTACATGCCCTTGACTGGAATCGAACCCGGGACCTTTCAGTCCCCAGGCCCATGCTCTATCCACTGAGCCAAACCGGTTTCGGCTCTAACACATGAATTTCAATTATTGTGTAAATATGTATATATATATATATATATATATATATATATATATATATATATATATATAAAACTTTTAAAAAATTTTCCCTACTTAACATGTTTGATGAGTATACGAGTGTGAAAATTATCAGTTAATCTTGTTTAGTGTCTTTACAAGCAGACAGTTCAGATCCTCAGTGAGATTATTTTTGACTTAATTCAGCTGTAACTCTAGAAACTAAATGGCAGTTTATTGGTTTACCTGCCTTTTTTTTCTGTTTTTGTTTTGTTTTCAGTGTGTTACAAATGGAATCCAGTTACGGGCCTCAGTCCATGTGGGTTTTGAGTGACAGGTGTCTGCGGATGCCAACACAACAGATTGCTTGTTTCCGTTGGTCTGTCTCATCGTTTCCGCATCAAGGAAACATCCTCGGAGCCAAGTCTCCGGCATTCACCAATCCAGCCTGTGTTCTCTCTGGCCCCTAGAACCTGTCTTCTTAGCCTTTGATGTCTCTCAGAGCCCTTTGGCAGTCTCAAGAAAGCTGTGGTCTCCTTTTCAGAATAATGTTTTCATAATGTATAGGATAAAATACTCAAAAACAGACCCCTTGGGACCCCGCATGGAAATCGTCTGCTGGCTTAGTCTGCTCAGGCTGCTATAACAGAATGCTATAGAACGGAATGACTCGCAGACAACGGGAGTTTATTTCTCACAGTTCCGGAGGCTGCCAAGCCCAAGATAAAGGTGCCAGCAGATTGGGTGTCTGTTGGGAACCTGCTTCCACCCTTCTTCATGGATTCAGCCTCCTATAAGGGCACTAATTCGCACAGGAGGGCCCCACCCTCAAGACTTAATCATCTCTCAAAGACCTCACCTCCCGGTAGCGTCACATTGAAGAGGGTGGGATTTTAATGTATGAATCTTGGGGGGACACAAACGTTTAGACCCTCACACCTTCTTTAGCACACGGTGCAGAAGAAACTAGAGCCAGCCAGCCATTAAATCGGAGGGGAAGAGGTCACCAGAGAAAACTCCTTTATTTCTGTCTCCAGTTCTCTCCCTTACTGACACTAACCAATCCTGGTATACATTTCCTGTAAGTTCAAGGGGAGATTTGAGTGTTCCAGTATAGACCTAGGTATGGGACTGAATGGACGATGTCAATAAAGACATCACTTTTCTCTGTGGAATCATCTTTTTGACTCTTTATTTTTATTTTTAATATATATTTTATTGATTTTTTTTTACAGAGAAGAAGGGAGAGGGATAGTAAGAACATTGATGAGAGAGAAACATAGATCAGCTGCCTCCTGCACACCTCCCACTGGGGATGTGCCCGCAACCAAGGTACATGCCCTTGACCGGAATCGAACCTGGGGTCTTTCAGTCCGCAGGCCAATGCACTGAGCCAAACCAGTTAGGGCATCATTTTGACTCTTGAAGGTGGAGCACATCCCACTTGAATTCTTGTTATTTTATCCATCTCCTGGAGAGCTTTTCTCACAGTTTAATGAGATTTAATTGGCCTTAAAAGTACAAAAACAGGGGGGAAGTAGTGGATGTTTCCTCATTCTATTCTGCACGTTACTCTGCAATCGGTTTGTCACGTAGATTACACCAAGCCAGCGGAAGCAGTGCCTTGAATGAATTTTTCTCCAGATTATCCAGCTGTTGAGTCAACATCACAATCAGTGCCCAAGGCAGCATTGCTTCTGGGATTTTTATAAAGCTTTGGTAGATTTGATTAATAACCACCCTATTGACTGGGAGTGCTAATGCCAGATTATGTAACACTAGAGGCCGGTTGCATGACATTCATATACGAATAGGCCTTCCTTCCCCTGGCTTCACTCCCAGCTGCCCCAGAGCTGGCAAGTCTTCACTTCCTGGCTTCCTGGGAGCCTGCACTTCCCTGCTCTCTGGCTGCCCGGGAGCCAGCACCTCCTCGCTTCTGTCTGGAGCACCACTCCAATAGCTCCCGCCTCTGCCTCCCCTTCCCCTCATAGCAGGCTTCACTCTGCTCCAGGCCTGCATATGCAAATTAACCTCCATCTTTGTTGGTTAATTTGCATACCCACTCTGATTGGCTGTGGTCGTAGCGGAGTGATGGTTAATTTGCATGTTCCTCTTTTATTAGGTAAGATTGTGCATCTGAAAGCACCAACCTGGAAGTGCATTGAGGGAAGATTCACCTGGGTTACTCCTAGGTTGTTGTCTTCCTGCTCTGAAACGTGGCGCCTGGATTCACGTCTTGCTCCTACTCTGCTTCCAACCCTAGACTTTAGGTTTTTTACTCTCCCCACCACCTTCCCATTTTCCCATGGGTCTTTGGCCTTTGTTACATGAGCTCCCGGTACTAACAAAGTTGTTTCAGAGTGTGCTCACCCTCTTTTTAAACTGGGTATCCCTAAGTGCTCACTCACCCAAGCTGTCCTTGGACACAATTTCGAACGAACATCAGAAAACAACAACAACAAAATTTTTTTTAGACTGCAATCCAGGACTTGAATATAGGAGTTATAAACCTGGTTATGTGAGATGATCCCCATTGAAGTAAAAATTCAAGCAAATTTTTGTTGTTTTCATTTTTCTTTTTTTAACTCTGGGAACACAACCATTAGGAGCATCCTTTAAAGAAATAAAACAACAACGAAGTAATGATTCTCACTGATTTTCTTTTGGTCAAAAACATTTTACTGGGGCAAAGTGAGTTTGGATGTATGTCCTGAAGGCTGTGCCCCTGATTCAGACCTTCGTTTGGCTCCTGCCTCTAGTTTATCCTGGCAGATCCCAATGTGAATGGGCAACAGAATGATGACAGATGGGCAGGAAGACAATCGCGCCAGAATTCTAGCCCGCACCCTGCACTTGAATAGCTAATAAGGCATTTATTTTTGCTCAAGAAATGCGCGTGACAATGCTGGACACTAGCCTGTATGTTTGAGTAGACCTATCCCAGTGAACTTAAGCTATATTTATTAAATGGGCAAACTCTGGACATGCAAGTATAATAAATGTAAATTTGTCAGACAAATAATAGCTTCAGAATAATCTCAATAATTGAAGGAGAGACATTCAGGGATGCCACAAACACAGATATTTTTTAACTACATACACACACACACACACACACACACACACACACACACACATATATATATATATATATATATATATATATATTTCAGAGCGGAAGAGATAGAGAAAGAGAACGAGAAACATCAGTGATGTGAGAGAATCATTGATCAGCTGCTTCCTGCACACCCACATTGATGATCAAGCCCACAACCAGGGCATGTGCCCAGACCTGGAATGGAACCGAGACCTCCTGGTTTATAGGTCCACGCTTAAACACTGAACCACACAATTCAGGCTCTTACCTTCTTCTTCTTCTTCTTCTTCTTTTAAAAAATAATTTTTATTGATATTTTACAGAGAGGAAGGGAGAGAGAGAGAGCTAGAAACGTCGATGAGAGAGAAACATCGACCAGCTGCCTCTTGCACACCCCCTACCGGGGATGTGCCCGCAACCAATGTACATGCCCTTGATCGGAATCGAACCCAGGACCCTTCAGTCCGCAGACCGATGCTCTACAACTGAGCCAAACCGGTTTTGGCATCTTACTTTCGTCTTGATGGAGATTTGCAAGGTGAGCCTAAATTGGCTTCAAATTCAGATATTTCCCCCCAAGTAAATCAAAGAGAAGCACATACAAAGCTAGATCCCACTGGGAGAAACGATGAAGGAGGTGCTAGTCTATTATTGCTTTTCCTCTGGGGTATCCCAAGTCCAAAAAAAGAAATGTATGGAAGTTGTATTTCTCATTTTTAAAGCGAATCCACTGTTCCAGTGTAATTACTTGAACAGGCAAGATTTCAGTAATCAGAAAATAGAATGTAAACGAAGGTAGCTGAGAAAGCATTGCCATGGCGGGGGAAAAAAAAATCAATCAAAGAGAGCATAAAAAATGAACTTGTAGAAAACGTGTGCCATGACAATGGATACGTTCGCAGTAGGTGAAATGATTATTGTTTTTCCGAAGACGGAGTATCGTAACATTTGCTGTTCTTTTCGCCATAAATGACTTTTTCTGCCTGCCTGGTTTTGTAATCAGAATCTGCCAGGAAGCTATCTGCGTGCGCCGTCATTAGCATGAAGCAGTAACACATCAGCGTTTGATAACAGAGAAAGCAAAGGCACTCACTTGCTTCTTTACTGAAACTTTGTCATTGAAGTGCAGGACGGACTAAGATGAATCGTGCTTCTCCGAAGTTAGGTGCTTCCACGCACAATTGGGCAACTTTCAATTATAGGAATCTGGGAGCTTACCTGGCGAAGAACTAGTTATTAGCGCTGGCCTCACACGGAGATAAAGCTACATTTTTTTAATCTTAACGTACTGGCAAGTGTGTAAAGCCCCTCTGCTTTTTGAGCTGCTCCAGTTTCTACTTCTCAAGGTCACAGTCAGTGTCACGAGACAGCCAATCTTGGGGGATGCCCAGCTGGTGGCTTCAGGAGGCTCCGGAGGACATGCCAGCCATCTACCCAGGGAGAAGCTAACCCATCGGGTCCCCATCATGATCATACGTCTGCCTCCAAAATGCAAGCTGCTTCTTAGCAGGCTAAAAGCACGCCATTCTTTCTTTCTTTCTTTCTTTCTTTCTTTCTTTCTTTCTTTCTTTCTTTCTTTCTTTCTTTTTATAAAAAATATATTTTATTGATATTTTACAGAGAGGAAGGGAGAGAGATAGAGAGCTAGAAACATCGATGAGAGAGAAACATCTACCAGCTGCCTCTGGCACACCCCCCACCAGGGATGTGCCTGCAACCAAGGTACATGCCCTTGACCAGAATTGAACCTGGGACCTTTCAGTCCGCAGGCTGACGCTCTATCCACTGAGCAATACCAATTTCGGCCACGCCATTCTTTTTAATGTGCCCCCCAAAACTCATTTCTCTCCAGGAGAAGGGGGGGGAGAGAAAGGCTAGATGATCACCATGGAGACTTAGGGAAAGATTTGCAAGTGAAAGGACTAATTTTGAACTGTTTCTCTGGCTCAAGAATCGGTCACCCCTCAATTCAGTAAGGAGAATTTGTCAGGGTGTGACTGAGTAAAAATGTGATGGGAAATGACTATCACTCAGATGGGTCATACCTGCTCTTTGTTTCCATTTGGTCAAAAATAAAGGGTAGATGATTCGTCTGTCATGTGGAACAAAGCTTTACCAAAATCAAGTGAGATCAGAATGGTTTTAGGTTTTACTCTTTTTGTTTTGTTGTTGTTCTCATCACAAGAAACCATTCTGTTAGAGCTTTAGAAATGAATATATATATATATATATATATATATATATATATATATATGTTAAGGTATTATATGTGTACATAGCTTACCATTGCCCCCCCCCACCTCCCATACATGCCCTCCCTCCCCAGAGTTTTGTGTCCACTGGTTGTACTTATATGCATGCACACCAGTCCTTCGGTTGATCTCTTATCTCCCCCAGATCAGCCTACCCTCCCTCATTTGACAGTCTGCTTGTTGCTCCACTGTCACTATATCTTTCTGTTCATCAGTTTATAATGTTCTGTAATATCCATAAATGAGTGAGGTCATGTGGTGTTTCTCTTTCATTGATTGGCTTATTTCAGTCAGCACGATGTTCTCCAATTCCATCCAGGTTGCTGCAAATGATGAGAATTCCTTCTTTTTTATGGCAGCATAGTATTCCATGGTGTAGATGTACCACAGTTTTCTGATCCAATCATCTGCTGACGGGCACCCAGCCTGTTTCCAAATCCTAGCTATTGTACATTGTGCTGCTATGAACATAGGGGTGCATATATCCTTTCTGATTGGTGTTTTTAGTTTCTTAGGATATATTCCTAGTAGGGGGATTACTGGGTCAAATGGGAGTAGAAATGAATATATGTTTAAATCTGAAAGACTGGAGGAATAGTCGTTATAAGGCTGGGTCTCTCAGGTGATCATCAGATTGAACATTAGCAGGCTAACAGGATACAATGTGATTCAGAGGACAGATGAAATAAGAGGAAAATTCCCCACGTGAAAGTGTAGATGCAATGAATAATTTAAGGGCTCAAGCCCAACCAGTGTGGCTCAGTGGTTGAGCATCAACCTGTGAACCAAGAGGTCATGGTTCGATTCCAGGTCACGACACATGCCCGGGTTGCAGGCTAGATCCCCAATAGGGGGTGGGCAGGAAGCAGCCAATCAATAATTCTCTCCCATCATTGATGTTTCTATCCCTCTCTCCCTCCCCCTTCCACACTGAGATCAATAAAAATATATTTAAAAATGTAGGTGTTCAATAATTATTTTCTGAATAAATAAATGAATGAAAGCAATTCAGATTGTATGCTAACTTAAACATTTCACATGGGATTGGTAAAAAAAAAAGCTAAATACAGCATTTCTTAGTAAAAAAAATCATAATTTAAAATTTCATGTCCCCAAATTTCTGTTCTTGGTATTTTATTTTTCTTAGTACCATGTTGTAGCTTTACTAATCCCACTTACTCTTTTAAATCAGCTTGGCTTATAAGTTAGCATCTCCGACTAGCAGCAAGTAATGCTAAATTAGTTGTGGCTACTTGTAATTCCAAGGGCAGAGAGAAAGGAATGATTTTAAAATACAGCACACAGACTTTCTCAGACAGGGTAAATTCCCCCAATGAGGGGCTTATTTTCTGTTATAACATTTTATCTTTTTTTCTGTACGTATGAGAGAAAGTGATGGAGCCTTTAACATAGGGGCACCCAGCATTGATTTCATGGCGATATTTAACTTTACGGTTGGCTTTTATAAAGATGGATGTCGAAGAAGGCTGCTTTATAGAAAATTCTGATGAACTGTCACATTCTCTGCTACTTGGCAAAGCACTTTCTTAATATGCTCATTATTTTCCTTGATGTGAAAAGACGCCCCATGGCAACCAGCGGGGCGTTTTCCCACGGCCACATCTGAGCAGCGCCCTGCAATTAGTTCACAGGCAGACATTTTATCAAGGTGCTAAACAGAGCCCTTTCTACGTGAACGCTTTATTTTCTCTTCTGTTGCACTTCCTGCAACATGCAGTCTCCTAAATGTGAGCCATGGGGATCGGTTCCCAAAAAAGCTTGACTTCTTTCCTCCTTTGTCTAAGATTTTCAGAAACGGGTCCATTTGATATTAAAATACATTCTCATGAAAAAAAAAATTAAATATGTTTTTTTTCCCTAGAGGCCCAGTGCACAAAATTCGTGCAAAGGGCTCAGCCCTCGAAACCCTGGCTTCGTCCAGAAGGCTGTTCGGCTGTCCGGTCTAATTGGCATATGATGCTTTTATTATTATAGAGTGATTTCAGAGAAGAAGGGAGAGGGAGAGATAAATAGAAACATCAGTGATGAGGGAGAATCACTGATTGGCTTTGCATCCTGGGGATCGAACCCACACTGGGGATCCAGCCCACAACCTGGGCATGTGCCCTGACCGGGAATTGAACTGTGACCTCCTGGCTCATAGGTCAACACAACCACTGTGCCATGCCAGCAGGCCATTCTCATGAAATGTGAGATGTCTCGGGGACAGAGCATTTGTTTTTCCCCTGTGAAAATGTGTGGTCTGTGTGGGAAGACGTGTCAGCGTTATTTCAGAGAGCGTCTCTCTGGGTGACATACATACGCCAATTAGCCAGAGGAATTCATTCTGTTCTGGATGCTTCCAGGGCTCATTTATAAGCTTGAGGATCTGATAGCCCATTTCTAACTAGGTCGCTGGTAGCCTAGCAATGTCACTCTCACCCTTACAAGACAAACGATTTGGATAAACACTGCGTCCGAAGCTTCGGAAGTAATGCAAAAGAACACCAATGGCCTTGATTTTATATATATATATGCTTTAAATTATATTCTGTGATCGAGATGCCTAGGAAACATAAACACTCCCATGAGCAGAGTAGCAATTGAAACTAGTTTAAGGCCCTACAATTGTGTTCATCTTCGAAAACGTTCACATCCCCGTAATAATGACTGTTTGTACTCAGAATACATCTTTCACCTCAGGTTGTCAAACTACAATCTTCCGTCTGAATGGTGGGGTGGATAAGTACTATATTCACTTGCTAAGTGTTTACGCCAAAGCCGAGACAGAATGCAGAGGCAGCCGGTTGAAAAGATGAGAGGGATCCATCAGAAACCGGTGCCCGTCGGCCACGTGGCGAATGTAGATGATTTTGCTTCTTATATCTAAGTGTCATAGGTTTGACTGAACTGACGTTGGATTTGAGGTTTTAGCCGATGGCTATATTCATGTGATGATGCTGTTTTGAGGACTTGGCTGACCCCTAATACCAATAGCCACACCACAGAGACCTAGGTGGAGACAGTCCAAATTGGTCATGCTGGTCTCCTGTATAGATAAACACAAGACTCGTGTTTTGGTTCAGTCCAGGATCAGACAGACTGTCCTTAGAATGTCTCTACTATTCTTTGGAGAGACACGGTTTTGCTAAACGGTTATAGCATTTCATTTCATGCATATTGTTTCAGTGGGCTAATTGTGCAGAAGTGTTGTTTGGCATTTCCTTTCTAAAAATTACTAAAATGTACATCTTGTTTATTTAAGTCTATCTGAAATACTTTTCAACATGAACTGTATTCTCACAAACACAGAATAGGTAGATGCTATTATCATTATTATTATTATTATTTTATCTTACGAATGAGGAAACCAAGGCACAGAGCGGTGACTTTGCCCTTTAATAACTGCTGAAGCCATGATTCTAACCTAGACAGTGTGAGTCCTGGGTTACGAGGGGTGGTTTTGGTAAGGAAGCATCAAAGAACAAAATACTCACAGCAGGACAAACGGTGCATAATTGCGCTTATATGAGGTTTCTAAAATAGCCCAGTGCATGAATCAGAGCACAGAATGGTGCTTACCATGGGTGTGGGGAGAAGGAAATGGAGTCTCTTCAAAGGATGTAAAGTTTGTTACACAAAATGAGTAAGTTTCTAGAATTCTCTTATTGTTAATGATATTGTACTTTGCACTTACAAATTTTATATATATAATTGATTTTCTATAGAGAGGAAGGGAGAAGGATAGAGAGCTAAAAACATCAATGAGAGAGAAACATCGACCAGCTGCCTCCTGCACACCTCCCACTGGGGATGTGCCAGCAACCAAGGTACTTGCCCCTGACTGGAATCAAACCCGGTACCTTTCAGTCTGCAGGCCGAGGCTCTATCCACTGAGCCAAACCAGATAGGGCTGCACTTACTAATTTGTTAAGATCTCATGTTAAGTGGTCTTATCTCGATAAAAAACAAACATAATGAATTCTATTGCTATCCTAAAAAATAGTTCTCAATTTGTTTTTAGATTTTTGTTTATAGGCAGAAAAGTTAACATTAAATGTATTATTTGGCTGTCACCTTTCCAAAAAATTAAAAATAAGCCATCTAAATAAACAAAGACATATTTTACTTTTACTTATTAAGAAATTCTTTTAATTCTAAAAGTTAGATCCCAAGAGGTCATTTTTTTTGGGGGGGGGGTGGTTAGAGAATAAAGCCATGTGGATTAGATATTATCAGTTACCTAAAAAGAAATATCTATCATAGCTTTCAAGATTAAAAGAGTTAAGAAGAAAAAAAAAGAAGGAATTTGAGGAAAAAATAAAGGGCAGAGTCAGGGAACTAACATATTTTATCGTCTTGTATTTGTCAAGTTCTTCATATGTACATTTTGATTTAATCTTTGATAAAATATTTTAAAGGAAGTGTAGCATTCTGTTTACAAAATAGCAGACATGAGCCGCAGGGAGATGAGATGCATCATCTTAGCTCACCAGGCTAGGCTGTGACAAAGCCGGGACTTGAATCTGCTTGCCAAAGCCCACAATGGTTCCATCCACATCCCTCCAATATAAGGACAACATCCTTGTAACTTCATTACCAGAGATAAAGTCTTTTGGGGAACTACATTTACCGGAAGATTTATCTCATTGATCTTTGTGTACGTTGTGACGGATATAAAAGTGGACAATGCCTTTGGCTCGTCTTTTGTAAAAACTATTATGTGACGATCAAAATGGATGATTCTTATATCTCACCCTTACACATGCCATGAAATTAAATTACTGAGTCAAGAAACATCTACCAGAGGGGTTAGTGTAGGATAGTAGTCTGCAAACTTCAGCTCTTGAGCCACGGTTTGCCATTCTGTTGACTCATGAGTTTGCCGACCCCTGGGACAGGGGCTTAATCACAAGAAACAACAAGAGCTTGTAATTATTGGAATCTAGAATCTAGGTCAGCGGTCAGCAAACTCATTAGTCAACAGAGTGGCAAACCGCGGCTCTCGAGCCGCATGTGGCTAGCAAGCCACAGTTTGCCGACCACTGGTGTAGGAGAAAGGGACATGGGGAAACCATAAAGAATGAAATTCATATGGAATGATCAGAGGAGCATTGAGGATCTGGATGTCAAAGGATGGGTGAGACTTAAATGACCAGATTGCTCAAGGAAAGAATTCAAGGCATCAGAAAAGGAATAAACAGATCTGAAGGGATAGGAAAATGTTGATATAATATAGAAATGTCATTGGTTATCACCACTTTTGAACATACTTATTTTCTACCATTTACTTATGATGTGTGATCTCTAATTCTCACAACTTTCCTGAATAGACAAGTATCATTACCACCATTTTAGAGAAGAGGAAACAAGAGACTCAGAAATATTAGTAAATAAATCCAGAAGGAAGTAATGAATTATCAGAACATAGCAACTGATAAGCCATCGTAATGTGGAGTGACTGGGGCAGAGAAGTGTAATAATTATCGTAATTACTTTGCTCTCAGTATTTAGAGCATGGTGGATTCACTTTCTTATTTAAACCATTTCTTTGAAGGGGAGTATGATGATAACCACTGACGTACACGTTAAAAGGAAAAGCAAAACTGAGTCTCAGAGAAAATTAAATTGCTCAATGCCATATAGCTACTAGTGTTGACCTTTTGAAGCTGTAATAATTTTTTTTTGCATATTTGCTTATATGCATTTTCCGGGGAAAAGGTGGGTAGCTTGCATTACCTTCTCAAAGGAAGTTCATGATGTAAAAAGAAGTTAAGAATCACTGTGTAGCTGAATCCGGTTTGGCTCAGTGGATAGAGAGTCGGCCTGCAGACTGAAAGGTTCCAGGTTCGATTCTGGTCAAGGGCATGTACCTTGGTTGCGGGCACATTCCCAGTAGGGGTTGTGCAAGAGGCAGCTGATCGATGCTTCTCTCTCATGGATGTTTCTAACTCACTATCCCTCTCTCTTCCTCTATGTAAAAAAATCAATAAAATATATATTTTTAAAAAAGAATCAAGAATCACTGTGTGGGTAAGAGGAGGTCCTTGCACAGACACTGCTGCTGCTACGCAGAGGGAGGAGAAGCAACTTAAGGCATTATTTGATGTGCTGTTGCATCAAGTGGCTGATCTGGAGAACTAACTCACAGGGGAGTTTCATTTACAAATTAGAGAACGACTATGACCGGCTGACCTTGCCCTCCGTCCTGGACAGCTTTGCTCTTGGGACAGTTGAACTCTCCAAACAAGGTCTGGAACAGCCGTGGGCAAACTACGGCCCGCGGGCCGAATCCGGCCTGTCCGGCTGTTCTATCCGGCCCGCGGAGCCGAAAGAGCAGAGGGTTCTCTTGATCTCCCTTCCTCTCCTTCCCCAGCAGCCCAAGAGGAGAGTGCCAGCATGGTCAGGTTGCTTTTGTTCCGGCCCTCCGGTCCAGTGTAAGAACCCATGGTGGCCCTTGAGTCAAAAAGTTTGCCCACCCCTGGTCTGGAAGCATGAAAAGACATCACTGTCCTGGAACCAGGTCATCATCCCGCTGGTGTTGTCCCCAGACCGTGATGAAGATCTCACGTGACAGACTGAAGGATGAGTATCTGTGTTCAGCCATGAAGTAGCCTCTGACCATCTGAGAACCATGCCTGACCCTGCGGTTGAAGAATAAGAGAAGCATCTGACAGCAGTTGCTGCCTGCATCGGTGCTGATGTAGCTCAGAAGCAGACCCAGAGCCTAAGTGAAATGTGCTCCAACCTTTTGGAGAAAATCAGCAAAGAGGAACGAGAATCAGAGAGTGGAGTTCTCTGGCCAACACTTGGACCTTTAACCCCTCAGACACCAGCGCCTTGGCGGCAGCTGTTGCCTTTGGAAAAGCTCTGTCTAATTGGGGACCTTCAGGCAGCCGGGCCTGCCAGGAACTGGAACAATCCTTGCAGAAGCCTCAGGATGACAGCAGGTGCAGAGAACAGGTGCGTCGAGCCAGCAGCAGCCAATTCCCAGTGGGGTGCACATGGCGCAGGCAGGTCAACGGGGGAAGATGCCAAGTGGAATGAAAACCAGCATCCAGTCAGCTTCAGTGCATCCCTATCAGCGCTGAGGTGGCCAGCGACCTCTACACTCTTTGTAAAGCTGGGCAGTGAAATTGCCTTTTGCCCACATGGGCCTAGATGGGTACAGTAAAAGGACATGGGCTTTCAGCAACAGACTAATCCCAGCTTTGCCACCGACTGACTGTGTGACCGTGGGCAAGTGACCTGATTTTAAAAAAAATATATATTTTATTGATATTTTTACAGAGAGGGAGGGAGAGAGATAGAGAGCTAGAAACATCAATGAGAGAGAAACATCCCCTACTGGGGATGTGCCCGCAACCAATGTACATGCCCTTGACCGGAATCGAACCTGGAACCTTTCAGTCCGCAGACCAACACTCTACCACTGAGCCATACCGGTTTTGGCAAGTGACCTGATTTTTCTGAGCCTGTTTTCTTATTTGTAAACGGTAATACTTTCTACGTCATAAGGTGGCTGTGAGGACTAAATGAAAGAAAATGAAGGGAAAACACTTAGCACATATGAAATCATTGGTATTCAATAGATGATAGTTTCTACAGCCAAAAAGCAAAACAAAAAGAATCACTGTATTACCGCACTGCTATAAAAAAAAGATGGAACTTTTAGCGTTTGCAACAGCATGGATGGACCTGGAGAGCATTGTGCTAAGCGAAATAAGCCAGCCGGAGAAAGATAAATATCACATGATCTCCTTTTTGTGTGGGATATAATGAACAAAATAAACTGATGAACAAAAATAGATCTAGAGACTAAGAAACACTGAGCAGACCATCCAACCTCAGAGAGAAGGCAGGGGGGTGGAGGGAAGTAAGAGATCAACCAAAGGACTTGTGTGCATGTGTATTAAAACTAAAAGAAGGGCCCAAACCGGTTTTGCTCAGTGGTTAGAGCGTTGGCCTATGGACTGAAAGGTCCCAGGTTGGATTCCAGTCAAGGGCATGTATCTTGGTTGCGGGCACATTCCTAGTGGGGGGTGTGCAGGAGGCAGCCGATTGATGTTTCTCTCTCATCAATGTTTCTAACTCTCTCTCCTTCTCCCTTACTCTCTGTAGAAGATCAATAATATATATATATATATTTTTTTTTTAAAAGCACAATTTTTATCATTTAAACTAATTCAGATCAATGGATCTCGATTCATTTCAGGGCCACGATTTGCATGCAGGTCGGTTACTATCACCACATTTTTTTGTTGTTGACAATTTCAGGTGTAGAGAGAGGCTCGGTAACTCGCTCCAACACTCTCGGCAAGAGGGCTCTCTCTGTGTGTTCTGCAAATGCTCGTTGCGGGCTCATGCCCTGTGACTGAGTCTGTGGAGAGATTAAGCTCAAAGCTACCCCTGTGTCCCCCAAACAAAGCCTTCTTCAGAGAGTGCCTGCGTGACCCCCCCCCCTCTGCAGTCTGTCCCACCCGGGACGGGGGGGATTGTGTGATATTGCAGACAGCAGCAGCTTCCAGTGCTATATGAAAGCGCACGTCACCTTTTGTTCCCGGCCTTGTTTTTCAGTCATTGTGTTTCACTCCAAAAAGCAGAAGAGGAATTGCATCATGCAGAGCCAGGCCCGCGGCAAAGGGGAACCCCACAGGCATCACTTGACCTGGGGGACTGGTCCATTGGCAGCGATGTCGGGGGACTAGGATGAGAAAGGCCCTCTCAGGAGACCTGGCAGCACTCAGCTCCCCGAAAAGGGGGGGGACCACACAAGCCCCCAAATGACTCCGCCGAAATCCTCATGGAGCTTTGAAGAGAAATACAAAAGTGGAGCCCCAGCCAAAACCGGTTTGGCTCAGTGGATGGAGGGTCGGCCTGCGGAGTCAAGGGTTCCAGGTTCGATTCCGGTCAAGGGCATATACCTTGGTTGCGGGCACATCCCTAGTGGGGGGGTGTGCAGGAGGCAGCTGGTCGATGCTTCTCTCTCATTGATGTTTCTAGCTCTCTATCCCTCTCCCTTCCTCTCTGTAAAAAAAAATCAATAAATAAAATATATTAAAAATAAAACAAAAACAAAATTGGAGCCCACTCCGTTAGCACAAAGCAAGTGGTCAAGTCTGGAGTCGAAACCCTGCCATCCACTGCCACGGAAGGGAATCACATGTAGAGTGTCCACGGTCCGCTCAAGTATGTCATTGACTGCACGGTCACATGTCCCTGAACAGACCCACACAACGGGCCAGGGGAGGCCGTGATCTGTCAGGACAGCTTCCTTTATTCACATGATTAAGTCCTTTTCCATTTTATTGACGCTCTGATGAAGATTGGGGGATGGGGGGGGAGGGCAGGGCAGTTGAAAGTCTACCTGTGGGTGTCCAATGAGAGACTTTTGTGAAGATTGCATCATCCAAACTGGGCCATGCTAGCAAGAGTCTGGGTTGAATGGGTAATAGATCAGAAGCCGTTAGTATTTGGGAAGAGGTGTGTGTGTGTGGGGGGGATTTGATGGAAGCACCTTGCCATTTTCATAGTTAAAAGCTGTGTAATTTTAAAATTGTTTTTCTAGCCAAAATTGGTTTGGCTCAGTGGATAGGGCTTCAGCCTGTGGACTGAAAGGTCCCAGGTTCGATTCCGGTCAGGGGCATGTACCTTGGTTGTGGGCACATCCCCAGTAGGGGGTGTGCAAGAAGCAGCTGGTCGATGTTTCTCTCTCATTGATGTTTCTAACTCTCTATCCCTCTCTCTTCCTCTCTGTAAAAAAGCAAATATATATATATATATATATATATATATATATATATATATATATATTAATTGCTTTTCTACCTTCCCTACTTCTCAAGGCTCCCCTCCACTCCCCATCCCCACTGCCCCATTCCAATTTCCCAGGCTCTGATGGTATCTGAGGTTTTCATTCTGGCTCCTTATCCCCACCCATACCCTTCTGGAATGATTTCTTCCAGCTTTCTCTGCCTCCCCTGGGAGAGATTGGGCTTTGAGTGAGAGGCAATAAGTGTGTATTGGAGACCAAAAATAGCTATTCAGGAAGCAAGGGTTCAGGCAGAAACCCAAAGAGTGTTCTGATTATGGGGAGAAGGCAATGGGCTTTTATGAGTAAGGGAAGGGGAAAATACGGGAATAGAAGCAAGGGATATCTATTGGTGGCAGGAAGCTGAGTCTTTCTTGAGCTACGCATGCCTGGTATTGATTCTGAAGAGTGCCTGCCATGATGGGCCTCCTAGTCCCGAGGTCTGCTTTCCAATTGGCTCAGCAGACACGGCTTTGGAAGACAGTGTTGCTCTGGCTCAGTCCACAGGTTATGTTTCCAAGTTCAAATATTGCAACGGTTCCAGGAGTAAGATATTCGATGTGGTTCCTCTGGATTGTGTGCCCTGACAATATTTAACTTTTTTTTTTTTTTTTTTTTTTTTTTTAGAAATTGATTTGAGAGAGAGAGAAAGAGGTGTTTCTTCTTCTTTTTAAAAAATATATTTTATTAATTTTTAAAATATATTTTTTATTGATTTTTCACAGAGAGGAAGGGAGAGGGATAGAAAGTTAGAAACATTGATGAGAGAGAAACGTCAATCAGCTGCCTCCTGCACACCCCCCACTTGGGATGTGCCTGCAACCAAGGTACATGCCCTTGACCGGAATTGAACCTGGGACCTTTTAGTCCGTAGGCCGACACTCTATCCACTAAGCCAAACCAGTTTCGGTGATAGGTGTTTCTTATTCTACTTATGCATTCATTGGTTGATTTTTTAAAATGTATTTTATTTATTTATTTTTTTCAGAGAGGAAGGAAGAGGGAGAGAGAGTTAGAAACACTGATGAGAGAGAGAAACATCCATCAGCTGCCTCCTGCACACCTCCCACTGGAAATGTGCCCACAACCATGGTACATGCCCCAGACTGGAATCGAACCTGGGACCCTTGAGTCTGCAGGCCAACGCTCTATCCACTGAGCCAAACTGGTTCGGGCCATTGTTTGATTCTTGTGTGTGCGCCCTGACCAAGAATTGAACTTGCAACCTTGGCATATCAGGACGATGCTCTAACCCACTAAGCTACCTGGCCAGGGGCTGACCTGGCTATTTTAAAATGACTCCACTGATGCCAATTTTTCATGGCTTCAAAAATCAGTCAAATCATCCAGATCTGGTTAGAAACACATGCTCTCCTATCGGCCTACACTTAGAATTTGAGCAAGTAACATAATGAATGTCTGAGAGATAAAATAATAGTCCCTACCTTGAAGTTTATTTTGAGAGTTAGTTAGACTATAGATCAAAAGCTTAGCACAATATATGGAACATATTAGGGCGTCGGTTAGCATTAGACAACGATGATGACAAGATTTGCCCACAATTCGGCTGATTCCATTTCAGAAGGCACATAAACCAGTTGGGCAAATTGATACTGGAACTCTGAATGATTCATTTCCAAGGGGATTTGGTACTTAAGGAATGAAAAAGATTAATTCCCTGTGTTTTTAAGAACACGCAGGAGTGTTTTTAACATCGGGACGAAAGCAAAGTGACACCACGTAGGTTCCAACTACTTTTAATGTAGATAAATTCTAAGCATCTAAAATATTTAATGGTAAATCTGGCTCTGGTTAGAGTTCTCTCTCTCTCAGAAGCAAGTGCAAAAGACTCCACTGAGAGATATTTTAGAATTAAATGTGGTAGATAACACTAAATTTATGTAAATGGAAAAACTCTAGTTGATAAACTCTCTCCATATATATATATTCACATCCTGGAAAACATAAAACCGCGCGGCGAGATTGTGTAGTCTGCTCTTCACCACAATGCTAACAGATGCTTTTACTCTGATTTCCATCAGCTTTGATAAATCTCCACGGTGGAACTAAAATACAGCGGGGTAACGTTTCCAGGGGGGGCTGGAGGGGTGTCGGGCCATGAGAATATTGGGTTTATATAGAAAGAAATACAGAGGGTGATTAGGGAGGAAAAAGGGGAGGCATCTGTAATACTTTTTAATAATAAAGTTTAAAAAAATCTATTTGCAAATGGTTCATAGTGAATGGATATATATATATATATATATATATATATATATATATATATTACTAAACAGGAAAGAATGAGTGATAATAATTATATATCCTGCCTCCCTCCTTCTCTCCCTCTTTTCATCTTTTCCTCCCCTCTCCCTCTCTCCTTCCCTCTCTTCTTATATATGACCTGTGTGGTTTTTTCTTCTCTCTCCATAACTCACCCCTCACTGCTCCCCCCCGCCGGCCTGGTCGCCCCCAACTGACCCCCCCCCCCCAACTGGCCTGGTCACCCTCTTTTTACCCCAGGATTCAGAAAGCTCACAATATAGAGGTCTACTTCCATCCATGGTGCTAAGCATTCAGTCTGGCAACTGGTGTCTGCCAAAGTTCCTCAAAACTATTTCTCTGACAAGGTCTTCCCTTTAGTTTCCCCTTCCTGTCTTTCCAGAATTTCTTATAGGGGTTCTACATGGTGTTCCCCTCCCCCACTCATTTATTCCCCCTTTGTCTTTGATGTTCTGCACTTCTTTCTGGGAGGTTGCCTCAACGTTAGCGCTCCTGTATCCTAACAGAATTTCTCATTCTGCTCTGATGATCTTAAATTGCGAGAGCTTTTTCTTGTTCTCTTAAGGTTTCTGTCTTTATACCCCCCAGTCCTTATCACCCCTTATCTCACGGACAGTGCTAATAATAATAATAATAATAAATATCCTTCCTTTTGAAGATAATGCATTTTTCCTCTAAGATACATCTCTTTATTTTGTTTGTTTGCTTGTTTGATCGGAATTGTCTGTATTTTACATGATATAGGCTTTCTTATGATGTTTTATCCTACTCTGTTGTCTTCTTATGTTTGAGAGTGGGGAAAGCAGCTTGGAAATTATGTGTATGTATGTATGTATGCATGTATGTATGTATGTGTGGGTGCAGAGGGGGGGTGTTTTCAGTGTGACCATCTTACACAGTATTCTGAATAGACTGGTGTGTGTTTGTTTGTGTGGTAATAACCAATACCAATGTATTTAGGTCTTAAATCTTTCCCCTCCCTCCCTCCTTCCCTCCTTCCCTCCTTCCATCCTTCCCTTTCTCCCTCGCTCTCTCCCTCCCTGGTTATAGTCTCTAAGAAAGTGTTTTTCATATTTTAAAAACATTTTTACTGACGTCAGGAAGGGAGAGGGAGAGATAGAAGCATCAACAATAAGAGAGAGAATCATTGATCAGCTATGGCTGCCTCCTGCACGCCCCCTACTGGGGATGGAGCCCACATCCTGGGCTTGTGCCCTGACAGATAACCAAACCGCCACCTCCTGGTTCATAGGTGGATGCTCAACCACCGAGCCACACCAGCCGGGCTGGAAAGTGTTCTTCTATCCCTGCCTGTAGGCCTCTGCCTCCAGGATTCTGGTGATGCAATGAGGGAAGAGGGCTGGAGCGTCAGCATTTGGGATTCAGTATGCCTACGACCAGTGATTTCCCTGAGTCCCCTTGGTACCCATGTCCCCCGTACGTCTGAAGGTCCTAGTGCAGAGCGCCCGGCTTACCCTCCCCATGAGCCTGGGCGATGTACCTTGTGACCTGTCCTCTCTCAGAAAGGGGAAGCCCCAGCTGGTTGTTTCCTGGCTGCCCTCCCTTGGCCCTCGCTGGCTCTCTCGACCCCCTGAGCTCGGGTTGCCATCTTGGCTGGAAACTCATGGTAGTAACCCTGCTGGAGTCAGCTAGCTGCCCAGCCAGGAAGCCCCCTCATCTCCACGCCCCACTGTAGACACATCTAGAAACCAGCATCTCGGGGGAGTCCCCTAAGCTGAGTCCCTTCATCACCCCCTCCTCTGAGCAAACCCTCAGGTGCCACACATGGTACTGCCAAGGTTACACCTGCAGATTTTCAGGGAGGACGTACCTTCTTCCAAAAACAAATTGCGTCCACAGAAAATCAGCCCTGGGCGTGCTACTGGGACACAAAGTGACGACGCGCCCCCCGCCCCCCCCCCCCGAGTGCCAATTATGAACTGAATATTATGCAGTCTACCCAGCCATAAAATTGGATGTGCACGGCGGCATTCGCCTGTAAAATGGAAATGGTATGCAAGAGTCTGGCACTAAGCGGGACCGGAGGAATGAGCCCAGGGCCCCGGGGGTAACTCAGCCTTCATTAGATCTACCGCCTCCGGGTTGTAGATTCTTCCTTAAGTCGTGGTTGTGATCGCATGGGGAGTTACCTATGACTGATTAACAGCAGCAGCAGCAGCAGAAGAAGAAGAAGAAGAAGAAGAGGAAGAGGAAGAAGAAGAAGACCCCATTCATGGAGGCGTCTGCATGATATGCTGGCATGAGCTATACGTGGTTGGCCATTCATACAAGACAAATGAAACCTCACCGTTTGCAACAGCATGGATGGACCCAGAGCAGGGGTGGGCAAACTTTTCGACTCGAGGGCCACAATGGGTTCTTACACTGGACCGGAGGGCTGGAACAAAAGCAACCTGACCACGCTGGCACTCTCCTCTTGGGCTGCTGGGGAAGGAGCGGAGGGGAGAGCAAGAGAACCCTCCGCTTTTTCGGCTCCACGGGCCGGATAGAACAGCCAAAAGGGCCGGATCTGGCCCGAGGGCCATAGTTTGCCCACGGTTGGCCTAGAGGCTGGATGTGTGTGTAACTTTCTGTAATTTCTCAGTGTTTGTGCCTGGACTGGGCAGGGTCCAGATGAGCAGTTACAGAATAGTACCATGAACAACTGGGAAAATATGCCTTACCAATGAGCATTGTGAGGGAGACGGGCCATTTTAGTGGTTGGCTTAATGGGTGAGTGCCACCAGCCTTTTCACTGGCGTGGAACACTTGAAAGGAGTTGGCATTGTCCTCTTCAGGGGCGAGGTGACATAAATTTTGCCTTGATTAGAAATGACTTTAAATAAATGAATCCACCTCTCCGCATAACCGACTTTCTTGTCTGACAGTAACATAACCGACATTCTTAGGAACACATTTTAATTATAGTAAATATTAATTCTCAGGGTGACAAATGCTCGTGTGTATGTAATGCAAAAATCAAGGTCAATATCAGGAGCTTACACGGAGCGGTACTTGCTCATTTTCTTAGTGTTTCATGATGAATTCTTCATGTTGACCTCTTTTTTTAAAAAATATTTATTTTATTGATATTTTACAGAGAGGAAGGGAGAGAGATAGAGAGCTAGAAACGTCAATGAGAGAAACATCGACCAGCTGCCTCTTGCACACCCCCTACCGGGGATGTGCCCGCAACCAAGGTACATGCCCTTGACCGGAATCGAACCCGGGACCCTTCAGTCCGCAGACCAACGCTCTACCACTGAGCCAAACTGGTTTTGGCATGTTGACCTCTTTTGATGTCTCAATGGGTTATTCTAAGAGCAGAAAAACGAGCTAAGCAAGATTGATTAGATGACAAAATTAAGAAGAAGAAAAGAAAGAAGAGAATGCTGTGTTCACATAGTATTTATATTTTTCACCGATGAGAGAAGCAAACTGAGAAAACACACTCGTTTCTGTTGATTTTCCTCCTTGGGAAGATTGAAGTGCTTTAAAGAAACAGAGCAGTTTTAACAAAGCCATTTCTGAAAAAAAAAACAAAAACCATCTTTGAAATCATGGCCAATCTTTGCAGGTGTGGGTTCAGATAGAGTGAGCCGTGATGAAAATAAATTGATACACTGCGAAAAGCCCAGGCAGGATCATTTATATTCAGCAGGCGTGCAAATACTAATTCAGAGAGAAGATTTCGAGATGAAATGTATGCTGGAGTTTAAAACAATCTAATTACCTCCACTCCCGCATTTCTTAGCAAACCAACTCTTCCTTTGGGGTGAGAGCTGTGAAGGCAGCGTCTTTCGTAGGGATTCTTTCATTAAGAGCTACAGACTTGGCATATTCTGGAGGCCAAAAAAATGATCAAGTTTTCAGAAAGATGGATTCAGTGTGGCCATTTGCTATATCTGTCTCAAAAACCAACATCTTAATTCAGCGATTATATCAATTTCAAATCTTACAGAAAATGATCATATGATGTGACTATCAAACAATAAGATATATTTCATTTATCTCTTATTATATTCGTGTATTATTATATCCTAGTAAAGTGCATTAAAAAATAGGTTTCATTGATTTCAAGAGGAGGGTGAGGGAGAGAGAGAGAAACATCAATGATGAAAGAAAAATCACTCATTGGTTGCTTCCTGCATGCCCCCTCTACTGGAGATTGAGTTTGCAATGCAGGCATATACCCTGACCAGAAATCGAACTATGCCGAAACCGGTTTGGCTCAGTGGTAGAGCGTTGGTCTGTGGACTGAAAGGTCCTGGGTTCGATTCCGGTCAAGGGCATGTGCATTGGTTGCGGGCACATCCCCGGTAGGGGGTGTGCAAGAGGCAGCTGGTTGATGTTTCTCTCTCATCGACGTTTCTAGCTCACTCTCTCTCTCCCTTCCTCTCTGTAAAATATCAATAAAAAATATATTAAAAAAAAAAGAAATCGAACTATGACTTCCTTGTTCATAGGCTGATGCTCAACCACTGAGTCACATGGGCCTGGCAGTAATATACATGTTTAGTTTTCATCTCAATGGAGTTCAACAATGCTATTGTTTGCACATTTGCTAATTCTTTTTTTTAATTAAGATATTATATGTGTACATACCCTACCAATTCCCCCCCCCCCAAACATGCCCTCCCTCCCCATAGTTTTTCCTCCATTGGTTATGCTTATAGACATGTGTACGAGTCCTTTGGTACTTTGCTAATTCTTCAATGTGCCGTGTATTTTGGATGCCCTGTCCTGATAGAAGCACCCGAACAAATGACAGCCAAAGAGAATGATAACTCGTGTCACCATGGCAGGTTTTAACTATCACAATTTTTAACTTTCTTGTCACAGGATCCATGCCTTCCTTTTGCGCAAACATCTAATTGCTCAGGATAATCCGATTTATGCTTCAGGAAGAAAGAGACTATAGAGCATTCTGACTATGCCCATCTTTATTAGACATTCTACTAGCGTCCCTCACAGTTCCTGAATTGTACAAGCTATTGAAGTAGATCTAAGAGCCAACGAGGGCCCTGATTACAAATAACAAGCTTTGCTTTATTTATCTTCCAAATAGCGACACAAATGTTCTTTTTATCCCAGCTTCTTGGAAGACGAACAGCATAATGGGTAGATCAATGGAGTTAACAACAAAGCAAAGAATGCCATCATTGGATTTTTAAAGTTATAGTCCATTCTTATTATTTTAATCTTCTTAGCCACAAAGCAACGTAATATTCTTTCTGCTTCCGATGGTATTACATTTCTTAAAGATTAAAAGGTAAATACTAAAAGATTTACATCCCTAGGGTGAACAACTTTATATTTAAATATATTTGTAAGGTGTTTTCATTGATTTTATTATATTCCAAGAGACATTTTTGAAGCCTAATACATAAGAGTGACAACAAAGTAATGATTGTAAGGGGATAAAAGTACATGCGTTAAAATCCAATTTTAAGAAAATGCGTAAAATGAAAACAGGAAGTCATTATATGAGGATCATATGAGACACACATCTAGAGAGGCTAAATTGGCATCTAATTAAAGATTCAGCAGAGTTTTCAGCTTTGAACTTAAGTAAGAGAATGGCATGATGACTCAAATCTTTCGTCAAACATGAATCTTTTCTTCAGATTCAACGTGTCCCCAACCAAACTATTATTTCCCCTCTCCCCACTTTATCCTGGCCTTCCTCTTATATTTTCTTTATTGATAACTGGCATTGCTATCTATTCAAGTTTCCAAGGTAGTGGAGCAGAACACATCTGGTTCTTTCCTTACATTCATTATTCAATTAATCACTAAGTCTCCTATTTATTTTCCCTTTTTGCTGACTTCATGCTTCAGACCTTCCTCATCTCTCAAAAAATTCATACCCAATTGCTCTTGCCTTAGATGGTAATCTTCCTACAAAGAGGCATTACTAAAATTGTCTTCCAGAATGCAAATCTAATCACGTCCCCCCAGTTATAAAAAGATAATGTCAAACTTCTTAACTTGGGATTTGGACCCAGCCAGTCTCCGCAAACTCAGATCCTCCAGACTCAAGTCTCCGTTCCAGAAACGAATGTCAAGATGCCAAACTACCTGCCATGCCTCCCAGATGGTCCTTATCATTCAGGCTCTCACGCTGGCTCCGATCCCTCCTCCTCTTCTCTTGGCCTCATTTCCCTAAAGCTCCATCCAAGCATTTCCTCTCTGGAAGATCTCCCTTGGATGGCTTTCTTTATCTTGAGTTTATGCATCCCTTTGCTCAGATTACTTAGCGCCCCTCCAGGCCACATTGGTCCATGATCCTCTTCATGGGAATGCAGCAAACAAAACTGCAATCCCAACGAGAGAGGCGTTTGTTGGCGCCCTCTGAATATCTGTGCCCTCCCAGAATTCACCTGTTGAAATCCTAACCCACCAGGTGATGGTATTAGGAGGTGTAGGGTCTTTGGGAGGTGATTAGGTCAAGAGCGTAGAGGCCCAAGGAAGCTCCTTCACCCCATTAGCCATGGGTGAAGTTACAGGGAGAAAATGGCCTTCTCTGAGAAAGTAGACTCTCACCAGAGCCTCTAGTTACTACTAAGTATGAACTGTGGATACCCATGAGAGCAAAAGGTCAGAGGTTAATTCAGTTACTTTTAGGATATTCCAAGAAAATAAAAACAAAGAAAGAAGAGAGAGAGAGAGAGAGAGAGAGAGAGAGAGAGAGAGAGAGAGAGAGAGAGAGGATTTGAGAAAAGTAAAACAAAACCTAAAAACAACAGGACCTGTTAATATGGGTTCACAAACAGAACTGGGTCAATGACATCATGTGATCAGTGTCTTCCAAGGTCACATAAAAATCAGCGTGTATGTCCTTAGGCTTTTCAATAGCTGGAATATTATCTGGTATTCATCATGGCATAATACCTTGAACATCTTTAAGTTTTTATTTATTTATTTATGCCATTAAATCATTTGCCTGAGCAAGGGCAAAGAGCCCCCTTGTACTACTCAAATTATCTGTATTTCCCCTCCCCATCCCCCACCCCCCAAAGGGACCAAGACTTTTTTAAAAACAAAATCAAAATAAATCCTCAGGGGAAAATGACGTTCTTGGATGTCTTGGCAATGCCTTAGAGCGGTCAAAGTTTCTAAACATGCTCTTTCAAACTCATATTGCTCTTGTCATGAATTGTATTAGTTTGCAGCCTTGCACTGGCCTGCAGACTAGACTTTAAGAAGCACCGCCTTAGCTGAAACCGGTTTGGCTCAGTGGATAGAGCGTCAGCCTGTGGACTGAAGGGTCCCAGGTTCGATTCCAGCCAAGGGTATGTAGCTTGGTTGCGGGCATGTCCCCAGTGGGGGGTGTGCAAGAGGCAGCTGATTGCAAGCAAGCCCCCAGTGGGGAGTGTACAAGAGGCAGCTGATCGATGTTTCTAACTCTATCCCTCTCTCTTCCTCTCCATAAAAAATCAATAAAATATATATATTTTTAAATTTAAAAGAAAAGAAGCACCGCCTTAGAAATTATTTTGGGGGCTAATTGTTTTTCTGTGTTGGAGCTTTACTTGTATAAAAACAGGGTGAATGCTAAAGAAAAGTTTCCAACATCTTAAAGCACCTAATTATTCACTTTATATGAAGGTATGCATTTTTTATCACTTTGTTGGCAGACCCAACTAGTATGATCTGACATTGTTAGGAGCGTCCTGCTATCTAGGTAACTGTGTTATGTGACAGAGAACAATTAAATACCTTTTATAGCTTATGTTTACGAACTAATTTGTATGGTGATAGTACATTGTGGCTTACAGTTTGGGGAGACCAACTTTTAATTATAACCAGGGGGGATTCTGATTAAGAAAGGATAATCTTGATGTACTTAGCAAGGATAATAAGTAGTTTCTTATACTATCAGCATAATAGAGAGTGTCCATAACAACACAACACTTCATCTGACAGCTTAGAATGCGTCCATCAGGTTTTCTCACCCTGTTGAAAAGCTCGTAGCGGTGTTATATTATCTCACGTTTGCTGTATTTTTACACAAACAATTCTCTAATTGCTGCATACATTTACATTTTTAAGCTTAATATCAACTTAAACAGCTTCTAAACACTATTGATATTCGGAATGGTGTTTTAATGCACGTCAAGGCAACAAAATGTTTCTTCAGGCTCAGAAAATTATTCACCCACTTATTTCTATATATTTATCATCTCCAACAATTACTGTCAGAGCTATTTAATCTTTGCATTTTTAAAACTCATTCAATCCGACATTAGATACAAGTTATTAAGAGTTCATGCCCTAAAAAAGTAGATTTGAGATAACTCATTCATATATGTATTCATTTAAGATAGTCAATATTTCAATATTTTCATATTTATTGATTTGAGACAGAGAAAGACACACATCAATTTTAAAAATATATATATTTTATTGATTTTTTTACAGAGAGGAAGAAAGAGAAATAGAGAGTTAGAAACATCGATGAGAGAGAATCATCCATCAGCTGCCTCTTGCACATCCCCTACTGGGGATGTGCCCACAACCAAGGTACATGCCCTTGACTGGAATCGAACCTGGGACCTTCCAGTCCACAGGCTGACGCTCTATCCACTGAGCCAAACCAGTCTCGGTGAGACACATCAATTTGTTGTTCCACTTATACATGCATTTATTGGTTCATGGGTGACCTCCTGGCTCATGGGTCTATGCTCAACCACTGAGACACTCTGGCCAGGCTCAAACAATTATTTTTTTTTAAATATATATTTTATTGATATTTTACAGAGAGGAAGGGAGAGAGATAGAGAGCTAGAAATGTCGATGAGAGAGAAACATCGACCAGCTGCCTCTTGCACACCCCCCACTGGGGATGTGCCCGCAACTAAGGTACATGCCCTTGACCGGAATCGAACCTGGGACCCTTCAGTCCGCAGACCGACGCTCTACCACTGAGCCAAACCGGCTTCGGCAGGCTCAAACAATTATTATATAGCTTAATCATTCATTCAAATCCATAGGTTCCCCACTAGGTAGAGAGTCATGTTCTAGCCTCACATTTTCTTTCTAGCATATGTTAACACTAGGACCCCTAGTGGCTGCTGGCTGCCAGCCGGCCTCCCTCCCTGCCCCCAGCTGATCCTGCCCCCTGGGCGAACTCCCAGATGACCTCCTTGTCGAGGAACCAATTTGCATGCTTTTATTATATAGGATGTGCATGGATAAGACTGTGTTTTATTGTGTGTTCACTTCATTCTATTTCCGCACTTACAACTAATCTCTAGAACAGGGACCAATTAACTTGTCTTTGTTGGACTATTCCAGAAACATCTCATAGACGCCTGACAGTTAATTGGTAGTAAACACAAGTTGAGTTATTAGGAGCAATGCCGAAACCGGTTTTGCTCAGTGGATAGAGTGTAGGCCTGCGGCCTGGAAGGTCCCAGGTTCCATTCCGGTCAAGGGCATGTACCTTGGTTGCGGGCACATCCCCAGTAGGGGGTGTGCAAGAGGCAGCTGATCGATGCTTCTCTCTCATGGATGTTTCTAACTCTGTATTCCCTCTCTCTTCCTTTCTGTAAAAAAATCAATAAAATATATTTTTTTTAAAAAGAATCATTAGGAGCAATGTATAGTATACATCTCAGTAAGGTCTTTACGTCTTGCTTTTCCAGCCCCTTTCAAATACCATTTCAAAGGAAGCAGATGTCTTGGTGTATGAGATATTTCGCAGCGTAAGCAATGTCTGCTGGCCAACAACCTTTTGTGGTTTTGCAGAAGTAAAGACTGCCACGATGCGAACCAAGAGATGCTGTGTAGTCAGAGTCAACCGCCGCCACGAGTGGTTGTTGGCAATGATTGAAACGCAGGCAGTGGGGTGGGGAAGCTTTATGGTGCGTGAAGCGAGGGCTCCAGGTGTGCTCTGAGCGGAGGTGGTTGCCATGGGGAAGCTGGAGGCGGACTCACTAGAAAGCAGGGCGTCATCTCCGATTGCTTTGGGGACCCTATTTGGCTTTCTGAGATTGGTCCTGAGACAGAGCAGGGGCAAACACCGAGGAAGCTGGCGGCCACTGGCCAGGTCCTGAGCATTTGGGGCCAATCACCGTAGAGGCTGTGGTCTGGCTTTTTGGACTCAAGGTGGCAGAGATTTGGGGTCAGAGTTTCCTTACCCTGTAGAGTGTGTAGACTTGTATATCCAGCCTCTGCGTGTGAATTGTTAGAACGCTAGGGTGAAATAGCGTTGAAAGATAAAAAATATAAAATTGCATGTTATTTTACACTAAAGAGGGGAAGGTGCTGGGCCCTTCAAGAGGGGGTGATTCAGTGTCTGTCATAGGTACCCCACTGATGATTGAGCGTAGGGGGGTGCAGGTGAAATGTGTGGACAGTGGTAGAAGGTGGGGTGGGGTGCATTTCTTACAATATTCACTATGGGTTTAAGTGATAAACTAAAGGCACATATAAGTTCTTTATATATCTGTTAGGAGGTGCATTAGTCCACATTGTGAGAACACAACCTTATTCTGATCTAACTCTAATTATGGCCGCATCAGCAAGTTTCACACTGCCTCTCCAATTTAGGAGATTTTGCTAGCTGACTTTAGCTGGTTTATCCCAGCGGTGGGCCTACTAATTCACATTAGTCCTGTGTGGAAGAGAAAATTGCACTTAAGTAGAAGAGTGATGTGTTCAAATGATAAATGTTCATGTTCGAAATCCTTCAATTTAGGGATATGAAACGGTGAGGAGCAGAAACATTGGTTCCCCATTTTTTTTTCCTTTGAATTATCATTTTCATCCATCACCTTCAAAACATAAATGGACTCTTTTAGTTCCCACTCAACTATCTCTCCCATATATTTTCTAAGAAGAATGTATGCATGTCGCGCCCGGAGGAAGATGATGTATATGTTATTGTGAAGCAGAACATTTGTTTTTCCAAAAGTCATAGAGGGGAAAAATTATTTCTCTCCCTTGGCAATGAGACTGTTTTATTAAAAGAAAAGTGTCGGGTTCTTTATAGACTTACAAGCATCGTCCAAGACAGTCATATATAGGTTGCTCGAAAACCAGTGACTTAATTAAGCCCAAGACGTAGGGTAATCAGATAGTCCCCATTGGGAGTATGACTAAAACCAGGTAGGAACTTGAAGTGCGTTTTAGGAGTTGCCATGGAAATGTCAGAATAGCTAGTTAGTCCTAAAAAACCCCTATAGCATACCATGCATACGTGGAAGTTACGGTGGAGCAGGGGCTGCTAACCAGAGGAAGTTACTACTCATGGGGATAATGAAAACAACCAGAATATAGTTCGATCAACTTCATGGTGAGGTGTCAGAATAAAATCCATGACTCCCTTCGTTGCTAAGATTATTACATGACCCTGGACCCACATTCTACCTCTAACTCCCATTTCCTGAAACTGGTCACCTTAGGACTCTTGGCCTTGAAATGACAGAGGAGGTCTCAGTTCCTTTATTGCCCTATGTGTAAGCTTACTACAAGTATCACTATCTAAACTAGGAATTTCCTCCCCTTTTTTTGATTATTGTTGTTAATCCTCACTGAAGGATATTTTTCCATTCATTTTTAGAGAGAGTGGAAGGGTGGGGGAGAGACACAGAGAGAACAACATCAATGTGAAAGAGACACATTGAGTGGTTGCCCTCAGCACGCCCCCACCAAGGTCAAGGACAGAACCTGCAACCGAGGTACATCCCCTTGACTGGAATAGAACCCGGGACCCTTCCATCTGCAAGCTGACACTCTACCCACTGAGCCAAACCAGCTAGGGTCTGTTTTTTTGGTTTGTTTGTTTGGTTAGTTTTTGCAACAAAAGCAGCCTCATCAGATCAGTTGATTTTGTAATATCCTCCTTTGGAAGAGGAAAAGTTATACAAATGGATGGCCAGTGGGGTCCCACCATTCTGGAGTTTTTGTATTAGAATCGTAAGTAAAATTGTCCAATCACTCCGTTACATTTGTTTATGCACATTTGCCTATATTACACCTCCATACTGAATTGTATGGTATAGACCAATGGTCGGCAAACTGCAGTTTGGGAGCCACATGCGGCTCCTTGGCCCCTTGAGTGTGGCTCTTCCATAAAATACCACGTGTGGGCATGCACATACGTGAGATTGAAACTTCGTGGCCCATGCGCAGAAGTTGATTTTTGGCTCTCAAAAGAAATTTCAGTCGTTGTACGGTTGACATTTGGCTCTGTTGACGAATGAGTTTGCCGACCACTGTGCCAGGCTTCTTAAGATGAATGCAGTATTTCAGAGATGAGAAAGCAGGGAGAAACCAGATATGTAAATGAATAATTCTTACAGGTGTTTTGCTCACCCCAATTTTTCATTTTGAATGGAATCCTCTTCACCAGACATTTTCTGTAAGCAAACACCAGTGTCTGCTCCTTGTGCTCTGAGCTGTCTTTTCCTGCCAGGAGGAAGAAAGAATATCCATGGAAACTTTTATGCGTTAAGGGAACAAACGCCGGCTTAGAATTCCACCAAGAGCAATATCAAGCAGCTCTCATAACAAAGAAAATTTCATTCTCCGGAATCACCAGTTGTTTTGGGTCCAGGTTAAGGATGATATTAACTAGTCCGGAATTGGCAACCTACATGGGTCGAGTCCAGTTGCTGCTGACTAAACCAGTACTGACCAGCCTTAATGCTGGGACAACTGGGGGAATGGTGCCATTCAGAGAGATAGAAAAGTGAAATTGAAGTATAAAATGACTTAGACTCCACTCTGTCCTTTGCTCACGCTGCTAATTTAAAAGCCTTACATTTTTGATCTTCTCAGGTCAGGAGCAATGCCCCTTAAATGCATCCTTTCTCTGTGTGTCGGGGGCTGGGGTCAGGTGATGAGCGGGGATGCATGATTTAAGCGTATATCACCATGACCTGCAAGAAGCTCAAGATAGAACCATTTTTGCAAAGCAGATTAGCTCCCCCCCGTGAGTGCCCAGCTATGGAGCCCAGAGAGTGTTTGGCTCGCTGTTGGCCAGCTGTCCGGTTCCTGCCAAGCCTGAATTCTCTGGGATGACAGCAGGCATTGTGGTGGCTGCTGTCTGACAAGTGGAAGGGCGAGAGGAGCAAGATGAGGGAAGGAAATGCCATTGCAGTGCAACCCCCAGAGCTTCTCCGCGCAGCACAGGAGTTGAGCCAACACCCAGCAGGTCACAGGCCGGCGGGTCACTGTGTGACCTGAGTGTCACCCATGGGAGCAAGAGGCTCCTGCACTGAAGCTAATTTTGGAAATGTCTCATCTTGGAGCTCACAGCCGTAAGGGCACACCAAGGTCCCACCCAGTGAGTGTCACACAGACATATTTTTTGTTTTGTTTTTAAATCTTTATTGAGTGCTTAATTTGTATAAGCACTATGCTAGGTGCTATGAATACAACGGGTGAGGAAGATTGTAGTCTATGCCCTTATACAATCTTGCATGGTGACAGACATTAGTTGAATTATTGCACGAATAAATACAAAGAAGCTGTCATTCTAATCCTATCTGGTAAAGATGGGATATGCAAATTGACCATCCCTCCATGACAAAGATGGCGGCACCCACAGCCAACAGGGAGGGAATATGCAAATTGATGTGACAAGGCGAGAGGCGGAAGGCGGCTCTGGGCCAGAGCAAAGGCAGTGCCAGGAGCCCGCGGAAGGAAGGCCTATGCTTCCATGAATCTTTTTGCATCAGGCCTCGAGTATTTACATAAGTAAGACAATGGAATTCTAAACATATTTGTGGGAGACAGTCTTACAGATGAATAACAGTATTCTTCAAAGAAAAGCTGCCATGGTAATTTCCAAGGTAAAAGAAAAATAAACATTTCTCATAAAAGAAAAATAAAATGGACTACACATTCAAAGCTTGCAAATAGATTTCAATCTCAGGTCGTAAAAACCTTATAAAAAGGTCAGTGAGTGACCACAACGAGAAAATAACAAGGATCCTGAGCATCCATTCGATGAGAATGAGATAAATCAAATTTGGGTACAAAGAGAGGACGGTACAGTAAAGTAATTGGAGCGGTGCACAGGAAAAGTTACCCAGGAGACACAAACAGATCTAAGTGAGGATAAACATCAACTACACAGATCTTAATAACGCTTCTTGTGGATGCGAGCAGAATCCCAGAAGGGAGTCTGCAAAGTTGAACAATTCATTGGCTGGCGATAGAAGAAAATAAAATGAGAAGACAGCGAGCGAGGGGCCTTAGATGTTATTGTGAAGTTAATGCGCTGTGGAAAGGAGCAGAGAGATCAACAGATCCAGCTCCGCTGTATCAACCAAAGTTCAGAAAAGTGGCTAAGAGAATTTACCGCCCCTTTCTCCTCTTCTGCACACAGAGGAAGCAAGCTGCCCAGAAATCGTTATAGTAGGCTTGACACAGACTTTGAAAATCAGATGAACTGGAAAACATCATTAGCAGCAAAAGGAAAGAAAATATAATTAACCACAGAGAAGACTCGTTTTTCTAAACGGGAGACAAATAAAATGAAAGCTTGGAGACATAGCACGGCCCTTCATGCTGGGGCAGGCGTGAGCGATGCCTTCTTTTGAAACATATGTTTTAAGGAATGTTTTTCTCTTAAAAATTGTTTTTTATTGATTTCAAAGAGGAAGGGGGGAGAGAGAGAAAGAGATAGAAACATCAATGATGACAGAGAATCATTGATTGGCTGCCTCCTCCAAGCCCCTTACCGGGGGTCAAGCTTGCTGGGAATCAAACCTTGGCCTCCTGGTTCATAGGTTGACACTCAACCATGGAGCCCCACCCATCGCCGCTGGGCTAGAACTGTTTTTCTACGTGTCAAGGGGGGTGGTTTGATTAGCTCCATCCTCTATGCCCCCAGTAAATCTTCCTGAACTTGCTCACCATTTATTCTCAGCAGATCATTTTATTTCTCTGACCTGTTTGTTGAGAAAGTGTAGGCCGAATCTTCTCTCCCACTTTGCCCCGCCATGATAGACTTGTATCTACCCACCCTTACCTCCAATTTTCCGGGTTCAGCTGAGGGGAATGGGGGTGTGTTTTGTGCTTTTTACTTTCGCCAGCTCCATCCTCCACCCCGATCTCAGTGTTTTCCATCTTTATTCGATAAAGACTTGGTCAACCAAGATGACCTTAATGTTTTCATCATCTCAGCTATTCCCTCCATTAGGAAATTTAGACCAGGAGACACCCCTCCCACACTTGATGGGAGTGTACTCAGTGTCTGACACCTACTCGCAGGGCCTTGATACGTCTAAATTAAACCCGGCCAGGATCGCTCAGTGGTTGACCGTCAACTTATGAACCAGGAGGTCATATTTTAATTCCTGGTTGGGCCTCGCTCGCTCCCGAGTTGTGATCCGTGCAGGAGGCAGCTGATCGATGATTCTCTGTCATTATTGATGTTTCTATCTTTTCCTCCCTCTCCCTTCCTCTCTGAAATCAATAAAAAATATATTAAAAAAATAAAAGAATAATAGAACTATGAAATAGTAGCACGTGGTCTACCTGAAAAAAATATGGTTGCTATTCTTTTATTTTTTATTTACTTTTTAAATATATATTTTATTGATTTTTTTACAGAGAAGAAAGGAGAGGGAGAGAGAGTTAGAAACATTGATCAGCTGCCTCCTGCACACCCCCCACTGGGGATGTACCTGCAACCAAGGTACATGCCCTTGACCGGAATGGAACCTGGGACCCTTCAGTCCACAGGCTGACGCTCTATCCACTGAGCCACACCAGTTAGGGCTGTGGTTCTTTTAAATTACTGAGATACTAATTTAGAAAAGGGTGAGGGGGGAAAATGAGGAATGAAAATTTGGGATAGCCATTATCCAAATGCTTCTATTTTCTCCGTAGGTTGGGAAGATGTATAGCGGAGCTGTGAGGGAACTTTTGAAGCTTTTCCTGTGCTGAAAAATATCTGTGGGATAAGGACATTCGAATTCTGTCAGAAGGCACACTGCATCTTGTTATTTCTTCAGTATTTAAAAAATGATCCCACTGCTGCTTCAATCCCAGCTAGAGCGAATTTAACGAGAAAACATGGAAGCCTTCACTCTCTTGCTGAAGGGCAGGTCAAAGAAGGTTCTACTAGGATTTCTTCCCAGTATACATTTTAGTTTTTGCAGTGCAACTTCTCCGGATTTCCTCCCCTTTGCAAATTGCAGTTTACCTTGTCAGCTTTTCCTAGATAGCGAGTTAATACTAGCTAGATCACTGATTAGTATTAAGCGAGTTAATACTAACTAGATCAGGTTATGGGTTGACCAATGCTAAGTAATTGGACCGAAAGCTGCGGCTACAGTGATTCATACACAGTTCTGTAACAGCGCATGACAAGATACCCTCCCAGCCCTCGCTCGTTTGGCTCAGTGGATAGAGCATGGGCCTGTGGTCTGAAGGGTCCTGGGTTCCATTCCGGTCAAGGGCACATGCTTGGTTTTCAGGCTCGATCCTCAGTAGGGGGAGTGCAGGAGGCAGCAGATCAATGATTCTTTCTTATCATTGATGCTTCTATTTCTCTCTCCCTCTTCCTTCCTCTTTGACCTCTGTAGAGGGCCTCCTAGGAAGGCACACGGACATTCTTTAAATTGTCAGCTGAGCCTGAGGCACTCGCTGAGTCCATGTACCCTGTAACCCCCTCCCCATCACCACCACCAAGAAGGTGGAGAGTGTTATTCAGTTTCTGACTTACCTTTGTCCAGGTGTCAGGAGGGGCGGGTCTAGATATGTAAATCCAGTAATGCTAGGGCCTAGTTAAGAATGCAAATAAGCTCCTTTGATCCTAAGTTTTGGTGTTACTTCTTGGATTTGGGGGGATATAAAAATAAACCTGTTGCGTGGCTCTGGTGCTCGCTGCCTCTCCATCAGAGAGAATGGCGCCCACCTAGCGCCCAGCTTGATGAGTCTATGTCTGCCTCGTGGTCTCTTTCTTTAATTTCTTAATCCCCAGCTCCTCCACTCAGCGACCAGACTTTTTCCTTTTCTGTGATGGAGATGGACGCTGAAAATAGAGAAACACCACCCTACCCCCTGCAGAAATCAATATAAATATATTTTTTTTAAAGAAAGAAAACACAGCCTTCCATAACATCCACTGAATGTTTTCCATGATCTAGGTCTTCTTCTGAGCACTTGGCATAATGTACCTAATCCTCTCAACCTCCCTTGCAGACAGGTATTATTATTATTAATTATTATTATTTTTGCAACCAAGGAAACAAAAACAGAGTTTTTGTAACTTGGTCACAAAAGTTGAAAGTAGAAAGTGGTTTAGCTCCAGACCCATGTTATTGGATTTCAGAACTCATCCTAAATAAAATACAAGGTGCCAGTACTTTTAAAATTATACTTCCCTTTGTATTATTTAAATATTAATAATATACCTGATATGAAAACTTGTTTCAATTTTGAGGCCTCAAAGGATCCATCCTATCTTTCTTTTCCGTGTTTTCTTTCATAATAACATATTCTCATCTTGGTCCTCATTTTTTTCCTTTTCCGTTATTTCTGCCACAGCACTTTCTAGATGCTGGCTTTTATTCATGTCACAATTTATTGAACTGCGTTTATAAGACCTATTATATGTGTTCATTCTTCTCTTTCAAAAATATCAACTTATTTAACCTTTTGTAACCCATCGAATGGCATGCTTTCATTATTCCCCTTTCACAGATGAGAAAACAGAGGCAGAGAGAGGCCTAGGGACATTGCCAAGGTCACAGAGCTGGGGAAGCTGGGATTTGACCTCCTGCATTTGAGACAGGGTCCAAGGGCCATGCTGCTCATTGGTTATGCTACCTGGGCTTGTCTGCCTTTCAAATAAGTCTTTAATATGGGGCATGATCTCCTAGAGTAAGAATGAAGTCTCTTTTATATGTGTAAATATATTTCAGAGAGGAAGGGAGAGGGAGGTACAGAGACATAGAAACATCAAGGATGGGAATCATTAATCGGCTGCCTCCTGCATGCCCCCTACTGGGTGGGGGTCGAGCCCACAACCCAGGCATGTGCCCTGATTGGAATCGAACCGTGACCTCCTGGTTCAGAGGTTGACACTCACCCACTGAGCCACACTGACTGGGCAAAGGTGTTATATATTGATATTCAACACAGCATCTATGGAAATGGTTGCTAGGGTAAAGGGAAGTCATAATCCAAAGAATTTAGATGTCATTTCTGTTGTAGAAGACATCGTATACCCATTGATTAGAATATATATATATATATATATATATATATATATATATACATTGCGGGTGGTGGTGGTCTGAGGATACATCTCAAGCTAGAAGAAGTAAAACGAAGGAAAGTAAAATGACAAGGTCAGGGTTAGCATATGTGTCTTTGTTGCTGTTGCCGAGAGAGAGAGAAAGAACGACAAAGTGAGTACCTGGCAGGAAGCCCAGACAGAGGAGGCTGACACTGTCTCCTTATTTCACAGCAAACCGAAAATGCTGATGCCAATGAGAGGCCTCTGGCAGGCAGGTAAGCAGAGGGTGCAGACTGCTCCGTGACAGTGGCCCATCGTGGCCCTGCGATCACTTAATATGGTAGCGGGGTCACCCGTGCGAAGCGATGACAAGAAAGACAAGGAAGGGAACATCAAAAGCTTCTCTTTGCTACCTGGAGCTTTTAGGGCCATGATGATTTTAGCCTTTTTTATCACGTTCTTTTAAAAAATGTTATTTTTCCTGATGCCACCTTTGTGCCTCGAGGTGTTAGTATTCCTTGCCCTCTCTTCATGATGACAAGATTCCCGTGGCTTTCTCTACAGCCACCATTAGACGCGCTCTTGAAATTGATGACATGTCCATGGCTCGCTCAACTTTTTCATATTTAGTTTTCACTGCGGTTCCCGCTGCTGTTTTTTCCCCCCCTGGGGCAATGGCCTATGCTTGGGTAAATGATACTGTTAACGAAAAAACCATTGAAACCTGTAAAGGAATTTTTTGTGAGTTTATTTGAGCCAAAAACTGTCGACAATTGCCGGGAAGCAGAACCTCAACGGATTGAGATTATGCTCCGAAGAATGGCGGGTTACATTTCTGTATTTATACATAGAAATCAAAGGAGGGACATAGGTGGGTTACATGAATATTCATTGGTGATGGAGTAAGGAGGCGGGAGAAAGCAAGCCGGTGGGAAAGCCCTGGGATTGGATAAAAAGTAAAATGATGGCTTCTTTTACAGAGCTTCTTTTACAGAGACGGACACAGGATATTCTAACGTAATTAACATATTGCAATTAACTTGATAACAGTCACAATGAGAGAATGTCTCGGGGCCATTTGTTGTGCCCTGAGGGGTCCAGGGTAAGAAGGAAGTTACACAAGTTACCCAGACATCTCACAGATAGGTTATCTTAGAGGCAGGAAGGCAGATGGGCTCAGTAAAGATCAAAGCTGATCTTTGTCTGGGAAAGAGTGGCTTAGAAAATGACTGCCCACTATAACCTGTTTGTAGTTAGATATTTAATTTTCAAACCATCCTTTGTGGTTACTTCAGGTCTCTCAGTCTGCAAGACTGCCACGCAGGCCTTCCCTGAGCTCATCAGGTCAGCAAATGGCTGTTTTCGTTCACACATCCCCCACTTGGTCATTAATCGATCCAAAGGATGCATTGATGACCAACCTTTTGGTTGGATAATGGAGTCCCACGGCGCTAGGAAGGCTCATTCCTAGGATGTCTCAGTGTCAGCATGTCTTTGCTGAACCGGTGGACCACTGGGGATGGGTAAGACCATAACCTTAGATGGCATTTAAGGTCGAATTATATATATAAAAAAGAGGCAGGTAAACAGGAGGCAGTCAGATCCTATATGTCTTTAAAAAATACTCTGGATCATTTCTAATTTTTGAGCCACCATGATCCGAGTCTTTTTGCTGTTTGTCTTACATTTAGCCTTTCTGCATCTGATATAACATTTACATATCATGGACAAAAATAACAATAGTCAACCAATAACAGTGATTAGAAACAGATGTCTAATACTAGACAAGGAAAAGTCTAAGGGGAACAAACATCCCAGCCAACCAAAAACCCTTTACATGCATTATCATAATTTTTATCAAGCTAATTATATGGTTTCCTCCTTCATCTACTGTCATTTGTACCTTATGATGTTTGGCCAGAAGAATTAAGACTCTCTACTATTTCATTATTTAGAAGTTCTAATTTTCTTCTGACTAGTTAGGTCCCAAAAAAATGGCTTCATGGGGAGGATTAAATTCAATTTCCCAATACATTGATTTTTCAGTATCAATATTATCACAGGTTTTATAAATCTCAGGCAAAGTTATTTTGCCTATAATTTCAGTATTACACCATATTCCAGTATTATTTAAAGTAAACTTGGTATTATTACAGTAAAAAAATAGCTTATTATAACAGAAGAGGTTTTTTTTGTTTGTTTGTTTGTTAAACCTTCTCAGCAAAATGTCCCTTTCCCATATACCACATGTTGTTATTCATGGGGATAGATACAATAGGCTAGGACTGGGTGAATTTAGTATTCCATATGGATTGGAGGCATAACCATTCACCTTTCCAATTTTATAAATAGACAGTGAGATGGGTTCACATTGTTTATTATTATTATTATTTTTTTTTTAATACGGCCCATCTACTTCCCTCTGGAAGCGTTCTAGTATTATTAAGGATGGTCCTTACGCCGGCCAGTTGAACTACTGGGAATTTCAAGTTTAGGATTTAACTGGCACCTGGGCTTTTAAAACACAATGTCGTAGAACACATTTTCCATTTAAAATTTTCCAAATTCCTAGGGAACCATATGAGTCCCATAAGTGTCTGGCCTGGGCTCCTATAACCATTACAGTTGGCCAGTTTCATAGCCACTTCAGATTCCATTTGCATTAGCATAGACAATAGACCCAGTTGAGTTAGGGCACAGGCCTGTTCCCAATTGTTGGGTTTGGGCATTAGTTTTTTTGTAGCTTGTTCTATCTATAAAACTAAGGCTTTATTGTCTTTCCATGCTGCTTCCCTCTCTTTGCTTTTTTCCTGAAACAGCATTCCCTCTATATGACCTATTTGAGATAAAAATCCTTTTCTAATATATGATTTTCTTCATTTGCTACGAGTTCAGCTTGTCCCAGAATACCAAGGCCAGCCCCTTCTCTTTCAAGTATTCCCTTTTTCTTCTTTTAGGGAGACCAATGTTGTTGGACCTTCAGAAATGTTGTTGCCATTGGGTAGCTATGGCATGGGAGCAATTAGAGTATACTGAGTGGACCCAAAAATGTTGATTTTCCCAGGCCATAGTTAAATGGGTGGAGGTAACTCCCAAATGGACTAGAGTTTGGGTATTCCATAAGGCTCCTCAAGAGTCTAGGACACAAGGACAGTGGGGGTAATTATAAACATTATCTACCCACCAAGTGATGTCAATAATTTCTGAAATGAGGACCCATTGATTTCTTTCTTATTTCACAGACATCCAACCATAGAGCATGGCTGGTGAGTCCAAGGACATAATATGCTATGATAGATAGGACAGACTGCTACAAGCCTTTTGCCATCACATCCAGGTGTTTTTTTTTTTGTTTTTTTTTTTCTTAGCTATTCATCATCTATCTCTATAACCATACAATATTCATCTAGATTCTACCAGTGGAATTACCAGGGAGATATTCTTGGGGGTGTTTGCCTAAGGTGGGTCCTTCATAATAGAGCCAGAAAACAACAACAACAACCAAAGCTTATAATGATGATAGACCAATGTGTGGCTAACAAAGCATTAACTTCACTATCATACCTGATAATCAGAACATCATTGTGTATTAGGTGGGAAAGATTAGCAGGTATCCAAGTTAAATTTTTCATATCTAATAAAGGAAGATATTGTTTCCACTAGGAAACCATAAGGATAATAAGAATATGAAAATCAATTTACGTACATTCAATCAATAACAATCAGATGATATAAAAGCAAGCAATATCAGTTTGTGAGCATACAGGCCTTGTTGACATCATCTTGGGATAGCTGTCTGCCTCTGTGATCAGCGACTTCTCATCCTCGAAAGTTCTCAGTTGTTTCTTGTCCTTAAAAAGTCTTTGATCTCTGCCACAGACAGAGATGGTATCAGAGATGGGAGTAGGTGTCTATTCACAGACAGGTGCCTTTTTAAAACGAGAAATGTGAATCCATGAGCTAACTCCTTTAAGTTTAGCTGCACACGGGTTAGTTAGTAATACCTGGTAAGGTCCGTCTCCAACGAGGTTGGAGAGAGTTTATTTGATGTCTTTTCCAATACCCCAAATCTCCTGGTGTTAAGCCGTGATCTTTGAAATCTTCGTCTCCCAGGAGTGCACTATGAAATGAATCTGTTACCAATTTGTTAGTTTCTACAATGCAGAATATCTGCACTTTACTTTTCCCTATATTTGGGAAACAAGAGATTTTAAAGTCAACAATATTTTAAACAGAATTATAAGAATACTTAACCTCAATTCATTTAGTCCCATAGTTGTTTTTGTTTATCCTGATTATTGACCAGTAGTTTCTGTATTCAGTTATTCCTTAAAATTCTCTAAATCTTCATCCAGTTCAAAATATGACCTGCTTAGAAGCCTGCAAGTTAGAATAAGTCCGAGTCCTTCTCATGAATTTTTCTAGACACATATATATACCTATAAATGCATCAGAATAAAGCTGTCCACAAATGACAAAAAAATTTAAAGTGGCACGGTTACGGATTTGATTAAAAACTTTGCATTTCTATAAAATATAACATTTCAAGATAACAATCTATTTGTTAAGTAATAGTCCCTGTAATATTATATAGAGAATAACATAAATTTGTATACCTTTAGATTCAATTATAATATCAACATATAAAGAATAATATATATTTTTAAATCAGGCACATAACTTATTGCAAGCAGTGTTTTGAGTATTGAAAATAATTAATAAACTCCCAATATGTGAAACTCAAATACCCAGAGTATCAATGGTAGAAACCCCCACAGGGAATCATGACGCTTGGCTTGCCAGTGTTCCTGGCTGGACACATGCTACTCAAGGTTCCCGTTTAAATTTGACTGAGAATCTTTGCAAGTTCCTTCTGAAGCAGAGTGCTTTAACAATGCACGTGACCTGTTTTTTTTTTTCTTCTTCTTGATTGGAGTACAGCCACATAGTCTTTCCCCATTGGCTAATTCAAAGGGAGGGGGTGGCCCTTGCTCTTTCTATGGGAGCAGCCAAGCCATGCGGTCATGGCGGCTACCCGAGTTACAATCCAAAAATGGAGGCCGTCTAAACTGTTCTTGGACAGAAAAGGTGATTTTGTCTATTCTCACAATAAATAAGGAAAGAGCAAAAACCAAAATTTCTAAAAGATAGACAGGCACAATTATATTGCAGACAAACAGACAGAAATCTCACTATTTCTGGAGGCTGAACCCTGAGAGGGAGAGCAAGAAGAGCCCCCAAGATAAAGAATTCTTGGCAGCTGCTGGGACATTCTTGCAACCTCTCTCAAGCTTTCAACCCCACCACGCACAACTAAGCTTCCCCAGAGTGGGACTTTTCTCTTCTTTCAACAAATTAAACAACAACAAAGAGACACAAAACATCAACACTCTTACACAAGCGCACAGAACACACTAAAAGTTTACACCAGAGAATGTCCAGCATTCAAGTTTCCAAAGCAATGTCTTTTGTACCTAGTTCGGGAATTGCCCCTCTCTAGAATTTCAATATATTCCCAATGGACTATTCAAAAAAGGGTTGGGGTCTTTTCTTGTTGCCTCTAAACCAGAGGCCTGCTTCCTACAGGGAAAAACAGGATGTGTACATTTATTAACTTCAGAATAGTTCTGAGACAGTCTCTAAAACCTTTTTTTATTAGTTGCCATCTTATTGGAAGAAAAAAAAAATTTTTCTATGATTTTCCTTAGAAGCTTCTAGTTTCCAAATCAAGATATGCTTCCCATATACTCATAGTTTAATTTCAGAGCCGGCATTTTCTAATTTCTGCATGCAAGATATTAACATAGGTACCACAAACAAACCGAATTTCTGGCCATTCATTTCTCAGTTAATAATTTCTAGTTAAATCTTTTCATTTCTGTAAAGTACTTGCAAGTAAAGGCTTCTTATCAGGAGTATTAAATGAGGGCTGGGGTCTCGGGAGCTTCTAGCCGTGGAGGCACAATTTCCCATGTTAATTTTATTCATTCATTTTTTAAATATCTGTAGTCTGAGCAAACTTTAGATATGTTAAGTAGTGGGTCAAATGTGGCCTCAGTTTTCTCTCCCGGCTGTCTAAAACCACAGGAAAGTTTCGGGGCCCGGGCAGACCAAGCCTTATGGTGGCCCCCAAATAAGCCTTTTAATTAACTGTTGCATAGGGAACTCTAGATGGGGCTCCTGATTTCTGACATCTCCACAAAATTCTTAGTTACCTAAGAACACCTCGGAATCGGACTTTTCTTTAAAAAACAAATTGCCCCTTTATCTTAGAAGCTGAATGAGTTCAGCTCATTTATACGGCGCAAGTTATTTTTGCTCAGACTTTCAGCAATTCCAATTGAAAAGCCAAAATCAAAACCAGCCACCCATTTTTCTCCTCCAGTTCCGCCTTAGCCTGGGTCTGCCAACCCTTAACCTGGGGTTCTCTTAACCCTGGTTCCACCTCGAGGATTTTTAACACAGCTCAAATAAAGTCAAACCTTCTACCAAAATCAGGGAAGGTCCCAGATCCAAGAGACAACTCACCCACGCTCACCCAATGGGCGGAGAACCGGCGGGCTCAAGGGGCCCTTGGCTGGATCCTAGCTCCGAGTCCAAGTCCAAAGGATGATCGCTGGTGAGTTTTCTTTGGAATCCTGCCGACTACGCCAATTAATGTTAACGAAAAAACCATTGAAACCTGTAAAGGAATTTTTTGTGAGTTTATTTGAGCCAAAAACTGTCGACAATTGCCGGGAAGCAGAACCTCAACGGATTGAGATTATGCTCCGAAGAATGGCGGGTTACATTTCTGTATTTATACATAGAAATCAAAGGAGGGACATAGGTGGGTTACATGAATATTCATTGGTGATGGAGTAAGGAGGCGGGAGAAAGCAAGCCGGTGGGAAAGCCCTGGGATTGGATAAAAAGTAAAATGATGGCTTCTTTTACAGAGCTTCTTTTACAGAGACGGACACAGGATATTCTAACGTAATTAACATATTGCAATTAACTTGATAACAGTCACAATGAGAGAATGTCTCGGGGCCATTTGTTGTGCCCTGAGGGGTCCAGGGTAAGAAGGAAGTTACACAAGTTACCCAGACATCTCACAGATAGGTTATCTTAGAGGCAGGAAGGCAGATGGGCTCAGTAAAGATCAAAGCTGATCTTTGTCTGGGAAAGAGTGGCTTAGAAAATGACTGCCCACTATAACCTGTTTGTAGTTAGATATTTAATTTTCAAAACCATCCTTTGTGGTTACTTCAGGTCTCTCAGTCTGCAAGACTGCCACGCAGGCCTTCCCTGAGCTCATCAGGTCAGCAAATGGCTGTTTTCGTTCACAATACCATTGAAGCTATTTGGAGTCCCATTTCCTTAAATGGAAGCTCTCTGTGATTTGAGAGCGGGATGTTCCTGCATTGATATATTATGCCTTATGGGCAATCCATTTGCATTTTAACTGGCGCCTGTTGAATGGCTGGCTCCATAGGAGAAACTTGTAACCCTGACATTACAAGGAAAGAGGTTGTTAAATTAAGAACCTTCTCCCCCCCCTCAAAGCATATCATTCTGGTCCTGTTTGTTCAAGTCTCTTTTCTAAAAGGAGCCCCTGCCTCCGTTACTCAAATCGAGGACTCTGGAGACAAATCTGTCGACACTGGAAGCATTCTTTTAGCAGATAAGCATTCTCTGCCTACGACTTAGATGTCAGGTATTAAGCTTGGCATCAGAGTAGCACAAATAAGTGGATAGTCCCTGCATTCAAGGCTAACAGGGGAGACGGACAACATTTAAGAGGCTATCAAAATACGGTAGCAGATGCCGAAACCGGTTTGGCTCAATGGTAGAGCGTCAGTCTGCGGACTGAAAGGTCCCGGGTTCGATTCCGGTCAGGGGCATGCACATTGGTTGCGGGCACATCCCCTGTGGGGGGTGTGCAAGGGGCGGCTGGTCAATGTTTCTCTCTCACTGACGTTTCTAGCTCTCTATCTCTCTCCCTTCCTCTCTGTAAAATATCAATAAAATATATTTTTTAAATATACGGTAGCAGAAATAAGCACAAGAATTTCAGGGGCTTTAAAAAAAAGGTACTTAACACAAGAGACAGTAGGTTAGGCATCAGTTGAAAATTGAGAAAGAACTCCTTGTAAGGTTCTCCCTCCTCCCAACTGGTGGGCAGAGTGAGCACATGACTGGCACCTGTCACAGAGACATCTCCAAGACATTGAACCACCAATCAGCACGTGCCAAAGTGTCCTTAGGGCCCACCCCTTCCTGTTCCGCCCTGAGTCCAACCCTCTCCTGTTCTGGCCCTTAAAGGGACCCCCAGGCAAGACATGTGCTGCTGCTCCTCCATGTGCTGGAGGCAGCCCGGCTGGGTCCCCTGCCCCCTCCTCACACCTTCAATTCTGGTTTCTCTACCTCCGTAATGAGTCCCGCTCATTACTGGGGAATAAACTTTACTTTAAAATTCCTTGGTGGTCAGTTTTCTGCGCCCTTCAAACCTTACACTCCTGAGTGGCCTGATATCTAAGTTATCGGAAGTATCAAGTGTACTGATTATCTTTATGAGTTGATATAAAAATATGCAAGAGAAAGAAGGAGGAGGTAGGAAAGGGGAAGGCGATGCTAGTTAAAGAGAAGGAAGAGCAGCCGAAACCGGTTTGGCTCAATGGATAAAGCGTCAGCCTGGGGACTGCAAGGTCCTGGGTTCGATTCCGGTCAAGGGCATGTACCTTGGTTGCGGGCACATCTCCAGTAGGAGGTGTTCAAGAGGCAGCTGGTCGATGATTCTCCCTCATCGATGTTTCTAACTCTCTATCCCTCTCTCTTCCTCTCTGTAAGAAATCAATAAAATATATTTAAAAAAAAAAAAAGAAGGAAGAGCATTGACAGAAAAAGAAATCAAGGTGTGTGTAGAGCTGTGAGCTACTGTATGTAAACAGAGCCTGAATATGGAGATATGGAGGCTTAAAGCTTGAGATGGAGAGGGAATTATGGGCCAGGAAGAACAAACTTCTTTACTTCTTTTAAAACACACACACAGCCGAAACCGGTTTGGCTCAGTGCTAGAGCGTCGGTCTGCGGACTGAAAGGTCCCGGGTTCGATTCCGGTCAAGGGCATGTACATTGGTTGCAGGCACATCCCCGGTAGGGGGTGTGCAAGAGGCAGCTGGTCGATGTTTCTCTCTCATCGATGTTTCTAGCTCTCTATCTCTCTCCCTTTCTCTCTGTAAAATATCAATAAAATATATTAAAAAAAAATAAAACACACACACACACACACACACACACACACACACATATATATATATATATATATATATATATATATATATATATATATATTATTTTTTACAGAGAGGAAAGGAGAGGGATAGTTAGAAACATCGATGAGAGAGAAACATCGATTCAGTGGCCTCTTGTACACTCCTCACTGGGGATGTGCCCACCACCAAGGTACATGCCCTTGACCAGAATCAAACCTGGGACCCTTGAGTCTGCAGCAGATGCTCTATCTACTGAGTAAAACTGTTCAGGGCCAGGACATATTCTTTCTTAAAGGAGAATATTACTCTTAATTTCTTTCTAAGTTCAAGAATTTCTAAATTTAAAGACACATTTTAACATAGAATAATGGATCTTAAAAGTATATAGAAGTACTTCTTCATGTATTCATGGGCATGCCATAATGGCGCACATCCATAAATTACCGTTTTTCCTCTCTGTCTTGGGATTTCTCCACCATCTAAATCTCTCATTTCCTCTCTGAGATGATGACCTTCATAAATGAATAGTGTCTCGGGAGTTCAGAAGTGAAACATTGATTTGAAGACCGGTGTGTAGGGTTTTATTTTCCATTTAATCGGGGCTTAACAGAAAACTACTTCACATAGAAGACAGTGGGTACCTAAATATATAGACCCTGTTATGACAATTTGCCTATGCCTTTTGAATTCACATATACCGTAATTATAAAGTAGGCAGAATATTACCTTAACCTATTTGCCTTTGTCCCAAATATGCCAATGAGTAGGATGCCAGAGACACTCTCAGATGAAGACAGTCATGCACCCAGAGCGGTCTCTCAAGAGTCCTGGGCATTTTATTCACCTAAATTGGGTGTTGGATACGACACCTGTCTTAAGAGATCTCTTATAAGATCCCACAAATCTTTGGCAAGACATTAGAGCTCTAGAGACTTCCAGTTCTTCTCTAATAAAATGAAGTAAATATAAGTACCTATAAAATAATGCACCACCCTGTCCAAAAAGTTTTTAGAGTCTGTTTAAGAGCATACATATCTGCACATTTCATATTATAATTCCAATCTCTCTATATAAAAGGCTAATATGCAAAGTGTCCCCTTGGGAGTTCGACCAGGGGACCAGGAGTTTGATCTCTCACAATTATGTGTGCTGACCACCAGGGGGTGGCATAGAACATAGTGGGCCGCTAAGGGAGTGAGGGGAGGAGGAGGAGGCCGGGAGGCAGGGACCTTGATCAGCCCTGATTGCCTGCCAGGCCTAGGGAACCTACCCATGCACGAATTTCATGCACCGGGCCTCTAGTTGATTTATATAAACTAGTCAGTGATGGTTTCTTTCTTTTTAATGACCTTCATTTTAACATTTATTCTAATAGTAGTTTAAGTGAACTTCTAAAATATTAGTTTAACCTTGGCACTCAGAGGAATTACCTACTCACAATATTTCCCCCCATTTAAAACAAAAGTCAGTATTTTAGAAATGTCAAATTAACATTAAAAGGACAAAAATTAAAGCTCTTCTTTGATTTGACCTTAGAAAACTTCTTAGATTGGCCATAACGTATATCAGAAAAGCATGTCATATTCTTTAACACAAAAACGAATCAGTAAAAGACTCAGGTACCTGGCAGCTTATGTGAACTTTGGAAAGGCTAAAACATTGCATTTTTACTTTTGAGCGACAGTGTTCTCCAAGAAAGAACATTTCAATTTCGTGTTTACTCACATTAAATAATAATTACAGACATTTTGTGGTTCCTTCTGCTCATTTTGGCAAAGAAAGGAATTTAAGTTCATTTCTCATGAATTTCCTCTGGGACTTAACATATAATTTCTGTCAAGATATTTTGATAGATGGCAGTTTGGGAAGATTAAGTGATTCATTTAATGTGACAGAAGGAAGTCCCAGCGCAGAGCTGAGAATGGAATTCAGCTCACTGTAATCATTAAGAAAGCTTCTCCGTCTCTTATTTTAAAACAAATTTTAGTTTTCCTGCAGAATTAAAAGACTCGTAATAAGCCATTTGTTGAATATGGGTTGTTTAGTGGATCTTTGGATCCACCTGACAGATTTTTCTAGTGGAATATAAACTCATTTTTTTCTTTCTTTATTTTTATTTTAAATTTATTAGATTGAGTTGGGTGACATTGGTTAACATGATCATATAGGTTCAGGTGTGGGTTTCTATGTCACAAGAACTGTATATTGCACAGTGTGTCCACCACCCAAACAGACCAGCCTTCATTAGAATATTTTCATGGTGGATCATCATTCTTGACAAAATGCCGTCTATATCCCAAGAAAAACCTTTCCCTAAGACCTGGTTTCAGGTTCCATCACTACACACCCCCCTGCTTGTGTCCATCTCACCAAATCCCAATGAAACTGGCCGTTAGGACATTTATTACTTAATCCATTGGAACCTTTGGTTGGTAACCCGATCACCCTTATGCCTCCAATTCTTGCTTAGTGATGGACATAGACTAAACGCCAAGTAAATATTGTTGAAAATCTAGAAAATATGCAAGAACGGTGAAAGCATTAAAAACATTTCACTGAGTATATTCACTGAGTAAATGGATTCGTGTTCAAAGCACTTAATGGTTTAATTATCCACATAAAATTGTATTTATTATGTTTGGACTGACGACGTGTTGTGCTTGCCTAAAACTGCTCTATTCAAACATGTTTAGGTAACACCTACAATGTGCCAGGCCTTCAGAGCTGGCCTGCTGACTCCATAAGAATCCCCTGAAACATTCAGATAGTACCTGTGCTCTATTGCAATCCTGAAAAAGAGACATACCATTAGCATGCATAACGGTCATTTTACACTCATTGATATTATGGTGCATGTTAATGCTATCAGTATCATGTTCATCGTAAATGTTGCCTCTTAATTTTTCAAAATCAATTTTGACTTAGGTAGCTGGGAAGGACTAGGAGAAATGGTCACCAGCATTGGAGACTGATTAGCATTGGGGGTGGACAGAATGATTCTTTTGGGAAGAGAAGACCATTCATTCATATGAGCATATGACCCTACTTGATTGATTGGTTGGTTGATTGATTGATTTTTATTGATTTTTACCGAGAGGAAGTGAGAGGGAGTTAGAAACATCGATGAGAGAGAAACATGGATCAGCTGCCTCCTGCATACCCCCTACTGGGGATGTGCCTGGCATCCAAGGTACATGCCCTTGACCGGAATCTAACCTGTGACCTTTCAGTCTGCAGGCCGACGCTCTATCCACTGGGCCAGACCAGTTAGGGCAGATGACCCTACTTGAGCATGACTTACTCTACTCCAACTTGTCAGCTGCCTAACCGGTATTAAAAAGAATCTAGTAACACCTCCCCCCCCCCCCCGAAAACATGAAAAGTACTTTGAGTCTTTCTGAACATGTTTTTACCTGGGGGGGGGTTGTAGGTGGTTTTGCCCCCGAAGGAATTGTCATCGATTTTTAGTAGTTTTCCAGTAAGTGTTCACATTTTTGAAATTATTGAACATTTTAATAGTGTTGCAGATGAAATGAGATTGGCTGGTTTCCACATAATGATGTAAAAAAAGAAAGAAAGAAAGAAAGAAAGAAAGAAAGAAAGAAAGAAAGAAAGAAAGAAAAAGGACGAGGGAAGGAGAAATCCAACCTTACAAGATAAAAGCTGAGGGAGAGAGGATTGAACTCTGAACACATTTCGAAGGCTGTATGCACAGTAACTTCAGATCCCTTGATCTGATCTCTAATTACCAGGATAAGGGTCACCTTTTACACTTGAAAGGGATTATAAACATATGAAAGTGTTTTTCCCCAGGAAGGTGATCTTGTTGAGAAAAGATTCAAGAATAGTTCAGATACTTTCATTGATGGGTGGAGGGGTGGGTGGTGGGTGGTGGGGAATGCATGTGGGGCTGTCAAAGGGAGTTCAGGCCTTCAGTGTAACATCTTGCAAACCCACTTCCTGGAAGGCTTTGATGATTGATCTGCTCCAGGATGAGATCTTCTTCATATTTTTACACGCTTAATGTTAATAGAGACATTTAATGCTTCTTGTCCATTGCTTCCAATAATCGTGTGGCTACAAATTACTCGTTACATTGCCAGAAAGTTATCACCTTAAGCTCCCCTCCTCCTCCCCCCTCCTAAATCTTAAAGAGAAAGCGCATACCCTGTTTTCCCGAAAATAAGACAGTGTCTTATATTAATTTTTGCTCCCAAAGACGCGTTAGGTCTTATTTTCAGGGGATGTCTTATTTTTCCATGAAGAAGAATACGGTACACATTAATTGTTAAATGAAAATAAAGGAAATTTATTACCTGTATACGGTACGGTAGTATGGTAGTTGTCAACACAAACCAGACAGACTGAATCCTATAGTATCAAGAATTTACTCATTTATTCAATGACAATCATGTCACCATCTTCTGGAACATCATCATAACAATCCAGTTCCTGAATTTCCTGGTGAATTTCTTGGGACTCCATTTCTTTCAGAATCAATGGACCAAATCTCTCATGGTTAGCAACAGCACTGTCTTTAAATGAGTCCTTCTTGTCCAGGTAGCCTGCTCGCAGTGCATTTGCAATGCAACTGTCGGTGATTTTCTCCCATGAATTCTTCACCCAAGTCACAACTTCTTGCAGTTTAGGTTTCCCAAAGTTTCCACGCTGATTTCTCTCCATTCACACAGCAGGGATGTCAGGACTCTGCGTGACATCGCTGGTTGCTAGACGCCAGTCGGGGAGGCCCTAGCGATCAGTTTATGGTAAATTAATTTTCATTCTGAGACAGAGCCTGGGGGCCTTATTTTCGGGGGGATGCCTTATATTTCACTCAGAAGGAAACCTGTGAGTAGGTCTTATTTTCAGAGCACGTCTTATTTTCGGGGAAACACGGGAGGTACGTATGGAAGGGGGAAGGGTCCCTCTTAGAGATTGGATTGGGGGAGGTAGCCTCCACTCTGGGCCATTCATTAGGTTTTGGGGGAGCTGTTGCCTCCTCCATGTTAGCCAAAGAGCACTAAGATGCTTCCTTACAGGTGGTCCAAGCATGTGGGCAATCCCTTATTCAGGGTCATTCTTTGTTGTCTTTCCAACTGCAACCAACTCTTTTACTTTGCACGGTAAGACGTCTATAGACATAGGATCCATACTTTATGCCAGATCATTTTTTATTTTTTTTGCATATCATTTCTACCCTTGGTTATAATGTTCTTTACATGTATACAGTACTCTAGTAACATTCTCTGTCATAACTAAGCGAGTTTATCTGTGTGTGTGTGTGTGTGTATGTGTGTGTGTGTGTCTTCTCTTCATATTGGAAATCCCTCTGTGTAGGAAAATCTCTTACAGGGCAAGCGCTGTCTTAATACGGGTAGATTTTGGAGAAATATTGGATGCAATAGGAAACTCAAATACAGATTTAGCTGGATCTTACTCTGGTTATCAATGCTTATGTGTCACAATAATTAGCAGTTTTAAAACAAATCAAAAAAAGAATCAGGCCGAAACCAGTGTGGCTCAGTGGATAGAGCGTCGGCCTGGGGACTGAAGGGTCCCAGGTTCGATTCCGGTCAAGGGCATGTACCTTGGTTCTGGGCACATCCCCAATAGGGGGTGTGCAGGAGGCAGCTGGTGGATGTTTCTAACTCTCTATCCCTCTCCCTTCCTCTCTGTAAAAAAAAAATCAATAAAATATATTAAAAAAAGAGAAAAGACACAGGTTGCTTTAAAAAAAAACAAAAAAACAAAACACAGCTAGTATTTAAGAGCAAATTTTTATTTAATTATAATTGGGATTCCGTGATTACTTTAAAAAACATATATATATATATATATATATATATATATATATATATATTATTGATTTTTTTACAGAGAGGAAGGGAAAGGGATAGAGTTAGAAACACCCATCAGCTGCCTCCTGCACACCCCCCACTGGGGATGTGCCCGCAACCAAGGCACATGCCCTTGACCGGAATCGAACCCGGGACCCTTCAGTCCGCAGGCCGACGCTCCACCCACTGAGCCACACCTGTTACGGCCCCGATTATGCTTTCTTGTACAGGAGTTTGCTTTCCGCACTTTCAGTTACCTGCCGACAACCCCGCGGTCCGGAGATATTACATGGAATATTCCAGAAAGAAACCATTCCTATGTTTTAAATTGCCCATGAACTCTCGCGTTGTCTTGGGCCACCTGGACGTGGCGACCCTGTGTCCAGCGGGCCCACGCTGGGCACGCTCCCCCCTCCCCACGTGCACGCACGGCACGTGCCTCACGTGGCCGCCTTCCTGTGCATCCTCAGCTGGAGCTCCTCGGGGTCGCAGTGCTGGCGTCCAGGTCGCCCTGTTCTCCTTGCAAAAGGTTCCAAAGTGCCCGGAGGAGCTTTTTTACATGAAAAGGTGGGTCCAGCCCTAACCGGTGTGGCTCAGTGGATAGAGCGTCGGTCTGTGGACTGAAAGGTCCAGGGTTCGATTCCAAACAAGGGCATGTGCCTTGGTTGCGGGCACATCCCCAGTGCGGGGTGTGCAAGAGGCAGCTGGTCGATGTTTATCTCTCATCGATGTTTCTAACTCTCTCTCCCTTCCTCTCTGTAAAAAAAAAATCAATAAAATATATTTTAAAGAAAGAGTAAGAAGAGGTGGGTACAGTATAATGGATACTGAGAGAGAGCAGCCACGTGCCTTTTACCCCAGCCCGTGGTTCTGATTGTTCCATTTCATTGTTTGTTTCTGTTGCTAGTCTCTCCCTGCGTTGCATTTAGAAATTAAACCCTATCATATGTATTATGTGCAGGAAAAACAATATATACAGCATGTGGTACTGTCCGCAGTCTCAGGGGGTGTTGGGACATAGCCCCAGGAATGGGGGGGGGGGGAAGCAAATGACTGTGTGTGTGTCTTTTACATACCGTATTTGCCTGCGTATAAGACGATTTTTTGGCCCTGAAAAATACCGTATTTGCCGGCGTATAAGAGACTGGGCATATAAGACGACCCCCTAACATTTCCACAAAAAATACAGAGTTTGTTATATACTCGCCGTATAAGACTACCCCCCACTTGGAGGCATATTTTTCAGGGCCAAAAATCGTCTTATACGCCGGCAAATACGGTAATATGGTGGCAACTGTCTTCTTCTTCTTTTTTTAAAATATATTTTTATTGTTGATAGTGTTAGAGATATCTCCCACTTGCCCCCTTCCCCCCTTTCACCCCTTCTCCCAGCCTTTACCTCCCCGCCTTACACCCTCCCCCCCCCCCCCCCCCCCCCGTCTTCACTACCCTATTTCCCATGCCCGTGGGCTGTGCATATAAATGTAGAAGCTCTTTGGTTTATTTCTTCTCATCCCCACCTCGAGGTAGGTCGGTCTGCCCCAGGCCTCCCCGCTTCCGGCCTTGTCTTGTTGGTCATTTCATGTTGTTCATCAGGTGCCACAAACACAGGCAGTCTTGGGGTTACGTTGTTTCGTGGTTACCATCTCCCACTTATAAAACAAAAAAAAGTTCCATCATTTCGTCGTATGTTATATACCGTATTTGCCGGCGTATAAGACGATTTTTTGGCCCTGAAAAATACGTATTTGCCGGCGTATAAGACAACTGGGCGTATAAGACGACCCCCTAACATTTCCACTAAAAATACAGAGTTTGTTATATACTCGCCGTATAAGACTACCCCCCACTTGGAGGCATATTTTTCAGGGTCAAAAAATCGTCTTATACGCCGGCAAATACGGTATGTGCTTTATGTTTTTTATTATTTATTTACCACTAGTAAAGGTCAGGGATTGTTTTATATCTATATCTATATCTATATCTATATCTATATCTATATCTATATCTATATCTATATCTATATCTATATCTATATCTATATCTATATCTATATCTATATCATCTATATATCTATTTACTGTTTCACTTCATTACTGCTGTGTGTATGCTCCCTGTGAGTGACGAGGTGCTGACGTACGTGGGCTCTGACTTCCCGGAGGAACTTTGAGCGGCTCTGCTGCTGTTTCTCAGAGGAATTGTCAGGACTCAGAGTCAATCTGGAATGTTCAAAGCGCGCAGGAGCAAGTACGCCTCTCTCTCAAAGTGGTGGTTGGGTGGGGGGGGGGGGATAAGCTATCTTCCTGACCAGCCACCGAAGTTGTGGGGAATTTATCGCCTGCCAGATGCTCTGCCAAGCTCTTCTCTGTGCATTATCTCATCAGATCCTCACCCTCATCTCAGAAATCAAGGGTGACCCGTTGTGTCTCTTGTCATCGGTGAAAACGCCGAGGCCTGGGGGCGTTGCATAATTTAGAATAGTTTGCAAAGTTAGCAGATGAGCGGAGCGGGGGACTTTGAGTGCCAAGAGTTTGACATCAGAATCTATGGACATGTTCCCCTTTTCTATCGACGCTGCAGAAACCAGTCTTCTGGCATCGCAGTGGCCTGTGATTTCATTTCGTTATCTGCTGTGTCTCCAATCTCTGAACACTTGGACAAGTTCAGTGACCACCCAGAACCTGAGTTTCCGGATCTATAAAGAGTGAATTAGCCGAAACCGGTGTGGCTCAGTGGATAGAGTGTCGGTCTGAGGATCGAAAGGTCCCAGGTTCGATTCCGGTCAAGGGCATGTACCTTGGTTGCAGGCACATCCCTGGTGGAGGGTGTGCAGGAGGCAGCTGGTCGATGTTTCTCTCTCATCGGTGTTTCTAGCTCTCTATCCCTCTCCTTTCCTCTCTGTAAAAAAAAAATTCAACAAAATATATTTTTTTAAAAAAGAGTGAATTATCACAGCTATTTTCTGGGCTTGTTGCAATGGTTAAAAAAGAAAGAACATAAGTATAAAATGCTTAGCCGTGTGTGGTGAGTCAGTCGACTGTATAATAATTAAGGCCATCTGCCAAAACCGGCTTGGGTCAGTGGATAGAGCGTCGGTCTGTGGGATGAAAGGCCCCAGGTTCGATTCCTGTCAAGGGCATGTACATTCGTTGTGGGCACATCCATGGTGTGGGGTGTACAGGAGGCAGCTGGTCGATGTCTCTCTCTCTCATCGATATTTCTAGCTCTCTCTCTCTCCTCTCCCTTCCTCTCTGTAAAAAATCAATAAAATATATTTTAAAAATTCTTGAAAAAACAGTAATTATGGCCATCATCCGGGAACCTGGACAGTGTCATATGTCCTAGGGAAGGGACAGACATAGGGATTTGCAAATGGAAGATGAAGGCAAGTGGATCAATGGCCGCCATCTGGCATCGACCACAGCATTGGGGGAAGTAGCTACTTATCAATTTAGCTGACGGATAGAATGCGTGCACCGCAATCTACTGCCTCTTCTTTAAAATGTAACATAACGCCTCTGTCTAAAGACAAGGTCTGTTTAAAAACCAAGCTTTGAGAACAGAGCAGAGTGACTCGGGTACCTGATACGACGGAATCTCTCCATCATCTGGGAGGGCAGGGATTTTTTTTCAGCCTCAAACAAGGAACGTGGTGGTCCCACCCGGACCGTAGGGTCAGAGAAATCTGCTCTGGGCTAAGATAAAGACATTTTCACAGTCCCCTTTGGCCAGGAGTGTCCACCAAACCACCCAATGGCGGTATAAAAAGTCAGATTGTTAACTCCCGTGTGGCATCTGTCGTTCTGAAACCGGGCCATCTAAACTCTAAGGCCACATGCTCTCTGACTAATTTTCGTTGTGCTGGCGCAGAACCCATTCAGGGATGGATTTTTGTAAACTGATGTAGCTAGCCTACAAGGTTATGGAGATTCTTTTTTCCAAGTAATCAAAACATGGTGAGTAAAATCCCTACATAATTGGGTTTGACTAGAAACCACTCCTTCTCTGTGTGTGCGTTAAGTTATGTATACAAGTCAACTCATTCCACAAAGTCAACACATTAAATTTTGAAGATTAGGAATGTCCTTGGCATTATACAGATGGAGACATCTGTAAAATGTTTTGTTTTTTTTATACTGTTTCTCATCACTACCGGTGAACACACCTATTGTCCACAGCAGAGATCTTCATTATGAGAGAAACCCAGGGGACAAGATTCTTTAGCTTGGAACTGATTTGAGGATCTCATTGCCTGCTGAACTCCAACACTTGTCTGAGCAAGACAAGAACAAGTGTATTTGAACAATCTTGACTTATTTTTTGTCTGTTAAAAGCAATGGATAACCTTTATGGTCCATCAAAAGTCACCAGTAAAAATTAGTGGAATATTCAGCTTATGTCTTTAAAAAAATATATATATATATATATATATATATATATATATATATATATATATATATATTATTGATTTTTTTAGAGGGGAAGGGAGAGGGATAGAGAGTTAGAAACATTGATGAGAGAGAAACATCAATCAGCTGCCTCCTGCACACCTCCTACTAGGGAAGTGCCTGCAACCAAGGTATATGCCCTTGACCGGAATCAAACCTGGGATCCTTGAGTCCGCAGGCTGATGCTCTATCCACTGAGCAACACCGGTTAGGGCTTCCGCTTGTGTCTTGCTGCAAGTCTCAGAAATGCAAATAGTTTGGGGGCTTTCATAAATAATATATTTATTCAGAAAAACTACTGATTTCTTTTCTCATTAAAATTTAAATTAAATCTCTGTGTAACATATTTGAAACATTGATAACTTAAGCTCTTGAGATTATAGAGGAAAGTCCATTATAATGTGTTTTCAGGAATGATGATTAAGTTTCAGAAAAATGAGGTAGGCATCCAGGTTCCCCGGAGAAGAATAGAGGATTTGTCACAGAAAGGTTGAAAGAACTAGGTCTCTACACGCTGTGATATGTCACCCACTGAATATATACAGACTTGTAAGTGAAGAAAGACGTTGTTTGCCGTCAGGAGAGAGATAAGGAATGAGATCAGGGTTGATTTTTGGAAAGCAAGAGAAAAGGGAATTCACATCTACCGGTGTCTTTCTTTCCTGTGTGGAAGAAGAATCAGATGATACACATCTATTACAGAGAACATTTTTTTTATTAGTATGCACATCATTAATTAGGGAGCCACTAACTTCAGGATAGAAGTTAATTAACTGTGAGATCAATACCTAATGCTGACTTCACTTTTTTATATCTCTCTGCCAGCACCAGACCAATAAAAGCCGTTATGTTTTGGAGTAAAACTTATCTGACCGGAACCTCAGTGGTTCCGGAGGCTCTCATGGAGAAAGAAAAGGCGGGTTGAGTTAGTAAAACCTGGGTGTTCCCTAATGACTGCATAACGTGAGGAAGATTATATGACAACCCACGTTATTCCAGTTATATCAATTTTATATCCCTTAACAATTGGTCACAAGTGAGGTAATCCATTATTTCATCATAGTGGTTGCACATGCGTGGCGTTATAAGCATTTTTAGTGCATTAACACTATGGTCAGGCATCCTCAGGGGTATCCTAGTATATGTGACATCTTCCTCTCATGCAGGTGAAGGACTGTCATATTTAAAGTGAGCACTTCAGCCCAGCCGGCGTGGCTCAGTGGCTGAGCGTCAACCTATGAACCAGGAGGTCATATTTTGATTCCCAGTCAGGGCACATGCCCAGATTTCCGGCTTTATCCCCAGTAGGGGGCGTGCAAGAGGCAGCCAGTTAATGATTCTCTCTCATCATTGATGTTTCTCTCTCTCTCTTCCTCTCCTTTCCTCTCTGATATCAATAAGAATATATATTTTAATTTAATAATAAAGTGAGTACTTTAAGAAATTGAGAGCCTCCTCAAGTTCTAGTGGAGAGAGCTTTGGTCCGACCTCGGGTCTCTATCACTGCAGGGTACACTGTCTTTTTTTTTTTTTAATATATTTTATTGATTTTTTACAGAGAGGAAGGGAGAGAGATAGAGTTAGAAACATCAATGAGAGAGAATCATCGATCAACTGCCTCTTGCACACCCCCCTACTGGGGATGCGCCTGCAACTAAGGTATATGCCCTTGACGAGAATCGAACCTGGGACCTTTCAGCCCGCAGGCAGATGCTCTATCCACTGAGCCAAACCGGTTTCGGCGGGGTACACTGCCTTTGAACAACACCTTTAAATGCAGTGGGGGCAAATTTTAGTTCTGGGAGCTCTGTTCTAAAGACAGTGGAGGCAGGGAAATATCTGTTCATGGTCATTGTCTAAGACCCGCCACGTTAATGTTAGAAGCCAAACAAACGCTGGCCATCCTGAAAGCTAGCATGGAACTGAAGTGCTACCCAGAACCGAAAATCCCCCACTTGCCTTATTTCTCTCTCTCTGAACCAAGGACTTGGCATTCTCTCCCCGAGGCACAGTGTCTGTGTTTTCATAATGACTTTCTTTGTTCCAAGCTAATTGCTTTAGAACGCTCCATTCCATTTTGCATTTTTATCACCCTCTTGATGTAGACCTGAGTTGATACTCGGAAAGCACTTAGAAAACTGTTTGTCATGTGGTGGTAAGCACTTAGTACATGTATGCCATTGCTATTAAAATAACAGCAATTATTATTGCAAAAGTTTTTCACCGACTAGCTTGTAAGGACCTATAAAAGATGGGGCATGCGAGGGGTGCCAGTTAATAATGGGATTTTGTAATAAAAAAAATCCCAATATGATAATTTCAAGAGAAACATCAAAAGTGATTTATTCAAAGGAACGTCCACTGTTAGCTACACATTTCCCCCATCTATCAGGGAAGTTGTAGGTACCGTCCCAATAGAACTTTTCTTGTTTTGAGGCACACCATTCAGAGACCCAATTTTCCACTTCTTGGTACGTTTTGAAATGCTGCTCAGAAAGTGCCTGTGCCATCAAGGTCTGGTGAATACGGCGGGTGGGTTACCGTATTTGCCGGCGTATAAGACGATTTTTTTGGCCCTGAAAAATACGTATTTGCCGGCCTATAAGACGACTGGGCGTATAAGACGACCCACTAAAATTTCCACTAAAAATACAGAGTTTGTTATATACTCGCCGTATAAGACTACCCCCCACTTGGAGGCATATTTTTCAGGGCCAAAAAGCCGTCTTATACGCCGGCAAATACGGTAATACTTCCTAGGCAAGATCTTTTAAGCGTGTCTTCTGGCCCATTCTGGTCATTTTAAGGTCAAAGCGTGGTTCAAATTGATTGATTGTTGTCGGTAGCGATCAGTATTAACGGTTTCACCTGGTCTTAGAAGCTCCTAATACACCACACCTTCCTGACCCCGCCCCACACAGAGCATTGTCTTCTTTCCGAAGCGATTTGTCCATGTTGATGGTTGACCTGGATCAACCCATGGTTTTGTGCATTTGGGATTCTCAAAATAAATCCACTTTTCATCTCCAGTACCAGTTCGATGAAAAGAAGTCTTTCAAACCATTGAAGCAACATTTTACTGATGACTTTTCGGTTTTTTATTTGTCTTTCGTTCAATTGATGTGGCACCCATTTTCCTTCCTTTAAAATCTTTCCCATTGCTTGTAAACGATCGGAAATTATTTCCTGAACAGCGTTTAATCTTTGTGCAAGTTTTCTGTAATTTTTTATTTTAGTTTGACACGCATTTTTACCCAATAATTGTTGTAATTGTTGGTTTTCAACTTTTTTGGTTAAACTGGACATTCTTTATTTTTCGCATTGAAATAATCACTTTTAAAGCATTTAAACCAGCGTTCACAAGTATCTTGAGATGGAGCATGTTTACCATATACTTCCTGAAGTATTCAGCAGCACCTTTCTTCAAAATAAAATAATTAATTAAAACTTCCCACAAATGTTCTTTTTTTTTTTTTGGCACGAAATTTGACTTTTTTTTTTAAGTGTAAAATATCCATGATGTTAATACCTTCAGAAAAATTGACATATGACGTTTTGAAGCTTGTTGTCCATAGCATGCATATCAAATCGCATGTATATCAACATATGTGTAACTGGATTTAGTGGGGTGAAAAATCGGCATTATTAACCGGTATACCTAGTATGACATAGGATACATGGGGATGTGGACACAGGAAATTCACATCAAAATGTAAACAAATATAGGGGACATGAGAAGATGGTGAGTGAGCAACACTTGACTTTTCTGGAATCTTCCCACATACAGGGACCACAAAGATAGCGTCTGCCCCCTGGTAGGCAGTGAGCGTCATAGTAACCAATCATAGTTGATTTGCATAGTAGCCTTTTATTATATAGGATAGGTTTTTAGGGTCTGCCTGTCCCCTCCAGGGTGCTCCAGGCTGTCTTCTTGGTGGTTGGCCCATTGTACTTGAATGGATATTTATATGCAATAAGGTCTCTGAACATTTCCAGTTTACTGTACTTCTCAAAGGCATGCATTGTCTTTATTGCCCACCCTTCATTGCATCATGTCTGGGAAAGGGTCCTCGGGTCTGTGTTTTGATGTTTTGATGCTCTCTCTTGCCTGCGCCCCAGGTGCACTTCGGGAAGTTTCTGCCGAGGCCCTGCAGGAATAGCTTCCCAAGCAGGGAATCTGCTCACCCGAGGCCGGCTCCAGGCCTCTGATGGCTGCAGATGCCGGGGGTTTCTGTGTTTCATCACTTCCCCACACTGCCAGCCGGGCCTCGGCCTCATTGATCCGCCCGCGCTTCCGCCCATTAATTATTAATCGATATATATTAAAGTCCCCCAGAGTTTAGTGCCAAAGAGCATTCCGGAATCTTTCGATCAGCAAACGAGCTCTCCTCTTCCTGAGCGCGCCTCCTGCAGCGGGGGAAGTCAATGAGGCTCCGGGGCATGGTCCTTCATCCACACCCGATGGGGCATCTGGTTGTCAGCGCGTTGAAATGTATTTTTGTTAACGTTGGAAGTATTGTTTCAGATGTTTATCTTTATTTTTATTTTTATTTTTATAAATCAGTGATGTAGATTCCAAGTGACTAAAGTGAAAGAAATCAGACCTTTCTTGAAAATGTGCAACCTCCATCGATGGTTCTGTTTCTTAGTGACAGCAAGTATATTTCAACCTCTGACATGGCTCTCTGGAATGTTCTTCCTTGGAGACTTAGTATGATTTCTGTTTCATTCACTGCGATTCCACGGCTTCATCACTAGGTGGCACCCTCTCACCTTATTTGAATTTCCTTCCCTTCGCTCCAGTGCGATTGCAGGATGTTCAAAGCGGGGTCTGGACCCAGATGCCCAGGGTGGGGATCCCGGCTTTGAAATGTAGTAGGCTCCGTGACAAAGGACAGCCTAGATAACAACTTTTCATTAAAATGAAGATAACAGCAGTAATTCCCTCAGCTCTGTGAGATCTTCAAAAGTCCAAGTATTTAGAAAAGAACCTGGCAAAGAATAATTATCCAATAAAGTGTACCTGCTATTTTATTACCTTATGCAGGGTAGTACACAGCATAAACTGGGAGCACAGCTGAAACCGGTTTGGCTCAGTGGTGGAGCATCGGTCTGCGGACTGAAAGGTCCCGGGTTCGATTCCGGTCAAGGGCATGTACCTTGGTTGCGGGCACATCCCCAGTAGGGGGTGTGCAGGAGGCAGCTGGTCGATGTTTCTCTCTCATCGACATTTCTAGCTCTCTATCTCTCTCCCTCTCTGTAAAATATCAATAAAAAATACATTTTAAAAATGTTTTAAAAAATAAATAAAATAAACAGGGAACACACAAATGAGTAAGTATGTCACAGAATTTAAGGAGTAGTCAAAAACCAGGCAACACAAGCAAACAAGGTTGGCTAGAGATTGTTATGATGGCACAGGTAAGAATCAGTGCCATGAAGACTTTAAGTAGAGGGTAGCGGACTGTGTCTGTGTTTGACCTTTTAAAGAAAAAATATATATATACTTTTATTGATTTCAGAGAGGAATGGGGGGAGAGAGAGAGTGAAAGAATGAGGGAGGAAGGGAGGGAGAGAGAGAAACATCAATGATGAGAGATGAGAGAGAATCACTGATCAGCTGCCTCCTGCACACTCCTCACTGGGGATCGAGCCCACAACCCGGGCATGTGCCCCGACCTGGAATCGAACCACGACCCCCTGGTTCATAGGCGGACTCTCAGTTACTGGGCCACGCCTGTCAGGCTGGGTTTGTTCTTTACAGACTCTACCGAACGTGTCTTTCACAGTTGCTACATGAAATGCATATTCCATGCCCACCTTCCAGGCAAGGAAATCGAGCCTCGCAGAAGTGAGACGATCTGCCCGGGGCCCTCCCTCCTGCGGGGAGGCGGGCAGGGGTGTGAGCTCAGGCTGGCTTCCTCCCGGAGCTCCTTCCCCTGGGCGCCCGCTTGCTGCCCTGCCACCTGCCCCTGTTTTCCATCTCAGCTGCTGCTGGTTAAAAATTTAATATCACCTCCCCAGTGTTATTTCTCCTATTCTGGAAGGAGTCAGGTTTCCTGTGACACCTAATAAGGAAATCATAAACACGGCGGCAGGCCGGGCTGCTGGGGACTCAGCGTTGGAGGCGGAGCCCCCAGAGCTGCCAGCCCCCCCCCCATTAGCTCCTTGTGACGGCCTCCTCCCCTCCCCTCCGGCAGGTGCACCTGCCACTGCTCCTGCTGCCGCAGCCTCTGGACCCGCACACCAGATAGAAAGCACGTGGTGATGTGTGTGTAGGGTGCCCCCCCTCATGGGAAGGGCTTCCCCACTTCCCAGCAGGTCAAGAGGGAAACTCAGAGATGACTCTAGAGCAGCCGTGGGCAAACTACGGCCCCCGGGCCTGATCCGGCCCATTCGGCTGTTCTATCCGGCCCGCGGAGCCGAAAGAGCGGAGGGTTCTCTTGCTCTCCCCTCCGCTCCTTCCCCAGCAGCCCAAGAGGAGAGTGCCAGCGTGGTCAGGCTGCTTTTGTTCCGGCCCTCCGGTCCAGTGTAAGAACCCATGGTGGCCCTCGAGTCAGAAAGTTTGCCCACCCCTGCTCTAGAGGCTTAGGGGTGACTCCCCCCCCCCCAAAGGTGTGCAGCAAGCTCGCATTCCCAAGAATCTGTTATGGAAAGAAGTGATTTTTAAATGGCAAATGGGAATGTTAGGTAAGAAATTGGTCTTGTTTTTGTGTGTCTAAAGCAAGATATAGGCCTGCTGACATGATATTAAAAACAAGCAAAATTATGAGAAGGAGGAAAGAGTCGAAGGGAGAGTTGAACATTAATTATAAGTATTTACTTATAATAGAATTGTAAGTATTTACTTATCATTGCCTTTAATGATAATTATAAGTATTTACTTATCAAGAATTATAAATATTTATCATTGCCTTTTAATATCTTTCTGAATGTGGAATGTTACTCAACTATTTAAAATATATATATATTTTAGATTGTTTATGGAAACAGAAAGGGCTTTATAATATAAAGCTCGTCACTCTACACGGCATGATCATAGGTGTTCAGGAAGCCTCCTTCCTTCACATTCATGGGAACACCACACACACACACACACACACACACACACACACGAGACTCTCACCTGCCACACCTCCGAACACACTCCATCCACACAGACACGCATATCCAGAGACACCACATCCTCACACGCTCCAAACACAGACCCACGGTGCTCCCACCATAAGAGGAGCAGCAGGGGAGAGTGGACTCGGGAGAGACACAGATGGGATTTGCTGGAAACTAAAATTTCCACTGTAGGGGTTTCAGTTATACACTCAGGGTGTTTGACGCGGGAGCATTCCCATTCAGAGCAACAGGCAATAGCTCCCACGCCAGACTGCTGTTTGTCCGCTATGCTTTAGCGAGAGCATATTTCTGATCGTTTCTGGAGAGCAGGCTCTACAGACAGACGGCGCAGACTGCGAGGGCCCACGGCTAACGGGGCATAAGAACAGAGAGAGAGCTTGCCGGGGCGTCCAAAACAAACTCAGCTGGCAACCGCGGCGATTTTTCCGGAGGTCAGCGCTGCCAGCGCTGCCCATAAAAAGGAAACAAAAGGTCACACCGGGAATGCTCAGCTGCAGAGTGCATTTTCCTGCTCGTTTCAGTGTGCGGCTTGACAGGTTGCCTTGGTCTGTAGAAAACCAGAACTTGTTGGCGACCAGTAGAGTCTGGAGACACCCCTGACTCCAAAGGTAGCCAGTCATACAGGCCAAATCCTGAATTCTTCCACCCAGTCCCAGGCTGAATACTTTTACTTTTTTATTTTTTCCGCTTTTATTTATTTATTTATTTATTTATTTTCATTAAAAAAAATTATTAAGGTATTATATGTGTACATAGCTTACCATTGTCCTCCCTCCCCAGTTCTGTGTTCGTTGGTTGTACTTATATGCATGCATACCAGTCCTTCGGTTGTTCTCTTATCTCCCCCCAGGTCTCCTTCCCCTCCCCGCTGTCATTTGACAGTCTGCTTGTTTTATGGTGACTATCTCAGGATCACATGAATAGAATCCGCTCCTCATTTGGCAGTCTGCTTGTTTTATGGTGACTATCTCAGGACCACACGAATAGAATCTGCTCCTCCTCTGGTTCACACCCCCCCCCCCCCCCGTCCCACCGCTTCCCCGGGGCACTCGGCTCTCCTGGGGCACATGGCTCTCCCGGGGCACACGGTCTTTTAACCTTTAATAACAGGAAAGGTGTACTCACTTGCCTTCTAACTTGCGTATTTTAGTAAATGTCTGAGTATTTAAAACATGAAAGAGGGCTCATGAGGAAATGCTAACATTTTCGTAAATTGAAATAAAAAAGCTATGATTCATCTAGAGCAGTGGTCGGCAAACTTCGACTGGGGAGCCACATGTGGCTCTTTGGCCCCCCGAGTGTGGCTCTTCCACAAAATACCACGTGGTGGGCGTGCATGTACAGTGTGATTGAAACTTCGTGGCCTATGCGCAGAAGTTGGTTTTCGGTTTTCTCCAAAGAAATTTCAGTTGTTGTACTGTTGATGTTTGGCTCTGTTGACTCATGAGTTTGCCGACCACTGATCTCGAGAAAACTGACCTGTTTCACAATTTAGCGACGGTTTGGAATGGGGAATGGTAAGCAAAGAGGAAATTATTTACAAATTTAGGTTTGTTTATGTTCCATCAAGGGAGGATTACTTTTAAAGAATAGAGAAGACGCCACTGAAACGGGAGATTTAATCCCCACACAATTCCTTGCATATCTCAGAATGAAAACCTTCTTGTCTGGTACCTGCATCAGCCAGTGCTAGCAGTTAGAATGTCACTTACGAAATGGAAAATTTGCATTTATATAAAATCTTTATATCCTGCTGAAGAAACTTCAAAATGTCAATTTCATGCAGTGCATCTGGGGAAAATCTGTCTAGGGCATAGCGCCTTACCTGTCACCGAGCGGTGATCGCTTATCTGTATCAACAGTGCCTCCAACCTTTCAAGCTGCGAGGTCTAATAAGACAGTAGGCGCTTAAGCATATGAGTCAAGCTATGGGCTGCGGGTCCCTTTGGATGGATGGACTTTCTTGGTAGATGTTGGCCGAGGTGTTGGTGGAATTACATTTCTGATGACAAGAGTTTCAAGAGGACATTGAAACTTTTCAACGTGGTATGTTCAAACATCATTTCCATGACCGATTTCTTATACCACATGCTTTGGTCACCGGAGTGGAGAGCACATTAAACATAGTAACCTCCACAAATATTAACAAAGGACAGTGTAAACAGAAGACAGTATGAAAGGAGAAATTTAGAAGGGACTTTTATTACATAATAGTCTACCTCTTCAGTGAAGTGGTAGTGAGACAATGATATCATTTGGAAGTAGGGGTGGGGGATTGGGTATAGTAAGAATAGATACTTCAGCTATTTTGTGGAATATGGAATGATCTGCGGTCATGCAAATTTAAAAACATGTATTTATAGGTGGGTCATTGTATCATGCGGCAGGCAATTTTATTTTGTCCGCAAAGTGAAATTTTTGGTTGTTGTTGTTGGTGGTTTTGTTTTGTCTTTTTTTGTCCCGAAGGGAAAAATTAAGACCAGAGTAGTTGCACATCTTAGCTGCGATGATAACCATCCGCCTGCTTGAATTTACTTGGGGATGCTTCCAAATATGGTAGTTGTTTTGATAAATAAATGTTACAGTCACATATTTATTTTTTAAATTATAAGGGAGGTACATTTCTTGGGATGGATAGTAAATATCATAAGCTATCACAAATCAATATTAGAAGGGTTTTGAAAAACCTGCTAAGCTCTAGCATTACACATATTAATTATTAAAATGGTTAACTTTATTCTGTCTATATGTATGTTTTCTTGCATAAATAGAGAACTGAATGCGCTCTTCTCGGCACCGTATCTTGCTCTTTGGAAAAATTATGAATGCCACAAGGGAAAATAATACCTGTGTTAAGATACATCTTTTCCTTATTGGTCTGAAAGTAAACTTAATATAGGTTTCAAGATAACAGCATAGTTATTGGAATACAAGCTCAACATTTATTTAGTCTTTCAGAAAAGCAGTTGGTCGAGATGAAGGGCTTCCCTATCATCCCAGAACTAGCAAAGGGGACGTAGGTTAAGCATTTGACCCTCAGTCTCTCTGGCTGTAAAAGGCATCAGCTGATATGTCCAGTGAAATGGAAGGTTCCGGAGAGCAAGGGCCGTGCCTGTCCGGTTGTGTTCACCATTCTGCCCCCAGCACCGAGCCCACTTGTGGCCACGAATCAATATTTGTGAAGTAAAGAACGACAGCAAAAAATAGCCTAGTTTTGCTTAAATAAATTGGAGCAAACTGACAATATAGCCGAAAGAAGGTTTAAGACATGCTCTTGCCTTGAAGTTGAGGTGATTGACTTTTTTAGGTAGTAGGCAGAGAATGGAGGGAAATATGCTAATTTCCTGAATAATGTAAAATGAGTGAGAACGGGCCATCTGTGCTTTTCCCCATGGTGTTCTCCGCTCCAAGTCTCTAGAATCATCACTGGCTTGAAGAATGGAAGAATTAAGCAATTTCTGTTCTGCATTTGGAAGCGCACAGTCCAGTTGCTCTTCTTTTGTTTCACACACACAGGGGGCTCAGTAACAGGTGCCTCTCAGAAAGCCTTCCTTTGCCTTTGTGCAGTCACTTCTACGGGTCATCACTCATGGGCCAGGTGCGCTCTCAGGCGCTGTGATACAAAGAATATTGAGAATCACCTAAGGCAGTGGTCGGCAAACTCATTAGTCCACAGAGCCAAACATCAACAGGACAACGATTGAAATTTCTTTGGAGAGCCAAATTTTTTCAACTTAAACTTCTTCTAACGCCACTTCTTCAACATAGACTCGCCCAGGCTGTGGTATTTTCTGGAAGAGTCACACTCAAGGGGCCAAAAGAGCCACATGTGGCTCCAGAGCCACAGTTTGCTGACCACTGACCTAAGGCAGTCACGGTCTAGAGCTAATTGGAGTCATGTCAATATTAAGTTAATTTTATTGATTTCTAGAGATAGATTTTTCTAGAGAGTTCTGTATCATTTCACAAGCGGATTGAGTTATCAATATACAATTTATAACTAAGCATCAATCACTGCCTTTAACGATGAATAAAAATCTGTAGTATTACATACCCACATATGTTATATATTGTCATATTATATACTATATATGAACACATGTGAATATATACATGTAGAGATAAGTAGAGATTCTGTTTCAGCAAAAATGGAGGTCAAGTTATCTGATGAAAGTTTTATGATGCCGAGTTTAAATTTTAATCCCATTGATAATGAGAATCAATGAAGACTTCAAAGATAGGAGGAAATTGCTTAAAATTGACTTGTAAGTAACTTCGGCTCGAATATAAATTAGGAACCTGGGCATTGAACCTGGTAGAAAGGGTACAGACAAGTTCAAGGGCTTTTTATAATAAGGCAGATAATACAGTAAGAGACCTTCAAAGGGCAGTTAGCAGACCTTGGTTAGTAATAGGATGGTGGGTTAAGGAGAAAAATGAGTCATCCTGTCTCTGTAGTTATTTTAGGGTCTGGTTATATGGGAAATGATAACTAACCTAGAAATTGAATATAAAAAGAACTGCTCTTTTCTGTTATTTTCAAAAAGCCTTTAACTTAATACTTAATGTATACAAATACTATTAATGTATAATAGTATTATGTATAAGTATTAATGTATAATACTTAATGTATATAAATACTATTTAGTTATGTAACTAAATACTTAATGTGTGTGTATATATATATATATATATATATATATATATATATATATATATTGCCCTGGCCAGTGTGGCTCAGTTGGTTGGGTGTCACCCCATGTACTGAAGCGTTGCCAGTTCCATTCCTAGTCGGGGCACGTGCCCAGGTTGTGGGCTTGATCCCCAACAGGTGGCATGCAGGAGGCAGCTGATAAATGTTTTGCACTCCCCTCTATGTTTTCTCTCTCTCTCTTTCTCCCTTGCTCTCTCTCTAGAAATCAATAAAATTAACTTAAAATTGCATATTAAAATTATATAAATATATGCAGATATATGCACATATATATAGATATAGATATATGAAACTGCAGATATATGCAGACATATGCATATGCATATCTATTGTCTGCACTGCTCATTCATCAATCTAGATGTATTGTAAGTATTAGAAGTAGAAAAAGGTTATTGGTCGTGGCTTTCTGGAGTAACTTTTAGGGAAGAATTGCGAGAGGATGCAGGATCAGCAGGAAGGAAAGAATGCTGATGAGCACTGTGTGTCGTCCTGAGAGGCAGGCTGGGCAGCATTCATGCCATTTCGTTTCCAGCCCAGAGACAGGTGCAGGGGAGCTGAGAGAAAATACCTCCAGGGAGAGGACACAGCCATTCCCACGGGCCTTGTGTCTTCCCGAGTCCCTGACCTGAGTGTGTTCTCACCCGGGATGCTCAGCCATAGGCTTCAGACCTTTAAATGTGCCATCTCTTAAATTTCTAAGCAAGCCAGCTAGTACTGCAGTTCCTCAAAGACATGGACTTTTCCATCCCTTTCCTGAGGGCTGTCCCCCTCTCCTGAAAATCCAGCCCAACAGCAGACACCTGCCGCCAGCACAGGTGCCTCCAAATGCCCCCTGTCCACCCGCCCCCATTGAGAACCCCTTAGACCAGGGGTGGGCAAACTTTTTGACTCGAGAGCCACGATGGGTTCTTACACTGGACCGGAGGGCCGGAACAAAAGCAACCTGACCATGCTGGCACTCTCCTCTTGGGCTGCTGGGGAAGGAGCGGAGGGGAGAGCAAGAGAACCCTCCGCTCTTTCGGCTCCGCGGGCCAGATAGAACAGCTGAACGAGCCGGATCCGGCCCGCGGGCCGTAGTTTGCCCACGGGCTGCCTTAGACACAGGTTCTGTTTGCCCATGCGGCACTTTGATACTGCACTTGGTTCTTCCCCGTTTTCAACTACTATTTGCTGGAATGAAATTGGAATTGGCCATTGTTCAGGGGCACCGTATGTGAATATTTATTATCATCTATGGCAACTGGGCTATCTCATTGCTTAACCCAACTCTTAAGGATGCCTCACTAACCATTGTCTGTCTTTTTGTTAAACTGGCTATGCCTGCAAGATCTGAGACCCCAAAATAACTTGATGTGCAAAGAAAGTATTAACAGCTATGGAGCAACTCCTGCTCCGATTTTGAATAAAATTGGGTGTTTTATTAGGATCTGTATCTTTACAGCTTCTTTTTAACAGCTCCTATCAACTCTTTCAAAGCGGTGTGCTCCCTGAAATCAAAGAGCTCAATTAGAGCCATTCTTTATTAAGGATCGTCAGGAAGGAGTAGGGCATAAATCAGCGCGTGTCCGGTGTGTCCTTTAGCAGGCTGGGAGTGTTGTGTCCCCGAGATGGGTAGCTTTAAACAGGATTCAGCGCCCTGTGACACACCCCAGCTTCCTACATCATGACGGTGGACCTGTGATGGAGATTGTCTGGATTTCTGATACCCACACCCCCTAGGACAGCCGTGGGCAAACTATGGCCCGAGGGCCGGATCCGGCCCGTTGGGCTGTTCTATCCGGCCCGCGGAGCCGAAAGAGCAGAGGGTTCTCTTGCTCTCCCCTCCGCTCCTTCCCCAGCAGCCCAAGATGAGAGTGCCAGCATGATCAGGCTGCTTTTATTCCGGCCCTCCGGTCCAGTGTAAGAACCCATAGTGGCCCTCGAGTCAAAAAGTTTGCCCACCCCTGCCCTAGGAGCACTTCTACAAATCAGGAGAGCGAAGGTGGCAAGCACATCGGGAAGGTCCTACAAGCAGCCTGCTCGCCCTCGCTGAAGAGATGTGCAGGCAGAGTGACTGGACTCATTTCAGCCTGAACAAAACAGCAGCGGGCTTCTTTGTGGTGGATCTGATGAAGCGGGGTTTCCAACGCAGTCAGGGCAGAAAATGGCTCAAACTGTGATTCACAGAAAACCAACCGCACCCCGTGTGGTATGGCGTAGACCATAGCAGCAGAGCGGGGCGGAGTGTGCATGAGTGGGTCGAGTTCATCGCACAAAAGCCACAGTAATTGGGCCACCCTTCTCTCTTCCTCCTGGCTCCACACGTCCGGTCATCTTTGGCGGTCTGCACTCTCCCATGACCCATACCCAGGCCCTACCTTCATCTGCTGATTTCCCCCTTCAGTTCCTATGTGCCTACCCATCGCTGTGTTTGTCCACCAGGATTTTGTCTCCCTGTCTACCTCTCATTCATTCATTCTGTGGTTCTCACAACAGATTTGGGAATAATAAATTTTATCACTGTTAGTTCAGTAACTTTTTAAAAAATATATATTTTATTGATTTTTTACAGAAAGGAAGAGAGAGGGATAGAGAGGTAGAAACATTGATGAGAGAGAATCATTGATCAGCTGCCTCTTGCACACCCCCTACTGGGGATGTGCCTACAGCCAAAGTACATGCCCTTGACTGGAATCGAACCTGGGACCTTTCAGTCCACAGGCTGACGCTCTGTCCACTGAGCACACCGGTTTCGGCCAGTAACTTTTTTGAGAATGACGTCTAATAGGTACGGGTGATCAGGTTTCTTCTCCCAACTGCTCTGCCCCCGAACCCTGGCAAACCAAAGTGATGACTCTTGGTTGAAAAGTAGATACACATAAGAATGAACTTTGTAAACGTCATCTTTTTCTATTCCCACCTCTCTTCTCCCCCACATTCCCAGTGATAGGATCACCTGGGGATTTGATTGGATGAAGACCAAGGTCAGTTTGACTTGTGGGTTCCTAGGTTGGGAGTTCTTATTTGAATTATGATGTAAGTCCTTTTTCTGTATACACACACACACACACACACAATCCAAAGCAAAGAAATAGTGAAATATGTTAGGAGTGCTTATAGGAAGGGCCACATTTTATCCTGAGACTTTAAGAAGACCACGCGCTTCTATGCTGGTCACTTTTTGGTAGAGTCTTTGTTTTGAATGCAGTGATTAATTTTGAGAGGCTCATCTGCACCGGAAAGTACCCTGGAATTTTCTCTTTTAATGTACAGTTGCTCCCAGTTTTATCTAACTACAATTGGAAAACTTCTTAGATAACTACTGTGCTAGTATGATGAAATAGTTTGGTTTCTTGGTTTGATATTCTTTGAAACTTCTCTTTTCAGTTTTTTTGATTTGAGAGAGGGAGGGAAGGAGAGAGAAATCAAACATCAATGATGAGAGATAAACATTGATTTATCTCCTGCACGCCCCCTACGGGAATCAAGCCAGCAATCTGCGCATACGCCGTTATCAGGAATTGAACACTGATCTTCTGGTTCATAGGTCAATGCTCAACCACTGAGCCACCCGGGCCAGGCTAGTTTTTTTTTTTTTTTTTTTGAAAAGGAGGATTCAATGTCAATCTCCACTTAAAATCATAACTATATTTCTTGTTCTTGCAATATTTGAGTGGACCCAATCACCACGTCATAAACACTTTATTGAGCTGAGGCTTGACAAGAGCTGCCTCTTTTATTATTGGCTGTTAACATTCCTGTCCTCTTTAATGCTTCACCTGGGAGTTGACTCTTAGACAGAGTTCACTCTTACGCATGTCTACTTTTCAACCTTGACGCAAACCTAATGCCTTATTATTATCTCCGCCATAAACGAATCTTCAAAAGACATAAGGGACTTTCTCTAATCTTGTTAGCGGTTTCTGTGGAGGCATGAGCTGGGCACTTTGTTCTCCTGAACTTAATGGCTTAAAACATTATTTTAATAACACATGACACGTGGCGAAAAATCTCAGAATTCCCTTTTGATAGTCTCATCTGTTAAAAAAAATGGGCAACAAGATCCCTCTTCTGTCAGACTCAGAGGGTGTTTGGTGAATCACGAGCAAATGCATCCAAATACAACGTGCTGCACTCTCAATATTTTAAATCGCAGTAAAAGAAACTTTCCCAGAAAACACTAAGAAAAAAGTTTAAAAAATTAACGGCTTAATGTTGAGAGAGAATAGCTTATAAAGAGCCCTTCCTGCTTTTACCTACCTATTTCTTTCTAAAAATATTTTATTTTTATTGATTTCAGAGAGGAAGGGGGGCAGTAGACAGAGAGAGAGAAAGAGAGAGAGAAAGAGAGAGAGAGAGAGAGAGAGAGAGAGAGCGCCATGATGAGAGAGAATCCTTGATTGCCTGCCTCCTGCACGTTGCCTACTGGGGATCGAGCCTGAAACCCAGGCATATGCCCTGACCCGGAATCAAACCGTGACCTTTTGGTTCATAGGTCAACACTCAACCACTGAGCCACACCAGCCAGGTTATATTTCCTTTAAGCTGCTGAGCAAGTAAGCAGTCACCATTCACTCTGAGCACAATCCATTGTCCAGTAGTGTCATAGACAAAAGACATAAAGACGATGGGGCAGTTCTGACCCGCACAAAGTTCTATGAAGAAAAGAATTCCGTTTGCACTTGTCTGAACTGGTGTGTAGCTAACCCAAATGGATTCGTCTTGACATGAAACTGAGATGTACGCATATATCAGTGCCAAACATGATGTTGCGTTTCGTGATGAGATATAGCAGGTATTGTATCATGCGCTAGAAAGTGTGCGGATGAGGTCATATCTCTACTTGCATAGTTTCTTATTTTTCTAAGACAGAAGCGATGCATATTCTTTGGAGAACATCTTCAAGTTAAATGGGGATATAAAAATTGGGGGCGGGGATTCCATTACGGGTTATGATAATCACCACTGATAACAGTCACTACCATTTGGGTATATTTTTCTCTGTATAGTTTAAACTATAATCCCTCTACATGCAGGTTCGCCTTTTATAAAAATAACTGTCTTCAGACCTAGTCAGATGTCTCTACCCGCCGTGCACCAGAATGGAGGTGGTTGTGGGAAAACCAGTTCTGGTTTACTTTTCTGCTGATCGGCGTAGACCTTGGGAGACCCTCACTTCCTGTGCGGTGTATTTCTCCCAGGCTTCCTCACTGCCCTGGCCCGGGGAGGCCACGGACTAGAGCCTGGTTCGGCCACGTGGACTGACTGACACCCTCAGGACAAAACATACTTTGGTGCTCTGACGTAGCATTTCCTGCTCTGGATTTAGGTCTTATTCCTCAGAACTTGCCATGATCTTTTCAGCTCTTCTCTATCTTTTATATAATTCTCTAGTATATAAATATCTAGTATATTCTTTGTTTTCTTCATTCCAGAAAAGAAACTTCATCTTACCTAACCCCCAGGCCAGGACGCATAACTGACCTGTCACTAGGATACCATGGCTACCTTATTATTCTGCCGTAATGCCACATTCCACCCACCATAGCCCTTCGGTATTTTTAAAAAAATATATACTTTATTGATTTTTTTACAGAGAGGAAGAGAGAGGGACAGAGAGTTAGAAACATCGATGAGAGAGAAACATCGACCAGCTGCCTCCTGCACACCCCCTACTGGGGATGTGCCCGCAACCAATGTACATGCCCTTGACCGGAATCGAACCTGGGACCTCCCAGTCCGCAGACCTACGCTCCATCCATTGAGCCAAACCAGTTTCGGCTTGGCAGTATTTTTTTTTTACTCATAAATCTACACGTTCTTCTTATAAGGGCCAATTCAAAACCAGAGTCTGCAAAAAGTAAGCAGGGATAACGCTTTCTCCAGCAAGCCTAGTTAACGCTCACTGCTCACACTCTTCACAAGTCGCACAGAAGCGGGGTCGCACACACTTGAAAATTGAAGACCGTAATGCATCCTAACCTTTTAGGACCCACATTCCTTTTAAATCACAAGATGCGAAAATTTATTAGAGTTTGATGGGCAAGGGATGGTGTGCTTAATATGTTATATGAGCGCCGTGTCCTCTAACGCTCCCTGGACCAACATAAACACACAAAGTTGCATCTCATCGGAGCTGTTGAAACACCAGAAATTTTAATAAATAAGAATGATGGGGCAGTAAAATTCATCATTTACACGAGGAATTGGGATAACACCAAATATCTTTGGAAACCCATAGTATTCTTTTGCGCTCTCTCTCTGTTTCCATTCCGTGCCACCATTGTAATGAATTCTTCAGATACGTTTCTTTGGGGGATTTTAAAATCCAAACGGCCCTCCAGCCCCCCTTTTCTCTAAAACGACTCCAGGATTACATTTTAAGGTTACTTTTCTTCTTTCCAGAAGGACACCCGCACGCTGTCCTTGGTTGGGACACTGTGCAGGAGGAGGGTGCAGCGGCGGCTTCGCTGGTTCGGATCCCCCATTGCTCTCTGTGGGTGCTGGACCGCGTGCCGCCTGCCCGCGCCCTGTCTGCGGCCTCTCGGCAGCTGCATTTCCATGCACGCTGGTGCCACTTCCAACTGCTGGCACCCCCACCTCTCTCTGAAGATACTGGCCCCTGTGAGCTCACTCCTTCTCGAACCAGGCTGCAAATGCCCAGGGATGTCTAGCACTCAGAATTAGCACTAAATCTCGCCTGGACATCAGTAGATACATGTTCCCGCCCTCTTACTCCGTAGACAGCATAACTGAGGTTGTGTTCTACCAGCGTTCATTCATTCACCGTGGTGCTAACTTGCTTGATATCAGACTCTCTTTTGGCCTCCTTCCCTTCTCTTTCTCACTTTTCTCCTCCTCTCCCGAAATCTCTGGGGATTGCCTCTGAAAGATTATCTCACCCCCCCCTAACTGGTGGGCGGAGTTTAACACATGACTGGTGTAAGGCTCTCCCCCCCTCCCAAACTGGTGGATGGAGCTAACACATGACTGGCACCTGCCACAGAGACATCTCCAAGACATTGAACCACCAATCAGCACGGGCCGGTGTCCTCAGAGCCCACCCCTTCCTGTTCTATCCTGGACCCAACCCCCTCCCTTCCGTCCTTTAAAAGGGACCCCAGGCAAGACACGTGTTGCTGTTGCTGTTGCTGATCCGCCATCAGCCCGGCTGGGTCTGGTCCCCTGTCCCCTCCCCCTCCAATTCTGATCTCTCTACCTCCGTGATGGGTTCCGCCCATTACCGGGGAATAAACTTTACTTTAAAATTTCCTGCTGGTCTGTTTCCTGCTTCCTTTCAAACCTAACAGCCTCCAAATAAACTACCTGGGCCTAAGTCCTTGGAAAAGGGTCAGCCACTTGGGGACCCTAAATAAAGTCCCACCCCCTTGCTCCTCCCTCCAAACCCACATCAGTTCGGGGAAGGCGCCGGTTCCCGGAAGCGAGGTGATGCAATGCAGACTTCGCCTTCCGCTTTCCCGAGTCATTGGAGAGTTCATAAATATTCAAACTCACATATTTCCTAAGAAAGCCCAACATAAACTAAGTTTACTAAATGCTTGTATAAGCTATTTGCATTTGTCTCTTAGAGTGGGAGTAACAGCTATTAGTGAACAGATAACAGACAATGCTATGGAGCTGTCACAAAATACGTATTTCATTTGTAAAACACCTCACGACATCCCTGTTAGCTGGGAGCTGATATTATCAGCATGTTCAATGAGGAGGCAGGGAAGGAATGGTTAAATAATCTGTCTAGCCGAAACCGGTTTGGCTCAGTGGTAGAGCGTCGGTCTGCGGACTGAAAGGTTCCGGGTTCGATGCCGGTCAAGGGCATGTACCTTGGTTGCGGGCACATCCCCGGTAGGGGGTGTGCAAGAGGCAGCTGGTCGATGTTTCTCTCTCATTGATGTTTCTAGCTCTCTATCTCTCTCCCTTCCTCTCTGTAAAAATATCAATAAAATATATATTTTTAAAAATAATATGTCTAAATTTCAAGCCTGGGAAGGTGAGAGATGGGCTAATATCCAAGCAGACCCACCCACAGGCTGCAGTCCTAAACCCCAGGCTTTGCATGATGGAAGCAAAGCTGTTGTTTTTATTTTTCCTCGAGACTACAACATCTAGTCTTAGAAATGCTCCCTGCATGCCATTGATTGGATCTGATCAATCAGAACAGCCAGGGTTTCTTTAATCATCTAAAGAATGCTTATGTAACATTTGCCCTCTGTTTCTATCCCGAATGGAGATGATCCTCAGGCATTCCTCGCTACCCACAGTCCAAGACCATCGACAACAGAACTCTGTGTAGTCACCTTTGGGGGCTTTTGGATGTTGAAGTCTTATGAATGATGCCATTTAAACTTCAAGATCACGCACTTTGAAAGCACACATACAGCATTCACCTAAGCTGTATCTGGTAAACATTTTATGGATATGTAATTCCCCCATGTAGTACAGTCTTAGTTATGAGAACATTATCGGTATTAAGATGGCTAATTCATTAAGTGTAGTCTGCTAGCTCTAGCACATGTAGGCCCTACAGCTAAGAGAAGACCTGACAAAGTAGAATTGAGGCTGCCTTTAGATGTTGCATAAAACCACAAACAAGAGGCTGGCTGGCTCACTCAGTAATTGAGCGTCAATATATGAAGCAAGGAGTCACGGTTAAATTCCCCACCAGGGCACATGCTGGAGTTGCGGGCTCGGTCCCCAGTAGGGGGTATGAAGGAGGCAGCCGATCAGTGATTCTCTCTCATCATGAATGTTTCTTTCTCTCTCTCCCTCTCCTTTCCTCTCTGAAATCAATAAAAAATATATTAAAAAACAATAAAATCATAAAAAATAGAACATATTGAAATGGAAGTTAGGATTCATGAGGTTTTGCTTGATTAGAATAAACAAACACCCACCGCTGAAAAACAAAAACATCAAAGAGCTCCCATGAGATTTTGCTCAGAAATATTGCAAAGGAGTCAAAGGTTATAGTCTTAAGGGTCACGGCAAGATCTTTTCTCTGAGGGAGATGGGGAGCTGCTGGATGAATATGAGCAAAAATATGAATTGCTTCCACTTGCTTTTTAAAAAAATATATGTTATTGATTTTTTACAGAGAGGAAGAGAGAGGGATAGAGAGTTAGAAAAATCGATGAGAGAGAATCATAGTTCAGCTGCCTCTTGCACACCCCCTACTGGGGATGTGCCCGCAACCAAGGTACATGCCCTTGACTGGAATTGAACCCGGGACCTTTCAGTCCTCAGGCTGATGCTCTATCCACTGAGCCAAACCGGTTTTGGCCCACTTGCTTTTTAACAGAATACTTCTTGGGGCTAGTCTGGGAGTAGACTAGAACTGTGGTCGGCAAACCGCGGCTCGCGAGCCACATGTGGCTCTTTGGTCCCTTGAGTGTGACTCTTCCACAAAACACCACGGCCTGGGCGAGTCTATGTTGAAGAAGTGGCATTAGAAGAAGTTTAAGTTTAAAAACTGTGGCTCTCCAAAGAAATGTCAATCGTTGTCCTGTTGATATTTGTCTCTGTTGAGTAATGAGTTTGCCGACCACTGCACCAGATGGTGTAAGACAGAGTGGGGAGACTGCAGAAGAGACCACAGGAGAGTGAAGGTGGCTGGGATAGGCTCACAGCGTAGGGGTCGAGAGAGGAAGCTGATACATGGACATAGTCTGTGGTTGAACCTAATAGGATTTGCAGACATAGGATGGGGGACAAGGAGGAGTCAAGGGTGACACCAAGGTTTGGGTCTTGAGGAGACTGGGAGCTGCCAGGGACCGGATAAATGCTCCGGAAAAGAGTTGATTTTGGGGGCAAAATAGAGGAGCTTGGGTTTTAGCTATGTTGGATTTGAGGTGCTTTCTATAGAATCATAAGAAATTCTAGAACATTTTGCTCAACTACATCCATCAACTGGCTGCTATAGACATCTTGACCCTGGTGACAATGTTGCTTTTAAAGCTAAATCCCTGTTCTCTTATCTTGTGTCAAAGATTTTTGAATGAGAAGTGTTAAGCTGTCCAATAGACTATTGTCTAAAGCAGCCGTGGGCAAACTTTTTGACTCGAGGGCCACCATGGGTTCTTAAACTGGACCGGAGGGCCGGCACAAAAGCAACCTGACCATGCTGGCACTCTCCTCTTGGGCTGCTGGTGAAGGAGCGGAGGGGAGAGCAAGAGAACCCTCCGCTCTTTCGGCTCCGCGGGCCGGATAGAACAGCCGAACGGGCCGCATCCGGCCCTCGGGCCGTAGTTTGCCCACGGCTGGTCTAAAGGGTGGTTGTTTTGTTGTTGTTGCTGTTGTTGTTGTTGCATGTGAAGATGAACTAAATAAAATATAAAAATCTCTCTAGTCTCTCTGTGAGATAATCTAATTTATTTTTCCACAGTCTTGTCTAACACCAACAGCAGCACAACAACGTTGCCCTTATTTGAACCCCCTGGGCTGGCATTTATTCTACATCCATCACTTGGTCTAAAATCGATGCTCACTCTTCTAGTCACCTGTTTCCGAGATGCTATTCATTAAGTTTTAACAGGTGAAATCTAACTTGTTCTCATTACAAATGGATGAGTGTAGGCCTACATTGCTCTTTTTTCTTCTTCTTCTTCCTTTCTCTCACAGAGAGGCATCCTGGCATATTTGAAAAGGAAATAGGCCAAATGAATCTTAAGCATCTCATTTTTGGCACGCTTGAAGCCCGGCATGTAAATGTGGCCCCTGAGAAAAGCAAAGACAAGCTCACAAACAGATGTTTTCTCAGGCACACCATTGATTTTTCACCTTGAAGAGATGATAAAGCAATGTTTATCAGCATGGGAGGGGAGCCATCTACCCCAGGGGCGTAGGATGCTTATAAATGAGTGGCGGTGGCATTATCAGTGTGACACTTTTTTAAAAAAAATACATTTTTATTGATTTCAGAGAATAAGGGAGGGGGAGAGAGAGATGGAAACATCGTAGGTCCACGCTCAACCCCTAAGCTACACGGACCTGGCGGTGTGACACTTTTGATAATGCAATGCCTCAGATCTCTTTGAGGCTGGGCTCTCATCCTGAAAGACCCAACTAGAAGCAGCGTATTCACATCTCTCTCACATCGCAGTGGCTGCTCAGAGCTCTTTCTCCATATCTTCAAACCATCTTCTAGGCTGACATCAGCCACGGCAACTTCTCCAGCTTTCAAATCAGTGTCCATTTCAAGCTTTTCCAACAGTACTTTCAGTGGACATTTTTATTTTTATTTAAAAAAATATATTTTGTTGATTTTCTACAGAGAGGAATGGAGAGGGATAGAGAGCTAGAAACATCCATGAGAGAGAAACATCGACCAGCTGCCTCCTGCACATCCCCCACTGGGGATGTGCCTGCCACCAAGGTACATGCCCTTGACCGGAATTGAACCCGGGGCCCTTCAGTCCACAGGCCGACGCTCTATCCACTGAGCCAATCCGGTTTCGGCACAGTGGACATTTTTAAAAAGTAAGTCAAGATTGCCCTAACCAATTAGACTCAGTGGACAGAGCATCTACTTGCAGACTGAAGGGTCCCCGGTTTGATTCTGATCAAGAGCATGTACCTGGGTTGTGGGCACATCCCCAGTAGGGGGTGTGCAGGAGGCAGCTGATCGATGTTTCTAACTTTCTATCCCTCTCACTTCCTCTCTGTAAAAAGTCAACAAAATATATATCTAAAGTAAGTCAAGATTAGGTCTTTGACCCAGTGAGACCTGATTACATGATTAACTTTTCTTATCAGAATGTATTTCTAAAATGTAGGAACACTTAACATTCTTATTTGCTGAAAAGCAAGGACTTCTTTCTTGACAATGCCCCCATCAGTGTTCAATGGGCAGCTACACTCTGTTCTCTTCTGGACACTGGAGTTAACTCGCTCCTTAGTGAAGACACAACTAGGTGGTTCTCACACAGGGGGCAGGAAACCTGGTGTAGGAGAGTTTGAGTGCTCGTGGAAATGGGTTGAGAGCCAGGAAAGAAGAATCAGGTTGAAGACACATAACACAGAGATGGCAGTTCAATCAAGGTCATTACTCATCAGCTAAAGGGCAATGTTGACATTTTATTCCAAATGAAAGAATTTAACACATCGACCAAATGTTCCTAATGTTAACAGGTTGTCCAAAGTTCACCAGCTCAGCGCCCACATCTGCTTCTAGGGAAGGAAGTGGCACCATTGGATTTTTTTTTCTCCAAGATTAATGGAAATGTTATGCAAATAAGTTACAAGCTACCTGGCTGCTCTCTGTGTGTATGATATACCGGGAGAGTCCTACCTTACATGCATTGTCCCGATATGATTGTTCATCAGACCCTCTTTCCTTCTCCAAGCTGCTCCAGCTTGGTAAGTCAGATCTCTCCCCGACGGAAGGCAGCGTGGACAGCCCTTACAGTTGTGGTGAAGCCCCTGCGAGTAGCAGTCACAATGGTAGCAACCTCCCCAGGAGGAGTTTCCACCCCAAAGGCTTGGTGGTCACTGGTGCTGGTCTTGTTCCCCCCTGGCGTCTGGCAGAGTCTGCAGGACTTTTGCATGCTTCAGGCAAAGGCTCATGGGAAAGGTCAATATTCAAGTTCAGCAGCCACACGAGGCAGTTGGCACGTAGGGAACCCCTTTCTGGGTTGCTCTCTCAGCTCTGGGGGGAGTTGAAAGCCTTCCAGGATTGTTTTGGCAGCCAACGCAACAGAGCTGGCTCCTAGGCCAACATATAGAAAAGCTCCATGAAAAAAAACACACAAAAAAACACATCTCTTATTTCTCTCTCTCCAGCACATCCCACACTTCTGGGAGTCCGAGAGATCTTACCAAGCACTTTCTTCAATCTCAATTTAAACAGAACTTTCCACCCTCTTCCCAGGAGAGACCCGGCAATGGGCTAGATGAGAACCGGAGACTCTGGAGGGAAGTAATGCGCCGTGTCGCGTGGTTAATCTATTCTTGTTTATTAATTTATGGCACGGAACGGTGCGTTTAATGGGTTTAACTTTGAAGTGGGGAAAGAAGCCCCGGAAGCCTACTTCCAGAAAACTCGGCGATGACTTCAGGAAGATGTAGGACAAGAAGTGCATTTCCTATCTGACGTTCTGTTTGGGGGCTGGCGTTCACCTTAGCCTTCTGAGGCATCATGCACGTGGCACCAGCCAAATTAAGCTACCGTCACGAGAAAGCTCATATTATAAAAAACTCAGAAGTTTCCTCTCTTTATTAGTTTAGTCATAAAATCGCTGTTAGAAAGAGCACACAGATGAGTCTGATAGCCATAAAATCAGCGAAACGTAACGTGACATTCCCTACCTGTGGCTCACGGCGGCCCTCACGTGCTCGCAGATGCATTTGTTTCGGGGACTGTGTCATTATTGTCAGCAGCTTGTGCTGCACGTTCAGAAGTCGATGTTTCCTCCCCTCCCTCCTTGTGCACTTCTAATTTTGAAAATAACCTCAAGAGGGATACTTCATGGAGAAAATGTCTTCTTTAGAGGACTCGCCCTTCCTTACCATTTTGATTTTTCAGTAATTTTGCTCCTTTTGTTTTGTTTTGTTTATTCTGTTGGATCTACCAAACTGTATAACAGTGGTTGACTACAGATGTGTGGGCCTCTTAGTGTATCTGCTATTGCAGCCTTACTTAAAAAAAAAAAAAAAAATATATATATATATATATATATATATATATATATAATTTTATTGCTATTTTACAGAGAGGAAGGGAGAGAGATAGAAAGCTAGAAACGTCCATGAGAGAGAAAACATTGACCAGCTGCCTCTTGCACACCCACTACCGGGGATGTGCCCGCAACCAATGTACATGCCCTTGACCAGAATCGAACCCGGGACCTTTCAGTCTGCAGACCGACGCTCTACCACTGAGCCAAACCGGTTTCGGCCTGCAGCCTTACTTTTAAAATAAATTCTGTAAACTTCAAACGTACATGTATTGAAAACAAATGTTTAAAATATTACTTTTATGATTTGTGTCCACTTTTTGAATCATTTTTTTAATTTTGTCTCTTCACTGACTTTATAGACACACAATATTTTCTTATCGTTAACAGCTTTGATTCTCTTAAATGCATAGAATGCTTGTTTTCATATAAGTTTGTTGAGCTATATTTTTTAATAATACACTTAGTATGATGTAAATGAATGTGACTTTAATATTACAGCTTATTATAATATTTATTTTATATAATTTATTATAATATTAATGTTGTAGTTTCAAACAATGCTATTTTATCTGGCAAATTATAAGAATAAAAAATACTGCTAATACTATAGCACAGATAGGGTTATATTACTAGTAAACAGAGAAAATGTACAAAATGTTAATGTAGCATTACATTAAGTAGATGATATTTTTCTAACTGTTCTTTAACAAAATTTGGTGAATTTTATTTTTATAGTAGAGATGCAATTAACAAATATGAACCTGCTTTAGTCCTAAAAAGATTAGTTGGGCTTAAATAAATATTAAAAATCATTTTGCTGACCTAGCTGGTTTGACTCAGTGGATGGAGCATCAGCCTGTGGACTCAAGGGTCCCAGGTTCGATTCCAGGGAAGGGCATGTACATTGGTTGCGGGCACATCCCCAGTGGGGGGTGTGCAGGAGGCAGCTGATTGATGTTTCTCTTTCATCAATGTTTCTGACTCCCTCTCCCTTCCTCTCTGTAAAAAAAAATCAATAAAATATATTAAAAAATCATTTTGCACTAAGGGAAAATTAGCTAAGTATAAAAGAGACTAAAATTATATTAATATAGTATTATATCACACTTCCACCGTTTTTAATAAAAAGAGATTGATTATGTTTCTTTATTTGTAGAATGTGATACTTTCTCTCTAGTTTCTCATTTCTGTTTCTCACATTCCCCCGTGTGACAGACAACTTTCTGTGTATGTATTTTGTAAAAGGCAGTGGCGAATCTGAGAAGCTGAATGTTGGCAATGCAGGTACACATTGTGCCACCAAGTGATTAGTTTGAAAGTGAAATGCCCAGGAAGTCTAGAATGGCATTGGTAATAGAAGTAAATGAAAAGCGAAGACTATTTCAATTGGCCCATTGCATTCATTTTATTATGTGCTCCCGGAGTCACCAGCAAGAGAGTGGGAGAGCTATTTTTTATTTAAGTTGATAGGACTATAGATTGTAGTAGGTATTTGGAAGGTTTTCCAGGGTGATTTATATGCACATGTGTATGTGTTTTCTTGACATGTGACGTGTATATGAAGTGCATTATTTTTTCTTAAGATAATGCTTTTGGTAAACCTCAGATAAAAAACAGACTAATGCCGAAATCGGTTTGGCTCAGTGGTAGAGAGTCGGTCTGCGGACTGAAAGGTCCCAGGTTCGATTCCAGTCAAGGGCATGTACTTTGGTTGCAGGCACATGCCCGGTAGGGGGTGTGCAAGAGGCAGCTGGTCGATGTTTCTCTCTCATTGACGTTTCTAGCTCTCTATCTCTCTCCCTTCCTCTCTGTAAAATATCAATAAAATATATTTAAAAAAACAAAAACAAAAAACAAAAAACAGACTAATGACTTAAAATGTGGGAACCATGCCGAAACCAGTTTGGCTCAGTGGATAGAGTGTAGGTCTGCAGACTGAAAGGTCCCAGGTTCGATTCCGGTCAAGGACATGTACCTTGGTTGCGGGCACATCCCCAATGGGGGGTGTGCAAGAAGCAGCTGATCCATGTTTCTCTCTCATCGATGTTTCTAACTCTCTATCCCTCTCTGTAAAAAATCAATAATATATATATATATATATATATATATATATATATATATATATTTAAATATGGGCAGCTAAAAGTTGCTCTTGTGTGCTAAGTTAAAACTCCAAGTGGTCCTACTGAGTTTGAAGAGCATTGGGATATATAATCCAACGAAACAACTAAGACTTCTACAGGGTTCGCCCTGGTGGAAAGCACCTTCTTTTAGGGCACACGAGGGGCTCTAATCTGTAAGGATTTGCTGATAAATTCTCACTTTGACTTTCCTGAGAGGCACTTGGAAGTGATGGCTGATGAGGTGAACTGTATGCTTTCACAGGGGTTCACCAAGGATTTATTGAACGCTTACTCTGTGACAGACATGGGGGTCATGTCATGAACAGAACTTGGCTTTCCCTTGGAGAAGTTTAAGCAGATAATTCAGGAGCGTTATTCAGCGGGCCTGCAGAGCTCCCTGCCTTACCAATAGCCACTGAGACTAACCACACACTTCCGCACGAAGCCAGCAGGGGGCGCTGGGGCGGCTTTCTGAAAGGGTGAGCAGTGTAGCTGTCTTCTCCACCTGCTTTGTGCAGACCTCATTTTCAAAATTGATTGAAACACCTTTCCTTTGTGCCCGCTTCCTGATAACGGCTTTATTCTGGGTCGCTAGGCGATGGTACAACCTGGGTTTCTTATCCTCCTCAGAGAACCTTTATCTTTCCGGGAATTAAGTGAGAATTGTCATGTAACTGTCACTGTGTGTCTGAAGGGAACTCAGTCCTCTTGTTATCTGTGGATGCGTAATTCATAGTCTGGTGTATATGTACGGTATATATCCAAAAAAGATCTGTCTCTCTCTCTCTCTCCCTTCCTCCCTCCCTCCATCCCTCCTCTCTTTCCCTTTCTCTCATTCTCTCTCCTTTGCAGAGGTGACCTTGAGGACCCTAATTATTATTGATGCAACTTGAAGATTGTTCTTCCTTCAGATTATAGAACTTTCTACTCTTCCAAAGGGTAGTTGGCACTTTATTGTCCCAGATGGAGCTGGAGACTTCTACTCTGTTTCCCCGAAAATAAGACAGCATTTTATATTAATTTTTGCTCCCAAAGACGCACTAGGTCTTATTTTCAGGGGATGTCTTATTTTCCCATGAAGAAGAGTACGGTACACATTTATTATTAAATGAAAATAAAGGAAATTTATTACCTGCATACGGTACGGTAGTACAGTAGTTGTCAACACAAACCAGACAAACTGTGAATCCTACAGGATCAAGAATTTACCCATTTATTCAATGACAATCATGTCATCATCTTCTGGAACATCATCATAACAATCCAATTCCTGGATTTCCTGGTGAATTTCTTGGGACTCCATTTCTTTCAGAATCAGTGGACCAAATCTCTCATGGTTAGCCATAGCACTGTCTTTAAATGAGTACTTCTTGTCAAGGTAGCCTGCTCGCAGTGCATTTGCCATGCAACTGTCAGTGATTTTCTCCCATAAATTCTTCACCCAAGTCACAACTTCTTGCAGTTTAGGTTTCACAAAGTTTCCACGCTGACTTCTCTCCATTCACACAACAATGAGGTCAGGATTCCGCGTTACATCACTGGTTGCTAGACACCAGTTGGGGCGGCCCTAGCGACCAGTTTCCGGTAAACTAATGTTCATTCTGAGACAGAGCCTGGGGGCCTTATTTTCGGAGGGGATGCCTTATATTTCACTCAGAAGGAAACCTGTAAGTAGGTCTTATTTTCGGAGGATGTCTTATTTTCGGGGAAGCACGGTAACACCGCTACCACCATTTTACCATAAAGCCAAGCCCCCAAACGATGTTTACCACAGTGATCTGCTGGTCCAGACCGCTCAGAAACAGGAACCAGCTGAATCCTTTATTATTTTCAACCAACTGAAATTTTACTTTGAGGAAGGGAGAAGGTTTTTCAGCGCGCACGAAGCGTGTGCAAGCAAAACAAAGATGCTTTCAAGACGAGGCTTGAGGGTTATCTCTCATTATTTCTGACTTGTCTCTCTCTCTCTCTCCTGGCACAAGTCACAGGCGCATCTACAGCTGATCAGTTGACAGATCAGCAGTTCTATTAAGATGAAAACTAACCTTGGAAGTGTTTAGAAGGAAAAAAGAGCGTCCTTTGATTTATTAGGCCATTTTATGCTGTGCCATTATTCCCCTATTCAAAGCTATTCAAGCTATGTTAAGTGGAAACCAAGCCAGCATTTTTAATAAAGTGCTTCATTCGAACCAAATATGAACCAGCCGCATCTCAGAAGAGCTCTCTGATGAGAGTAAATGAAATAAGGATCATCCCGCTCTGCCCCATAATGGAGAGCGAGGCGTAATGAACGGGAGACAGCGGTATTCTTGTAATGACAAACTCCGCTGTCATTGCTTTTTAGTGCAAGCCGAGGTCCAGGTGTTTTTCTCAGGAATTATAGGGACATTTGCTTTTTTTTTTTTTTTTTTTTTTTTAAGGAGTTGGCAGTGTATTTGAGTTACCTTCTGTCTCTATAAACGTTTCGATGAGCGCTATGCGGTTCATGTGTATATGTAGGTAAAGTCATTTTGAAAATGATCACTCATTTTGCCTAAAGTTAGAACTGATAGCTGTTTCGTATAATTGACGCTTTGAAGTTCCGTTAAGAGTTACATATTCAGATTTCCTTGACTTTCAAAGTATCTTCATATTTCTGTTGTATTTTTGAGGTCTCATAATCCACTTTTCTCACCACATTCTCCCACAGCTTCTAAATAAGATAAGAGATTTTTTTAGGAAGGGTTTCTCAAGTAAGAGGAAATAGAAGTTGGGAGGGAAAACTGATAACATTATATACTCTTTGCATAGACTTATCTTAAAATTGCAAAGTTCTCCATTAAAGTTTAATTTTGGATCTTCTATGAACTAATTCAAACATAATATTTAATTTTACTGCATAGTCTTGATTTAGACAAACTTACAAAAATAATACTCCTCAAAATTGCTATATGAATACGGTGCCAATTCAAAGAATATATTAGTGGTTTCTTTTTTATGAAGCATAGTGAAATTTAAAAAAAAACATATACAATGTAAACCTTTAAAAAATAAAACTGCAAGAATTCAAAGCAGATTAAACACTTAGAAATCAAAGAATGTTATGAATGTTATGATGGGATGGTAATAGGAACTATTACATGGAATATCAGTATATATTGATCATGAGCTAAGTGGAATTGGTGGTTTCTTCTCAAAGTTAAGCTGTTAAATTACTGTTTTCATATGGACTTTATGTAGGCTTTATAAAATGATAAATTATAGAGTGAAGTAAAGTATATTTTTTTCACCTGGTCAAACATGTAGGGGAGGTGTTTCTTTTTTTTTCATTTAAAATTTATTAAGGTATTATATGTGTACATAGCTTACCATTACCACCCGCCCCACCTTCCATACATGCCCTCCCTCCCCAGAGTTCCGTGTTCGTTGGTTGTACTTATATTCATGCATACCAGTCCTTCGGTTGATCTCTTATCTCCCCCCAGGTTTCCTTCCCCTCCCCGCTGTCATTTGGCAGTCTGCTTGTTTTATGGTGACTATCTCAGGACCACATGAACAGAATCTGTTCCTCCTCTGGTTCACACCACCCTCCCTCCCCCCAGGTCCTACCACTTCCCCGGGGCACACGGCTCTCCCGGGACACATGTCTCCCCTGGGGCACACGGCTCACCAGGGACACACGGAGGGGGGGAGGTGTTTCACTCTGAATTTAGTTTCTTTTGAAAATGGTGGTTGGTACAGGTTATCTTGAGTGTTGTTGAGTACTTGTTCTTGAGTGTGATTTGGGAGTTTTATTTTTTCAAGACATGTGACTCTCTTTACACATGCCTGTTTTTCCTTAGATTCAGTCAACAATTACTTTGTTGAGTTCTGCTGCATTAAAAAGTTGTGAGTTTTCATATTTTCCTGGTGTTTTCTTTTTAAAAAAATATTTTTATTGATTTTTATACAGAGAGGAAGAGAGAGAGATAGAGAGTTAGAAACGTTGATGAGAGAGAAACATCAATCAGCTGCCTCTTGCACACCCCCTAATGGGGATGTGCCCGCAACCAAGGTACATGCCCTTGACCAGAACCGAACCCTGGACCTTTCAGTCCGTAGGCCTACACTCTATCTACTGAGCCAAACCGGTTTCGGCTGGTGTTTTCTTAAAAGTCTAAGATCAGTAAGTACTCTTTCCAACTTCCTACGGCCCATGTTGAAGTCCGTAGTATATCAGTTCCCTTCTGAATGTTTCCCCATGAAACATTTTTAAAATCCGTGCCCAAGGATAAGATTTGATAAGCATTTGTTCATTCAACAAATGTTTACTGAGCACTATTAGCACAACGTGGAAGGTACTATGAGGGAGGCAGAAGTGAGTAAAGCATTATCATTGGGATATGGGGGCTCAGATTCTCAGTGGGATGGGGTGCAGGTCCTTTATGATCTATATGGCAGGCCGCTGTGGTGACTGGGGCTTTGATTCGGAGGGACATGTGTTGGAATAGTGGGGTGTCGCGTATAGAAATAATAGGATCTGACATTCATTTTTAAAAGCACCACTTTACCCACCGTGTTGGGAATAGACTGGGGTACTGCGTGTGAATGGCATAATCAAATTGTCATGCCATTTAGTACGGGTGACCTTTAAGGGAGATTTCTCCTCTGAGCCCCATTCAGAGTTCTTGATCCCTTCTGGTGAAATTGTATCTAATTGTCAAAAATGAAGCATGACTTTATTCTATAATTAATGGTACTTAAAATGCTAAACTGCAAATCATAATGGCTTAGACTATCCACCGGTAAATTTTGAAAAAAGATCCTCATATCATTCATATAGTCAACTTCTTTGTGATGTTCCCGCTTTGTCATAAATCATACATTTGGAGAATCCTGAGAGCAGTACTTACCATCCTTTTAACATTTCTTCAACTTACACTTTCTATTTTTCTCACTCAACTAGACTGTAAAGTACTTGAGACTAATATTATATGGTTTTAAGTCAAAAGAATAACAGACTTGATTTTTAAAAATAAATATTCTACTACCATTTCCTCACCCAAGACCTCAAAGTGTATAAAAAGTACCAAATACTCATCTGTGTAATTTTTCTGCATGGTGATGATGTTTAGAGGAAGCTGTTCTAATTGGGTTTGTGGCATAGTAGCTGACCAAAAGTTATAGCTACTAATAATATCTAAATATATAGGAATATCTCTAAAGACCTTTTACTTGTCCTTGTACAGGTTTTGATGTTTGAAAAATAGTTTACAAATGTTTTTCCCCCCAATATTTGATATTTGAGAGTTATTTTGGTTCCAAGATTAAACAATCTGGTGCATGAATTGGGATGTCTAATTATAACTTAAAGGGACAAAAGCAAAAGGACATGGTCAGTGACAGAGACACACAGAGCAAAAACTGCAGAAAATAATTACACATAAGCATACGTACGTAATTAAAATATTTAGTAGCCCTACTAAGACAGAATATACTTATCTGGTTGTATCACATATGGGATCGATAGTGTGCATTTGCATTCTGTTCCCTTTGTTTATTTGCCAGAGGCGTTGGTACTGAGAGCAGAAAACCAAACTCCAATATCGTTAATATGTGCCAGTGCTATGTCTTTATCCCACACTGTGCATCACATTCTAATTAATCACCGCGGAAGGAACCGACTATTCCTTTTCAGATATGGGCCAATAACTCTTGGGGAAATTAAATCATCTCGCAGAAACATTTCATTCCTTGGTGCTAATAATTCAGTGCAAATGAATTTCCAGAATAACAGTCAGATCCTATTATATAATTTTCTTTATGATCCTTCATCCTACGTATGACAATTTGATTCTGCATTTGAAATCTGCTTTTCTTTCAAAGTCATTTGCAGTATTGTGATTAAGTAGCAAAAGGCCATTCGCAATGTATAATGTGAGCTTCAGTTGAAGGTGGAAACTGTTAAAGAACCATTTTTTTTTTTTTTTGTCTGTAAAGGCAAGGAGAGTGGATGGGTCTCCATGAACGAGAAAAGAAATGAAGGATATTCTCATCCTTTTAGGAACATTTAATCTCATTTTAGCCTTTGTCTTTTCACTATTATACTTTAAAACGTATTAATGGCCCAATTTTTAAGGATAATTTGCAATTCACTCCGAGGTTCATCATAATACATAAACAGACAAATTCAAAGGAAAAAATGTCTTTCAAGGTCTACTTACATGTATTTTTTTTAGAATCATAATCTCTGTGATGGAGAAAATACAAAATGAGTGAACATTCAGCATCATAATGCCACAAAGTAAAAAAGTTCTTACATATACAAACACACATATACACTGAATGAAAGTGGTAGTATGTGTGTGCACACACATACACACACACACTTAATAAGATTATTTTTTGAAAGATCTCCCAATGGCCAAAGCTATAACAATTTGAGCAGTAAAAGAAATAAAATTGGCCCAAACTGGTTTGGCTCAGTGGTAGAACGTCGGTCTGTGGACTGAAAGGTCCCGGGTTTGATTCCGGTCAAGGGCATGTACCTTGCTTGCAGGCACATCTCCAGTAGGGGGTGTGCAAGAGGCAGCTGATTGATGATTCTCTCTCGCGCATGTTTCTAACTCTCTATCCCTCTCTCTACCTCTCTGTAAAAAATCAATAAAATATATTTTAAAAAAGAATATATATATATCAAGACACTTAAAAAAAGTAGAAAGGAAGACCTAGATTTCAGACGGAAACTTCTGCAGACCGGCCTCCCTGTAGCTTTCCTCCTCTCCACGTCCTGAACATAATCTCCTGAACCTGACACCCTTCCTCTCCCTCTCCAGATGACGTTGAACTTAGTAACCTCTCCTCTTTAGCATAGCAATGCACTCTGATTATTACTTCACCAGGAAGACAGAGTTAAAGAATACTTGGACTAGACAAGAGCCACGAAAATCATGTTTAGAGCATAATCAGTGCATAACATAGTGCCCCCTTATCCAAGGTTTCGCTTTCCGTGGTGGCAATTACCTGAGGTCAGCCAGGATCTGAAAATATTACATGGTAAGTTCCAGAAGAGACACTTCTTAAGTTTGAAGTTGAGCGCCGTTCTGAGTAGTAGGATAAAAACTCTTGCTCTCAGGCTCTGTCCCATCTGAAATGTGAGTCCCCTTTTGCCCAACACAGTGGTCGGCAAACTCATTAGTCCACAGAGCCAAATATCAGCAGTACAACGATTGAAATTTCTTTGGAGGGCCACATATTTTTAAATGTAAACTTCTTCTAATGCCACTTCTTCAATATAGACTCGCCCAGGCCGTGGTATTTTGTGGAAGAGCCACACTCAAGGGGCCAAAGAGCCACGTGTGGCTCGCGAGCTGTGGTTTGCTGGCCACGGGCCCAGCATCCACACTGAACCAGGAGGTATTTTGAGGCTATGGCCACATTCTCACAGCTTTCATTACAGCGCATTGTTATCATTGTTCTTAATCTCCTAATATTGGCTATTTCTGGGTCCTCACACATCAAAGTTACTATTCCTTCTCAGGAACTTTAATTCGGGTAATACCTTAAATGCTTTCGTTTTGAACTTTAGAAAGACGTTAAAAGATGTGATTATTTATTTCACCCTGGTTCCTGAAATTTAGACGGTCATTCTTGATGTTAATATCATAGCAACGCTGTGATAAAAAACGTAAAGACATCAGAAAGAAATTAAATAATACAAATAGTTAAATGGACTGTGATTACCTAAGAGCATGAAAATATGTAGGTCAATTCCTAAAGTATTTCCTAATAAAGGGATAAGTACGAATTTATTGCAAACCACGGAAACAGAGTGTTTATCCAGATGGTTTGCCCTCTTGTCAATGCAGCTTAAATTAGAAAGTCTATACCAATTTATACTAAGGTCATTCCTTTTACTACTTTCTTGTGGTGAATAAATTGAAAGATAAACCAATATTCTAATCTTCTTCAAAAAATTATAGCCACTAGAAAAATATTATTATTTCCCAAAATTGTGTTCAATATAGTTATTTCATACGGGTAAATAGGACTCCTGAAGAAAGACACTTAATAATTAAATCACGACATAATTAAAATTTTAGCTGTGGGTTAACATGCTTTTTAACTTCGAATGCTATTTACGAAGCTATGATACTCCAGGTCGATTGATTTCTGGAAATTAACAATTTTAGTTTAAATATATTTTACTTTCAAAAACAATTTTCTTCACCCTGAAAAAAAAAACTTTACCAGAAAACCATAAATAATCATAGAAGTAAATAGCAGGATCCTAATTTACATTTAACCTTTGTTTTAAATGATTAATGGATGCTATTTATGTAAACTCTTTCTACAATGCAGCATGAAATGAAATTTAAATTGCAGATTTTACAGTGGTGTATTTTAACTAGTGACCCTATCCCCACAGAGGAAAAAGAAAAGAAAACCAATTACATTTGTAATAAAGATGCTAATGCATTTCTCATTTTAAAGTTATTTAAGTTGTGGTTGTGTAAGAAACTTTTATTCCTAATAAACTCGGAGGAGATGCTCTGCTTTGTGGAACTTGGTAAGAGATAAATGATGGGGTATCTGTTTCACTCACCATGGCAACACACTTCCCTCTCTGGACCAGCTACTCCTGGGGTGAGCAGGCAGATTGGTGTGAATCTGGTGTGGGATGCGTTGTGCGTCCAGACAGAGAGAGAGGAAGGGGATTTCTGTTTGGTCTGTCAGAGGCTGGACACATAGTCAGCCTGCTATACTAGCACAGTGGGGATTAGAACACGGCATTCTGGGAGTAACTCAGTTCACAAGACCTATAGACCTTTATTAAAAATATATTTTATTGATTTTTACAGAGAGGAAGAGAGAGAGAGATAAAGAGTTACAAACATTGATGAGAGAGAATCATCCATCAGCTGCCTCTTGCACACCCCCTACTGGGGATGTGCCCACAACCAAAGTACATGCCCTTGACCGGAATTGAACCCGGGACCCTTGAGTCCGCAGGCCGATGCTCTATCCACTGAGCCAAATCGGTTTCGGCAAGACCTATAGACCTTTAATTAGGACTTAGACATCAGCCCCTTTACGTAAACCTGTAGCTTCTGGTCTCAACCACTCTCTCAGGAGTTAAAAGTGTGGGCTCTTAAGCAGATAGAAACAGAAGTTTACTTCTTTTCACTTAAACTTGTTTACCTTAAAGATGGTGTGTTCTAGTGCACCAGCTGTCTACGACAAGATGATTGCTCTATTTACCTTCCATATCCAGTTCATAGGATGAATTACAATGGTTCATTTTTGAATGATAACTAAGATTAAATCCCTGGAGTAAATCCAACTTGATTTTGATACACTTTTTGGATTACTATCATTGGGTTCCTTTTATTACTATCTTGTTTTGGTTTTTGGCATCTATGTGAATGGAAGACTTTATCATAATGGAAATATCCGTCTCAGGGTTTTGTGCCGGTTCCATAAAAGGAGGATGCGTCCTGATTAAAATGTGGATTTTCAAGCCCTTACATCAATTACATGGTATTTTTAGGAGATTGCTAGAGTGTCATAGATTTATAGCAATACTGTCCTATGCATTAGACTTCTGTTTTCCTGTTGCCATGTTCAAAATAAAAGGGCAAAGCTTCACATTTTATGGAAATGTATGTTGCAGTGTTCAAGCCACGTACTTGTATGAGAAGATGCCCTAAGATTCCATAATGGGTTGATTTTTAGTGGGAAATAAGGTAGATTGTGGTACTTAAAAGCAAATACAGCATACTCCTGCAAGTTGTTTTTTCATTACAACTCTGGCAGATTTTAAAACATCAACTCCATTGTTCCAGTGTTGTATTTGTGGATACAATTACGTACACATTAACTTGACTGAGGGATGATGGGGAAAAATCCATTTCAAATGCTGGTGCAACTTTATGACCCAAAGATTTAAAGACAAAGCTCTAAAAGCATTGTGCACAGAACATGGCTTGATTTTACAATCTTTGCTCACAGAACCCTTCCGGTGTAAGCAACAATAATTTCGTGCGTGAACGGGATACGAGGTTAGTGAAGTTTTTAAAGCACCCATAATGCCTTCTCTTTGAGTAGAGGTAATTGAATGCCTACCTGTGTTTTTCCATGTCTTTACAGAAGTAAACAGGAGGAACATCCAATGTATGTACATTCATCTGGGTCTTGGCTATTGGCTTTTAGATCTTAGGCCAATTTTGTTCTGTTTGGAATATTGGTGTATCATGGAAACATGACATATTTAGAATAGCGAAAGGCATGGTCTTTGAGAAGGCACAAATTTATGCACAGCTATTTTTTTATTTTTTATTTTTTGTTTAATATATTTTATTGATATTTTACAGAGAGGAAGGGAGAGAGATAGAGAGCTAGAAATGTTGATGAGAGAGAAACATCGACCAGCTGCCTCTTGCACACCCCCTACCGGGGATGTGCCTGCAACCAATGTACATGCCCTTGACCAGAATCGAACCTGGGACCTTTCAGTCCGAAGACCGATGCTTTACCACTGAGCCAAACCGGTTTCAGCTATGCACAGCTAATTTAGACGTGTAAGAGAAATAAAGTATAATGAATCAGTGGATCACGCAATTCTTTGCTATTTTTCCTTTCACAAATCTAGATTGCTGCAACACTAAAAAAAACTATATTCATGACCTATTGGAAATCTGACATTTTCATATTAACATGCCGTTCTCTAAATTCACATAGAAAAGTATAAGGGACCCGCATGACACAACATTCTGTACAGTTCTCCAAAAAGCTGCACTTGGATTTTTTTTTACAATGTAATTTTTATTTTGTGTTCATTTTTCTCAATTCAGTTTCTTTTTCTATTTTGATAGTGTGTGGGAGTCCCTGTGAAGACGCCACACTCTAATTATACTTGTTGTATTTGTGGAATCCATTTCCAACTTGGGATAGAAGGATTTATCCAGATTCGCCACCATCTCTCTTCCCCATCACCCCCATTTTGTTTTGTGTTGCTTTGTCTCCCTTGTGCAACATTTTTATAGAATTGAGAATTAGGATACAACTGAATTAATGTCGAATAAATTGACACTCTCTGGATTGCAGTGCAGCTGGGTTCATCAGCAGTTTGGCTGTTTCCGTGTGTTTATATAAAAAGGTCCTGCATGAAGGCAAGACAGAGTGGGTGGGTTTGGCTAGTCACCCTGTCTCCATCAGAATGTCTGGTCGTGGGAGGAAGAGCGCGGTAGGGCCCTGAAACCCTATGGCATTTTAACTGCCAGAATAGAACCTAAATCTGCTCGATGCTGTTTTATATCACAGAAGAGGATTTCCCTATACGTGCACTTCCCAGAGGACATGTATTAAGGCAACTGCAGAAGACTTCTTACGCACCAGGGGGTGGACTCCACTGTGGGGCAGGGACAGGCCATGAGCAAGCACCGTAATTTTTTGGATAATAACTGCAACAGCAACTGACATTTCTTTAGAAGGCTGGAAACCTTCCTTTTCATTTTACACAGATTTTAAAAAAATATATATTTTATTGATTTTTCACAGAGAGGAAGAGAGAGGGATAGAGAGTTAGAAACACCGATGAGAGAGAATCATCGATCAGCTGCCTCTTGCACACCCTCTACTGGGGATTTGCCTGCAACTAAGGTGCATGCCCTTGACCGGAATCGAACCGGGGACCTTTCAGTCCGCAGGCTGACACTCTATCCACTGAGCCAAACTGGTCCCGGTATACAGATTAATTGGATTAGCTGCCAATAAGCCTATGATATGGGTTCCATACATACCCTCACGTCATAGATGAGCAAAATGGGACATGTGGTAGTTGATTGAGTTGCCTGCGCAGTTCAAATTTGTGTTGTCCAAGGCTAAACTGTGAATTGGAAAGAAATACAATCAATCCCAATTTTGACATTATCATGAAATGTCATGGATATTTTGCACTAAATCATATCTGGATTCAAATATATATGTAGGCAAAGCTGTAAGAAACTACATTTTTTTTGCAAGGAATCTTGAAGAAGAGGTATCATAGTTTTTCTAACCTTAGTTTCTCCCTCTTCTGTTTCTTAGCAACTGATTTTTACCCATAAATCTATAACATTACATGGAGATTTTCCCAGGCAGAATGATTTAGAAGAAATCCTCCTCGGAATTTTAGAAAATTTACGGGTCTTGGGGCACGTTGTCCAACAGTATCCCCGCTGCCCCCAGTGATGGATGTTGTGTTTGGGGTTTGGGAAAGTTTACTTACCTGAGAAATACAACTTCTGTCTTCCCCCTTCCCCTTGGCCAGCCACTTTCTATGTCTTATTCATACATACTATTTATATATTTGCTAGGTACAGCTCGGGTCCAGTTTAAATACAATAATACATTCAGTCAATTTTCTTTTCTTTTTATTCTTCTAAAATGATACAGGGATAAAATTGCATCCAGAGGTACCTTCCTCGTATGTTATCATGAGTAAAACACTGGGCTTTCATGTTTAGATTTTTGAAGCTTACTTGCATGTTTCTCTTCATTAACTAATTGTGTCATCCCTTCTGCTCTGGTTCTCACATGTAAGCGATAAAGCATGACTGGGCACCTTGTTGTCTAGGATATTATTTTTTTTTAAATTTTTTATCTTCTCAAGGTTATTTATAATCATGTTTTTTGTTCTAGAAACCAGCTTTCTTTTTAATCATCGGCAAGTAGTCCCTGCACTTTTCTTATGCAGTTTGATAGTGTTTGATATATTGCTGTAATTATTTTAATAATAAAACCAAATTATCGTATGGCGATTGTCTCAGAAAAATCCCTGTGAGATGAAATTGAGCTAAAGCCTGTATTATAATTAAGGGCTTCAGGGGGGAAAGGCTTAGATATGCAATTAACAAGCTTAAACATATAAGCAAAACCCCTTAGGTTTAAAAATGGAGATTTCATTTTATTTTCCTCCGGATCCTGTCACAAGGGACCTTGAGTCGTACCTTTTCCGTGGCCAATTTTAGCTTTATGTTCTTGTGGCGAAGGTCAGCACACCTTTGAATTACAAGTAGCTTGAGGTTTTGAAGTGTTGTTAAGATATAATTCCTGCTGAAACCAGTTTGGCTCAGTGGATAGAGCGTCGGCTTGCGGACTGAGGGGTCCCGGGTTCGAATTCGGTCAAGGGCATGTACCTTGGTTGCGGGCACAACCCCAGAGGGGGGTGTGCAAGAGGCAGCTGACCGATGTTTCTCTCTCATCGATGTTTCTAACTCTCTATCCCTCTCTCTTCCTCTCTGTAAAAATCAATAAAATATATTAAAATATATATATAATTTATAATGTTTGTATATAGAATAGACAGTAAGCACAAACCCAAGGACTTGCTTAGATAATACTGTCACATTACAAAAGGAACATCATAATTCAATAAATTTAGCAATTCTTAATTACGGATCTACCCCTACACACCACTTTTCTTTTAAGCCAATCTAGTTAATGAATACCTGGGAGGTAAGAATATGCTTTAGATCTTACATATATTGCTTTCCTCCAACCTCTACGAATTTCCTACCTTCCTTATTATGTCAGCATCGCAATTTGGGTCTCTGAACACCTAACCCCCTGAAAATCTCCTGATGTCCGTATCCATATTAACAATCTATCCGGCCTCTTTTCAGTGTGTGATTTTATCCATCTTCCCAGTCGAAGCCCCAGAGGGCAATGTGGTCTTATTTTGTGGGCCAATTGCCTTTGATGGACACATGGCGTGCACCGCTCACTGGATGGAGAATGATTCCAGGGCTTGTCTGGGCTCAGTAGGAAAGGCAACCAAATGTCTTTGTGGTGATTTGGGCAGCGTCCAATGTCCAGCCAGGGGCCCATGTGTGACCTGGGCCTGTTTCTTCATTATGACCTTTTCTGACCTGACTTCTCAGATCAGCTGCCTTTCAGTATCCGGGATCCCAAATGAAGTCCTCCCAGCCATGCAAGCATCTTCATTTTCCCGGATGTGTGAGCGACAGTACCAGCATCTACCAAGTTATCCAAGCTGTCAGACCCGCATTTTCATTCCCCACTTTCCTTCCCGTTCTTCCTGTCATTAGATCTGTAAGTTCTAGAAGGAGAGGAAGAAGGATGAATTATCCTAGCTCAGACACACATTACAGTAGGTGCTTTCAACATCGTTGAGTATGTCATGTGTAGAAGCTCCTCCCATTTTTCTGTCCATGTAGTAACTGTGTTTGTATACTGCTCAATTTTCTAGTTGATACGCTGCCAGTGTTTCTCTTCATTTTCAAGGTTTCCTATCTGAGGTACCCTGAGATTTCCTCATCTACATTAATTATATACTTGATTTGTTCTTCTGTATTTTTCACTTTGAATTTCAAAGAATTCCCTTTGTCTAACTTGATGCACTAAAATGTTTCAAAATATTTTTTGGTATATATATATATATATATATATATATATATATGGATTTTTTGTTATATAATTTATTTTAAAAAATATCTATACCTACTAAAAACATTTTCACTTAAAAATTTCACTTAAAAATGACCATTTTAAGTGGTCATCCATATGTGTAATAATTTACATTGCAACCTTATGTGCAAAATTCTCAACATTTTTATGTTATTTCATAAATATATAATTTTAAAATTAATTTTCAAGTGATTATTTATTGGCAGAATACCGCTTAAAGTTATATTACTTATGCTTACATTTTTATTCAAACTATTTTACGTCAATCTACGGAAACTACATAGTAAAATTAGCACTATAATTCTAATCAGTATTAATTTAAATTTTCTTCAAACAATTTTGGATGTAACTGATTAATCTAAAATAAATCTTAGGTACAATTTTTTTCACCATCATTTGAATATTAAACTGTACTTAGTATAGGAAATAGAGAGATTTTTTTGGTCAACAATCTAATAATACATTCCTGAGAAAATTGCTTAGAGATGCATTCCAAATATAGATATACTTGAGACAAAAAGCAAGTGGCAAATAGGCGGGGTTGGTTTTAAAAAGGAGACCTTGTAAAGAGTTTTACTAGAATGACATGTTATTTGCGATTTTCTCTAGACATCCGGCATTTATTTTTAGCCTCTTTACTCAGGATAAAATCAGGATAAACGAAGCAGGAAGGCCACAGTTATTGATGGTCCATTGAGTATGCATGTTTACAGAGAACTTCCCTTTGCAGAGCCGCCTAGTAAATCAATATCGAAGCTTATTTTATCACCCCTAAGTAAACTTTATCTTCGCAAACTGATAATCATTCATCGCTGAGACCTTTTAACTGGTCAAGCTGACGCAAAATATGTCCTGCTCTTTTGTCCAACTAATATTAATAGAGGCACAGCATTCTTCTTTGCATTAAAAAAACAGCCCTATAAATATCTGGATGTGTTAGCTTGGTTCAGATGAGCCATTCTTTAATGAGTCTTCACAAACAGATCTAAGTTTAGATGATTCTCAGCTGTTCACCAGAAAAATATCCTGAATGACTGCTTTCAGATACTTTATTGAAAGGACTGTTTTTTTAAATTCTCCTTTCAGGGTTTATTCGCCTGGAAAGAATACTAATCTTGAGTTTAATACCCTCCGAATTTAGTTACCAAAGATGTATAACTTACCCAAAATTATAGTGACCCGTTTCCTACATAAATACTCAAAAAAACAGTCTGTATAGTAGTGTTATTATAAACATTAAGAGAGAAGAAATCAGTCAGTGAGAAGCAGAGTTGGAAAGCTATCCCAATGGGACTGATATTTTGGTCAAACCCTATCATTGGGCTTTCAATTTCTTTTCCTGTCTAATCATATTGGGGGAGCGGGTTACTTTCTGATTTTGACCAGTTCTCCTACTTGAAGGATTACCATTTTGTAACTCTTTGCCTTGCTTATTTGTTCATTTGTTTGTTTATTTCATAAACTGGAGGCCCGTTGCATGAAGATTCGTGCAACAGGCCTTCCTTCCCCTGTCTGCCGGCACTGGTTTTCCTCTGGCACCCGGGACCCAGGCCTTCCCTCCAGCCACAGCGGAGAAGCCAAGCCTCGAGACTAGGCTTCTCTGGTCTGGCCACAGTGAGGCTTAGCTTCTCTGTTCCAGCCACAATGGAGAAGCCAAGCCTCTTCAGTCTTTAGTCTTCGCTCTGCGCCTGTGTGTGCAAATTAACCAGCCATCTTTGTTGGGTTGATTTGTATATTCACTCCCGATTGGATGGTGGGTGTTGCGGAGGTACAGTCAATTTGCATATTTCTCTTTTATTAGTGTAGCTGTTCATTGTGCCTGTACTAGTTAAGACACTGTTGTAAAACTGGATCTGGGTAGCTGGAGTCGGAATTTGCTGCCCCTGAACCAGGTCCAGAGCCCCGTGATTGACAGGGAGGCCAGCTCCCGTGCAGAAAGGTCCCTGAAAATCGCCACAAATAAATCCCCCCGCAAGACGTTCCTGGAGGGACTCGGAACCATTTGCCAGGGTCACTGTGCCCCAGGGAAATGGAAATGCCCCCTCACCTCAGGAGTTATTAAATACCAGCTCTGCACTGACACGAGCACAGCCCGAGGGCGCAGGCCAGAGCGGGGCTCGTGAAAGCCAGGACACAAAGGGGGGCTTGGCCCACATCAGTCTCCCGGCGAGTCCAGTAGAATTGGAGGTCCATTCTGCAGCTGTTTTCCAAGTCCAGATTTTACAGAGGGAAAACTTTTAAATGTATCCTTATAATTCTTTCTTATTCTTTAAAAATATATTTTTATTGATTTCAGAGGAAGGGAGAATGAGAGAGATATAGCAACATCAATCATGAGAGAAAATCATCCTTCGGCTGCCTCCTGCATGCTCTCTCCTGGGGATGGAGCCCGCAACCCAGGCATGTGCCCTTGACCGGCATCGAACTTGGGACCCTTCAGTCCCCAGGCCCATGCTCTATCCACTGAGCCAAACCAGCTAAGGCCTGCTCTTTTTTTTTTATTAACTACATAATACCATCCGAGTCTATGTTGCTAGGTGCATTTGTTTATAGTATTTATGTATTGGGTAAGCATTATTACTTTTAAAGAGGCCAAATTTAAAAAAGGGTCTTGAACTCTCCCCCTTCCCCCCCCTCATGCTCTGACCAAAGGTATACCCCCAAAGAAACCCTATATATCCCCTGGATTGCAGGTTAGATCCCTGGTGGGGGTGTTTGGGAGAGGCAACCGATTGGTATCTGTCAATCTCTCTCTCTCTCTCTCTCTCTCTCTCTCTCTCTCTCTCTCTCGCTCTCTCCTCTCTAAAAAGTTAATAAAAATAAAATAGTTTTTAAAAGAAAGGGCACTTCTCTTGCTGTGAGATGCCCGCAAACCACATAAAATGGCATTTGGGTTGCCCATTAAAAAGAGCTTTAAAAGCCAAAAAAAAAATGTTTCCAGTAAATCTCTCTTAAGCTTCTCTCCAGGCCGAGTTCTGAGCTGGATCCTTTGGCCCAGAGTGAGGTGAAACTCTTTAGTTATTTCCAACCTCTCCGACTGCTTGTCAATCAGGCTAGAGCATTCCTAAGGGTAAAGCACAAAGTCCACATTCCTGGATTTGTGAAAAGGTTGATTAATTGCATTTCAGGGAGCATAGGACAAATGAGATACTGGGGCAAGGGAGGATCCAGTCACCGGCAGGACTATAGCTTTAGAAAAGTGCAAATAGGACAAGTATATTGAAACTGTAAGTGTCTTTATTCTGACATTCAGATGTGGCCAATGAGATAGCTCGCAGGAGCTGCATACCCAGTAGTTTAAAATGCAGTGTCATCCCTGAGACAAATGGGGGGGGGGGGGGGAACGTGCACCTTTGTTTTCGCATTCAAATAGACATCATACTTTGCACCAAGTGGTGAAAATAAAGTCGATAACAGAACCATCGTGTATATAATCCGTACGATTGCTCCGTCTGTTGGCATGTCATGGTCAACCCTCCTAAACCCGCCTGGTGGGGGACCGGGGGGTGGGGTAGGGAGGGGGTGGGCAAGGAAGATGTACTGGCCAGAACCCACGGCAAGCCAGAAACAAACAGACTCTCTTTAAAATTGTGACACTTTTCTTTCTCATAAAAATCTCTGGGTTCATTCTGCTTTGCTTGACGTGTCGTGATAAGTACGAAGGTTCTGGCAGTTCCCTTCATTGGATTCCTGAGGCGAGTGGTGCATTCACTTTACCCCCCATAACCAGCCCTGACAGAGGCTAAATCTCAAGCCAAATTTGCACCCCACTTTCCCCCTCCCCAGGCGCCTTAAAGACGCAGGGAGGAGATAGCAGGCCACCCCAGACCCAACTTAGGGGCTGGAACTCATCATTTATGTCGGTGCCATTGGGCCACCCTCGCACTGGGGATTTCAACAGAGAAATCCTCAAATGCTCCAGCAGAGGGCGGGGTCAGGGACTGCCATCCATGTGTTAATCCATCCGGAAGGTCCGGCGTGTCTCCAGTTCATTTCCTGCCACCCTCGGCAACCTGGCCACTGGGCCCTCCGCCCCAGAATCCCACCCTTAACTACCATCTAACGGGAAATGACTGATGAGAATTCTTTTTTTTTAAATATATTATTTTATTGATTTTTCACAGAGAGGAAGGGAGAGAGATAGAGAGCTAGAAACACTGATGAGAGAGACACATCGACCAGCTGCCTCCTGCACACCCCCACTGGGGATGTGCCCACAACCAATGTACATGCCCTTGACCGGAATCGAACCTGGGACCTTTCAGTCTGCAGACCGATGCTCTATCCACTGAGCCAAACCGGTTTCGGCACTGATGAGAATTCTTAATCTCGCCCTCTGTGGGTCCCCGTGATAAAGGACTCAATTTAATTGTGCCTCCAGGACAGGGGCTGTTTGTGTAACTCTCTTGTCTCCATGCGGCTCAAATTAAAGCTGGAATCTGGATGCAGACCCACACCCTCAGGAATGCGTCCCCGAATTCTGTCACTCCCCTCGCTTCTGGAGCACACAGCCACTCGTACCCCGAGTTCTCTCGCCGGTCCCCTCTTACCGTGTACTCGTGTGCACCTGCTGGGGACAAAAGGGACTCGGGGGCCTTTTCCTCTAATAATGGCTAATCGAGCTCCCTGTTATTGTATCGCCAGCCCCCGTGGCTTCCAAATCGCCGCAACAGGTAACACGGTGTCAGATGGAGCTAGCCAACGCTTCTTTTGAAAATTAGCACGTTCAATCAAAACCCAGCCGGCTCTCCGTGTTCAAAGCATCTGCTGCCATTTCGAATTCATGAGCCACGCCAGCGCTGTCTGCGACACCAATTGGCTTTCTGAGCTCTCAGTGCTAGCACGTAGCAGCAAGTGCCACTGAATGGTGGTGAAAGGCCGCATCAGTGTTCCACGGCTTGTCAATGTGTTAGGATTGAGCGACCTTTGAGAATCACTTCTGTGGTAGGCTTTGGGATTTCCAGCCTAGGAAAATAACGGGGAAACACAGTTAGGCCGATGTGAGCGCTAGTTTTTTTGTGTGTGTTTTTACCTTTCTCACCCCCGAAAGAACAGTTGTTATCCTGGAGTTAAGAGTTAAGGAGGCAAGAGCCCAATATCTTAGTTGGTAGTATTTGTACGCCGTCCTCAACAGGCCTAAGTTCTGCTGTTAAAAGTTATCAACAGCGGAAACCGGTTTGGCTCAGTGGATAGAGCATCAGCCTATAGACCGAAAGGTCCCAGGTTCGATTCCGGTCAAGGGCATGTACCTTGGTTTCGGGCACCTCCCCAGTAGGGGGTGTGCAGGAGGCAGCTGATCCATGTTTCTCTATCATCGATGTTTCTAGCTCTCTATCCCTCTCCCTTCCTCTCTGTAAAAAGTCAATAAAATATATATTTTTTAAAAAGTTATGAACATAAATTCATCTACAAAGAGTCAGAATTGGGTATTTATTTGAAGTTTATTCATTAAACATTGGAATTCTTGAATCAAAAGAGTTGTTATTATTTTATCTACTTAAAAATACTTTTATTGATTTCAGAGAGGAAGGGAGGAGAGTGAGAGAGAAACATCAATGATGAGAGAGAATCATTGGCCGGCTGCCTTCTGCATGCCCCACCCCGGGAATTGAGCTTCAACCAGGCATGTGCCCTTGATTGGAATTGAACCGACGCTCTATCCTCTGAGTAAAACCGGCTAGGTTAGTTTATTTTTTAATAATAATCTTTTTTTTAAATGTTTTTGTTGATTTCAGAAAGGAAGGGAGAGAGGGAAGAGCGGGGGGAGAGAGAAACAACAAAGATGAAAGAGAATCATTAATTGGCTGCCTCCTGCATATCCCCTACTGGGATTGAGCACACAAGCTGGGCGTGTGACCTGATGGGAATCAAACCGTGACCTCCTGGTTCATAAATGGGTACTCAACCACTGAGCTACGCTGGCCAGGCAAAAGAATTGTATTCAATAATTAATCTCTACTCTGTCACAGACTACTATATTTAGTACTTATTTATTAGACAGGAACAGAATAACACTTATTTGCTCTTGGCTTATTCCATCGTTTTCTCCTTTTTCTTGCGAAGCATCTTTAATTTTGGGTTACTTTCTAAAACGTTGATGTTGTCTCAGGGGACTGACACACAGGAGAGCCTTATGATTTCCGGGTAATTTGGGACTTGGAAGGAGGGAACCGAGGAAGGGAAAGGTCAGTGGGGAAAAAAAAGATTGTCTCTGACATTACATCTCTTATTATGGTCCTTGTGGAGTTGGGATGCAGGTAGCTATGCCTCATTCACAGGTTACAAGACGTGACACTGCAGGGTCACTCTCATCTGCATCGCCTCTGTGAGATGCACAGAACAGTCCCAGAGTGACATCTGACCTGTCCTGGGTAGAAGCTGCCCTGGAGTGACCGGGGTGCTGGGTGTGGTGTCCACCCCATCATGCTAACACTTAGATCTTCTCAAAGCAGACGCCTGCTCTCATTCTGCTCATGTTCCTGGCTCACCAATAGCTTTAAAAGGGTTGGTGTTCAAGTTTTGAGGAAGCCTTAGTTTTTATTTTAAACCTGTTTTGCTCGCTTGACATTGTGGCTCTTTCATATAACTCTTCTTGTTCTTACAGCCCTCTTTCCAACTTTTGTCCAGGTCATTAGCCATTCCACGTGTGCCGTAAAGCTCCCCGCCATTTGCATTAATTTAACTGCCTTTTTTTTTTCTTGCTTGCTGGAATAATGTGCGATTATATTAGCATAACTTTTATAGTCCTCAGGTCTTCTTGCGTTATCAATATTCTTAAGACTCTTGGAACAGATGGTCATAAAACTCTTTTCCTGGAATGTTTTAATGCGTTATTATTATGCATCTATTTATTAGTTGTTATTAGCCTAGTAACACTTTTTGTGATTCTGTGAATAAAAGTCAAGTAGGCTTATAGTTAATGGGGTATTGGTGAATGTTTAACAGCCATTTGTCCAAAAGGGGTTTGTGTATGGGAGGGCGAAGATGAGCAGACTTTTCTGAAGTCTCTGCTGTAAGGCCCACCCCCAAGGCCAATTTCAAGCTACAGCATTGCAGCAGCAGAACAGGGAGCAGAGAGGTGAGAACAGTGGACTCGGGGGGTCTGGTGTGAGGGGCTCCAGACTCCCTCTGATTCTACTAATAGTGGTTTCATGCCTGGTACCACCGCCAAGCCAGTCTCCTGACTCATCTCTCCAGAAGTGACATTTAAAAAAAATATATTGATTTTTTTACAGAGAGGAAGGGAGAGGGATAGAGAGTTAGAAACATAGATGAGAGAGGAACATCGATCAGCTGCCTCCTGCACGCCCCCTACTGGGGATGTGCCCGCAACAAGGTACATGCCCTTGACCGGAATGGAACCCTGGATCCTTGAGTCCCCAGGCTGACTCTCTATCCATTGAGCCAAACCGGTTTTGGCCAGAAGTGACATTTTAAAAAATATATATATTTTATTTATATTTCACAGAGAGGAAGGGAGAGAATTAGAGAGCTAGAAACGTTGATGAGAGAGGAACACCGACCAGCTGCCTCCTGCACACCCCCTACTGGGGATGTGCCTGCAGCCAATGTACATGCCCTTGACCAGGATCGAACCTGGGATCTTTCAGTCCGCAGACCAACGCTCTACCACTGAGCCAAACCGGTTTCAGCCAGAAGTGACATTTTTAATAGTTTCATCTGGCATTTAGGAATCACTAGGTATTTTTTTTTTATTAATGAGGTTATACAGCTGTTTTGATATATCTGTTATAGATATGATCCATTGACTTCTGATTATAGTAGAATTTAATTCCCTAAAAGTGCCATGACTTGTGCTTTTTTTTCCCCTCCTTCCTCTCAGTGTTGTTGAATTCAGGCTTTGTTTAATTCAGTGTTAAGTTTATTATGCTTCTGAATACATAATCCACATCCTGCCGCACCTTCTGATTACTTTTCATTAAGTAGGCCATTTGTTAGCTTCGGTGGGCTATTTGCTGAAAGAAACAAAAACGCTAAGGTAAGGATGTTCAAGTATTTCTTCTTCACAGCTTTCAGAGTAATGGCCAGCCAGTGTTTGTGGGGCCCACAGGGGACTGGGCAAGCTGGGGGTGGGAGTAGAAGAGGTTTGAGCATCTAGTGCAGGGGTGGGCAAACGTTTTGACTCGAGGGCCACCATGGGTCCTTACACTGGACCAGAGGGCCGGAACAAAAGCAACCTGACCATGCTGGCACTCTCCTCTTGGGCTGCTGGGGAAGGAGCGGAGGGGAGAGCAAGAGAACCCTCTGCTCTTTCGGCTCCACGGGCCGGAGAGAACAGCGGAACGGGCCAGATTCGGCCCTCGGGCCGTAGTTTACCCACGGCTGGTGTAGCGTCTAGTCTGCATGTGTGTATTTTATTGTTCTGCTGTGGTCTGCTGTTCCCACCCTCACTCATGGGGGGCTGTTACAGCCTGTGGGAGCTCAGTTTTCACCGGACTGAAGGGTGCAGCTTCCGTGTCCGCTGAGATCCGGGCAGCTGGGCAGGCAGGCAGGGGTTGGAAAGGCTTCTAAGCCTCGTTTCCCCAAAAGTTTCAATGGATCCTCAGTGGTTCAGCTCTTCCTCTCCGGTGTCCTGGGGCACCTGAGCTTGGAGTTCCTGAGACTCCGGGGACTGTGTGCGCAGATGGGGTTGACTCTCGGCTTTCCCATTGCTGACGTAGGGTCTGGCTCTTCAGTCTTGTTTAGCTTTTCCTGCCAGGTCAGCTAGAGCTTGACCATCTCCCTTTCAGCTTCTAAACGTCTGTTGCTGCTGTCTCCTCTCTGTTCCCTCTATCCGTGTGGGTTTGTGTCTAATAAAAACAAAACCTGCCAAGACCGGTTTGGCTCAGTGGATAGAGCATCGGACTGCGGCCTGAAGGGTCCAGGGTTCGATTCCGGTCAAGGGCATGTACCTTGGTTGCGGGCACATCCCGAATAGGGGGTGTGCAAGAGGCAGCTGGTCGATGATTCTCTCTCATTGATGTTTCTAACTCTCTATTCCTCTCTCTTCCTCTCTGTAAAAAAAAATCAATAAAATGTTTTAAAAAAAAACACAACCCATTATTATAGCTTTGGGAGGGGGGGCGGTCTGTGGAGGAAACAGATCAGATGCACCATTCAATCTGCCGCCTGCATTCGCAAGGCCTTTCTCTGAGGATTTGGAAACCTGCGGAGCACACGTCTGGGGGGACCCGGGTCTCCCATCTGATGATCAGAGACCCCACGAGAACTTGTGTATCCCGCCCCAGAGTTCCTGTCCATTCCACTTCACCCAGCCAGTTCTCTGCCTTTGCCTGTCATCGTCTCCATGGTTACGGTTCCCCTTGTTACTCACTCAAGCTCCAGAGGGATGCAAGAAGAAGGAAGCCGAGCATCCTTGTGCAAAATATGTCTCCCCTTCTGGGCAGAGCCGGGTCCTGAGCAGGAGCCGGGGGAGGGTGGGTGGGGCGGTGGGGAACAGCACGGCGGTCCCGGGTACAGCGAGGGTCGGGAACTCCACGGCCGTCCGCAGGGGCTGTGCTGGTAAATGCTCGCTAGTGAGTTTCTTTGGGGCTTGCTCTCAAAAGTTGCTTCTCTCTGGTCAGAATTGCGAACTACAGATACAGCAGGTCCTCGGGTTGCGTCGGAGTCCATTCCTGCGGGGATGCAACACGATTTTTGCTGTGAGTCAGGACCCACCTACATAAGTACCTACATCACTTACAGGGAGCACACACACAGCAGTGATGAAGTGAAACAGCAAAAAAACCCAAATAATAATAAATAAAAGAAAGATAACAACTTCTTACCTTTATTTGTGGTAAGTAAATAATAAAAAAAGCAAAGCACATCTGTATATATGTCAAAATGTGTGTGTATATATATATATATATATATATATATATATGCCTCCAAGTGGGGGGTAGTCTTATACAGCGAGTATATAACAAACTCTGTATTTTGAGTGGAAATGTTAGGGGGTCGTCTTATATGCCCAGTCTCTTATACACAGGCAAATACGGTATTTTTCAGGGCCAAAAAATCATCTTATACGCTGGCAAATACGGTATATATATATATATATATATATATATATATATATATATATATATATGATGGCGATGTAACCACGAAACTCTCATATATATATAGGAGAGTCCAACGTAATCTGAGGACTGCCTGTATATGGTTCCACACATTATTCCCTCTCTGTGAAGTCTAGGAAATGCACGGAACATTATTTCCTGTTCCTCAGAAGGGGAAAACAAACCCCTGACAGTTTTTTTTAAACCCCAAAGTGCATGTCCCTTGCTCGAGTGCTTCTCGGTGGTCTGAGCCAGGGAGGTGCAGGGAAACTCCGCCGGGCCTCTGCAGGCGCCTCCTTCCTGCCAGGTCACTACGCCAAGACTCCCTACTCTCACGAGACTTCATGCTTCTCCTCGACTTGCCCATTGTTCCTGAAGAAAAGACACAGTGTTGTGCTCTGAGGAGGCATTTGTAAAAGAGCCCTCCTCTATTTCCTGTGTAGGAATAAGAGAACGAAGAGCGTGCTCTCTACCTTGTGGTCATGCCTATATGAACCGTAATCTGGTAGAATGGCAACTTTAGTTTTTAACAGTCTATTTTCTCAGCCCAGTCATCTGTGTCTAGTCAAAGTCAGCTGTTTCTCTTCATGCTCTAAAGCGTGGGGGTGCTTGAGATCCTGCCCCCCCCCCCACACTCTCCACACAATCTGAGTTACCTCCTTCACTCACAGTTTCTATCACCCCAAGGCAAATTCACATTTCTTGCCCTTTCCCTCAGCCCTGGCAGGTCCTGCAGGTGCAGACCCACGGGCATCCTTAGCCCTAGAAGATCTTAGAAGACCACAAGGAAGAAATTGGGCAAAGGGCGAACTACTGGCTTTCAAGTAAAGGTTGTAACTCTGTCCAGACAAAGGAAGACTGACAAGCAAAAGCCCTGGAACAAGTCCCTTCCTTTTCCTAAACCTCAGTTTCTCAGTCTGTGAAGGGGTATGATACTTCTCTTTGCAAAGGTTTCGAGATTTATTTATTTATTTATTTATTTTTTAAATATATTTTTTATTGATATTTTACAGAGAGGAAGGGAGAGAGATAGCTGGAAACATCAATGAGAGAGAAACATCGACCAGCTGCCTCTTGCACACCCCCTACCGGTGATGTGCCCGCAACCAATGTACATGCCCTTGACCGGAATCGAACCCGGGACCTTTCAGTCTGCAGACCGACGTTCTATCCACTGAGCCAAACCGGTTTTGGCAGGTTTCGAGATTTAGTAAGAATATTTGTAAGACAGGGAGCTCTTTGCCTAGTAAACATGGATGGCCAATGAATAGTAGCTAATATTCACATTTATGAGTGCTATTATCAATGGAGAATCTATATCTATATCTATCTATCTATCTATCTATCTATCTGCCTAAAAGACTGTCTGACCTTCCAACTGGTAGCTAGGATGTGCACTGACCACCAAGGGGCAGATTCTCAACACAGGAGCAGAAACCATAGGCTTGGAAACATGGGACAGCCTGATGAATTTCAAAGGGAAGGAGGGTGGGAAGAGATTAACCAAAGATCTTATATGCATAGTAGAGGCCCAGTGCACAGATTTGTGCACCTGTGGGGTCCCTCTGCCAGGCCTTCGGGGACGGGACCGAAACTGGCTCTGCGACACTCCCTGAGGGGTCCTGGATTTGGAGAGGGCATTAGGTCGTTCATGAAATATGAGGGTAGTTGCGAAAGTTCCATGTGTCAGAGAACACATTTATTTACTGCTAATGGAGCTCAGAGTAAGTGCCTCTTTAATGCTCAGGCTCCATGCCTTTTCATTAAAGGATGCACCGTCTCCTCGGTGGTAGAGTGGATCGCTGCGAATTGTTTCTTTACGGCTAAAAAAATGACAAACACCCTAGATGAAAATTTAGACAACCTAATGTGCCCAGTAATGAGAAATGATAATATTAGCATTTAACTTTAAAATGACCTTTCATTCTGTCCCTCGCGGTCCATCACCACTAAAATTCGCTTCTTACTCAACCACTGCGATCATGTAACACAAAGACCTATACAACGGGAAGAAAAAAAAAATCAGAGGACCAAGTAGGCACCTTAGGATATTATACCCAACAATTCCTTTTGCGTTTTTTTTTAGAAGTTTAATAACTAAGCATATTGACTGATCTTGAGAAAGATGGAATATTTGCTATATCTTGTTCATGGGAAGGGAAGCAGAGTAAGACTCAGAGGCCATCCTCAAAACCTCACTTTTCAGTGAAACAAATGATCACCCCCGGAGCACATGGCTCTCCCGGGGCACATGGACCCCCAAGGCACACGGCTCTCCCGGGGCACATGGCCCCAGGGTAGCCGTGTGCCCAAGGGGGGCGTTGGGACCCGGGGAGCCGGGTACACCGGGAGAGCCATGTGCCCCGGGGAAGTGGTGGGACGGGGGGCGGGGTTTGTGAACCGGAGGAGGAGCGGATTCTATTCGTGTGGTCCTGAGACATTTGGACAGTCTGCAGCCTTTAGCTACAGAACACTCTGTTATATTTCCCTACAAAAATAAATGAGAGAGTGTCCCACTTGAAATTCATATACGGAAAAAAAGGAAAAGAGAAGGGAAAAAAAATCTGAGGGACAGAATAAAGTGGTGAATATAGTAGAATCAGGGGCAAAGAAGGGGAGTGGACTGATAATTATCAGGAGGTTAAGGGGGTGGGGGAGCAGTGAGAGACTGGATTGAAATCATATAACCAATGGATAAAGACAATTGGGGGGAGAGGGGGTAAGGGCAGAGGGTGGGAAGGGAACTGGGTGGTAGGGAACTTTGGGGGAGAAGAAGGAGAAACAATTGTAATAATCTGAGTAATAAAGATTTATTGAAAAAAAACAAACCACAAATGATCGCAGTGGAGGACGATGGGTGTAATAGTCGAGGTGATTGACAGATGCTCCAGGGAAGGAAAGGACACAGGACCAGGCCCTTCAGGACCCTGGAGAGAAGCACAGAAGAAAGCACTGCAATCCAGGAACCTCGTGGAAAACTAAGGCCAAAGACCTAAGAGGCAGTGAAATGCATGTTTAAGAGATTATCCATTCGAATCGCTTTGAACCCAGCACGCAAACAACCCTACAGAAAAGAATGCAGCGGTGGCGAGCGCCTGCGCTTTTATTGATTTCCATTGGACTGCTGCTTGCTGGAGGTCATGCCCCACAGACAAGGGGTTTCTCTTTGGACTCCTTGTTTCATCCGGGGCCGCCGGACAGAGATGATGACTGGGTGTCATCGGGAGAGCCTTGCGGACAGTGAAGACTCCACGCTGAGCAGATGCCCGCTGCTTTTCCTCCAAGGTTGCCTCTCCTCCCGCATCCAACACTGCCTGCCTGCGCCCCTTCGCTGTTGCTTTCTAAGTCTCTCTAGTCCTGTTCCCCCCCCCCAACTATGTTTTTCTTTCTTTGCTGTAATTCTCTCTCTTATTATTGCATACCACCCGTTTCTTGGCTCCAAGAGAGGCAGTGAATTAAAAAACAACAACAACCCACAACAACATACTGTGGCCCTGGCTGGTTTGGCTCAGTAGATAGAGCGTCTGCCTATGGACTGGAGGGTTCCAGGTTCAATTCTGGTCAAGGGCATGTATGTACCCTGGTTGTGGGCACATTACCAGTAGGGGGTGTGCAGGAGGCAGCTGATCGATGTTTCTAACTCTCTGTCTCCCTTCCTCTCTGTAAAAAAAAAAAATCAGTAAACTATATTTTAAAAAAACACTGTGTTCTGCTTACAAGGAATTAGATCTCCATCTCTACTGTCCTCGCCCTCTAGCGCCCCCTAACTTTTGGGAAAGACACTAAGACAACAATTAATAACACATTGTTGATGGAGAGAAGAAGAGAGATAGAATTTTGCTTTCACCATTCAGATGAAGACACAGTCACACCTGTGCTTCCCTCCCCGTCCCACCATATACATTTTTCTTTCTCATACATTTTTTTCTTCTCCTCCCTTTTAGAAAACGATAGAATGTGCCTTTAAACAAAATCGCAGCACGATCCTAGCATTCCCGCATATCCCTTCCCCGGCTGCGGGTCCCCTGACATTAAAGCAAGCGTTAGCATCCATCTCTTCTTCTCGCGGATCATTGATTTTTTTTTTTTTTATAATCCCTTATTCTTCCACCCCTGGCTACTAATTGCAGCTGCCTGTCACGCTGGCGTGGACTGTGGAACAAAGGCTCTCCTGTCAGGGAGTGAATTTGGTGGTTTGCAAAGCTTCAAAGAGGGTGAATGGAGCTCCGCGTCCAGCCGGGCTTCCCCGAGATGAGATCTGATACCAGGACTAGCTGTCCAGCTAGGAGCCCGCCAGCTTAGTATGTGGGCTATGCGCTCGGCGAGCACACTCCTGTTTTGTCTCTTCTTTTTCCCCCCTCTATTTGTCACGGGCTCCGTTATTTTTAACTCTGTTTGTCTTTCAGCTTCTGTTTTTTACACAGAAGACATGAAAGAAGTCTTTTAAGGATCAGGAGTGTGACAGGAGGCTGCCTTGAAGTTCTTGTGCACACATGCCTTTTTGTTTACCGAAGGCAGGGGGCGCTCTGTGCAAAGAAACGAGCCCCGTTAACTGGGTAGCATTTCCAGACACCTGCAGACTTTCAGAGTGCCGCCTTACAGAACTCCGTTAGGACGCGTTATTTCCCCGGCTGCCAGATATCCGATGATGCATATCCTCGCTGAGATAGGCAGACAGCAAATGTCACCCACATATTCTCCTCACTGAGGCAGCAACGTGTTGTAACGAATAATGATTCCTCCAAATCACAGAATAATTGGTGCGCATTCATTTGCATACCCTAAACATAGCAGAATTGTCTTTCACCTGAGTTCCTCTACAGCAATAAGACATTTTTTTTTGCAGGCAGCATTGTCAGAAGTTCCAAGTTAACACCCTTCTCATCAAAAGATCCACTTTTCCCTTGACCGGAAAAGCGAGAAGTTAGAGGAAAGTGACAGGTAAAATGAGAACCAAAAATCATGTCTGTTTTTTTTTTTTTTTTCCTTTTCAATAACAACTTTTTCCTCAAATGGTTAACATTTAGAAGCATCGCAGTCTATGGCTTGGAAACAGATAAGAGGAAAATTAAAGTGGACGGGAACATGAGTCACACGAATTACAGGCACAAAAGGGAAGATGCGGTACAGACTGTTTCGTAATTCTAAATCTTCCTAAAGGGGCCAGCACCACAAACTTGGAAAGGTCAGGGTATTGTGGAGGCGTTTTGACATGCCATCCGGACAAAGAGCCTCAAGTACAGGCAATTTGACTTGCTCAAAAAACAGGGTATTATTTCTGTAAAACATTCCCTTTTGATATTTCCCCATATTACAGTGATCTGCAGACTGAATTGCTCGGGGGTAGGCATGTAAGGCATTTCGAAAAGCTTCTTTGTCGCCACCGGAGCCCGACGGCCCCAATGCATTATCCAAGATGAACTGTTCATTTCCCAGTGCCCGCATCCGGCCAGGCATTCAGAAGACGCGAGGGACGATTTGAATGCGCGGTGCGACTAGCCAGCAGAAAACCAGGTCAACAGGAGAGAGTCTTCAGGGCCCGTTCTTAGGTGCACAGATCCAACAATCTAAGCAGGATGCCATGCAATTGTTTTAAAGTTCAACGTATCAAGAGATAATTACAGCTGCCCATGGTTAGTAATGGCCCGATCAACTAACGCCGAGTCAGCGATGAACAGTCATTCGCGTTTACTGACGCTCTTCCTAGTTGCAAGTGTGTCGGGTCTGGAAAATTTGTGAGAACAATGATCACATTTAATGCAAAAACTGAGCACACTTAGTGAAGAATGAGTTGGATTGTTTACTTCCTCCAGGGGGACAGCTATCAACCTGCAAGAGAGAGGATAGCCACCCACCTGCTGACTCAACACTCCGGAACGCTAAGAGCAAATAAAGTAGTATAGCTGGAGCAGGAAAAAGTTTAATACATTGTATTTGGATGGCTGCAGAGACAAGGATGCCATCATTCTCCTGAATTTTATTCTTGGGAGCTTCCGAATGACAAATCAAGAAATATAACATCTTATTCTTAAACCGTATTTACCCATCCGCTCTAAAGTACATTTCTTTCTGGGTAACAGATAATTACATTGGCTTGCCTCCTGAAGCCTTGTATGCACTCCTCTGGGGGCAGTAAAAGGGAAATGGAATGTGAAAGAAACGCATCCCAATAAAAAAAGAGTTCAAGTTCGTGGGCATTCAGAGGAAGAGTTCAATTAGGTGATGCCGTTCCTCCTCCTTCCTCACGGAAATATTTATCTGTCACGCGCTGTACTTCCCAAGTTCTCACTAGGATATTCGGAAACGTTCAATGAAATCATTTCCCCTCAGCCTCAGATTAGACGTCGGTAGTTCCAGGGAAAGGGGTTATTAGGCAAAAGTATTAGTGATCGCAGGCCTTAATTGAAAAGAACAACACGCTATGGGAAACCATTAGGAAAAGTTTGGTCGTTAACCGAACGTGCACTTCTTTGTGCCACTGAAGCATCACCCCCTTAGACCCGGAGAGCATCGCGCTAAGTGAAACAAGCCCGTCACAGAAAGACAAGTATCACATGATCTCACTCCTATATGGGATCTGACGAACAAAACAAAGTAATTGGAGTGGGTGGGTCCAGAGACAAGGAAACATGGAACAGAGTGTGGTATCTCGGAGGAAAGGCAGGGGAGGGTGGGTGGGCGTGAGGTCATCAACCGAAGACCTGGTGGGTGGGCGTGAGGTCATTGCAACCAATGCAGTCATATATGCAGAACCCACGGACACAGACAATAGGGTGGTGAGGGCATGGGGCAGGGGTGGGGGGTGGAGTGGGCTGGAAAAGAGGGGACATAGGTAATACTTCCAACTTAAAACAATAAAAATATATATTTTTTTAAAAAACTATCACCCCTTAATTCAGAAGGCAAAGCATTTCCTTGACTAAACGCTCTGCCTACAGAAGCTGTGCCTTGTTTTCCACAGTGTCCCAGGTCCCCAAAGCAATCCTTGCCACCCAGAGTGGGCTCCATGCATATTTATGGAGTGGATGAAACCACAGGCTGACACTTCACGCGCAGAGCAGCTGTGCACACCTGAATATTGCTTTGGAATGCCGAGAACTGTTTGACCTGCAGAATGTGCAATTCCGCGAACCCGCAGTTTGCCAACCCATAGATCAATATGTCACAGCTCTCAGCCTGAGGTTCACATTAGCATTCTTAGGTAAAGAACCTGGGCCAGCAGGGTAAATTTCCTGCAAACCCTTGATGGGATTACAGCATGGTAATTGTACTATTAAGGAGCACATTACAAACAATTACAAAATAACAATTGGGGTTTTACTTACATCAGACCGTTTGCAGAAAGTGCTGGCTTAGTGTTTTTTTTTTTTTTTTTTTTTTTGGCTGCGGATTAAATAAGATGCTTCTGACTAAGAAGGTCTTTCCCAGGACTGAGGTTCATGGTTGTCAGCGTTACCGTTCCTAGCTCTGCCGTCCTCTCTTCTCTCCTCTCTCCCTCTCTTCCTCCCTTCTTTTCTTTTCCATCATCTTTTTTTTTAAGAGAGAAATTTTGATGTCTGGAATGGGAACTAGATATACAGAGTTGGAAATAGAGAAAGTTTCTTTGTTCTGTTTTGTAAGAGTCATAAACTCAGAGTTTATCTGCTTATTCTATTATCATCCTGACTCATAAATTCTTGGAAGAAACCCACTTGAGATTAGAGTATGATGCAAATACATTATAATCCAAAGTGTCCAGTCATTGCATTATGGTGGAATGCTTTCATCATCTGGGCTTTCTTTGGCCAATAGTAATCCTTCTAAACTCCATTCAAGAGAAGAAATAACTTGGAAGAGAAAACCAGAGTAAACAGATACAAACACAACAGAATCACTAAACACAATTATATTTATTTTTATCCTTTTTTTTCTTACTAGGTGATATTTAAAGTACTGCATTTAAAGTCCTTTAAGAAACACATAAGCAAAATCAGATTTTATAACTTCCCCATGATTTTGGTATAACTTACTTTGTGTTTATCAAAAGGTGCTATATAAACTGAAATTTTTGTGTTCTAACTTTTACCTTTGACCCCTGCTACGGGGCCATTTTACATTCATTTCCGATTATCCCTCAGTGGTAATGTACACAGCATTAAGCCCCCCAATCCTTCAGCCTCTTCGTTAAGTGCTTAATGATTCGTAAACAAACATTTAAAAGCTCATCAAAGAAACCTAAAATCCCAGTGAAAAATTATTCCTTGTTTGGTCCTTTTTTTTTTTTTTTGTAAATTGGATCTAGGTAGTGTCCTAGGATGGGTTACATGTTATTCTCGACACACGTGCCCAGTGTCTCCCAAGGGTCCACTTGACAAACTTCTTGAAATGTCCTTGGATGGGGCGATGCCAATTGATGACCAAAGGCCATTCCAGATCATATGAAGTTCTGTTTAAGTTTGTTTTTAAAGTACACATGTGAATGGACGTTTGATATTGGTAGGCTAATAAGAAGGTAACATGATATATTTTTGTTCTTTTCTGGCACACACACACATACATATTTATATATTCATATTTATAATTGATTTCAGAGAGGAAGGAAGAGGGAGGGAGAAATAGAAACATCAGTGATGAGAGAGAATCACTGATTGGCTGCCTCCTGCACACCCCGTACTGGGGAGTGAGCCTGCAAGCTGGGCATGTTTCCCACCCAGGAATCGAACTGTGACCTCCTGGTTCAGAGGTTGATGGACAACCACTGAACCATACCAGCAGGGCTCTTTGACATCTTCTTACAACTCAGACATGAGTTAAAATATTTCAACATTTGATCTCTTTATATTTTTATAAGTGCAATCAGACATTTATATTAATATTCATCACTCCTTCCCTCCCTGTTATTTATTACATATTCTCCGATATGCAAAGGGTTACAGGATTTACATTAATTTATGGTATTCCCTAATACCCTGGTCAGTCTGGGGAGCTGAGAATTCTCCTGAGTTATCACGATCCTTACAAAGGTATCGTCACACAGCACCCATGAGTTAATAAACTGTCACGTTATACTAAACACTCCTTTTCCATTGATCTTCTAATTTACTTTCATAGGAATATGTGGTGGGAGTTGAGTGGCATAGGACTGGGAAATCAATGACCTTTCTTTTATTTCATTTTATTACTAGAGGCCCAGTGCATGGGATTTGTGCATTGGTGGGGGGCGTGGCCTGCAGGGATTGGCCAGCTGTGGGAGCATTGCTCATCCCAGTCAGCCAAGCGGCACTCCCACCAGGGGGCAGCTCCTGCGTTGGGCATCTGCCCCTTGGTGGTCATTGTGCATAATAGTGACTGGTCATTCTGGTTATGCTACCTTTTGGTCACTGGGCTTTTATTATATAGGTTTTTGTTTTTGTTTTTTCCCCCCAGTCGCTTTAAAAAATTACAGATATCCAAAACCTTTTAAAATCAGATTTGATATATCTGGGTGTCTGACTGTAGCTAGCTGTTTAGGTAATGAATACATTATGGATACTTCTTCAGAGTAGAAGATTGCACTGTGATTCTAGATGTGTCTCAGAGAAAAAAAGCAAGTTTAAGATGTCTTGCCATACAAATGCAGTTGTTTACACGGAGCACAGTGAGCTAAGTCAGATGTCATGTATTGACTGGCATGGGTCTTGAGAATCAGGGAGAGCTTAAGCAAGTATCCTGTGATCATGAAAACGTAAACTGGTCTTACAGAGAAAAAGTGTTCCCCTTCAGAGGAAGATGAAACGGAAGTTTAGTGCCTCGATTGGTTGTTGGCCCAGTGCAAGTGTGCACAAATGACCATGTCCTGCACATACAACTTTATTTCCTACATCTCAGTAGCATTATTCTGAAGAATGAGGTAGGTTGCATTAAGATGTAAAAGTCTGCTTTTGTGGTTTTATTAGTTTTCCTTTTTAAAATTAAACTCATTCTTTTAATCAATTGAGTGAGGGGACAGAGCGACATTCATCAGCATGCCTTTTATGTAGCTCTTGAAATATGGACATTTTATAATATGACCTTTCAATATTATTTACTTACTATGTAAGGGGTATGAAAACAGATGCTTATTAATACCGACATCTTGAAAAACAAACTAAAAAGGATACAGAGAAGTATATCAAAGTTTATCAAAATCTGTTTAGTACCCATTCTTATCAGGAAGGTCTGATTCAGTCTTAGAGACATCTCATAATTTCTGTGCTATACATGGGCACATAAATAGATTTGACCGCAATTTTCCAACTTTAGGTTTGGTTTTCCATTGTTGATTTTTGAGGGCTTATTCAAGGTTACGTTGAACACGGGAAGCAATATAACATCTTTTATTCTTGGGATCAATACCCTGTAAATAAAACAGCAGATGGTTAGGATCCAGGTAATTCCCCTGGTGTGGTGATTTAGGTGATAGCCATCAAGAAATTCGGACAGATTTCTCTCTGACAAGTAAATAAATTACTAAAAGTCCCAGGTCTCCCTCCATTCCTAAGAAACCTTCCCTCAGATCTCCAAATCTTTCGCCACCGGTTTAGATTCTTTGCTTTGTACCGATGAGCTGAGTTGTACGAATCCCGGCTATCTCGTAACTTTAGGGGATAAAACAAATGGAGCGTCAACAGCTCTAAACAAAATATATCCCAACATGAAGATAATCCTACTCACTGCTCTTCAAACACCACCTCCTTTTCCCCTTCAGTTGCTTCCAGAACAAGCGTTGCTGTCGGACCACAGTTTCAAAGGCCAACCTGACAAACACATTGCCTTCCACTTGACAATCCTATCGATCCCATGGTTTGGGGATAATGTCAAACAACGGGAACTTTCTGCACTCTCACGGCCTGCTTTGACTTACAAAGCAGCCTTGTTGTAGACTAGCTCCAAGTTTTTTCATTTTCTCCACTTTCCAAAAGCTTGACTGCCCTTGCTCAAGAAACAGTGTCCAGGCAGTTGGGAACTTTTCTCTAGCACCCGATTTCCCCCCTCTGTTTATTAACTATTATAATGGTAGGCCACACCGTGGACCCGGACATCCAATTGGGGATGTACGAATTCGACAGTCATTGGAGGGCCAACTTGGACCATCACGGAGCTGGGTTAAATCCCAGCTTCCTGCTCAGAGTTTCTGTAAATCCAGAGCAAATGTAAGAACCAACCCCATACAATGATCTGGCGTTACTTATGGATGCTCTCTTTTTATGGTCTAGGGTCCCAGGAGGCAGGAGTGATGCTACGTTGAAATGGTTCATTGAGCCTCAAAAGACCTTTTATGAAAAAAAATGGTGCCGGCAGGACTTGGCCTTGACTTCTGAGGACTTTCGCCAGGAACCGGCCCTGTGTGAGTGTCCTGTTTATTGAAAACGTTGGGCTAGCTAGATCAGGATGTCTTTTTGTTATATTTTTAACATTGGTCAATTGCATTAGTTTTATGCTTCTGGCTTTGTCTCTCCCAAGAATTTCACACGAAAGCAGATGGAACAAATGACAATTGTCACCGAATGTGCTTCTCTATTTAGTATTTTCTTAGAAAGCCTGGCTTATTGTTGTATCAGAAGTAAAACGATCATCCGCCATCTCGATTGTATAAAAGTAGTCACGACTAGGCATTGCAAATGCGTTGGAATTTAATTACTGTTAACCTGAATGTAAAATAACCTATGTTTTATAATGTTTTTTTTTAAATATATATTTTTTATTGATTTTTTTTTTACAGAGAGGAAGGGAAAGGGACAGAAAGTTAGAAACATCGATGAGAGAGAAACATCAATCAGCTGCCTCCTGCACACACCCCCACTGGGGATGCGCCCGCAACCCAGGCACATGCCCTTGACCGGAATCGAACCTGGGACCCTTCAGTCCGCAGGCCTTCACCCTATCCACTGATCCAAACCGAACTCGGCTATGTTTTTTTTTTTTAAATGGTGAGCAAATCGGTGTCTCTATAGGCTGGTTTGTGGTAGGCAGCACACTGAAAAGGATTTTTTAAAACATTCCGTTGGAGAGCATTTAAATTCCCTGGGGGGGAAAAAAACACACATTCACGTCTTTGAAGCAGAGGATAGAGGCTGCCTAAATATCTAGACCTGTGAACAAATTTCCTCCCGCAGCAGAAGGGGCTTTGCAGATACTATTAGAGATGAAGGCCTTCAGGGGTGTGTGTGTGTGTGTGTGTGTGTGTGTGTGTGTGTGTGTGTTGAACAATCCAGGTGAGGCCTGTCTGGTCATGTTACTCTTTAAAAGCCCCGCCCCTCCCACAGCTGAGATCAGAGAGGAGGATGAGGAAATGCTGGTTGCTCGGAGAGGTGCACATTGCTGGTTCTGAGGCCAGAAGAAGGTCTGGGGGTCAGAGACCAAGGCACGTGGGTGGCCTGGAAGAGTCTGGAAAGGCCACGGGATATCCCCCAAGACCCTCCAGAGCCTAACCAGCCCAGCGGGCGGCCTGGATGGGCCCCGGGGTAAGAGGTGCCCGCGGTCACACCTTTGGAGAGCAGAGAGGACTTGCACTAGAGCGTTCATTGAGTCCTGTAGCGTTCTCCTCTGCCCGCGCTGGAACACGGGCGATGTTCTAGCTCAGAGGTGGGCAAACTTTTTGACTCGAGGGCCACCATGGGTTCTTACACTGGACCGCAGGGCTGGAACAAAAGCAACCTGACCGTGTTGGCACTCTCATCTTGGGCTGCTGGTGAAGGAGCGGAGGGGAGAGCAAGAGAACCCTCCGCTCTTTTGGCTCCGTGGGCCGGATAGAACAGCGGCACAGGCCGGATCTGGCCCTCGGGCCCGCGGGCCGTAGTTTGCCCACGGCTGTTCTAGCTGGAAGTGTTTTGCCAATCCTGTGACACCGAGGGAGATACACCACCGTGTCCTTTGCATTAGTTTTATGCTATGTTTTCTTAACAGCATCCTTGTTCATTCATTAACGAGGAACACCTTGTAGGGGCAACAGACACATATCCTTTAGATTTTCTAGGAGTTACTGTGGGTTTGCTTCCAGACCAGGCTGCCACAACGCGTGTTGTAATCCTTTTGCTGGCGAAGAATCTTTATTTCTTGCCTCGAGTTGGTAAAAAGCAAACAAAACCAGTAGCGACAAAAACCCCATCACCGCCCCTCTCCGGTACAGTGGAAGGACGTTCTAGGGCACAGGGCACGTGCACCGTTATAATCTGCTCACTGCCAGCTGGGCTTCCGGGGACTCCCAGTTTGCATTCTTGGTTAGGACCTGGGGCCTTCCTCCTCAGGTGACAGGGGCAGAGGAAGACTGACCTTCGTCGCCGTTACAATGTTGAGTCGCCTTCCTTTCTTCCTCTTTCTGCAATGGCCTCCACTTAAAAAGAACAGCTTAGAAAAAACAAAGTCATGCTATCCAGGACGCATCACTGCAGAGCAAATGCAGGGCCTGAAGCTCATTTTATTTAAAAAACAAATGTAGTGCATTTTATTGGTTACAGAGAGAAAGGGAGAGGGAGAGAGAGACATCAGTGATGAGGGAGAATCATGGATCGGCTGCCTCCTATAACCCCCCCACGTGCCCGGGCCAGGAATGGAACCCTGACCGCCTGGTTCATGGGTCAAGGCTCAACGGTTGAGCCAGGCCGGCGGGCCTAAAGCGGATGTTAGAAGTGGGCTGAGGGTCCTTTTAGCTGCCACCATCCTTTCCACCTGGACCGGAGAGCATGGAAGGTGGCTCATTTCGCCTGCAGCTGCAAGCTCTTTCCCCAAAGCCTCGCGATCCTTTGGTTAACAGGACCCTCCTGAGTCGCTTGAGTGTTTCATTTTATTTCAAAGACAAACTCGGGGGGAAAAGGTGGGAATTTGGTCTGAAACCAGTTCCGTTGAATAGAAAACACACCCCTTTGTATGGGACCGATAGCAGATTCACACTTGTCACCAGGGGCCTGCCAGGGCGGCGGGGGGTGGGGGGGGATGGCCCCTTTTCCACAGGAGGGGTAGGTTTTAGAATATGCTTCCCGTAGAGACTGACGAGAAGATGTTCTCTCTTAGGAAAGACAATTTGTCTCTCGGTTCCGAAATGCCTGTCTACGCAGATGGATTTAAAATGCCACCCTTTTAGGTTTCAACTGCCGTTCCAATATTTGGTCTACCAGCAATTATGCAAATGATGCAAATCGATGCACGTCAAAAATGTATGTCTGGTTCCTTATCAGACGAGTCTGCTGTAAAATGCCATTACCAGATGAGGACATGTTCTCTTCTGAGAAGCAGCATTAACATAACAGTTATCACGAGCTGTTCCACACACACACACACACACACACACACACACACGCACGCACACACACACAGACACGGACAAAGACACACACACGTGGTTTGGGGGGGGAAAGGCTTCACATCGCTGCACAAACTAAACTTGGTGTTGGCAAGACCGTTCAGTGTTGGGAATGTCGGCCACGTGTAATTAGCATGCACAGAGCAACAAAACAGGTGTTCCACCAGGGAGAGGATCTTGCTAAAGAAAAGTGTCGATTTCTGTCATGAGCAGAGATGCCCACAGAACACAGAAAACCCATTTCACCATCTTCCCGCTAAAACGTGAGCTGAATTTCTGCTCCAGCTTTCCCCAGACCGTGTGTGTGTGTGTGTGTGTGTGTGTGTGTGTGTGTGTGTGCTTTCCTTGGGAGACGATGCAGGCTTTTAATTTGAGTGACAGGCTGCCCTGACACAGAGCCACGTGACCGAGTGTTTGTCACTGACGCTGCGATGCGTCACTTCAGGTGATGCATAGAGGGCGCCAGCCAGCCAGCGTGCTTCCAGCATCCTCTGCTTCCTGATTTAGGTTCTCAGCCCAGAGCTCCTCTTGCCAAATGCTAACCATATTGCCCTGTGGATGCTTTTGTTTTCCTTTATTGCTAAGGTCATTCAAACGTAGCATCTGAGCACAGGGGATTGTGGCCCTGGCCACCACTGAAGGGTCCAGGGCTCGGTTCTGGTCAAGGGCATATGCCTGGGTTGCAGGTTCCCCAGCCCTGTTGGGGTGGCAACCAATTGATGCTCTCTCCCTCTGCCTTCCTCCCTCTCCCTGCCCCCATCCCTTCCTCTCTCTCTAAAAAAATCAATGGGAAAAATATCCTCCAGGGAGGATTAACCAAAATAATAATAATAATACAAAATGAAGAATGAATTGTGCTTAATCATTTTTTTTTAATAATCCTCACTTGAGAATGTTTTTTATTGATGAGAGAGAGAGAGGAGAGAGAGAGAGAGGAGAGAGATGCAAGAGAAACATCCATTGGTTCCTTTGCCTTCTGCACCCTACCTGACTAGGGATCAAACCCACAGCCTAGGTCTGTGCCCTGAGGGAAGCATCAACCCTGAAATCAGAATCTTGGGGTTCAAATCCCCAAGCTTTGTCCTGCTAAGTTCTAATCAGCCATAACATTGACCCGAGGCCAATGAAAATACAGACTCAAGCCAAAACTGGTTTGGCTCAGCGGATAGAGCCTCGGCCTGTGGACTGAAAGGTCCCAGGTTCTATTCTGGTCAAGGGCATATACCTTGGTTGCAGGCACATCCCCAGTAGGGGTAGTGCAGGAGGCAGCTGATCCATGTTTCTCTCTCATTGATGTTTCTAACTCTCTATCCTCTCTCTTTCTCCTTGTAAAAACTCAATAAAATATATTAAAAAATTTTTAAAAAAGAAAATACAGACTCAAGAGAGGTCACCCAACAAAACTTCTAATCACCAGCACATGTTGGTTGGCACCATTGGTAAGGGCCTCAGGGCTATGCTTCAGGTCAAGCCTTGGGGAGAAGATGAACCCTGCTGAGGAAAAAGAATCACTAAGCTTGGTGCTTAATCTGATGTTTTGATTTTAAATGTAAATGATTCATATATTTGCATTGAGATGAGAAAACGAGTGCTGTGAAATTGTAGTGGGTTGAACATAAACCTTTTCCCCCAGAAGAAGAGGATCTAGAATATTGAATAAAGTTTGGTGGGGCATGTCTTACTGAAGACTATAGAGAAAAGGTCAGTTTTCTACAAAATTACTTTCATTATGTTGTCCCTGGAGGTACAAGACAAGTTAATTTAAAATTGCAATTACATCTTCATACCACATATATCTGGATTAAAAATAACAAGGAAGTTTTTTTTTTGCTTTTCTTTTTTTTAGTTAAAACTTTAAGTAAGTGAAATTAACTTAAATGTCATTAAGGCTGTCTTTATTATAAGTAAATATCCAGCTGGAACTTGGTTATATGAATTTATAACACCTGCAAGAGAGCTCTGAATTTCTTAACCGATTTTAATGGAAACTTTGAAATTCAGTGAGATACCTGTTAAGCTTTATGGAGGTATACTTGAAATATAAAACATGGTACAGATTGAACGCATGCTTTATGATGAACGCATGCTTTATGATGAGTTTGGACATACGCATCACGGCAATCAAGCTACTAAACATATCTCTCACCTCCTACAATTTCCTGTTTGTTTGTTTTTTTTATGGTTTTAGCTGTTTTTGCTTTTGATGGTAAGAACACTTATCATGAGATATACACTTTTAATCCACAATTTGCCATTTAATAAGTGCTTCTGTAATATTGTGTTTTAGATAACGTTCTTCCCATAGTAGGTAGATTTACAGGAAAAGGAGAAACATATTTGTGAGGTGTGTTATGTGCTGAAGTCTCGGGTGTGTTGTTTCCATTATAAGAAACAGGAGCTCAGAGAGATTCAAAGGTTTGCCCAGATCACAAATGCACCACGTGAGTCACAGAAAAGGCTTGTAGTTGGGTCTGTCGGGATCCCCATGTGCTCTTGGGCTCAGGAACCCACTGAGACAGGGTTCTCCCAGGTTGCACCTGTGGGCCTGGCCACCAGGACTTCCGGGGTGTGGTCACCTTCCGGGGTGTGGTCAGACTGCTGCTGGTCCAGACTCCCAGCCTGTCACAGGACTTCACCCTAACCAGGCTGCCATGCAGCACCCTTCTGAGCTAGGAAGTCATGTGACCTCGCCCTAGTCAACAGCACACTTACTTGGTCTGTGTGGTGGTGTGAGGCAGCTCAGAGTTCCAGAATGAAGACTGTCTCCACCCTCAACCTGGGCACAGAGAGGGCAAGCCAGGCCTTTCTGCGGGCAAACCCCAGACCTCTTCACCATTTTTCCCGTTTCACTGTCTTCATTCATTAGCATCCCTTTGCTTTTCAGGGGCCGTTCTGCCTAGACAAATGGTTTGATTGTTCATTATAGTCGCTTCTCAAAAGACTCATCTACTCCTCAAAGGGAAGTATTAATAGGCCTCAAGGATCAAAGGTCATGCTTCTGCCAAATTGCTTTCATTATGTTGTCCCTGAAGAGAAAAGACAGGTTAATTTGAAATTGCAATTTGAGGTTGAGCCCTTCGATTCTTTGAAGACTCCCACCAGCCCTCCACTAGTGTATCGCGAGTCTTAGCTGTTTCCTAATCAAGCTGCCCGCTTTGAAAGGACGGCCTTAAATCAAATCTCCAATTCGCCGTGATCCTGACCTTCCGCCTCCCCTCTGGCCCAGGGCCAAAGCTTTGCTCTCGCATATAGATAGATATGTGTGTAGATATATATCTACATGTAGAGATGTATAGGTGTAATAGATAAGTACATATACCAATAGATTTAAGTCACATATAAGTATATATATATATATATATATATATATATATATATATATATATACACACACACACACACACACAAAATATGTAGATATATATCAATAGATTTAAGTTACATATAAGTCAATATATCCATCTATCATCTGTCCATCTACAAAAGGCCATTCTAAGGTACTAAATTTGTATGGCTTTGGTGTTGCTATGTCAAATTCTTAACGTAAGCGGTATTTTACTACATAATCTCACCTTTTCCCGTGGGTGGATTTTTGTGCGGACATTTCTGTATGACTGTCTTGAAAATCTAGAGAAGACAAACCAGCAGCCATACCCCTAGAGATTTTTCTGTTTCTTTAATAGGTACTTCCTGTATACTGTGTTAAAGTTAAGTTTTTAATGTATCTGAAACCTTGTCATAAAATAACGTGAGGATTCTTGACAACTGGGGAAGCTTTGGTTGTTTGCCACTCAAGATGTACGAAAGCCCACAGGTTATTTTTTCTTCCTTTCTGTCTCAGGGTGGGTCCATTTTCCCAGATCCTGGTTTTTTTTGTGTGTGTGTCTGTGTGTGTGTGTTTTTTAAAGTCAGTGTTTTTGATAATCCGATTCAGCCTTCTCTCCCTTCCGCAGTGTCTTGTTAATCACCTGCCCAGGGCAATCTGTAAACCTAAACACAATGCGATGTCTGCATTCTTCTGTAACCAGAGCAACTGCCTGGCGGTGGATCCAGCACTGGAGGAGGCAGGGCTGAGCTTAGGGAGAGAGGAGAGGGAGGCAAGGCCGTGGCTGGAGGGAGACAAGGCCGTGGCCACCTGGGCTCCCGGGTCATGTGATCCTGGGGCCTGAAGCCAGGTCCCGTGGTCTGTCTTCCCAGCTACAGGACTGAACTCGCCATGTTTGCTAAAACCAGCGTGAGGTGGTTTCTGACACTTGCCAATAAAACGTGTTGAGAAAAAAACAAAACCCAGAAACTTCGGTAGTGAGAGGGTATGATTTCCAATGGAAAGACCCCAACGTGTGTTAGGTTTGAAAGGAAACAGGAAACAGCACAACAGGGAGTTTTAAAGTAAGGTTTATTCCCCGGTAATGGGAAGCCATCACCGAGGTAAAGATCAGAATTGGGGGGAGAGGGGACAGGGAATCGGACCCAGTCGGGCTGATGGCGGTCAACATCCAACAGCAGCACGTGTTTTGCTTGGGGTTCTTCTTAAAGGACGGAAAGGGAGGGGGTTGGGCCCAGGGTGGAACAGGAAGGGATGGGCCCCAAGGGCACTCTGGCCAGTGCTAATTGGTGGTTCAGTGTCTTGGAGATGTCTCTGTGGCAGGTGCCAATCATGTTGTTAGCTCCACCCACCAGTTTGGGAGGGGGAGATAATCTTTCAGTGTGGAATGGGCTGAGTCCAGGCAGAGGGGAGGGCAGAGGAGCATCCACCTCTCCAGTTGATAAGTTAACAATCTTTAAAAAAGCCAAAACACATATTTTTATTGATTTCAGACAGGGACAGAGAGAGAGAGAGAGAGAGAGAGAGAGAGAGAGAGAGAGAGAGAGAGAGAGACATCAATGAGAGAGGATCACTGATGAGCTGCTTCCCGCAAGCCCGCAAATGAGAATAGAGCCACAACCTGGGTATATTCCCTGACTGGGAATTGAACTGTGACCTCCTGGTTCCTAGGCCGAGGGTCATCCACGGAGCCATGTTGGCCTGGCAGCAATCTTTTTTCTAATGAGGAGCAGAGAACTGAGGAGGCTGACGCTGTTGTCTCTCTGGACAGGGATGGGTTGTGTAATGGTGGGAAGCAGGCTTGGGGAGCGTCACATTTGGAGCCAATGATCAGGGGAGAGGAGGGCTAAGTGCTGGTCTTGCTAGTCCATCTGAGGAAGAGGTGGGAGGAAAGGGTTTAGTTTGTGGTGCCAGCAGTCCATCATGACCAGGGTCACAGACAGTCGAGTAGCACACAGGAGGCAGAGAGAGGTCTGGGAGGCCAAGGGCATTTTGCCAGGACTCGCCTCCCCACTCCGGACGTGGTCTTTGACTCCTAGTCGATGAGGTCTGTAGGTAGGATTTGTGGGGTTCCTCTAGAGCTGGGGAGCTTTTACCACCACTACATTAATCCAGGGAGTCTTGAATCACTGTCCTGAGGTTTTATGTACCCTTAACCAGGTCACCCTTAACCAGAGCCATCTTCCCGAGGGCATTTGAAAGATAACCAATCTTGCCTAGACCAGTTTGGCTCAGTCGATAGAGCGTCAGCCTGCAGACTGAAGGGTCCCGGGTTGGATTCCGGTCAAGGGCATGTGCCTTGGTTGCGGGCACATCCCCAGTGGGGGGTGTGCAAGAGGCAGCTGATCGATGATTCTTTCTCATCGATGTTTCTAACTCTCTATCCCTCTCTCTTCCTCTCTGTAAAAAAAAAAATCAATAGAAAATATTTTAAAATAAATAAATAAAACCAATCTTTCTCCTTCCAAAGCCCATTTGTGTCCTTTCTTGAGAAAGTTCTGTTGACAAGGAAATTAATATATCATTGGCCTGTTGTTCTCACACCTGCTCCCTCCCCCAAATATCTCAGAGCCACTCAGGATTATTAATGAAATAAAACGGGTTTATGATCAGGTAACTTCCTACCGCCATAGCTGCCTGATCCGAGGCAGGGAAGGCTTTGGGAAGAGCCAAGAAATCTGAGAAACCCAATGGCTTCCGTGGGTGGGGGTGAGGTACAAGGAATGTCGGCCCTGAGAGAAGCCATTGAGGAGGGAAGTGAGCCCGGCTCTTCCTCCTCTTCCTCCTTGGCTGTAGGTATTAGCAGCTTTCGGAATCATTATAGAAACCAGTGTGTCTGTCACATTGGAAACATTTTCTCTAAAATCAACGGGTGCTTGCCTCCCCTTTTCAGGAGAACGTAACTATCTGTGCTCTGGGCAAACATATGCTTGCGCTTGAGAACAGGCTAGCAAAACAACCCACCAAATTGGACAGCCCGTTATCTTGATTATTATTATTACTTACCACAGAGAGAACCTTCTAGGAAAACGGCATTCGCTCGCAGCAACTGACAAGCATTAATTACTTAATGTGCTCAGCTTCTTTTGGGGCGCATTAAATATAGTCGGCTGTATGTGAGTACCCCTAGGCACACGCACGGGGGGTTTCTTGCCCGCTGAATGTGTACATAATAACGTCTAGACCATTCCCAGCAAATGAATGTTACTCTCTTTATTCTCCAGAAATGATACTGTCAGTATTAGCATTTATAGTCCCTTTTAGACCCATGTTTAGCATAAGTTATTATAGTCAGGAAGTTCTTTGCTGTCAAACTTTTGGGATAATGTTTTCAGCTTTATTGAGGTATAACTTAAAAATAAATTATATATTCTTAAGTTACACTGTGATTTTTAAAAAAAATATTATATTGATTTTTTACAGAGAGGAAGAGAGAGGGATAGAGAGTTAGAAACATGGATGAGAGATAAGCATCGATCAGTTGCCTCTTGCACACCCCCTACTGGGGATGTGCCTGCAACCAATGTACATGCCCTCAACCATGTACATACCGGAATCGAACCTGGGACCTTCAGTCCACAGGCCGACGCTCTATCCACTGAGCCAAACCGGTTTCGGCTATCCTGTGATTAAAAAAAAAAAGGCTTTTTTCCTTTTTAGAGCAGTTTTCATAGCAACACTGAAAGGAAGGTTCAGCCTTTTCTCACATACCCTGTTCCCCCTCACGGGACTGGCCTCCCCTAGTATGGACATCTCCCACCAAATTGGTTCATTTTTCACAACCAGTTCACTCTCGGTGTTGGACGTTCTGTGCATGAGGCCAAATATATGATGACATTTACCCATCAGTATGATGTCCTACAGAGGACTTCTGTTGCCTTAAAAATTCTCTGTGTCCCTCACATCACCCCTGCCCTTCCCTGGGAACCACTGACCTCCTTACTGTCTGCATGCTTTTGCCTTCTCCAGTCTGTCTTATAGTTTGAGCCATTCAGAAAGTAGCCTTGTTGTGTGTGTAGTTAACCTAATTCTTAAACCTCACAAGGGCAGGGGCATGTGTGTTTTCTGGCTCTCATTTCTTCCCGTGTCTGTTGCATAGCAGAAACTCAAACAGTAGCCACACACCAGAGAGTGTCTGCCACCTGATAGAGATGTAAAGGAACTGGTAGAACGAACATATGCTAATACATGAAGCTACTGATTTTCAAGTTGTCAAACATTTGGTATAATGCGCTGTCACATTTGGGAAATCTGTGTAAAAGGCACTCGTCCTCCATAATGTAAGTGCTGCGAATCAGTGTGATTGGATGGGACAAAAACATAGCATTTTGTACCGGAGCGAGCGTGTTATGATTGAAAATGACTTAGAAGCTCTTCAAAGGAAGCGATGCGTATATGTATGTACATGGCATGCTGGGCAAGGCCTTCGTTATTTTTTTTCTGAGAGCACATTCGTGTTCCGTCTAAATTAGTCCTTCCAATCAGGCTCCTGATGAGGCTGTTTTTACCACGCGTGGATTTTCTGCACAACAATGAGGAGGGAAGAACACCTAATCAGAAAGCCTGGAGGAGATTTTGTAAAGCTACAGCTGTTTGTCTTTTCTATTTTCTCACTCTTCCTCCTTTCAGCTGAACAACATATTTTGAGGTTGAATTTATCAATGTGGTGCTCGAGATGAAATAATAATCGTAAAGTAAGACTCTGAATCTCAAATAATTTATCAAAAGTGTGTTTAACTTCCTTGAATAAATGCACATTTTCTAGCATGCTAGACTATTGCAATCAGTGAAGTTATTTATTTATTTGTTTTTTGTAAGAAGAACCTGGGGCCAAGGCAATTTCTTGTAATGTTGGCCACATAAGATTTGACTGCAGGTAGCCTATAGGAAATGCTGATGAGTACCATATTTGCTGGCATATAAGACGACTTTTTGGCCCTGAAAAATATGCCTCCAAGTGGGGGGTAGTCTTATACGGCGAGTATATAACAAACTCTGTATTTTTTAGTGGAAATGTTAGGGGGTCGTCTTATACGCCCAGTCTCTTATACGCCGGCAAATACAGTAGTTGTAATTGTGTCAATGAATAAAAGTGATACAGTCTTCATTAATTAACAAATGCAGCTTGCTTTGCAGAAAAATTCTCTTCCAAAGACACACGACTGATGGGATGCGAAGGTCTCTGTCTCTTGGGTGGCAGAAATATTGGGGTGCAGTGAACTCGGTCCGGCTCTAGGAATTGGCTTGTTGTTTGACAAGGAGCAAACCAAGGTAATTCATTAGGGTTTCCTTCAAGAATTGTATATATTGCCGAGACCGGTTTGGCTCAGTGGATAGAGCGTCGGCCTGCAGACTGAAGGATCCCAGGTTCGATTCTGGTCGAGGGCATGTACCTTGGTTGCAGGCACATCCCCAGTAGGGGGTGTGCAAGAGGCAGCTGATCAATGCTTCTCTCTCATCAATGTTTCTAGCTCCCTATCCCTCCTCTCTCTTCCTCTCTGTAAAATATCAATAAAACATATTACAAAAGAATTGTATATATCCAACTTGATCTTTTGTCCACCCGATTAACCAGCTGATTACATTTTTATGGACGTCTCCTGACCTAGTTAGTCTGGCAGGAGCATGCGTTAGTGGAGATAACAGCTGAGGCTCTTGCTGACCCGACCCCCCTGTAAAATCGGGCCCCTCATCTTTTTCTCCCAGCAGGAGCTGTTTTTCCTAACCTGAGAGAGATTTTGGGAACAATTTTTTTTTTTAAAAAATGAGCAATCACAACCACTGGGAGATTTTAAACACCTGTAAGGTTCTACAATAGAAGTCAAAACACCACCGGAAGGAGATGGGAAATGATGGTACAACTGACCTGATGGTAACTTTTAAGGACAGAAACACTTGAAGTATTGAAAAAAATTAAATGATGAAAAGAAGAAATAAATGGCTTATGGGTTGTACCAATGTCCTTGGGGGATGTCTCTCTCTGTCTTAACATTAAAAAAAAATTCATGCCTGTTTTAAAATCACTGATTTAAGGTTTCGACAGGTCTGGTCTTTTCAAGTTGTGTGTGATCTGTGTGATGTAGGAAACTCAGGATGGAAGAGGCTGGTAGGACAGTTTGATTGGAGCCAGTGAGTCCTGGGTGCTTAGAAAATGAGCAAAGGGGGCAGAGAAGAGGAAGGGAATTGGAATTAAAAGACTTTTAAATGTTTATTTTATTTTAATTTAATTTTTTTTAAGTCCGGCCAACTTTTAGGGGCCAGCAATACATTTATCTTTGGTTTCATCCTCCATCTCCTTTCCCTTTTCCCTCTCACCTCCCTTTTCTTCCTTCTTCCTAGATGTACAGATCTTTATTTGCCAGGCTCGAAATAAATTTATTGTCGATTTAAAATGTTAGAGGAAAATATAGCCGAAGCGACTTCAGACCCTAATCATCATAGTTTCCTTGGGAAATATTGCTTAGGAACAAAGTTTTTTGTTTTGTTTTGTTTTGTTTTTTAAACAACAGCAATACCAACAAAATTCCTAGGATGAAGGCTGCTCATATTTCACAGATCAGTGAATTGCTTATCTGCTCTTTCTCCTCATTAAAATAAAAATCAACATCTTCTAGAAAACTCCCTTTGCCTCTTACCCCATCGCTGGTTGTGTTCTCAAATATCTGTGAAGAAATTAATGAGCTTTTGCAGTTCCCTAAATGTGCATATCCTTGGAAACGAATGCTGAATTTCGCTCCGGGTATGATGGATTGACCTATCATCCCTGTTATACATTGCGGTTTCAGAAAAAATGATTTATAAGAAGAAAAACAGGTGTCATTTTGTTTATGATTTATGGGTTTTGATCTTTAATCCTGAATTTTTACATCATTAGTCCCAAGAAAGGGACATTATGAGACAGGTGCAATGAGATTTTGAATATTTTCATACGTATAAATCAGTTTATTTGCCATACCTTGGTGATGGCTTTTATTGTAGAGGGCCCCATCATGATGAAACGCACGATCCTCAGCCCTCACCTAATTTCTCAAATATACATATTTGCCAAATTGCATAACCAAATGTATATTTATATAGATATATGTGTGTGTGTGTGAAAAATCAATCCAAGTCTACGTGAAGATTGCAATAGAGTTTATTCGAAGACATTTACTGATTGAAAGAAAAAGATATTTAATGACCGAATACCAATAATCTGTATAGAAAATAAATTTTTAATGTGTGAGGTCACCTACGTTTTATAAAATGGAAAGATTTTTTTCAAGGATTTATTGACCTAAGCTCAAGAGATTTGCCTTTCTCCTTGCCAGGCTCCAGATAAATGAATAGGTGATATTTTTTATAAATGAGTGAGTACAAGGTCCAGAACTCTATAGAGACATAAGTTAGAAAAAAAATTTCAGAGAAGTTCCTTTTTTTCGCCTATTCAAGATAACATTGAAAAATTATTATACATTACTTAGACTATTTTTTCCCCTCTGCTATTCTTTCTCCTTGAACAGTTTCAAACTTTCAAGCTAAGCTAGAAGCTCCATCTTTAGATGCAAATGTATACCAAAAGTATTACTTTAATACTTTTGAATAAAAGGATATGGTGTAGCTACAAAGAAAATAAACATCTTACTGGCATATTTCAATTAAAGACAGTTTTGGAGGGAAAATAAGTATAAAAACAATTTTGTAAGGGGGAATTTTCATCAAAGTTTTGGGTATTTTTATGTCTTGACATATCTCAGGTAATTTGTGACAAAAGTTAGTTTGAATTAGTTTCATAATAGTTTTTTGAACATAAAACCAGAATTAGGAGGGAAATGGCATCTCTTTAGTTGGAGCAAAAATAGAATGAGAACAATGGCCCATTTCTTGAGGAAGTAAGGTTTTCTTAAGAATTAAGGAATCCGCCGAAACCGGTTTGGCTCAATGGATAGAGCGTTGGCCTGTGGACTGAAAGGTCCCAGGTTTGATTCTGGTCAAGGGCATGTACCTTGATTGCAGGCACATCCCCAGTAGGGGGTGTGCAAGAGGCAGCTGATCGATATTTCTAGCTTTCTATCCCTCTATCTTCCTCTCTGTAAAAACTCAATAAAATATATTATAAAAAAAGGAATTAAGGAATCCTTGTTTATTCCATCTTTATCCCCCTGCCCAATCCCTTTCATTTGTTGAACACCAAGATTGAATTAATCAGCAACTTAGTTTGTGATTCTCTGAAGTAACTGAAATACACTGTAAAGCTACATGGCCTTTCAATTTCTTATTTCTAATTTTAAAGATTGTCTACCCACCTACACACAGAGCCAAATAACCCAACATTTTACGCGCAACTTCCCATCTGGGATGAAGTGGGTTTGTTCTCTTTTCTTTGCTCTAGCATTTCACCACAGCGTGGGAGCCGGCCCATACCTAAGAGCTGTTTTGTGAATATTTGTTGATTGATGACAGAGGCTGGGTAGAGGAGTTTTAATGAATAATTAGTACGTTAAGTTAATAAATCATGGCAACAGTATTAATGTTGGTTTAGCTATTTCTAGACCCTGCTTTCATGAACACAAACAGTTCACTGAGGTCTTTAAGTTTATATATATATATATATATATATATATATATATATATATATACACACACACACACACACACAAGTCTACGTGAAGATTGCATTAGAATTTATTATTATATACCTAAATATAATCTAAATTAATTAGAGACAACAGAACTTCCTCAATAAATACCTAACAGTTCTATCTCTATATGTCTTCCTGTTTGCTCATCAAAATATGACGATGGTTCAGGAAAAACACATGTCCTTGGTTCACTCACCCAGCACACCTGAATGTAATTAATTTTTTACCCTGTAAGCATCATTTCTCCTCAAACCAAGGCAAACAATTTGTCACAACAAAGGGAGGTGTCACAAGAGGCTGTTTTTCTTAGGGAGGCACTGATTGTTTTCTAATTGACCCGCAGTCAGTTTTGCTTCTGCAGCATTTCCCCATCAGTCCCTGGTTTGGATTTTGAAAAGCCAGACAAGGAGAAAGTAATTGTTTTCCTCTCAGAACCATCTTTTTAAATTATTATTTTTCCATTTCACTTAAAAGATGGATTTCTCCCATATTTGACATGACCAGCAGTGTGGCCACGGATAACTCAATCGCACTTCGCTAATTGCTGATGGTCGTGTTTCCCAATGTGTTTGAAAATGACCCTGAAGTTGGAATTCGGATGGTGCTTGGTTGAACACCACAGACCTGCCCTGTTCTCTCTGTGGCTACTTTCTTCAAAAACAGCCCACCCTCCCGGGCCACTGGGTGAGGAGCTCAAAACTATGGATTCCTCATGTAATGTCATCTAACATGGCGCAGCTCTGAGCCAAGGTAGATGCTGTTAATAACCACATTGGGACAAGGGCCCACATTGCTTAAACAAACTGCCACCTATTGATCCCCTAATGATATCAGGGCTCTCTGCTCACCCAGATTAGGTTTATTTCCTTGAGTGCCTGTAGCCTCCCTCCTAAAAGATTTCAGCAAAAGTTTATCTATGAATGCAGGAGAAAATATTAGTACAACTACCCTGTTACCCTGAAAATAAGACAGTGTCTTATATTAATTTTTGCTCCCAAAGATGCGCTACATCTTATTTTCAGGGGATGTATCATGTTTCCATGAAGTAGGTCTTATTTTCGGAGGATGTCTTGTTTTCGGGGAAACACAGTAAGTGTGGAACCCGACCCAAGTCAGTTTTTGACGCTGATAAGGGCTGGAGATTTGTGGTACACCCCAATTTGAACTCAATGATTACTTTGACTTTAATGATTACTCCCCCAACCATCCCTCATGATAGGTCAGTTTAGCAGACCAGCATTCTTAAAAGTGAATTTGTTAGCCTCGATGAAAAAGGAGCACATGGGGTTGAGAATGGTAAAGGATTTTTAATGTATTAGATCACCTGAAAACCACGTGGGCTGAGCCCCATATAGGTGCCAGCACCCAGAGATAGGAAGTCAGAGATTTTAAAGGACTCTAGGTGGGATTTTTTTTTAAACTGGGGAATTCTCTGGGCAGGTCTAGATCCTGGGCAAGTCTGGAGGGGAAAGTTACTGGTCTTAGCAAATGGAATGTGGTCTAAATGAAAGGGAATGTCTGTTGCAAAATGATCTAAAAAAAGGTCAGTTTCCCAGGGAAGGGGATATGGATTCGATGATTTGATCCAACCTAACAGGAAAAAAAAACAATAAAAAGGGAAAATATAGACAAGAAGAGAACTGTAAAGAAGATAGTGTCGCTTGTTAAGCATTTTTCGTGAAAAGGTGCTCCGTGTGGATTGCTGTGAAAAAATAATCCAGACGCTATCGGGAGTATTTGCAGAAACAAATTACCAAATGCTGTTCTTGTGCGTGTTTTGCTAGAGTCTTAATTGTGACCCCCTGGTGGGGCCAGTTCCCAGTGGTTGTAGCATTTCCGCCCCTTCCTGCTAAGAAGCTCACGGCGGTTGCTCAGAGTGAAGCTGCAGGCTGCATAGAGCATCCCACAGTGGGCACAAGTGACTTCCCATGGCCTACAGTCACATATCTGGTTTTCCATCACACATCAAGGGAAGCTGACATTTAAGGAGAGGTGTGGTGAGGGATGGCTTGGCTATAGAGTGTAATTGTCTTTTTTGTTGTTTGGCCTTCTGTTTATGGATCATAGATAAGAGAAATTTTGGGTTTGGAAGGGTTTTTTATTTTTTTTATAGTATGTTTTTTTTTATTATTTTTGAAAAAGAGGAAGGGAGAAGGTAGACACAACCATCGATGAGAGAGGAACATTGATCAGCTGCCTCCTGTACATCCTTTGCTGGGGATCGAACCCACAACCCTGGCATGTGCCCTGACCAGGAATTGACCTGGCGACCTCTTGGCTCATGGGCCCACGCTAAACCACTGAGCCACACCACGGATAAAGGGCTGAAAATTTAAGTTAGCATAAAAAAATTAAAGGCCACTTCTTTTGCAGATGTTTTGAGCCCGGTATACTTAAGCAGAATTTTTATTTGATTACATATCGCTGTCTTTATTGTATAGTCATGCACAATTCACGGAAGACGCTGGAAACAATGTCTTCCTGTCTCTGTCTGGCTCGCCTCAGACGCCGCCATGCTACTGTTTGAAAGACATTGATGAGCCAAAGCCAAACAGTTTAAGTAACTGGAAAGTTGGAAACTGAAAAGCTAGGCCTGTCCTGTGTGTCTCAAGGATGCTAGGGCTCTGGGCTCTTTAACGTGGAATTATTTCAGATGGCTCTCTTGAGCTTCCAGTGCTAGGCAGTCTACCACGTCGAGACGTTATCAAGAATTCATACATGAATGCCTAGAGAGAACGAATATGCCCCGATTCCATAAAGATTGACGATGCCCCTGAAAGGGTAGCGTATATTTTGCGACAAGAGCAAGATTTCTTATGTACCCTGGGAGTCATGGACTGCAGACACATTTGCTATTCAACAGCGGTAGCTAATGATTTAATCTTTATTAATAGGAGAAAGGATTCCATTTGTTTAAGATGCAGGTTATTTTGTGATGCTAAATGCAGCGTAATTGATGTAATTTAAAAGTTCCAGGGATAATGTCATGATTAATTCATCTGTAAACAATCTGGCATCTTTCATTTTAGGGAGGCAGGCAAGACATTTTTAACCAGGCGCAATGTGGGTAAGAACATTAAGGACAACAATTATCATTAAAAAAATATAATGCCCCGCGCAAGATGGATGTCCTGCAGGGCATTTTGCATTTGCCGTAAGGTCTTAAGAGCTGTAATTCGGAGTGATTCATTGTCTCCCTATGAAAGAGAGACGAGGACAGCATAACCAGCTCGGTGTCTTTGGGATGAATGGGGTTTCAGAATTTCGTGAAAGAGGTTACTTGAGCATATTTCAAGGGTCAATTTCTTGAGAGTTTTGCTGCCCCGATGTAGAACTACTCATTCATCGAATCATTTATTCATCCAGTCAATAAATATCATGGAGTGCCTTTTAAAGGACAAGTGCTTTGGGAGAGACTGGGGATGTGTATACACATTACATTATTTCTGCCAGCAGAGAACATCTAAAGCACTAAGAGAGAGTTTAAGTGAAATGCAATTAATATCATGAAATGGATACTACAGGAACTAGGAGAGAGAGAGAGAGAGAGGGCACTTAACCCAGACTTAGGATATATAGGCTGGAGGAATTGCCCCGTGTCTTAGTTAAACTTCAACTTACTTAAAACTGCACGCTACTTAAAGGATGGAAGTACAATCTATGGAAAGTTCTTCCAGGCTGAGAAGATGACATGAATTTTAAAAGCCAGACTAAATAGCGCTAGGGTATGCATGGCAATATGTAGCATTTCTAGTAAGTAATGTGCAAGGCAAGAAGCAGAGCATGGTAGAGTGAGACTGGAGGGGTAGGAAGATGCTAGAATGAGGCCAGCTATTCAGGTTATGAAGCCATGGGAACTCTACTGGGTAGATAACCTTGGGGCATTGAAAGGGATGAGACTAGATGTTTTCAGAGAACCCAGTCAGGATTTCGTTGATGTCATCTGGGGAAGAGATGATAAAGGTGAGGTTACTATGGATGTAACTTGAGAGGTAATGGGACAATTGAGCATAAACTTGCTCTTCCAGAAGCTTAGAAATCAAGGCATAATAAACAGGGGTATTTCAGTACATAGAGAAAAGAGGGTAACATAGGAGTCACAGAGAGGAGTCCACAAAGACAACAAAGAGACAGTGAGGGGGAAACACTTGGAGAATTAGGAGAGTTTTTGCCATAAAAGCTCAAGGGCCAAGTGACTTACAGAATCCTTGTGATGTGGTGGGAGTAAGAGAGATGGCCTTGACTATGAGGCCATCAGGGACTTTGGAAGAGCAGGGTCGGTGGAAGGTGACAGGTAGAACACCAGTTCCAGAGGACAGAGCCGTGGCTGGAGTTGGGAGTCAAGGAAGTGGAGGTGATGTGGGTACGTGTATGTCTGAGAGAGTAAAGCCTAGATACCGAATTCTCTGGATAGTCAATTTACCATTGACTTTGGCCAGTGTGGCTGGTGAATACACACACAAAACACAAAAAGGAGTCTCATGGGTTACTTATCACTACTGGCTACAGCTTTCCCTACACATGCCAGTGTATTCTCCCAGTGAATGAGGCAGTGCATTCGGTGCTTGTAAAACCAGCTGGCTTAGTCACTTGGGGTTGGGGGCTAACTTCAGAGGAGCCAGGGAAAGAGCGAATCCAAGTGGAACAGAGTCACATCACTAGAATAGGTCCAGGCAGGTGGGTGAGTTAAAGGATGTCTGTTTCATGTAGCAAACGTAATACCGTGTAAGCTCTTTAAAAAAGTGAGTTAATAATGAATAGAAAGATAGATATAGAGACAGTAAAACAACAAGCAGACTGTAAGTTGACAGCGGGGGAGGGGGGTAGGGAGATCTGGGGGAGATAAGAGATCAACCGAAGGACTGGTATGCATGCATATAAGTATAACCAATGGACACAAAACTCTGGGGAGGGAGGGCATGTATGAGGGGGGGGGGCAATGGTAAGCTATGTACACATATAATACCTTAATAAATTTTTAAAAAAATCTCATAAAAAAGTAAAAAAAAAAAGTGAGTTAAGTGTTTATGCCATTTAATGAGGTAAAAATATTATTATAGATGAATAAACAGAAACAGAGAGTTAAGTAAATCGTCCAAGGTCACACTGCTGGGGGTGAAAGGTAGGGCCAGGATTTGAACCCGGGCAGTCTGGCTGCAGAGTGTGTGTTCTTTCACGCTCCTCACATGCTCTGTTGTATGGTTTCTTGGATTTACCAATAAGGACATAGAGTACTGATTTAACAATATCATTTAAGGTCTTCTGGATTCAATGTTGGTCAATAAGAGCTAAAGAAGTTCTTTAATTCAGATTTTATATATATATATATATATATATATATATATATATATATATTATTGATATTTTACAGAGAGGAAGGGAGAGAGATAGAGAGCTAGAAACGTCGATGAGAGAGAAACATCGACCAGCTGCCTCTTGCACACCCCCTACCGGGGATGTGCCCACAACCAATGTACATGCCCTTGACCGGAATCGAACCTGGGACCTTTCAGTCCGCAGACCGACGCTCTACCACTGAGCCAAACCAGTTTCGGCTTTAATTCAGATTTTAAACATAACAGTAGCTTAATATGAAAAGCTGGACTCCTTTCATGTAGGGGGGTTTCAACACCAATCTGTACTGTTCCAAACACAGGTGTAATGACACTGATATTTATTCATTGGAATCCTTAGCCCTGAGTCTCCAAAAATGGATCCCATTCAAGAACGAGACCTCTGCGAAGAGAGAATGCCAGCGTTTCGGAATGGGCATTATGAAAAATGAGACCGCGAGATGGGGATTCAGCCGGGGACCAGGAAAGGCACGATAATCAGCTCCCTCCCGAGCCGGGCTGGGCCTGAATAGCCGCCCTCCCTGGCCAGGGCCCAGCTGGCCTGGCTTTCCGACTTGACTCTCACGAACAACAGTCAGCAGAGCAGGAAGATGTGTGTGTATCGGTGCGCCTGCGTGTCAGGGGTCAGGGGAAACAAATGTCCCTGTCTGTTCAGGGTTACTGGAGGGAAGGCAGATGGAGCAGGAAGCAGTTGGAATTTTAGGAATATCTATTGACAGAGTTTTGTACAGTTCAGTAATAATCCAGATAGATTGCCGGGGACAGATGGCGGGTTTATCCAGCCATGCTGTGCGCCTTTTTGTATGCAAATGAGATGTCCACATAGCAAAGAGAGCTTTGGGAAAGTGTCCAAAATGAAGCAGCCAATTCAACCTAAAAGGTGATAAATTTAGGACCGGGAGAGGAGAATACTGGAGCTTGACAATATTGTTTTCTAATTTGTCCTGGTGATTTAATTTTAATAAATGCATGCGAACCTAACTATCCCCTAATAGATGTATTGTGGGCTGATCTTTTGCACAAGTCTGCTGCAGAAGAAGCTAATAAAATGAAACTGTTCTTCTTATTTTTGGTTTATTCAAACCATTTCTATGGCGATTTTCCAAAAACTAAGCAATGGGGGAGCGGGGGATAAAGAAGCCCTTAAGGGTTCAGAAATTGCCAGTTCTCACAATAGCCTCATGGAAATGCCTCCGCGAACCAAGTTGGGGAGAAAGCATGGTTTGATCAGGACCAGAAGGGGGCCTGCCATCTTAATGAAACTGCTGGCATCTATTTCACCCAAAGGCCCTGCCTCCTGCAGTCACTGTGGGTTCTCCATCAGATTATTCTTCCTCCTCGGTACGTGTGGGGCATGTGACTCAAAGGTTGGCCAATTCCTGCCCTCAAGAAGAAGATCTGGCCAATAGAATGCTGCTTGAGGATTGGGAACATGTGCTATTGAGTTATCTAGGAACAGGAATGAAAGCAACATTTGAAAGAGAAGCAATGAAGTTGCATAACTTGTAAGAAAATAATTCTTGCCAGAGAAAAGGAAGGGTCTAGGAGCAAAAATTCCATGAGGAGAGACCAAGCAATCCCTAAGACGGATGGAGAGAAATTGGTTATTTTGGCGAAATGAGTTGAGTTGTCCAACCGTTATGGCAAACTTCTCTGTTCCTTAACCCCTTCTTTTAATAATAGCTGAGCCCTGGCCACAGATAGAGCCTGTGACCTAAGCCTAACCAATTACATAACTTCATCTGCCTGGCAACAATGATTGGTTCAAGGACTAGGCATGTGACCCTAGCAGGGCCAATCAGATCTTTTACTTTTAAGACCTTTATTTAGATACTGACAAGAAGGAATACTACCTCCTCTCTCCCCCGCTGGGAGTTGCTAAGCTAAGATGCTGGTGGTATTTTTTATTGGTCACTGTGGAGTTAGCCTACTTGCAGTAGAAGAGAACGATCTATAATCAGAGAGAAAAAGAGAATAAAAGACATGCAGGGATAAGAAATAAATGGGGAGAGGATCTCTGTTTCTATCTTTAGCATGTCCTGAATTGATTAGTGATATCTTTCAGGTCCCAGTGGCAAGTTCTATTCTTGTCTGAACAAAATTAGCCACCTAAAAAAAATGACCACTCACTTTTTTTTCCTTTTCCCCCCCTCTGAGTCATCCATGAAAAATCCATGAAAAAAGGTCATCTCTGTATAAAAGACCATCACTAAGTAAAACAGTAGTTTCAAAAAATCAAATCATAGAAGGCTGTGCACAGAAAGAGGAAATTTAGAATCTCAGAACTTGAAAATACATCAATTCCGAGAGATGGCAAAATCTAATGGAAAAAAGGATGGTGGCCCTAACCAGTGGATAGAGCTTCGGCCTGAGGACTGAAGGGTCCCAGGTTTGACTCCAGTCAAAGGCATGTGCCTTGGTTGCGGGCACATCCCCAATAGGGTGTGTGCAGGAGGCAGCTGATCGATGTTTCTTTCTCATCGATGTTTCTAACTCTCTATCCCTCTCCCTTCCTCTCTGTAAATCAATCAAATATATTTTTAAAAAAATGACGGTGAAAGACTAACAGGTTTTACCCTCGTCCTTGTATTTTTTCTAAAGGCTGTGAGAACGATGGGTCAGAGGCATGAGTGCAGAGTGCCTTACTGTCTTATATTCAGAAAATCACTCCTGGGGAAAAGACGTTAGAGATTGACAAGGCCCAGGAATGAGGATCTTGACTCTGTGGTGCAGGTAGGGTGTGCGATAGGAGGGAGCCATAGTTGAGCCATGGTTGACGGAAGCAAAATTCTAGCGGAAGTTGTATGGAAACCCAGCAAACACAGTCAGCATCAGGCACAGGCAGAGCATTACATTATGTCTGTTTTAGTTGTTATGGTTCAAATGGAAGGGTTTTCTTTTCTTTTTTTTTGGTCTGTTTGTTTTGCCATTTGGGGTAATAAAGTGAACATTTAGGAACAAGGTCGGAAGAGACGCCGTTGGGAATGGAATCTGCAGAAATAGCTCAGCAAGGGCTGCCTAGTTAACGAGAGCTATTTCCTGGTTATCACTTGGAATTTCTACTGGGACCTGAGGGATAGTCCGAGGCCAAAGGGGTGTGTGGCTGAGTAGAAAGTGACAGGCTCTCAAAATTAAAACCTCCACTAGGTGGCAGCACATAATGATAGTTAAAAAAATACGTACTATTTTTTTTATAGACAGTACATCTTTGTCTTTTAATATATATTTCAGGTATATTTAATTAACTTTGAAATCTTAACACATGGTGGACCAGTATTTTTATTGCTAGCTTCATCCAGTGGCCAGATGAGTTTCTGTTGAACAAACATAAAAAAACGTTTTACATAAATGTTAGACTCGCTTTAAAATGAAATACCCATTGCATTTGAAGTTATTTATTACATGTTCTTACAAGCTAATATCTTTTTAAAGTCTGATTCTTTGTAAATCACAGTGTAATATGAAGGGGAAATTCTCATGATCCATCTGCAGTGGGTTAAGAATGAAATATACAAATTGGCATTTCAACATCCGGGTGTGTTGGGGAATCATTACTCAGTTTCCTTCTGTTATCCATGAATCTGTGTCCAGAGCCCCTGTGTGATCTGTATAAAACTCTTGCCCCATCCATGTGTTCTGATTTGGGGCCATCCCAGGAAAGGACACTTTATTTTAAATTAATATTTTTTAAAAAACCATATATTTATAAAATTTGTTCTAAGGCGCCTATAGGCTAATGGTTGGCTAAGGTGTCTCCTCTATTAGCTTAGGCCAGTGGTCGGCAAACTCATTAGTCACCAGAGCCAAGTATCAACAGTACAATGATTGAAATTTCTTTTGTGAGCTGAATTTTTTAAACAAAAACTTTTCCTAACGCCACTTCTTCAACATAGACTCGTCCAGGCCATGGTATTGTGTGGAAGAGCCACCCACACTCAAGGGGCCAAAGAGTCGCATGTGGCTTCGAGAGACACAGTTTGCCGACCACTGACTTAGACAGAATTAAAGTGCTCAAAACTCTCCATTGCACTGAGTTGACTCGGGTGTCACGATGGTGTACTCTTGCTCCAAAGACACTTGGTGGTTGATTATTACTGTCTCCTCTGTGGACCACACACCCCGTGATGGAAGAGACTTTGTGTTTTGTTCCAGCTGCAAGTAGCAAGTGCTGTCTGAATATTTTTGACCAAACACACGAGCACGAAATATTTCACATGGCTGCATACCCTGTAATCATACCTGTGAAGCTAACTTTAATGGACTTTGGTGAATATTTATCGGAAAGAGGAAACCAGGAAAAAGAAAAGAAGTTAAAATCTTAGGTGTACCACCGGGGAGTAATAACAGGGAGTTTGGGGAGGGAGGAGCTGAGCTGAGTGGATTATAAACGAGGTAAAGATATCACAGGATCTCCAAGGGTAGAACAATAACATCAGCCCCGTCTCCTTTGCATTACAGATTCCATTTGCATTTCAATGACTCTGAACTCCAAAGAATATGTTCTAAGTCTGTGAGATAAGCCACCTGTGCCGGGTTGCAAAATCACGTTGTAATAAAAGTGATCCAGTATGTTGATAGATTTACATAATTCCCTGACTGGTCTAGCCTTGATTCCCCTTAAGAGATGAATATAGACTCTCCATGAAAATCAGAGCATCTGAAATCTAACTCCCTGTGTGGATTGCATTATTACTTTGTAGAGAAATAATTTCTAGCTGTTTTCTTGTTCCCCGGAGTTCTTACAATTTTTTAAAATATATATATCCATCCTAGCATGTCCAATTTTCTGAAGCTCCTTAAAAATCATTCATGCCTTTCTACTATTTTTCACTTATTAATGTTGACCCAGGTTTCTCTTGGCATCATATTTTACCTTTATTCCATCTCTCTCCTATCATCCCACCCCCCTTAAATAAATTGTAATTTCAGGCCATCACACATCAACCTGTTTTCCCCACCAAGCAGCCTTCCACGAAGCTCAGGAGGAATGTTATTGAAGATGACAGCCATTATATTTTTCCGAGGACATAAAGTTTCTAAGAAAATTTAATCCTTCTTCTTGTATGAAGTGACAGATTTGTCATATTTCCAGTGGCATTTAAAATTAGAGCGCAGGTTGTGATTGCAATCCCAGAAATGTAGCGATTCTCAGTTTGAATTTATGTATTAGTTCATTCATTTTCTCGGCGCACTGCAGGGATGCGCGTCTGTTACATCATGTTGCCCCTCATTTTCTTCCTGGCGAGCCTGAGGCATTCATCTCTCCAGCAGGGTGGTCAGGTAGGAAATTAAGACTTTTTATAAAATAAATGCAAAGGGAACGAGTTATTGTCTAAGAATGTTGGAGTGAGTCAACTATGAAAGATTTCACTAGCGAATGTTATGAGCTGAAACCCACAGGTCTCCAATGAAGCCTTTTCTCCTTTAATGCAGAGATGTTTTTCCCTCCAATCAGCGAGGGCTGAGCCCTGGAATAGATTCGCTGGATGAGAAGGACTTAGTAGTTCAAGTTTGAAACTCTCTTAATGGAGCTGGTGGATTCTGGAAAGAACGAGACAGGGGAGGGGGAAGATCAGCACATGGGTCACTATCTCTCCTTCCCAAGTCACACGTGTGCGACCGGCCATGTAGAAATGCCAACGATAGGCGCTCTTGGCTAGGACTGTGTTTGGAACACTGAATAGGTATACCAGCAAGCTGTCCCTGGTGACAGCTGGAGGGTGGCTCTGAAGGGGAGCCCGGTGTCACCTTGTGGGAGCACAGAGAGCTGACGTTCAGCACCTCAGCCCCTCTACCTTGCTGTGCAGCATCCCGAGAGGCCCGTGTTCTAAGGAGGGACTGAGGAGGGGCTTAGCAGAGAGCGGGCAGCTCTGCCACGTGCCCGCCTCATTGAGAGGTTGTTTGTTCTGCAGGTGGGCAGTCTAGACCGGGGCCTCAAGGGAGGGGGTTACAGAGACGCAGAGAGACCGGTAACAGGAGCAGGAGGCAAGGTGAGGTCAACTCAGCCATCCATCGCTGCTAGACCAGTGGTTCTCAACCTCTCTAATGCCATGACCCTTTAATACAGTTCCTCATGTTGTGGTGACCCCCAACCATAAAATTATTTTTGTTGATACTTCATAACTGTAATTTTGCTACTGATATGAATCATAATGTAAATATTTGTGTTTTCTGATGGTCTTAGGGCCTAAGGCTTAGGCTCTACAGCAACAGTTCTCAACCTGTGGGTTGTGACCCACAGGTTGAGAACCGCTAGCAGGCTTGCCTAAGACCATCGGAAAACACAGATTTTTACATTTCCATTCATAACAGCAAAATTACAGTTATGAAGTAGCAACGAAAATAATTTTATGGTTGGGGTCCCCACAACATGAGGAGCTGTATTAAAGGGTCACGGCATTAGAAAGGTTGAGAACCACTATGTTAGACCCTGACCAAGTCAGGGAGACTATTCTGGGGTGTGAAACCCGCCTCCAAGTTAAGCCACCCTGCCCGTATGCTAGCGATGACCAGAAGGACAAGGGCATTGAGTGAGGACCACACAAGAGAGAGGACACCATATGGACTCCAGAATGACTCCAACCAATGGGCACAAGGACATGTTAACATGTGCCATGTGCTTAGGAGAAAGCTCAAAGAAACCTGCAAGTCTAAGCTAATCTCTTTTTTTTAAATATATATTTTTTATTGATATTTTACAGAGAGGAAGGGAGAGAGATAGAGAGCTAGAAACGCCCATGAGAGAGAAACATCGACCAGCTGCCTCTTGCACGCCCCCTACCGGGGATGTGCCCGCAGCCAATGTACATGCCCTTGACCAGAATCAAACCTGGGACCCTTCAGTCCGCAGACCGATGCTCCACCACTGAGCCAAACCGGTTTCGGCCTAAGCTAATCTCTTAAGGACACTGGAAAAAAATCTAGTTGTTCAAATGAAGTTTTAAACCGAATCAGTCCATTGTAAATGTTCTCCAAAGTATGGAATTGAATTTTGAGGAGAGGGCAGAGGATTCTTGAAGACAGATCAGTTCTACAAAAAGAGCAGTCACTTTTTTGTTGTTGTTGCATATCCAAGAAGCCTTCTATAAATAACCACTGTGTCACCGTGGACAAGTCATTTCAACACTGTGGATATTAATACACGTTTTCATTTAGAGCAGTAAAGGAGTTGGGATATATAATTCCTAAGGCCTTTTCCAGTTGTGAGGGTCTGTCTATTTGTGTGCACAATCTGCTCTGTTTATCTAGAGGACAACAATATCTCTTTGTTTTAATTTTTATGATAGAATTAAACTGATGGTCTCCTTCAGCCATACTGTGATAGAGCCACCGGCTTTGAATAAGGTTATAGCTGTATGTGACAGCCCTAAAGGAGAACAGAGGGGTCTCGTCTATAGGAATTGAACCCGCCACTGTGTGCTCATCAGTCAGATGCCCCTGCCAACTGTGAAGGCGCATTTCTCCGGGGCAGAGAGACTCCTGGTCCCTCCCCTCAGCATGCCCAGCAGAGTTCCAGCTGCCTCCCAGACAAGTCTGTTCCCAGAATATGCCATTCCCAGAGTCAGGACCGGAACTTTCTACTTGCTGCCGCCGCCATTAAAAACTGGTCTCCATCACCTTCCTGACCACACTCCCTGGGGGCACAGCGTTGGGACAGTTTGGTGAATGCCTAGTTTCCCTTCTGAATTCACCGCAAGAACTACATTCTCTGTGCCTTGTTCTGGCTCTCCTGGCCCAGCTGTCTTCACAGCTGAGAAACCTTGGCCTGTTGCTCCTGATGTCTGGGGTCTGTCTCTGTCATGCATGTAGGCGTTCCCCGGTACTCAGGGTCCATCCACTCCTCTGAACTCTGGGGAGCTTGAACTGTAGGACCCCAAGATGGAGGAATTGACCTTCCCCACTGCCTGTTCCAGGATGTGACCTTTACGGTTAAAGATTAGACAGGGAGGAGGTCAGTTCTTTATGGTTGAAGATTAGGCAAGAATGAAATCAGTCCCCAGAAACTCCCTACCCTGAGGACTTGCCCAGAGGAGAGACCAAGGGGCTTGCAAGATTAACATGTAATTAACGAGCCCAGCTCCCCTTAGAATTTCCTTGTTTCCTTCTTCCCACTCCATGTGTAACCCCACCTGTGTGTGGTCTTTGCCTTTATAAACTCATGTTCTGCAGTTACTCGGGGCTCCCAGGCAGACAGCGCTGTTGCTGTCTGCCTGAGAAGCCCCTGCACTTGTACTATTAAAACCTCATGCTTTTTGCATCAAGTTTTGGTCTCGGCGTTTGACTTGGGGTCGTCGCCCCCTCCGTCGGACTCACCGGGGGTCTTGGGACCTTACAAAACCACACGGCATCCTAACATGCCAAGAGATGATAGCTGTCCCCACCCTTGACCTCAAACACAAGCCTGACTCCACGAGCTCTCTGGGGTCAATAGCAGTGCCTCAGTCAACCCCATACCCACTGTCGTGCCTGGTTCCTTGAGGGGCAGAGTGAGTGTTTCACAGACAAAGAGAGGACTCTCCCTCAATGCCCAGGCTTCTCTTCCTATGTCTTCTATTGTGTACGCATCCATTCATGGCCGTGTGTGTGTGTGTGTGTGTGTGTGTGTGTGTGTGTGTTTTAATTTTATCCATGAACCCTTTTAATTTCACTTGCTCAATTTCTAACCATCCCTTTTCATTGGCTAAAAATAATTTTTTTTTTGGATAGCTTGCAAGCATGGCCTGTAATACAGGTCAACATTTTATAAATGTCAGATAATGTAATAAAATTACATTTGAATTACTTTGGGACCAAGCTCTTTTTTTAAAAAAAAATATAGTTATGCACAGATGCATATTACTTTCTTATTTACGATTTGATCATTTGCACATCCATGATACGATACGGTTTTAAGTTTTTAATAGGAAACGGGAGCAAGATACACAAATCTTGGGTGTGCGGAAATTTTCTTCTCCAACTGAACCAGGGCTGGAACATAAGTCAGTTTTATTTCTCACCTGGGGAAGCTAATATCACTTCCTCTGTATCCGCTTTTGTGATATTCCGCAGAATAAATAATAAGAAAGTGACTCTATTTGTAAAGGAGAATGGTCCAGGAAGCCTTGAATAGAAATTTCAAATAACACAGTAGTTACAAGCTGAGTGACTGATTTGTCATGGAATCAATAAAGCTCCATGTGAGAGGTGATGGCAGAAAACTAGGCAAAAATTGCACGGTGTGGCGGTGGAAATACACTGGGCAGTGCTCAGGAATGCATCTGAAACCTATTCCATCGCTCGAATGGGGCCCGTGTTCCGAATGATAAGAGAACCCATTGTGTGTTTTCTGTCTGAATGAGCTTTTGTCATTTAAGCCACAAGGATATCACGTGGTTCTGCCCAGCAGAGACGATACTGAGCGCACGTGTATCCGGAAAGAGGCCACGGGCTGGGAATGGGCGGAGTAATGGATAGGTGTAAAGCTTTGGCCGGGCACCTGATTTAATTTCCAGCCTCTCGGAGGTCCCGGCTTTTTGAGTGGGCGTGTGTGTTTGCATCCGGGTGCCATTGCAGGTCAAGGTGTGAGTCTTTCCGTCTTTCCCTCTGAATTGAACACTTTCTCAGGCTGTCTCTGGAAGGCGCTGCCTTTTGGCAAAGTCAATTAGGATCAAGTCTTGTGGTGGAGCCTCAGATCATGCAATAGCTGGCTTCCTTTCCAAGGAAGTTCCAAGTTTATTTAGGGCAGTGATTTTTCAGCCTTTTTCATCTCAAGGTACACATAGTCAATGAATTAGTAAAATTCTGAAGCACACCAAAAAGAATATTATTTTGTTGCTGATCTGAAAAAAAAGAGGTATAATATTGATTCATTCATACAAGATGGCTATTGTTCTGTTGGCTATTGTCATTTTTTAATTTGACAGTCTAAGGGAAGAGAGGTCAGTGATCCTGAGTAGATAATAATCAGGTACTGTACCTGCATGCTTTTAAAATTAATATAAATATATATAAATATATATCTAAAATAATATTTATATATATGTATATACATATATATATATATATATATATATATATATATATATAAATATTACACACACACACACACACACACACACACTAGAGGCCCGATGCATGAAGATTCCTGCAAGAATAGGCCTCCTTCCTCTGACTGCCAGCACTGCCTTCTCTATGGCACCCAGGACCTAGGCCTTTGCTCTGGCTGCTGCCTTCTGCCTTTACTTTGGCCCTGACACCCTCCTGTAGGTCCCTCCACTCCCTATCCCCCCATAGCAGGTGTCTCGCCCCGCCCTGACTGTTCCACGCCTGCCCGGAGTGACCGCTGCCATCTTTGTTGTGTCAATTTGCATATTCCCTTCTTATTGGCTGTGGGCATCACCATCTTTTGCCATGGAGTGACGGCCAATTTGCATACTTTGTCTTTAGTAGATAGGATTCTTGCAGCACACTGGTTGAAAATTGCTGATTTAGGGCAATAGCTTTGCATTGAACCCCTGGGGTGAAATCCAGATGTGTCTGTATGGAGAAGGCCTGCAAGTTTGCAATGAGGAAAGGTCCTCAGAGAGAAGCAGGGCTCACTACTTCATAGCACACCTTTCTAAATTAGCTTTTCAGTTTGACAAATGTACATGGGAATGCCTCTCTCTGTATCCACGGTGTCTGCTTGTTGCTGAGGGGACACTAAGTATGGGGCACCTTCTATCAGCTTACCAGGGAATAGACCTTGGGATGCTGGTAGGTGATAATTACAATTGCATAGCCTCACAGTATACTCATAGATGGCATACAGATCTGTGAGTATATATGGACATGTAAGTACAGACTCAGTCACATAAATTATTGGGCTACTCCAGTCTCCAGAGTCAGATGTTTTCTGAGAGTTGAAAATAGCCAGGGAGTCAAAATTGTACTTTTAGAAAGAGAAAAGGCACCAATACAACATAAAAGACATTGCTCTATATTCCTTCGGTAGGAATATTAAAAAATCAGTTTTGCTGATTTTGTGTGTGACAGGGCACCTGGAGACATAAGTCTTCATAAGTTTCTTCATTGCATTTTTTTAATGGCAGTAAAACATGGTTTCGTTAGTAACATTTTTATATGAAATTATTGACAAATTATCAGGAAAGTAAATGTGTGCGATGTGATAAGGGAGCGTCATGTCATAAGTGTCACCATTATTAAAGATGTCTAGCTTAAATGATGGCTCTGACAATATATGTGAGACAAATTAAAATCAGCCAAGCATACGTGGGATTTATTTTCCTAATACCAAGTCTGATTGAGTATTAGTCCCTATGTTAATGCGATGAATCACATGTCCAACACAAAGAAGAAAACCCATAACACCTCCTCCAAATTGGAAAGGGATTTGTTAAAGGTCAACATCTATTTTTTCAAAAAAGTTGGTTATATTTATTGGAAGAGAAAGACATTTCATTAATTTGCTGAGCCTTGCTCATTTCTAGGGTCCCCTTGGTTGTGGAAGCTTTTCTAGCTACATGATCTTTATACGTGTGATCTAAACTCATCTTCACAGTCTTGCACTTTCACTCTCTACCCATCTACTTACCTTGTCTTTGCTTGTCAACATGTCCCAATAGTCTTCCTCCTCTTCCCCATGAACTGATGTAGGAGGCTCTCTTTCCCACGGCCTTACTCTCTACTGGGGTGGCTTCCTTTGGGACCTCAGATTTGGACCGATCCAGCAGATCACTCTTTTCCCCATTGCCCCACTGGGACCCGGCGCTAGGGCATGCCCCCACAAGTCCAGAAACACATCATGGGTGCCTCACAGCCCTGGCCTCCATATATCACCTCAGAAAACAGAAAGATAAGAATAAAAAAAATTACCTGTCGTCCAGACTGCAAGTACCAAGGAGCTGTTTGGATGAGCGAAGGGAAGAAGATGTGGAACCTACTTCGTACAGCTCGTGCCAATCAAAAATGTGGAGGAGGACACTTACTGCAATTAGGTAATTTAAAAAATATATATATAATCACAGTTAACCGAGCAAAAATGTAATACGGTTCAAGAGAAAAGAGCAAAACAAAACCAACAAAAAGATCTGTCAACTAAAATGCCTTTTGAGCACTTATTCCAGTTGGGACTATTCTCACTCTCTTTCTCCGGTTTCCAGAACATTCACTGATAGAGTTGTCAGGGAATACATCCTGGCTTTTGAGTGAATGAGAGGAGAAGAAATAACCAAAGGTACCCTCAGGAAATCTGGGAGGAAGTTCTGGCTGAACGGCGGCGTTACAAAGATCAGGCTGAACTCCAGTGAGAAATCCTTGGATTCAAAAGTTGGTGAACTTTGGTGACTCTAGTAAGATGGGAGCTAGAGTTCAATGGGATGAGAAATGAACTCAGAGAGACAAAGAGAAGGGAGTACTGTTTCCATGTAGTTGAGAGGGATGCCAGAAAAAAGAGAAAGATGTCCATTTAGCTGGAATTTAAACATTTGAGAGAGCCGGTAATGCACCTAACTTCAAGAATGAGAGAAATGTCAGTTCGGGGTTATAGAGAAGGCCTTTTGGAGGAGTTTAAATCAGATGGCATGTATCCATAGAAATAAGGACAACTGAGTTTCACATAATGTATAAATTCCGATTTTTTAAAAGTATCTTACTAGCATCTTATTTTTATTTTTATATATATTTTATTGTTATTTTACAGATAGGAAGGGAGAGAGATAGAAACGTTGATGAGAGAGAATCATCGACCAGCTGCCTCTTCCACACCCCCTACCGGGGATGTGCCCGCAACCAAGGCACATGCCCTTGACTGGAATCGAACCCGGGACCTTTCAGTCTGCAGACCAACACTCTATCCACTGAGCCAAACCAGTTTTGGCAAAAGTATCTTACTAACATTTTAAACAGACCCATTAGTTTATTTGTTTCATCTATGGAGACAAAAAAATACTTTGCTACTTTATTTTAAAGTGGTCAGTGAAATATAGGCATAGCACAATCACTGGGCAAATTGGGCAAATTTGATTTTTCCGGAAGAAAAACGTAAGCCCTGCTAACTCATTACCCATTCATTTATGCTAGCAGGTTTCAGGGCGGGGGCGGCCCGAACAGCTTGCTCCATCTGGGGAAGAACACCCCCTCTCCTCCTGCATGAGGTTTGGGGGAAGCTTTAGTACAGGATGAAAAGTGAGTCTGCACAAAAGTCTTTATTATTCAAATCCGCCTCCCTCGCAGAACACGTCACCTACGTGTTTACCTCAAGGCTCAAAACGCGTCTTTTATTTTCTTCCTTTGGGCTCCGCATGCCCCGGTGAAAGAACACCCTGATCAGCAGTTTTGTCACCAAAGAGCCATAGAGAGAGAGTTCGGGCTGCACAGAGCCCCTCGCCGATTGCACTGGGGGCTTAGAAAGAGGAGGCTTTTCATTTAAAAATTGGAGGCAATTAACCAGCTTGAATCTGCTCCCATCAGCAAGTGTTATATTTGAGTAATCTAAGGGACTGCTGACACAGAGCCTATCTCTGTGAGCAACGAGGTACATGGGTTGCCATTCGAATCGGAGAGACTAACATACAAGTTACAACCGCACCCCACAAGTTACTAATTTCGTTGTAAGTCTCTCAGCAGGCACTTCAAGGGTAGGTCAAGATTAATCAACTCTGAGAGGGACACTCGTGAAAAACATCTTCCTTCGATTTTCCACAATCGTTTTAATTTCTTCAAACGTACATCACCATAGCTGTGTCCTAGGGACCTTGCCGGTGTCCCATAGAGTCCCAATCATTCAGTTTTAAATCACAGGGTAAGTTCACTCCCTTTGAGATGGTCACCCTTCTACTCTATCACTGGGGCTGTGGCTCGTCTAGTCACACAGGGGTACCGTGGAAACAGGGACACAGAGAGAGAAATACCCACCGCATCGGTGACTCGCTATATTCTCTGACCCAGTGACTGATTATTGCAGGCCTCAGCCTCCTCACCAGGACTGTAGACTCAGCTGATCACCTTGTGGCATTGCTGCACTGAAGAAAGGCTGTGTGTGTGTGTGTGTGTGTGTGTGTGTGTGTGTGCACTTGGTGGGAGGTAGTGCTGGCAACCCCGGGGTGCCCACCTGTAAGTTCTTTCCTTGTTGGGGTCCTCTACCTCCCATATAACACGGGAGCTCTCATTCTCTAGTGAAGAAAGGACACAGGCATTTTTGATCAGCTTTTCCTCTATAAAAAAATTATAATCTACTTCTTTATGCTTTTACTGTGTTTCCAAATTATGGTTTAAAAGTATTGTTATCCACCTAGTTGGTGTGGCTCAGTGGTTGAGCCAGGAGGTCACAGTTTGATTCCCAGTGAGGGCACACGCCTGTGTTGTAGACTGGATCCCCAGTAGGGGGCGTGCAAGAGGCAGCCTAGCTCATCTTTTTGTCTCTCATTTATCTCTCTATATCTCTCCCTTACTCTCTCAAATATCAATAAAAATTTACATTAAAGGATAAGAAATAACCCAAGGTCATAAAAAAGGATCATTGGAAAATTCACAAATTTGATACAAAAAGAATATTTAAAAAAATATTTTATTGATTTTTTATAGAGAGGAAGAGAAAGGGATAGAGAGTTAGAAACATTGATGAGAGAGAATCATCGATTAGCTGCCTCTTGCACACCCCCTACTGGGGACGTGCCCGCAACCAAGGTGCATGACCTTGACTGGAATCGAATCTGGGACCTTCCAGTCCTCAGGCCGACGCTCTATCCACTGAGCCAAACCGGTTTCGGCAATACAAAAAGAATCTTAACAGACATTTACCTACTAGGAATTTTACAATTTGTTAGAACGTGCTGTTATTTTTAAGATTCTTCCTCTTTGCGCATTTAGGTCCCTAGGAGGGGAGATCAACAATATAGTTCATACTCCGGAGATCTGTGTAGGATATAAGACCAGTAAGACAAGTCCCCTCTATCAGATGCCATGACAGTCCCTCAGACAGTGACAGTGTCAATAAACTAAGCAAATAGAAGCCAGTCCATTGGCAGCTCTCTTTGCCGGTAAGATGCTGTGTCAACACCCTAATGCCTTTGAGGGATTTGTTTCTTCTGGAGTTCAAATTACAGCTCTAAATAGAGACGAAGCAATTTTCTTCCCAGTGAGAAAGGAATTTGAATTAGACAATAAAATAACAGATAACAGAAGCGGCTTCTAAAAATAAAGTTTTATTTTACCAGGGTGGATCTTTGATAGCATTCCAAGGGCCACGGGCAATGAGGCTTAGATTTTGAAAAGCAATGTAAATCACAGCAATAAAATGCATAAACCACATGAAAACCCAGACATGAAATATAGTTGACCCTTGCACAATACAAGTTTGAACAGCACGAGGTCCACTTATATTTGGATTTAAGACAAATAAATACTATAAGTGTATTTTTCTCTTTTTTATGGTTTTCTTAAAAAACTTTTTTACTCTAGGTCAATTTATTGTAAGAATATAGAATTTAACATTCGACCCATAAAATATGTGTTCATCTACCGTTTATGTTATTGTTTGGGGGAGTCAAATGTTACATGTGGGTTTTTGACTGTGTGGAGGTTGGCACCCCTAACACCTCCACCCCATTGTGGCGCTCAAGGTCAACAGTGTTTGTTTCATGCATTCTGAGCAGAATTGGTGAGGAGATATTTAATCTGAATATATCTGTGTGTTCTAACTTTTGACACTTAATGGGGAAGAATGGACAGGGATTATTGAAACTGAAATTTGTGAAGAATCTTCCCCCACCCCCGCCAAATCTGAATAATGGATATACAAGCAAAAATGTTCTTCCAATCCCCAGCAATCATTTTAAGTGATGGATGATAACATGGTGATCCATTTAAGCCCACGGCTGTACAAACCATACATAATGCTGAAGATCTCCAAGGTTATCTCTCTATCCTAGCTTTCTCTCTCTCTCTCTCTCAAACTTCAGACGCATATATTATGTTGCCTCCTTTAAAATGCCAGCTGACTTTCTGATTTTAAAAAATCTTAAACTTAGTATGTCCGGACAGAATTCCTGATCGTTTTCCCCTAAAACCTTTCCCTGGCCCTAGCCGGCTTGGCTCAGTGGATAAAGCGTCAGCCCGCAGACTGAAGGGTCCCAGGTTCGATTCTGGTCAAGGATACATACCTGGGTTGCGGGCTTCATCCTCAGTAGGGGTTGTGCAGGAGGCAGCCAATCAATGATTTTCTCTCATCATTGATGTTTCTATCTCTATTTCCTTCTCCCTTTCTCACTGAAATCAATACATATATTTAAAACAAAAACACCTGTTAGCTTTCCCCATTTCAGTAGACACTTGCTTCTATTTGCGGAGTTCAAAACATTGGCTTCATGCTAATTCTTTTTGTCTCACATGCTACACCTAAGATAGTTGGTGCCCAGATTTCCAGATTCATCATTCCCTTAATTTCTTTTATAGGATTATATTACATGTACACATATACACATATTTTCTCTAGTATAGTTATCTTAGTTGTACTCAACTTTATTGAAAGATTATTGTAGTTGATGTACTTTTGAATGTATCTCATCACTTAATATTACATCGCTACAACATTGCCTGCCATGCTAGTTTATTTGTTCAAAAAGCGTGTATATCCCACTGTTTAGATATTTATTCTCCTGGTGATAAGACTTTGAGTTTTGTGCTTTTGATGTAAAAAATTAACAGTGATGTCTTTCTTGTTTAAATATCCTTTTATACGTGCTCTGTATTCACAAAATGCCCACACTTTGTTATCTGCTGAGCTTAATCTACAGGCTCTGCAGTTGGTCTGAAATTTGATGTACTGACCAGTGGTCGGCAAACTCATTAGTCCACAGAGCCAAATAGCAACAGCACAACGACTGAAATTTCTTTGGAGAGCCACATTCTTTTAAACTTAAACTTCTTCTAACGCCACTTCTTCAAAATAGACTCACCCAGGCAGTGGTATTTTGTGGGACAGCCACGCTCAAGGGGCCAAAGAGCCGCATGTGGCTCGAGAGCCGCAGTTTGCTGACCACTGTACTGAGCAATGTCAAGTTAGTTGCCAGAGAGCTGTGCCCGTGCCGGGCTCCTGATTTTAGGAGGCTGTCCACTCCAAAGGACTCATTCCAGTGGGAGCCCCAGAAAGCTGTCAGAGAAGCTCTTATAACAGCAGTCTAACCCCTCAAGCCCCTACTCCAGAGGGTCTCCCGAGAGCCCCTTGCCAGAATCTGCCCCACCGTCTCTGGAGTTGGGGCTCCCAGAGGCTTTGCTTTGGGTCTGAAGGAAAGGTAGCAGGGGGGAAAGTCTGATATCACCTTTACACCCTGAGCTGGTTCAGGAGGGGAGGGCACAGGCCCGTGGCCAGAGAGGGCCTATTCCAGACCTCTCTACTTGAATATTGGAAGCGGTCTTCTCTCCTGAAACGGCAGGAAGCATGCCTGCCTGCTTTTTCGTTTCTAAACAGCGTTAAGCCCCATCAATCAGCTGCATTGTTTCTCGGGGAAATGTATTCTGTGTCCAAAATAACCTCTTTACACATGACCTCTTGCAGCGTCACCTGTTTACAAGTGAGGGGCTCTGCATAATGCACCCCGGAGCTGAACGCAAATAGATTTCCATTATCCGTGGTTACGCATCATCTGCTTCATCGCCCCTCTTCATTAGGACAGATAATAGAGAGCTAACTGAATTACCGCTCTCAAGCATGCCCATTGCTTTTGTTCTGTGCCATACCCGGTTCCTGGGTCTTTAACATCAGCCTTTCCAGCTGGAACAAGTTCTAGCTCCTTGTTCTTGGCTAGAAAGCCCTCCGATGTAACCAGTGACCTCCCTAAAATGCCAAGCAACAGAGAAGTTGAATTGCTGTGCCTCCTTCTTATTTTATTTTTTTAAATATGTTTTTGTTGACTTCAGACAGGAAGGGAGAGAGAGAAAGGGATAGAAACATCCATGATGAGAGAGAATACTTGATTGGCTGTCTCCTTCATGCCCCCCACTGGGGATTGAGCCCGAAACCCAGGTACGTGCCCTTGCCCAGAATCAAACTTGGGACTCTTGAGTCCACAGGCCAACATTCTATCCATGGAGCCAAACTTGCCAGGACTGTGCCTCCTTTATTGAACAGACACCTCCAAGAACCAACTCAGGGTGGAAAGGTGACATCATGGACAGGTACACACAAGTAGAGCACGCTTCCAGTAAGTGTACCACATAGATTTAAAGTGGATCACATTGAAGTACATCCTGATCTGGTAAAAATTACTCTGGCAGCAATTTTTTTTAACCTGGTATTTCAAATAAGTAACTTTTTGCTAATAGAAGAAATATGTTGATGTTAGAGCTTGATTGGCATTTTAGGGAGAAGTTGAACTGATTGAAGATTCAAAAACCTTTCAAATAAATTGAAAATAGGGGGAAAGATTTTAGTTTTAATTGCGACTCATGTAAATATCTCCTTTTATTTTAAAAAATATATATTTTATTGATTTTACACAGAGAGGAATTGAGAGGGATAGAGAGTTAGAAACATTGATGAGAGAGAAACATCCATCAGCTGCCTCTTGCATACCTCCCACTGGGGATGTGCCTGCAACCAAGGTACGTGCCCTTGACTGGAATCTAACCCAGGACCCGCAGCGTTGAGTCCTCACTGTTCTATCCACTGAGCCAAACCAGCTAGGGCAAATATTTCCCTTTAATAGGTATTTTTTATAGGTAGATAAGACCAATGTGCCCTATTGTGATCTTCTGTCCTTCCAGTAAAATAATTCCGCATGTGTCTCATATTTGAGATATGCGAGTGTACTAAAATGTTCATTTTTTCTCTGTAAAATTTTGAGACAGAAATGACAGTTTCTCTTCAGAGGCTCTGCAGCTGTTTCTATTACTCTCTCTGGCCCAGACAGGGCTGGCCTAGTTTGCTTTGAGTCTCAGTTGACGCCCAGCAGACAGGAAGTCAGAAGTCTGTGACCCTCAGTCCGGGCCCATAAGCAGAACCCCAGCTCCGTAGCTGCTCCCGGGGAAGTTACCGACCTGCAGTCCCTTCCTCTTCTCTGTGGGCACCCCTGCGTACCCTCTGCTCTGCCGATCGGTTGCATATGTTCTCACAGGAGGTCCCATCAAGGCCGCCACCAGCTCGCAGGCTGACTCCGCCATATGCTGCTCTGTCCCTCTTGCCATTTGTTTTTCCGGAAAACGAGGCGACGAGAGGCATTTTGTCTCCCACGTCAGATGAGCCACAGATGATTTCCAGGCTGTCCCGAGCTCTCACCACCGCCGCCAGGGCACCCGGCTTCCCGATGGGATGCTAACACCTTGTCAGCGAAATCCCAACAGTTGGGCCATTCATTATGGGAACGCTCGCTCTTCACCTTGGCTTTGTCTTCATTGTAACGAGCTGTCAGGCCTCCGCAGTCCAACCTGCATGCACGGTCCTTGTCCACTTCTAGGGTGATGCTGCAGTGAGGACGCACATGCCTCTTTGTCCTGGCACCTTTCCTGAAACCTGGCCCCCGATGATCACTTAGTGTGAGGGAATCTGGGCCACGCAAGTGCTAACGAGCAAGCTGCCGGTGATGACACACGTGCAAATGAGCACTTAGAAGTGGGAACAGAGAGAAGGTGGCTTCCATCTGGGGGAGCTGGCCAGCTGACCTGAGAATCTCCCACTTGGTTAGCGGAGCCATAACAGGGGGTCCGGTGCTGCTTTCTTGTGACCCCACTGTCTGATGACACCCTTCAGTCAAAGCTCTGGTAGAGGTTGGTTGGACACATAATTTTCCTCATTTCTAAGTGGTGATAGTACAGGACCTCAAATCCTGTTTTTGGGAGCTGGCCATTATTTGGCGGAATGAATCGGCAGACATCCAAATTGGCTATGAACACACTAGGACACGCACACGCCTTTTAACACACAGAGAGCACTTACAGTTATAGTGTCCTCAACTCTGAACGTGCAGGCAGTCTGTAAACTATCCCGGTTACTTTAGCGGGAACTGGAAAGGTCAAAGGAATTCAAGTTTTCTTAGCTCAATGAGGTTGGAATATAAGGGCACCTACATTCATATTTTCCCTCCTCTTTTCACCCATATCATTCCACAGAGGATTTGAAATGGTTTTTCTTATCAATTTAATTCTCTCATGCCTAAAATAGTTTAAATACACTGGAACCTTGAAGCCGGTTCATCCGCTTGCACTCCTAATATTTCTGAACACGCGATTGCATTGTTCTGAAAGGTTAATTCATCTACATCTTGATCTGCACAGAGCTTACTTGATTGCTAAGAGATGCCTACCTGTTTCATATTCTTATTAACCATGTAATATTTGTTTTGCAAATTAAATTATCCCTGCTATTTCTAGTTATGTACAAGCTATCAGGTTTACTAGCGTGGACTTCAGAAAGTGTAGGTCTCAGTAATTCCTGGGTGGGTGTCAGATACGCCATGTTTAGCCCCGTATATTCACATGAAATGCATTTATCTTTTACTCTGCTCTATTGTATTACACACACACACACACACACACACACACACACACACTTGAAGTTTCTAGATCATTGAGTGTTACCAATTTTCTCTACAGTTCTAATTTTATGTGGGGTTACATTAGTTTGCTGATTTATAATTTTTTTTTCTATCTCGTGCAGCACACTGTTCTGATCCATATAAGAAATATCACAAAATATTCTTTGCAAGTTTAAAATATACTACACACTGCCGAAACCGGTTTGGCTCAGTGGATAGAGCATCGGCCTGCGGACTGAAGGGTCCCGGGTTCGATTCCGGTCAAGGGCATGTACATTGGTTGCAGGCACATCCCCAGTAGGGGGTGTGCAGGAGGCAGCTGGTGGATGATTCTCTCTCATCGATGTTTCTAACCCTCTGTCCCTCTCTCTTCCTCTCTGTAAGAAATCAATAAAATATATTTAAAAAAATAAAATAAAATAAACTACACAACATTTTTTTCTGTGTTCACTGGCATCTCAGAAATAAATATTTTAGTCTATCAAGACATTGTTTTTTTTTCTTAACAAACTGTACAATACCTTGTTAGAGTTTCCTGATAAATAATTAAATCTTTCATCAAGCTCCCCCCCCCGCCCCCGCCTTGAACTGCGTAGGTGAAAACACAGCTCTTCGGGTGTGTGTTAGTAGGGAACAGTAACAGTGAAATCAGTGTCTTAGACAAAGAATGCATCTGCCCAGTGTCTGCCTAGCAACCACTGAATGGCAAATCCTACGGGGACATATTTTCCCTATTCTCCACAGGAAGTACTGAATCAAAGTATTTTCATTAAAACTAATAGGAGATGACGGAGAGTAGAGGAAAGGAGAATGCTTCTTGTTTATTTTACTTATTTTTGCCACATATCACATATTGATAAAGCAATTTTGGGGATGTATGCATGCTATAATTCAGCGAAATTGACTTTTCTTTTTTATGACCACATGCGCAGTTTTACATCTGCAGCAATATTCTTTCTGAATAGCTACCTGCAGTTAATTTCAAGTTCCTATTGATCTTCGGTGGCCTAGACAAGTTTAAAGTGATGATAAAGCAGATACCCTGAATTATGTGCGCATCAAATAGGATATGAAAACTCGCTCATGCACAGGCATTTATCTCGGATACTGTAGAGTGGCAAACAGCAAATTTAAAAATATATTGTGTGTTTTTCAAGCTAGAACAGACGACCATGTGGGGGGAAAAAGCCACTGTTTATTTTCCTTGTTTTGTGAGATTGTGCTACATAGCCACTTAAAATAGCACAACCAAGGAGGACAAGTGTAAGATCTCAATGTTCCATATGCAAGTCTCACCAATAAAAAGATCTAAAATGAAATTGGCTCACGTTAAACACTGCTGAAACCATTTGTTGGTGTGTGTGTGTGTGTGTGTGTGTGTGTGTGTGTTTGAGTCTTGCCACCCTGAGCAGATATGTAGAGGGGAAATATTCTCATGTATAATTCAACGTGAATCCAAGGAAGCTGTCAGTTCTACAGAGAATTTCTGGGAGAGATTTCGCAGGGAAGCAGATGGATCGAAGTGGGTCATGTAAGAGAGGATAAATATTATGGCTCCTCTGCCACGGAAAACCATTGGGTGACATTGCTGATATTCGTTGAAAATTGGCAGCTAGTGTTAGGTAGAAAAGACTTGGACATAGTTCACTTTTTTTTTTTAAATGGGCTTCTGGTCAAAACATATTTTCTGTGATTATTCTAACTAAATACTAATTAGAATCAATCTGAGGCCTCCCTCCCATAGCTTTCCTGGTATTGGACTGGTTCATAGTTCTCATGTTGACTAACCATGAACTGCCAATTCATGACTCTCTGTGGACAAGTGAAGATAAAAATAAGAAAAATAATTTTAAAGTTTAAAGATTGTCCAAGTGAAAAGGGAGGAATGGGAGGGGAAACCCTAAATGGTGACAAGGCAGCAATGTGCTAGAAATTAGAAGAAAAGAAAGAATTAAGAAAAAATAGTAATCTGCTTTTCATCTGTGCAAAGTCAGGAAGGCAGATCAAGAGTGGACGCATCCCTCTTTGGAAATGCTGGGGTTATTTCCCACAATCCTCTCCTGTCGCGTGATGCACCCTCCTTTATGGGGCCTGGCAGGGTAGTGTCTTTTCAGTATCTTATTTCTTCTTAGGGCTTTGTCAGTCCTCCAAGGGTGTGCTGGGGACCGATTCTGCACCAGCGTTCCAGAGCTGACTGTGCACGTCCCCCTTAAACTTGGCATTCAGCGAACATCAAGATGATAGCTTGAAATCCATCAGGTTGAAGGTATTTATTCCACGGAAAACTGCAAGCACTTCACACGAAGGGCTTCTCTTCTCCCAGAAAGCCATTGTCAAGCATTTGTCTACGCACCACTGCCCTATGGCCGTCTAGCAAGGCATTATGCTTAGTAGAGAACCAATAAATTAAGAAGCAGTAAACCCAGGAAAAGCTCAGCTTTCTCTTCCCAAAGGCAGGAGATAAATTCTATTTTATTTTTAACTGCAGACAGATCTGCCCCTAATCTATCTCTGCATATATCTACATTTATACCTGTGTACCTTGAGCATTATGTTTCACGTAGCATATGGATGGTTATCATCACATGAGCTTGGCTTAGCCATGAGTTTTCAGCTATAACGCCAATATTGTAATCTGAAAAAGAAGAAATGGATACGTTGGATTTTATTGAAACCAGAAACACCTGTTCTGTGTAATATAATAAGAAAATGAAAAGACAAGCCACAGACCGGGAGAAAATATTTTCAAAATATTTATTTGATAAAGAATTTGTACCCAAAATATACAAAGAGTTCTTAAAATTAAATGACATGGCAGTTAGCCAATTAAAATGGGCAAAAGATTGAACAGCCACCTCACCAAGAAAGAGAAACAGATGGCAAGTAAACATATAGAAAGATTCTCAATATTGTTGTCATTTGGAAAATGTCACGTAACACATACCACATTGGGATGCAGAGAGATTTGGAGATCAGCCAAAAGCTCTGAGACAGTATGTGCCTTGATTGCATTCAGATAAAAGCCCTGGGTAGAGTTTTATGGTTTTAATCAATAGATGGGTAGGCCAGTGGTCAGCAAACTCGTTAGTCCACAGAGCCAAATCTCAACAGCACAACGATTGAAATTTCTTTTGAGAGCCAACTTTCTAAAACTTCTTCTGATGCCACTTCTTCAAAACAGACTTGCCCAGGCCATGGTATTTTGTGGAAGAGCCACACTCAAGGGGCCAAAGAGCCGCATGTGGCTCGCGAGCCGCAGTTTGCCGACCACTGGGCTAGGCTAAGACAATAGGAGCCTTTGCACTTGCCTTCCCTGAGGAAGGGGCACAAGAGCACGTGACAATGTAGATTTCTACAGCTCTCTACTAGCGTAAGATGTTTACATGAGAAAGAATGGACCTTTTCTCACATTTGCCTAATGCGTGACACTTCAGAAATATTGCTAGCTGGGACTACCTGCAGGAGGAGATTGCCATGTGGTATCTTCCGGTTATGGATTACCTTTGTCTTAAACGATGTCTAGGGAACAAGCAGAAACATTCGTTATGTTCATTTTCGGTTTTATGGCCTTTGCGGTGGGAAGTAAGCCGTCTCTGAAGAGGCCCGCATGGGATGCTCGCAGGCATTTCTCGTAACGGGTAATACCACTGCCTGAAATGATCGTGATAGATCCTCCACTTAACTCCACAAACTTCAGGGTTTATTATTAAAGACTACGAAGGACTGGAATAACACAGACCCACCTTGGGATAATGTGGCCCTGGATAATAGGAAAGCAATCCTCTTGCATTGCGTAATTTATTATTTCTTTTAAAAAATATGTATGTTATTGCTTTTTTTTTACAGAGAGGAAGGGAGAGGGATAGAGAGTTAGAAACATCGATGAGAGAGAAACATTGATCAGCTGCCTCCTGCACACCCCCCACTGGGGATGTGCCCGCAACCAAGGTACTTGTCCTGACCGGAATCGAACCTGGGACCCTTCAGTCCGCAGGCCGACGCTCTATCCACTGAGCCAAACCGGTTAGGGCTATTTCTTTTTTTGCAGGACAATCAGAAAATTGCTCTCCTGTCCGGGTTGTTCTGAATGTTACTTCAGCTGGAATCATCACTGTTGTCATTCGGACAGTATGGCATGTGGAGGAACCACAGTTCAATGCATCTAACACTTTACATCCCAGATTTCCTGTCCGACTTTTGTTTCCTTTCTTCTAAAAGTCTCTTTGTGTTAACTTGTCTCTTAGGTAATAGAGGTTATCCCAAATGTCCTGTGAAGGAAGTGAAATAAGGCCCAATATCATATATCATATATCATATATCATATCATATCATATCATATCATATCATATCATATCATAGCATGATATGAGATCCATGTAGACCGGCGGTTGAGTGCATCTGAATGAGACACAAGGTAAAGAGGACAGAGCACATCTGGTCTCGTGCTGCCATGCCTGGACTGCCGCTCAATGTGATCTTTATACAGTCCTCCTCACTATTTAAAGTCTCATTATCTGCCTCTAATCCATGGCATAAAGATGATAGAGTCCATTAGAAATTAATGATCTCATCTGTATGCAGGTCCACATGTGCACAAGGACGTGTGCATCCAGGGAAACCCGTTTCACCTACTCAAGGCTGATCTCTGCACCCGGGGATCTTCTGGTCCCCTTCCCTGCGAACCTGGCTCTGTCAGAGACCCACACCATTTCCTTTTGCCCCGATCTCCCTGGACAATGACTTATACACACTGAGTGGCCAGATTATTATGATCTCTGAAGGCAATCATTGATTTATTGATTTCAGAGAGGAAGGGAGAGGGAAAGAGATACAAACTTCAATGAGGGAATCATTGATCAGCTCCCTCTGCACACCCCCTACTGGGGACCAAGCCCACGTGCCCTGACCAGGAATGGAACCATGACCTGCTGGGTCATAGGTCAACACTCAACTGTTGAACTATGCTGGATGGGAAAACAATGACTTTTTAAAAAATAATTTTTTATTGATATTTTACAGAGAGGAAGGTAGAGAGATAGAGAGCTAGAAACGTCGATGAGAGAGAAACATCGACCAGCTGCCTCTTGCACACTCCCCACCGGGGATGCACCAGCAGCTAATGTACATGCCCCTGACCGGAATCGAACCTGGGACCTTTCAGTCTGCAGACTGATGCTCTACCACTGAGCCAAACCGGTTTCGGAAACAATGACTTTTTATCTCAGTCTATAAACACACCCAAGTCTTTTCCCTGAAAACAGGGTAAACTTCCCCTACTAGATATTTCTCTTGCACTCTCTTTGCCTTAGGAAAGGTTGATGACAAAGTAATGAATGATTTGTAAAAAAAAAAAAAAAAAAAAAGAAAGAAAGAAAATATCTATCTCAATTATAAGTCTCATAATTTTACATGAATTTTGCTAATTTAATCTTTGCAAGACATCTATTAATGAAGAAACTAGAACACTGAAATATTACTTGGCCAAAATTACATCAACAGTGGGCGACAAACCTTGGAATCCATGTGCACATACATTAAATGTTGAAGCAGTTGAGAACAGTATGGCAAACAGAATGTCGCCTAGGTTCACACATTTGGCTTAGCATCAGAGTTACTTGGAAGAGCTTTGAAAAATACAGATTCTTGGACTACACCCCAGATCTACTCAAACAGTGCGAACTGGTGTTTTTAAAATCATCGTGGGTGATTTTTTTTAGGCAGTTAAGCTGACATCTGCCTAAGCAAAATAGTTTGTGACTCATAAACACTAAACTTTCTCATTTGTGCAAGTACGTGAAATGAGCAGAAAGTGCTTCGAAACATATCCTTGCTGCTGTTATCTGCTGCCCCAACCATCAAATTCCAATGAGAATCGCGGTTGTTTGACCAGAGAAGAAACACTTTGAGGATTTGTAGGGGTTGTTTAGCTGGACAGGAGAACATTATTGCCATTGGGAGATAAAAGGAATGCATTAAAAGAATTGTAGAACCTCAACCCCCTCCAGCAAGAAGACCTGAAGTAGTTGAGTGTGTAAATGTGTGCTAATTACTCTATATAATAAAAGGGTAATATGCAAATAGACCGAACAGTAATAAAAACCAAAAAACTGGTTGCTAAAAAATCACACTGACGACCAGTGGCCAGATGCTCAATGCAGGAGCTGCCCCCTGGTGGTCAGTGCGCTCCCACAGGAGGAGTGTCCATCAGCCAGAAGCTGGACGCGGGTCTGGTGAGTGCAGCAGAGGGGGTGGTAGCTTCTTCTGCCTCCACAGCATCTCTAAGGATGTCCCACTGTCATCTTAGACCTGCTTCTGGCGGGGATCAGGCCTAAGCCATCAGTCAGACATCCCCCAAGGACTCCTGGACTGCTTGAGTGCTGCAAGAGGGTGCAGGCCGGGTGAGGGACTCCTCTGAGTTGCACCTGTTTTGTGCACCAGGCCTCTAGTATAGAGTAAAAAGGGAAACAGAACTCACAGACATTCTACATCACTCATCTATAAACAATTTATGAATAGTAGGCAAACTTTTTCTTGAATGAGGAAAATGACAATTTGAATCAGTCCATGGCTAAGTGAGAATGAATGAGGAGTCAGCCCTAGTAAGGATGTGTAATGTCCCATCAAGCCCTATGGTGACAGAAAGGGAACTCCAAGTTACAGTCCCAGTTACCTTTTGTGCTCTACCAAATATCATTCTGCCTTACTGACTCTAGACAACATTTTTATGTATTTATTTTTAAATTTCTATATTGATTTTGGTGTCACATAATTGTCCTCATCCCCCCATTCCCATCCCAAGCCCCTCCCTATGAATGCCCATTCCCTGTTGTCCGTGACCACTGGTTAGGCTTATATGCATGCACACAGGTCCTTTGGTTGATCTCTCCTCTTTGCCCCCATCCTCCCCTACCTTCCCTCTAAGGTTTAATAGTCTCATCGCTGCTTCTCTGTCTCCAGGTCTGTTTTTGTTCATCAGTTTATGTTGTTCATTATTTCCTCTAGATGCGTTAGATCATGTGATATAAGGAATTCCCTTATAAGGGAATTGAAGGGACTGAAACTGAGACAAGCCATAACGGTTATGCTGAGAGGCAGATGAATCTGTCTGTAGTGAGTTCCTTTCTGGGCTAACAGTTCTGTTGAGTTCCCAATTTCAATGTCAAACAGTTCCTTATGTGTACATGTCAGCCATGCTATTTCAGACCTGGTTGGTGGACAAATGGTGTTGATGGAGGTCCTACTGTCTCTGGTTTGGTCCTGGGCATCCATCCTTCAGCGATGCACAGCTGCTTAGACAGCATTTTTAAATGTCGAGGAAAGTGGAGTTTCAATTTGACTTATGTGTGAAGAAGACATGTGTAACCACAATAAAATCTCTCTCAAAGACCTGGACCTAGTGTGATGAGAAATAATTGTAGTGAAAGAAGTAGCCACCCATGTCCAGCAATGTGTCTTGTTCTTGTTTCTGACAAAGTTTGAAGTGCCTCTTTGAAAACTAGGCAGGTCACGTGAACCACTGTATCTACTGTTTTGACTCCTTGAAGTAGAAAGTCAGAAAATCATTTCCTGACTTCTGCCTGTGGGATTGTATTGTATGCTTTTGAAAATTAATGTTTTTCATTGAGCAGTGTGTGTTCAAGAGAGAAAAAAACAAGAATCTCCACAACTAGTGTGTGTGTGTGTGTGTGTGTGGTGTAGACAGTAGAGAGAAAGGTTCAAAGATCACAAATTCCAATCGAGGAAATTAGGATTTGAATAAAACAATGCTTGACACCACACCAGAGACATACTCTACCAGGAGTATGTCTCTACTTAGAAGACCCTGAGAGGTCATTCATGGTCCTCCCAAAACACACTCCTCTGTTCCAGCTCTCAGACAGAAGGTGTAGATTTCAGGAGGATGGGGGACATTAGAAAGAAAAAGGTGAGGAAAGCTTTGACTTTCAGAATCTTTGATTTCTCAATTATGGGAAAAGTCATATCCTTAGACATCTATAGTTTCTTGCCTCTTGTAGAGTTGTGATTCATTTTATTTATTATTTTGTCTTTTATATACACAGCATGTAATTCAATAAAACATGATGGCTGGATCACCCAGACAACCTTTGTCCCCTAAACTAGAGGAAACCTCTAATACAGTGAGTTTGAGCTCTGATCACAACACCCATCAAAGATAAGCAACCCGATTTCTGAAATTTCAGTGTGTTATCATATGAAAATTACTACACTCACAAGAACAAATGCAGTATATTCTACTTGCAGTTAATGACAGGAGGATGGTATTGATATATTACACAGAGGATTATTTCCTATTCACTTTTGTAATAGGTTTTTTTTTATCATTCTTATCATTTTTTATCATTTATACTGATCAAAGAATGCTACATATGCAGAAGGTCTCTTTATCTCTCCAACAATTCCACTATTGCTTTATGTTTGACCTATAATAAAGCTGAAGGTGTCCACAAAGAAGAATCTATAATCAAATAACTTACTTATTTCTCTTACATTTCACCTTTAAGTTTTTTTTTTAAGTTTAGTCTGTTTCTGAGAAGAAAATGATGCAGGTTCTGCATTAAAAACAGACCTTGATGAGAGAATAATCCACCCAAATTGATTTGCTTTGGCCTATTTCTTCTGTCTTGGAACCTAATATGCATCTGTTGTCATTTCCATGAAAATGCTTCTGATTACTAATCAACCGTTTTTATTAATAATAAGTTAATAGCTCGCCTAATGATTTTCCTTTTTAATGAAAATGAAAATGCTAGACATAGGAATGTGTGCGTTTCTACTGCAAGGCGCTAAGTTTGCTGAAGTGAACTATTGAAAATTGTGACATTGTAGACACGATAGTGTTCTGCCTTTCTTAAGGAAACATCATCTTTATGTCTGTTTAACTCTGCAGTTTCCAGTTCCAAGGGTGCTACATTTTAATGGTAATAGACTATCACCAGCAATAGGATGAAATGTTTTTCTAGAATTGGGCCAGAGGTTAAGAATGTGTTTCAGTCTTTAATGTAAAAGAGCCCTGAGCAGTTGGACACCTTTAGCCATGTTCTCTCAATTGAAACAACTTTTGGCTGCTTCTGTTTTTCCCTCTAGCTCTCTGGCCATCTTCTCTTACCATTTATGGCCTTGTCTTTCTCCACCATCAAACCGAGGTTTCTGTGAGGCTCATGTCTAGGCCATTGTCTCCTTTTCTTCACAAACAAGTCATTCTATTCAAACCAGTGCTTCACTAACCCCGAACATACTGATAATCAGATAATCAACGAATATGTATCTTTTGTTAGAACCTTTCTTTTTTTTTATCATATATCATATATCAACATTTCCATTTGGATGCCTTGAACATTCCTTCATCGTAACCTACATTGACATGAAACAGGTTACCTAACATTAGAATGCAACTCTCAGGTCACTAAGCCAGTAAATAATCTTTTTAAAAAATATATATATTTTATTGATATTTTACAGAGAGGAAGGGAGGGAGATAGCTAGAAATGTCGATGAGAGAGAAACATCGACCAGCTGCCTCTTACCGTGGATGTGCCCGCAACCAATGTACATGCCCTTGACCGGAATCGAACCCGGGACCTTTCAGTCCACAGACCAATGTTCTACCACTGAGCCAAACTGGTTTTGGCCCAGTAAATAATCTTAAGAGACCTAATATAGTGTCTGCTCCTAATGTGGGGGGAGGAGATCTGTGGTCACCATCTGTCTAGGTGGCTAGGTCATTCCTTCCACAAATATTTTTTTTTTTGGATGAAATATGTGAGGTTGGTTAGAGTTGTTGAGAATACTATAGTGAACAAAAATGTATAAACCAAAATAATAACAAACAGCCCAAGTTAAACTAACTAATGAGATTTAAATTTTTATGGAACAATAGGTAAATAAACCAATGAATAAATTTAATAATTTTATGTAGTCATAAATATTTTAAAAAATAAAGGAATAAAGCCCTGGCTGATATGGCTCGGTTGAGTGTCATCCCGTGTACCAAAAGGTTGCAGGTTTGATTCCCGGTCAAGGCACATGCCCAGGTTGTAGGTTTGATCCTGGATCTGGAGACAACCTATTGATGTTTCTACTGGTTGTAACAAAATAATCTGGGTTTTAGAAGCTCCTAAAATAAGCTTTATTTAGTAGCCACTAGTATGAAATATAGTTATTAATAAATGATTGACAGCCAACCATCAAAATAATTTTCAAACTCTGAGAACAGCTATCAAATTTACATTTAAAAATATCACGGAAAGTCACAAGACATTAGCTGTACTTCCTACCTTCCTTTGCTCTTCACTGCTCACAGCATTAGTATTATAAACTATCCTTATTCTCCAGAATTAATCTCTTTCAAGACATTCATCACCACCTTTTGCCACATTACTTATGCATATTTTATTACTTAAGAAAAAGAAATTAAGTATCCAAAATGAAATTTTTATCGTTTGAGGTATTTAAATCTTTAGAACAAGGGCATTCAGATCAAGGACTGAGTTTATAGTCAGTATTTTCTATCTAGGCATTGTCCAGAATTTGTCATGAAATTCATAATATTCTAGCTAACCATAGTTGATTTTTATATGGTAAGATACATATTTATATGTAGAAAGCTTTTGCGGTGACCACAGGGAAATAATTTTTCATCAATCCAATGAATATAATACTAAATATCTATAATAATAAAGGTTCAACATGCTAATTAGACCGGACGTCCTTCTGGACGGAGCCAGGGCTGCGAGGGAAGCTGGTGTTGGCAGCCGGGGGAAGGAAGGCCTACTCTTGCATGAATGTGCTGCATCGGGCCTCTAGCAATATTATAATTGATAACAATTTTAAGTCTGGTAAAAATGATACTTTTAGGTATGAGGATAATTTGAAGAAAGATGCAGCGTTTCATTATGAAAACTGGAAAAATTATGCTGCCTGATCTGATCTCTCTAATATTTTCAAAAACTATAATCATGAAAATAAATCTTCAACTAAAATGTATGACTCTAGGAGCGTTATGATCATGTGACATAGTATCAGAAATGTGTTCCTGTAGGAAGTTAATGATTTACTTGCATCTCTCAACTACCACGACAGGCCAGAGAGTTCCTGGAGATTATTTTTTGTTGTTGTTATTGTTAACCTGACCCCAGGATATTTTTTTTTCATTGATTTTTAGAGAGTGGAAGGAAGGGAGGAGGGGGAGAGAGAGAGAAACATAGATGTGAGAGACTCATCAATTGGTTGCTTCCTGCACACACCCTGTCAGGGCCGAGGATCCAGCCTGCAACTAAGGTGCGTGCCCTGGGCCGGAATCAAACCCGGGACCCTTCAGTCCTAGGGCTGAAACTCTACCCACTGAGCCAAACTGGCTAGGCCCATACTCTTATTTTAAAATCATTCAATCTATACTTATATCACGCCTTCAATAATTTAATCACATTTCTGAAATCAATTACATTACACTCTATAGAACTATAACCTCATGTTACCACTAAAGATGCAGAAAATGAAATTTGATTGCTTTCTCGGGTTATCTGTCATGAGTATCTTTGGGAACTTGTCAAGCAAGCCTCCTCACCAGGCCGTCTCTGCATCACACCAAGCGACTCACCAATGCTTTATGACACCCACTGCTCAGTAGTCAGGGACCTCGCGCCAGGTCCCACAGTAGGAGTTTGTCCTGTTGAAGAAAATGAGGCATGATTAAATATTAAACCTCTCATATTTCTTGATAACACTCCGAGGAGCGACTCGGTTCTTATTCATCATTTCTCCATCTTAACATTCCGCACACTTTCTGCAAAGTGATTTCTCGGGTTCTGGCGCGCTGAATCTTAATGCTCTGGGTATTTAGTGTGAATGTCAAAGCCAGTGATTTCCCCCCTAATAAATTTCAATTGACTGGTGTCACTTACTGGAAAGGTTACACGTGATTGAATTTATGAACATGGCTGCTGAACTCAGCTTATAAATTACTAATGATTCTGGCAGATGATTCAGTTTCTTATGCCAGTGGAATCGTTGAGGTTAATTAAAGAGCCTCCATCACCTCTTTTCACCAAAATGCCAATGAACTGCTGAGAAGTTAAATAAATGTACTACTTGGTACCCAGTGATGCCAAGTAAACCATACTGAGTCAGTGCCTTACTGAGTCTTCGATAATAATGATCTTCCAAAACAGATCATCAAGTGCTGCTAAATGGAGGAATTATTGGAAGTGTAAATGTTTCTTCCAGCGTCATTAAACACAATCCCATCAGATCAAAGTAAGAGTAAAGTAAATTTAATAATGCAGTTGCTAGAAAAAAAACATCAGTTTTAAATAAACAATGCTAAAAAACTCTAAGACCCTATATAATAAAAGCCCAATATGCAAATTGACCAAACGGCAGAACAACCAGTCACTGTGATATGCACTGACCACCAGGGGGCAGACTCTCAATGCAGGAGCTGCCCCCAGCCTGCAGGCCACAGGCCACTAAGTTAGGTGCCAACGGGAGGGCCCTCCCCCTCCCCCTCCCCCAATCGCCCTACAGATTGGCTCTGATTGCTGACCAGGCCTAAGGACCCTACCCATGCACGAATTTCATGCACCAGGCCTCTAGTTATTAATAAAATTCTTTGTAAACGCCAAACTTTTTTTTTTTTTTTGCCAGGAGTCAACATTGAAATGTAAGAAATTATTCAAGAGCTTCCAAGTAAACCTCCTTTATCTGAAAGAAGAGTGTTTTTACTCTTCCTTTTGCCTTTTTATTTTAGGAATTCTCAAATGCCTGGCATCCAACCTTGATCCTGCATTACATTGAAGATACTGGAGCAGATGCTGTCTAATGACCTTGGAGTCCCCTCCAGACTTTACGTAAGAACATTTTTCTTTTTAAAAGAGCTGCATTATTAAAGTTCCTTGTTTAGTCATTTAGTAACTGAACTTGATCCTAACTTGTCTAGCAAGCAAATAGTTCATTAATACATCAGGTAGTATCCTAAAATGTTTGTGTATTAGCCATTAGTCAATTGAGCAATAATTTGAAAGATGAATGCTCAACAAATTTTGTTAATTTAAAAAAATATATTTTTTATTGACATTTTACAGAGAGGAAGAGAGAGAGATAGAGAGCTAGAAACGTCAATGAGAGAGAAACATCTACCAGCTGCCTCCTGCACACCCCCGACCGGGGATGTGCCCACAACCAGTGTACATGCCCTTGACCGGAATCGAACCCGGGGCCCTTCAGTCCGCAGACGGACGCTCTACCACTGAGCCAAACCGGTTTTGGCAAATTTTGTTAATTTTTGACTTATTCCAAATAACAGTGCTTACATATTTACTTATCAGGGTAATATAGAATAAGCGATTTTTTAAAGTAAATATTGATCAATGTGCATGCCATTTTAACCTGATTAGCTCTTGCCACAATGATCTTCAGTCCCCTGTATTTAATGAAATTGTATTATGATGCATCTAAATGAGCTCACCCAATTGCAGTATTTTAGGTATTGGAGGGATGACTGTTTAAGCATAATTTCTAGTCCTGATTTTTTCACAATAATATGACTCCATGTGTCTGGTGCTGTGCTCAGGGGAAATATATGTGAACAAACAGGTTTAGTACCTGCATTCATGAGTCCACTTACATGGATTCTTTTCAATAAATATAAACAGCACTATGAATGTATTTCCTCTTCCTTATGATCTTCTGAATAATATTGTATTTTCTGTAGCTTACTTTATTGTAACAAAAATCAGTATTTAATACATACACAAAACACACCGAGTGGCCAGATTATTATGATCTCTGAACACATAATAATCTGGCCACTAAGTGTGCGTGTGTATACATCTGTGAGGCCCGGTGCATGAATTTGTGCATGGGTGGAGTCCAGCCAGCCAGCCTGGCCAGGGGGAGGGGACATGGTGGTTGGCTGGCCTGCCTGCTGCCTCGAACTCCTGGTTGAGGGAACAATTTGCATATTAGTCTTTTATTATATAGGATATACACTGAGTGTCCAGGTTATTATGCGTTCAGAGATCACAGTAATCTGGCCACTCAGTTTTATATGTTAACCAATTATCAAATGTTACTAGTAAGGCTCTGGACAGTAGTAACTTAAGAGTAGTAAAGTTTTTGGAAAGTCAGAAGTTACATGTGGATTTTAGGCCATCCCTGACCTGCATTGCTCAAGGGTCAACGGTACTTGAAACTGTATTTGAATATCCTTGATGATGAAAGATCCATGAGGGGTTTTCTTTTTCTTAAAAACTATAGAAGGATTTGCACACAGTGAGGATATAGTAAATAGTTTTTGAATGAATGAATAAAAACGTATCTTTTAAGAAAAACCCAATTTTTATTATTTCTAAAATCTCCCTCAGTGATTCGGTAAAAAGAAAAAAGAAGTGCAGTGCCTACAGTTGAAGACAAATATGAAGAAGCGAATACTACATAGAATAGTAAGTCATGCATGTTTTTTCTTGTCAATATAGATCAATTACATCGTGTTTAATAGATACAGGGGTTCCTTTAAATGTGCATGTCATAAATTATCTCACTGATTCTCCTTTGAACATTATTTACATTGTGTCACATTGTTGTTATTCATAGCACCGTGATAGATACTCTTGTCCTTGCACTATTTCTCCTAGAAGTGATTAAAAGACTAAATGGCTAAATTGCCCTGTCTAAAACTCAGATCAATTTATATTCCTGTTGAAGGTACATTGGAACACCAGCGCTGGGCATTTTCTGTGTGTTTTAATGTTGCTATAGCTGATGGGTGAAAAAGGGTGTTTCTTTGTTTATACTTACACATGAAACGTAACACAACAGCATGGAGTTTGAAGTCAGGATGCCTAGACCACTCAAGGGATATAGCTAACCCCTCCAAGTCTCCACTTCTTGCCCATAAAAGAGGCTTGGAAATAATACACACCGAGAGGGATCTTCTGGGACTCAAGGACGTAATGTGTGTTCCAAGCTTGGAACAGGGCCTGGCCCAGGGTGAGGACCCTTTTTGTAGGCGTTTGGTTGTATTTTTCATCAAGAAAAACGATGCTGCCCATACACTTTATGGACACAGACGTTTGTCACTTCAACTAAATTAAATCCAGCAATGTGATCTGCTTTCACACAGATACACACCAAATCCAACTATGATGTTTTCAAAGGATCCGACATACACCTGAAGATTTTATGATCACAGCTACATTTGATTTAACTTACTAAGTTTAAATGGAAAATAGGCCGCTTGCTGCATTTGTTACCGCTCTGTTTGCTTTTGGGTCAAGTGGATGAGCGCGAAGCCACAGTAGGTTTCAACCTTTCCTCCAAATGCTGTCTTGAGTCAAGACCTTTTAGAGCTTCAAACAAGTTAAGGCAAAATTCCATTTTCACTCCTTTTTTACATCGTTGATTCCTTGGTGCTTTCAGATTAAAAGCAAAGCAGGAGTTCAGAAGGTTGTAAATACTGCCAACCAGGTATTCTCGTTGAGTTTCCAATCTCAACAGCAATCTCATAAGGAACGTGTTTTCATAGCATCTCAAAGAAGGTGTGGGTGTTGAAATAGGATCCCAAAGTTTGCATTTTTATTTCAAACCACCAAGTCACCTGAGGTTATCTGTATTATCCTTTAGTTTCTCTTAAAAAAAAAAAAAAACAAACAACCACTGTAGCAAAAGGACTGAATATAAAACATTTCTATAACTGTGTGCAGTTGGCAAAATACTGATTTTGTAAGTCATACATACTACATCGGTAGAACTAGTAAAGATATTCCGAGAACGTAATTGTTTTGGGACTTAATGCAAAATGTCAGGTTTCTCAAAGGTCTTTATCGTTGGCTACTAACATCCAGTTCTGTATTCTTCCTGTTGGAGAAACTCTAGTTCCTTTAGCGTTCCTGCTGTGTTTTTGTTGGTTAATCTGATATCTCTGGCCCTTGGCACAGATTTATTCTTTTGGCCCTAGAGAAACATAGCAGAGGTCTTGAATTATCTTGTCCTTGGAAAGCGACCTTGGAGATGGTTTGGTAGAGACCAAGGAGCTTTGTAGTCATAAGTCTCCTGGATTTATTGAACATAGCATTTCACAATTTTTTTTGAGCACATTATATATATTTTTTACAAAAGGGTCTCCCCCCCCAAACTAGTAATATTCTTTTCTAACAATATAGTTTGAGACAGACTGTTTCTTTGCTCTCCGCTAAAATCTTGTTGAGAAGGCAGTGAAAAGTGCAAGGAGGTGAAACACACAGCAGTGAAGAGAAACAAGTGGGGTGTCCCATTTGTCATTCATTTGTCAAAGCTGCCCTTGGACTTGGGGAAATGGGGGGGGGTGCGACATATTGTTAGAACCGAAGAGGCCAAGGCCCAGAAGAACTTGGCTTGTAAATCGAACTTTATTTATATAACCATGCTATATTAAAGGCCATTTATTGATTTTTTTGGGGGAAAAAAATTAAAATCAACTCATAAAATTTTAAACCAAGTCATAAAACTTAATTACAGTCATAAAATAGAATGTGAGTGTTCTCACCCTTGTCAGCATGAAAATCATGTTAGATTTGGCAGAAATGGGGGTTTGAAAGGGAAATAGGGGGAGGGAATCCAAGTTGCTGGGGTTTTTATTGTTTGATATCCTAGAGAATTAGAGAACATTGTCTAAAACTGATCAGGCATCAAAAGCTTAAGCACATAATTAAGATATTTAAGATATTTGATGTAAGATAAAATAATTACCCGAGTTTAACAAATTTAGAGGAAGAACGCTATTTAAGAGAAATGTAAATGAGCTAATTATTTTTCTCAGTAGAGACTCAATATTTACTCTTTAACCTTGATGAACCGAGAAATAGAGATATAAGCCTATTCGTTATAATTGATAAACACTGGCTGTAATAATTAACTGGAAAGCTCCTTTATTCTAAAAAAGTACGATGAATTCTGAAGTCTTAATTGCCTCATTCTGTCTGTATCTCACGGCATTTCAGTAGCTTATACAGTCCAGGGCATTGCAAAGAGGCAAAGTGTGTAACTCTGCTTAATTTGGGGACATCATGGAGAGAACATGGCTCTCTTGACAGTTATGTAGATGCCGATGACATAGATGCAGAAATCGGCTCAAGACAGCCGACAATTGTCAGGCAGTCTGACATGACACAGTTTCAGGGAAGATAAACTATGAGTCTTTATGGAACTGGTCACAGAGCCATTTTGTAAAAACTGTTCCTTTTTTTCACTTGCTGACTGAGGCAATATTTGATTATTGTGGTCCAGGGGAGAGATCAATCACACCTTTTCACTAGAATAAAAATAAAAACAAATTCAAGAGAGATGAGAGAAGGCTTTTTTTGTTGTTGTTGTTCCATTTAATACCCTTTCGAACTGCTTAGATCCCAGTTATGAAATTGAACTTGAGCCTTTTCAGATTTCGGCCCCTTTTATGGGTGGAGAAAAAACCATTTCCAGGGTCAATAAAGAAAACAAAAAGGAGGTACACCAGCTTTGTGCACACGAGCTTTCGAGGATATTAAAAAAAATAGGCTTCTTATGAGATCATAGACAGTTTCTTCCCGCTGTTTGATACTCAGTTCTATTGTTAAGGGAGAGCTATGGGGAAAAAGTGTAGGGCAGAATTCAGAGTAGAGAAGGGAGACCACAAAAGACCCAAGTAATCAAACCATCCTTAAGGCTGGGGTGGATTAATGAGAACAAAAGTCAGTGTTGTTACATGCAACTCCTAAGTGTGGGAAGACACACAGGAGCAGATGGAGGCACAGTCAAAACCTTTCCCGGGCCTGACAAGCGTGGCTCAGTGGTTGAGCATCAATCTATTGGCCAGGAGGTCGTGCTCTGGGCACATGCCCAGGTTGCAGTCTCAAACTCCAGTGTGGAGCATGCAGGAGGCAGCCAGTCAATGATTCTCTCTTACTTATGTTTCCCTCTCTCTGTCTCCTTCCCTTGTTGAAGTCAATAGAAATATATTTTAAAAGAAAGAACCCCCCCCCCAAAAAAAAAGAAAGAAAAATAAGAACAAAAACCATTTCCCAGAATGTGAGTGAGTTCTGATTCCACAGTGTGTGGAGAGCTGAAACTGGTTTGGCTCAGTGGATATAGTGTTGGCCTGCGGACTGAAAGGTCCTGGGTTCGATTCCGGTCAAGGGCATGTACCTTGGTTTCGGGCACATCCCCAGTAGGGGGTGTGCAGGAGGCAGCTGGTCGATGTTTCTCTCTCATCAATGTTTCTAGCTATCTATCCCTCTCCCTTCCTCTCTGTGAAAATCAATAAAAATATATTTAAAACAAAACAAAACAAAAAAAACAACACAGTGTGTGGAGTTGGGTGGCCCCAGCACCGGGAAAGGGGGGATGGAGACTCACCATGGGAAAGAGCTCCTTTGTCCCCTGAATCCCCCCAAACCCAAATGAGCAGGCCCTCCTTTTCAGTTTTTGTGGGGCCCCAGTGTGAAGACTATGATAAACCACTTCCTAAATATGTGTACCCATTTGTAAAGTCTGTTCATGCAAAGGTGCATCCCACTCATAAACATTTCATGTCAGTTATCTTGTTCTGTTCTCCTCCCTACTGAATATGTTATTGCCTGGATCATTTACTTTTGCCAAAGGGCCATTCTGACAAATTAAGTACATCTGACAACAATATTTTCTCAAAAATCCCAACGTGCAGGGTGAAATGACAGTGGTTGTGGTCATATGAATGAGTATGCAGACAGAGGCAGGGTCTGAGGTAGAAAAGGTCTATTCTGCAAAAGCAAGCCATAGGCATCATCTTCCTTTGGAGAAACATCGATGGGTTGTTCCATTATTTTATCAATTCATTTGTTGATTCTTGTATGTGCCCCGATCTGGGATCAAACCCAGGCAACATTAGTGTATCAGGATGGTGCTCTAGTCAACTGAGGTACCTGGCCAGGGCTCCAACAATATATTTTATAAAGAAAAAAATAAAGATAAGAATCAGAAGTGATGGTCTTCCTGGCAAGGTGTAGAATAAGGATACAGAAATGGCCAGGGGCTGAAACCGGTTTGGCTCAGTGGATAGAGCATCGGCCTGCAGACTGAAAGGTCCCTGGTTCGATTCCGGTCAAGGGCATGTACATTGGTTGTGGGCACATCCCCAGTAGGGGGTGTGCAAGAGGCAGCTGGTTGGTGTCTCTCTCTCATCGACGTTTCTAGCTTTCTAGCTCTCTCTCTCTCTCTCTTCCTCTCTGTAAAATATCAATAAAATATATTTAAAAAAGAAAAAGAAATGGCCAGGGGACCAAGATTGTTAAAAACACCAGAAACAGAAGGATAGTTAGGAGCAATTTTTTTTCTTGATTCAGCTATCAACTTTTCATTGCAAAATGGAGAACGTTCTTCGTCAGTAACAGTGGGCACTAACAGATTCTAAAACAGCCTTTCCCTAGTTTTCAGTTTTGGAAACTGACTTGCAAGACGTGGAACCTTTCTCCCAAGGTGGAGTTCTGCTTCAGACAGACTGTTGGATTGGGTACCAGAACGCAGGGGAGTCAGGCTGGCTTTGATTCTCAAGGTGCCTCCCCTCCCCCAACCTGGTTGTTTTCTCCAAGTGTATTGAGCCCAGCAGGAGACATTCTAATGCCACTGAGAGCCAAGATGCCACCCCCTTTGTAATTGCTTTCCCTGTGCCTCTGGCTGAGCTTTACTGTGTCTCAAGAACCTGTGATGTAGGGATCATTTTACGGCTGAAGCTACATCTTAATTCTTTTCGTATGAGTAAAGACATAGTATTGAGAAAAAGAAAAAAAATAGTAGTCAATTCACTTAAAAGGGAAACTTGATGATATGATCAGTGCCATGCCATATCAACACCCTGTGAGGCTCTCCAGGAATGTGAAGATCATTCCCTTCTCATGCATGGAAAAAACCAAAAATGAAGAGACTATGTGAGCCCCAAAATATTGCCGAATATCTACTCTTTCCAGTTTATACAAGTGACCGTGGCTACTTCATAACCATCCGGCCTTTCTTTGCCATTCTTGGCTCTTAGAGAAAAGATACCCAGATACCAAATGACACCCGGTTTTTCACAGCACCCAACCCAGAACCGACCCTTGCTGCTTTCTTTGACATCTTTTCATATTAAATCATAATAACAAGTCTCTCCTAACTCCCTTTTATTGAGGTACCTTGAGGTTTTCACTCCGTGCGGCATGTTGTCTAGCTACAGAAGACTTAATACACCTAAGTAATTATTATTTTTTTTAAACCTAAGGTGTACTTGCTGTTGGTTGTTGGCTTTGATAAGGGCCAGATCTTGTTCTAGGCACAGGAATTGGAGGCAGGACACTAACTCACTTTTTCTTTTCTTTTCTTTTTTTAAAAAATATATTTTATTGATTTTTTACAGAAAGGAAGAGAGATAGAGAGCTAGAAACGTCGATGAGAGAGAAACATAGACCAGCTGCCTCCTGCACACCCCCCATCGGGGATGTGCCTGCAACCAATGTACATGCCTTTGACTGGAATCGAACCCGGGACCTTTCAGTCCGCAGACCGATGCTCTACCACTGAGCCAAACCGGTTTCGGCGTAACTAACTCACTTTTTCTGTGTCTCACAGCCAAGTAGGGACAAAAGCAATACTCAGACACAGGGAGTTCGTTCAAGTGTACGCTATGCTCAGATGGTGGGATGTGAGCAGAGGCTACAGACAGCACAGTTCTCTTTGAGCTGCCACTGCTGAACACAGGAAGCAAAATGGTTAGACCCATCTAACTAAAACAGACAGGCAGAAAAACACACCCTGAAACTGTACAAAACAGATAATCCAGTAGCTCCTCAGTTTAAAAGAGTCTAGCCATTTATTTAAACATTCACGATTCTATATCTTATTCATGAAACTACAACTCCTCCTATCGCCTGAGGTCTAAATCAAGCTGTAAATGGACAGGAAATTCGCTCCAGTGGTCGGCAAACTCATTAGTCAACAGAGCCAAATATCAACAGTACAATGATTGAAATTTCCATTGAGAGTCAAATTTTTTAAACGTAAACCAAGTAGGTACATTGTTATCAACTTAATTAGGATACTCCTAAACTGGCCTTCCCTAAACACTCAAGGGGCCAAAGAGCCGCATGTGGCTCAGGAGCCACAGTTTGCCGACCACTGTGCTATACAAAAGTACAAATCTGTCTTATAGTTCTAATCCTTTTTATTTTCAGAGGACTATGTTATTTATGGAAACATTCTAATTTAGTAATAGGAGAGCAGAAAAGGGGAAAAGGAAAGGAGATGTTGGCAGAAGTGAACAGGATGGTGTTAAGTCCCTTTTCCGGGGCTACATGGGATCATCCTGGGCTCAGTGGAAATCTGCTTAAACACGTGACAAGTGTGTCTTCTTCCCGTGTACTGTCAACTTCTTCCTCGGCCTCCCTGCCTTCCAGCTCATGAGTTATATTTCCTGTAACTTTTTTTATGATGTGAAAGGATTACATCCTGGAATCCATATCTTTCTTCCATAGAAAACCCATGCGCAGTCTTGAAGGTCCAGCAACTGATTAAAATGAAAGGTAATTGCCAACAGGCTATGAAATGCATATTTACTTCTAAGTATTCTTTTTTTTTTTTCTTCTTGGAGCAAATTATAGCTCTTTTGCCGTGTTTCCCATGCCTCCTGACAGGGCAATTGGTAATCCGAACCGTCAAATGCATTTGCAGATAATGGGGCTTGTCAATTCGGGTGTCATAATTGTTTCTCTGAAGCCCCCCTCCCACCCCCCTCTCCACCCCTGCTTCCTCCCCCCTGTTACCCCGTACACTTCATCCTGCTTAAATAGCAGCATGTCAGACTTGTCTGCCGGTCACTGGCTGGCTTCCCCGTGGAGATTTCTGCACTTTTAAGCACCGCCTTTTCCCTGAATAAGGATTTTCCCCAAATATTGACTTTTGGTTTTCAAGGTTCCTGATGATGTGCTCTGGCACATTAATCATTCCAACCACCTTAACGAAGCAGCTCATTAACAAGACAAATACATTTATCAAGCCAATCATCAAGCAGATTATATACTTTCCTCCCATAATAGATTACAGCTAAATAAATGACTTGGGTGTTTTATAAATAAATATGCAGAACAGCTAATATTTGAACACTCTGATCCTTTATTGAGGAATGAGGATAGACTGAATATTTTTTTTTGCATATAATTAATAGAGCCCAATTTAGTTGCAGTTATGTGAGTTAAACATAGAGCACTTTGACTATCCAAAGTAAATACTACTGTTGATGTCAGAATAAAGCATCAAGTACAAAGATATTGGAAGTTCATTTGATTGGAAGTTTAATTTTGCAGAACATGTTAGTAACTGTAGTAACTAACAAATACACAGTTTTTGCTTTAGAAGTAAGGCGTTTGGTGGGAGGGCTACAGGGTAACTAGTCTTCAGTTTACCCAGCAATTGGAGTGATTCTATTTCTTTTTTTTCCAGCCAAATAACGCTTTAAAAGCTAGACAAAGGCCTAAAGGGTCAGTTCTCTATCTCCTCCCAAATCGTTCACACAAATCTCAGGTCTGTTTGTAGAACTTTGCTTTTTTACTTCCAAATTAATGGACCCTAGATACCCCAGAATTACAGCTCCGAGGCAGAAAGGAACTCTCTTAGCGAGTCCATATGACCTTACTTTCTCTGTGTTTAGTTTCAAAGCAAGTGCTTTGTTCTCTCGGAGAACCTCGCTAAAATACAGAGAAAATACCCACCACACTGGATTATCCTTAAAACATTGTCGTCAAACCCTCTAGGGCTGCGCACTGAATCCCGAAGGATGACAGGCTACGGTTTCTTTAAAATTTTTGTGACCATGTGGTATTTGTCTTACATCACTTCTATGTGGAATCTAATGAACACAATGAATTAACAAGCAAAATAGAGACAGACCCATAGACAGCAGGCTGACAACCCATTTTTCAGTTGAATACTTTTGTCTTCATTTTAATTATTTCCACAGCTTTTATGTATGACAGTTTTACATGTTTCCAGTTTGTTTTAGTGGTGTAAAATATTTATTTTTTTAAAAAAAATAAAAGGATGAGCCAATTTGCTGACTTTATGAACTGAATTATGGCACAGGCTGTGTATGCAGATGCAATAAAAATTGAGAGTCGGGACCTTAGAACACTACACACTGAGAAATATTGGCCCGAGGGACAAGGGCGAGCCATATTCTATTGGGGTGTCATAATAGTCCCACATAGACAAGTCACTGGAAGGAGGCACATCTACCAGCTTTTTCCTGAGGACATCCCTTCCGAGTATGGCCGGTGCTAACGTACACAGAGGCTTACCCAGTCCTGGACCCAGTGGCCACCTCCTGAACAAGGTAGCTGTGATGAGAGGCGATAATTACTGATTCCAGCTGTTGGCTTTGAGTTCTGTGGCTTCCAGGGGCTAATGGTGACCATGCTAAACCGAATGTCCTCAGTCCAACTCAGGTGTTTGTGCTGGAGAAGATGCTGGCTTGTTGCTGTTATTATAAGACTAGAGGCCTGGTGCTCGGAATTCGTGCACGGAGTGGGAGGGTCCCTCAGTCAGGCCTGTACCCTCTCCAATCCTGGACTCCTTGGGGGATGTCCAACTGCAGTCAAACATCCTTCTTGCAATCTGGGACTGCTGGCTCCTAACCACTCATCACCAGCCTGCCTGTCTGATCACCCCTAACCACCATTGCCTTCCAACCTGATGCCCCTAACTGTTCCCCTACCAGCCTGATTGCCCTCTAACTGCTCCCCTGCTGGCCTGATCGCCCCTAACTGCCTCTGCCTTGGCCCCCACCACCATGGCTTTGTCAGGAAAGATGTCCGGTCTAATTAGCACATTACCCTTTTATTAGTATAGATAGGACATGAATGCAGCATCACGTTAGTCTCAAGACCTCCCATTCCAGTCTAGAAAAGACTTACAAGGGTAGTCTTCATCTCTTGTTTTGCTACTCCCTCTGTCGTGGCTGAGAAAGCTGAGCTTCCTTTCCTGACCAAAGTCCTCTCTGATTTACTGCATCTGAGCTGTTTTTACACTATTCGATGAAGTCAATTCTACCTCTTTACATAGCAATTAACACTAGAATGGGAAGAAACTGCTTTTGAAAGACAGTGTGCACATTCTGGTTCACTTTAAAAGATTTAACGGCTTTCCAAGGTATCCTCGGTGTCTATAATAGCTCTCAGAAATATTTTAGAGAAGAAATTAAAGGGATTGCTCACAGGAGGGAAAGACACAACGGAACAAAGCTCTAAATGAAGATGAATTGCATTTTTTTTTTTTCACAAGCAGACCAACTGGAATAACCAAGAATTCTGTAAAGCATGGTATCAACCGGTGGGTTTTGTGTGAAGGAGATCACGAAGGTGGAAACGCGATGAAGGGTCTTCAGATGTGAAATTTGGAAACTGGAATGGGGTCGCCAGATCAACAGGGCCATTGAAGGGGCTGCAGTGATGGAGCACAGGCCTGTGGACAAGAGGAGGAGGCAAGCTTCATATGAAAGTGGTGTGTCATGGAAATGAGGCCCACCAGCTCTTCATGGGGTGACTTACATTAGATCCTGGGTCTTAAATAGATTAAGCAAATTATATGGAATCAAAATTCAATGGGTTTGCCGAAACCGGTTTGGCTCAGTGGTAGAGCGTCGGTCTGCGGACTGAAAGGTCCTAGGTTCGATTCCGGTCAAGGGCATGTACCTTGGTTGCGGGCACATCCCCAGTAGTGGGTGTGCAAGAGGCAGCTGGTCGATGTTTCTCTCTCATCGACGTTTCTAGCTCTCTATCTCTCTCCCTTCCTCTCTGTAAAATATCAATAAAATATATTTTAAAAAAATTCAATGGGTTTCTTTTGGCTTGTAAAACAGTGGCATTGCAGGGTTCATTTGCATGGAATATGTGTAGACAGTTGCTATGGAAAGGGCTAGGCTAGAACCCTTGTGGGGCAGAGTGGAGTTGTGGCCGGACCCTAGCCCTCACCCAACCAATCAGGGTCACATCACAACCCCCCCCCCCTCTATAAAATCCATTAAGATGTTACATTCTTTCTCTTGTCCGCCATGCAATTGGCATGAGTGGGACAGAGCCCATGCTAGCATGGAAGAGACTCTCTTGCTAATTGCATCGGATTTGGTTCCCTGGTGGTCCTTGGGGATCACGGAATCTGGGCATAACATTCTAACCTTTTGCGCACAAATGTCCTAGAGACATTTTATAAACAACAAGCGTAGACAAGTTCACCCTGAGGCCCTAAAAAATCCAAAACTCAGAATGCCTTCCTTTGGTTGTTAGCCCCCTGTGAAAAGAGTGCTGTGCCCAGCATTTTCTGGCTCCCAGAAGGGTTCAAGGATGTTGAGCCCAGGAATGGTTTGAATCAATTCCCACAATTGTATGTTGTCCTCAGCACACGTGTGCTGTGCTCCAGGGAACGGGGACAGGTGGGGGGAGCAGAATAGGCCGTGGACACACTTCCAGGCGAGGTCCCCCGCGGGCCCAGGGATGAGGGTGAGTTTGGAGTTCAACTTCCCTGTCCAAGCTCAGAAGGGTATACTTTCTCCTTTGTTATGTATTCCATAAGTAATGTGATGGTGAACTTGGAATTATTTTAATATTAAGAACTGTTATCAAGTGGAAGGTGCTGAGGCCATTCTCATTGCCCTCAGTACAGGACTATAAGGAATGGGATACATTACATAAGAAACTACAAGCATGCTATGAAAAAGGGAGGGTGCTGGGATGATCCTGAGAAGATTATTTTAAAAGAAAAAGAAAAGCCAGTGTGAATTATAGTATAAAAGTCTGGATTTGCTAAAAGACACTTTCCTAAAGCAGTCTGCCCCTGGCTTATAAGAGAACTGAGTATTAGGTTTTAATAAAGCTCTGGAAATGTAGAAGCAAAGTAGACATACAAAGAGAGAGATAGGTGAAGTCTTAAATCCTGTTTTAGTAAATATAATGCAGTGTTCTACTTTGAACTATTTCTGTGCCTTTAAGATCCAGTTGAAGCTAATCTGACACATACCTGTTGAGTGCCTATCTTGTTTCATATAGCCTGTTTGGCACCAAAGAGAGTAAAGAAGACACAGACAGGACTGTATTGTAATGAGATGTACAGGAATGTTGGGTGTTAAGGAAAGAGAGATGGCTGATCTCTGAGTGCTTGGAGATTTTCTTCCTAATCTTGCTCATTGAAATGAAAATAATTTATAGAAAATGACAGATTCGTTTTATTGGTCTATATGAAAATATATTTTTACAAACCTCTACTTCTCTAACAATATTGTAGATTTTGCTGAGTAACTCTATTTTGTGGATGAACTAATTAATGTTACAGAGTTGGATAATTTTCTTCCAGTAGAACAGTGGTAGGCAAACTGCGGCTCCCGAGCCACATGCGGCTCTTTGGCCCCTTGAGTGTGGCTCTTCCACAAAATACCACAGCCTGGGCGAGTCTATGTTGAAGAAGTGGCGTTAGAAGAAGTTTAAGTTTAAAAAATGTGGCTCTCCAAAGAAATTTCAACCTTGTACTGTTGATATTTGGCTCTGTGGACTAATGAGTTTGCCGACCACTGACCTAGACCATATCTCAAACACAGTGGTCATTAGCTCTCCTCCACAGGCATCAAGCTGCTGCCCAACGTGCCCACAACGGGTTTGCTTTAATCAATTGCCACGATTATAAACAAAGGCTAATTCTGATTTTCACTTTATTTTACAACTAAATGTTATTGTATTAAAATTTCCTGTAGGCCTTTACCGACTAGTAAAGAAAAAAAATCCCTACAAATCATATTTTTCATTTGGGAGAGTTCTTACCCCCAGGAAAAAATCAATACATCAGAATTAAATTTCAAAACTGCGTTCACAGCATCTCGGAGGTCAGGTATTCTAATAGCCTCTGAGTGGAAACCAAATTATGGAGCTATTATACGCGGCCGATGTAATTATTTTCACCACCTTTTGCTTTATAGAATACCACCAAAAAGGAATTAAATCTAGTGTAAGGATTCAGTTCAAAACCAGGAGTGTGTCCATTCTATGGCGTCTTAATAGCACTGAATTTAATGATAGCACATGAGCAGTTCATTTTAACTTAGGAAGTTTGAATTAAAGTGTAGATATCCAAAAGCTTTAGCAAAATAAAAGAAAATATAAGTTATTGGATTTCAGCAATTGACCTCTCTAGTAGTCCAGTAAATCCTTAAAGACGCCAAAGTATTATTCCATAGAACAGGAGAGCTGGGAGAAAGTTTAGAGTTGGATGAATCCAGTCACACATTTTAAAGAAAATGAGAGCCATAGTAATGAAATGACAGGTAGAATCCTCAGTCTCATCTCCTGAGAACTATTCTTATATAATCTCTTTCTCCATTCTCATTCCATCACATACTGGTTTTGGTACTTGGGGACTCACTTCTTTTCTTTTTTTAAAATATTTTTTAATTGATTTTTTACAGAGAGGAAGAGAGAGGGATAGAGAGTTAGAAACATCAATGAGAGAGAATCATCAATCAGCTGCCTCTTGCACACCCTCCACTGGGGATGTGCCCACAACCAAGGTACATGTCCTTGACTGGAATCGAACCTGGGATCCTTCAGTCCACAGGCCGACGCTCTATCCACTGAGCCAAACCAGTCTCGATGGGGCCTCACTTCTTGAGGTGTGCTGGTGTTTGTGAAGCCTGGCTGTGTTAAGACCTGGGACCCCACGAGGACTTTGTGTCTGTTTTCTCCTGTGCCCCCTGGTACAAACTCATCTGTGTAGTAGTAGCTAAGGGAGTCTCAGAGCAGGGAGATGAATTTGGAGAAAGGGAACACAGAGTAGGCTCATTGCTAGGACCCTCAAAACAGTTAAGCATCATCTATATTAGTAATCTATTTTAACAAAAGGATAATATGCAAATCGACCAAACTGTGGAATAACCGGTGGAAAGACCAGTTGCTATGATGCACGCTGGCCATCAGCGGGCAGATGCTCAATGCAGGAGCTGTCCCCAGCCCGAAGGCCCCAAGCCAGCCAAGGCGAGTGCCTGCAGCGCCTTCCCCCACCCCGAGAACCCCATCAGTCTTCCCCTCCCCCCCCAGATCAGCCCTGATCACCGGCCAGGCCAACAGACCCTACCCGTGCACAAATTTCATGCACTGGGCCTCTAGTAATAGATTAAAATCCATCATGATTTTGATCAGGTAATTCTAAGCTGTTGACTTTACCTCGGTGAAGATTTGATTGTTTTTTCTTATTGTGAGGTGGCAGAGACCCACGGCTGAGGAGCATGAAATGACATTTTGCCCAATAGGTGTGGTTCCTGCAACTTGTCACCATAGCTTTAAAGGAAGCTCTCTTTGCCTCTCCCCACTGGCTGAAATGTGGACACGGTCCAAGTGAACCTGCCCCAAATGTGAAGTGAAAGGCCATATACTCCATGATAGGGGGATTAAACAAAAACAGCAGCTGGAATCGGGGTTCCCAGATGGCACAACTCCATTGTCCCCTGGCCTGCCTACCAGCTTTCCACAAAAGTAGAATCAACTCTTAGCCTGGTTTATTGTTTTGTTTTCTGTTTATTGTTTTCGGATAAAGACCTCAAAGCTTGAAGGCCTATACCAATAAAATACATGAAGAATAAATATTCTGTATATAGCAGAAACCGGTTTGGCTCAGTGGTAGAGCATCGGTCTGCAGACTGAAAGGTCCCAGGTTCGATTCCGGTCAAGGGCATGTACCTTGGCTGCGGGCACATCCCCGGTGGGGGGTGTGCAAGAGGCAGCAGGTCGATGTGTCTCTCTCTCATCAATGTTTCTAGCTCTCTATCTCTCTCTCTTCCTCTCTGTAAAATATAAATAACATATATTTTTTAAAAAAGAAGAAGCATCTTAAAAAATATTCTGTATATAACCTTGGTAGAGAAGTGTGTGTGTGTGTGTGTGTGTGTGTGCACGCGCGCGTGTGTGTTTGCATGTGTGCATCTTCAAAAACCATACAAAATAAATAAATGCCACACAGTATGAATCTGAGCATGGAAAAGCCAACAACCACAGCAGGAGTCTTAACTTGGACCTAGCAGGGATTTGAAGCAAGTCGTCTTCACGCAGTTGACTTCAAGATTGCCATTTCTTGCCTGTCACTCGCCTCCCGTTTTTCTAGCTTCTTCAAAGTGTACTTAGGTGATATTTTGGTATCTACATTTACCCTTTATTACATACCTTATTTTGATATATCACTGAAATAACCTCAGTTCAGGTTGGTGCTGTAAATCTTGGAGGGTTTTAGCCATGCGCTCTCTCCGGATTACATTGCTCACCGCAGGCAAGAGGCTCCTAGGTTGAGCATGTCCTTTACATCCGTCTACCCAACGCCGGGGGCTCTTTCCAAGAGTCAGTAGCATTTTTTTTATTAGAGGAGCATTTGCACTCAAAATAAGCATGTGTACCAAATATATACCTACATAGGTGTGCATATGTGTATATATAATGTCTGTATTTCCTTGTAGTCAAAGAGTATAGAGTGGTGTCAGAGTTTTTGTTTTTCTTTTGTCATAGGAAAGACAAGTATCTGTTGATGGCCTTTCTCTCTAGAATCTGAAAAGGAAACACTTTTGTTTTACTGAAAGAGGGAATTTTCATTAAAGAAATGTGGGGGTTGAGTTGGGACTCCCGTGGCATTGATGATAATGACATGAACAAAGCAGTCACGAGGCTGAGAACATATAGAATCTCTTCTCAGGACATGATTCCCTTCCTTAAACTCCTATGAGCTTGATTACGGAAGGGGAACTGATGTGTGACTTGAACAGTTATTAGCTACCTGAGATTTTTTGGGACAGTTAAATTAGATAATAACCAGGAAACTCGCTAAGATGACATTTATTACGGTAGACACATTGCAGCTCCCTCTCTCTCTCTGGTTTCAGTTATCATCATCAACTAATAAATTTTAAAAATGTGTTTTTCTGAAACAGTACAGGCCAGTGAAATAAGTTTATATGGGGATGAGGTACCGCTATTTACATAACTATATCAGTAATGTAAATAACAGTAGCTCGCATTTAACAAATACTTGTTATGAGTCAGCCACGAATAATTTTATTGCTGAGCTCTCATTAGTATCCTGGTTTGACAAATGAGGAAGTTAAGGCTCGCAGACAATAAGGGATGTGCCCAAGATAACATAGCTAATAAGGGATTTGTCCTCATGAATTCAGAGCCCGTATCATTAACCGATGCAATATACTCTAGTAATTATCCACTTAGCAGTTTTGAAAACCTGTGTGTTCCTGAAATATCTGAATGGAAGATGGTGAAAGTGGGTAAGGGCCGAGCTTTGCATCGGTTTTGCTAGGAGGCATCAGCAAGCTCTGCTGCTCCTCCGTCCAGGCTCCGAGCACACGAAAGCTGGGATCTGAGGAGAGACCGTGGCACATGACTGGATGTAGTTCGGGTAAAGCAGCTGCCGTGAAATAGCCATGGGCCCTGGGATTTCTGCTAAATCGTCACCACCTAATGTCCGAGTGGGTTTTGAAGGATGAAAGTCAGACTCATCTCTTGAAAGCAATTTTTTTCTTTGCATGTCAGTGATTGAATTTGGGTCCGCCTTTCAAATTGTTGAATAAAGCAACACGAAGCGTGGCTACTCATATCTCCTGAAAACAAAGCACCATGGAGTCATAGAATTCTCATGGTGTCCTCAGGGAGAAAAAGCATCCTGGCCAAATAATTACATCATTACACACTATGGAAATCTCACATGGGAGAATGTGGCATAAGTGTTTTTAAGATTGGTCATAGCCACTAATTGATATATATATATAGCTGGACTTCCATATATGGATATTCATACACACACATACACACACACACACACATGTCTATATTCTATATACGTGTGTGTTTGTATACAGAATATCTTTTTGGAAAATTACATTAAAATCTAAAGAGAACATTACGATTGTTAAAAATACACACAAAATATTAAGATCACTTTTCTTATTATAGTGTTATAGAAGGTTTAAAAATTGCAAGGATTGATGGGTGCATGCATTGCTTCACTAGCGAGCACCCTGTAGCAGTAGAGAGCCATGAGCTGAATTTGCCGTATCGCTGGATCTCTGGGCTTTGTGATTGTGACAGATCATTTGGCCATTAGCTTCCTCTTACATAAAGGAGTTCCCCTAATATGAGTACACAATTCATCTTAGGCCTGCACATCTTTCATCTTCTATTTATTTTAAACAATTATTCAAAAGACAGCATTTGATGTCAAAGGTAGATACATGAATCGCATGCAACCAAAGAGCAAAAGATCCTGAATGTCATGGAATGCAGGCCTGGCTTAGGTTAGTCAAGCATAAAACTCCAAACTGGAAGAAATCGACCTGAAGTTCAACCATTTTACTGCTTTGTGGTATCTTTCTAAGCACCGATAACTTCTAGGATGAGGAGGTCTTTCTATGATGAGATCACTTCGTCCAGAATTTCTCACAACATCCTGTGTATGAGCTTTCTATTTTTTTTTTTTTTTAGTTTTTTCCCATAACAAGTTACTATAATTTCAGTTTAAATCACTGAAATGCACTTCCTCACAGTTTTGGAAGCTAGAAGATCCAGAGGTTGGCAGGATTGATTTATTCTGAGTTCATCTTTGGCTTGTAGGTTCTCGCGTTGTGGTGTCTTCACAGGGACTTTCTTCTGTGTCTGCCTGTGTCTTAATCTCATTTCCTGTAAGGACACTGGTCAGGGAATGAGGACTCACCCTAATGACCTTATTTTACCTTAATTACGTCTGTAAGGCTGTATCTCCACATCTAGTCACATTCTGGAGCGTTGGGGGTTAGGATATATGAATTTGCAGGAACGCATTTCAGCCCATAAACCCTATCATGGGCATAAATGCAAATTAAGCAATACTTGAGAGAACTATATTTGCCGGCGTATAAGATGATTTTTTGGCCCTGAAAAATATGCCTCCAAGTGGGGGGTAGTCTTATACGGCGAGTATATAACAAACTCTGTATTTTGAGTGGAAATGTTAGGGGGTCTTCTTATACGCCTAGTCTCTTATACGCCAGCAAATACGGTATTTTTCAGGGCCAAAAAATTGTCTTATACGCCGGCAAATACGGTAAGGTTTCCAGAAAGATAGTTGAAGTTGGGAGAAGGAAAAAACAAGATTGGGGCAACAAAGAAAATTATTACCTAAGAATCGAGATGGCTTTTGAGCCAAGCCTTGGATCTTAGTGTTCCAAATCCTTCTACATGGAAACCAGCAGGATAGATTTGTAGTATCTTATTTCATATGAGAAAGGTCACCTAAAGCTTAGAAGATAATTATTACATTGTGTTACACCTAACTGCCAAGTGATAAGCTCATGATATAAATTTACCTGTGTGTCTTTCATAATTCATTCATATTCTATTGCATCATACTAACAGTCACCCATAGTGTTGCAGACTTTCAAGTTTTCTTGCACTTTTCCCAAATATTTGGTAATTTTTTTTACCCAATTTGGTATTTTGTTTTGTTACCGCTCTGGATGTTGGACCCTTATTTCTCTAGTGTCTCCGAGAGTTGCCCCCTTGGCATTGGGAAGCTCTCCTGAGCTCTCCAGGAGATGAAAAAGAATGTTCTAGTAGCCGGCATTTTATTTACTGTGAACAAATCAAATTCCTTCTTGGAAGTGGGCAAAGTATAAAGGATAAATCCATCCATAATCTGTGGAGCTTGCTGGATTAAACTGAGTTTGACATGAACAATGGTTCTGATTCAGGAATAAATTCGGTTAGGCGTCACTTTGTTCTAGAATTGCCAGCGCCTGTATTTGATGAGACGCATGCTTGATGAGCTTGCTAATTTGACTCCGAAGATTAATCGGTACTTTGTGGAAGACTAATAAATATGTAAAAAGAAAATAAGTTGGCTCCGAAAGTTAAGACTCCACCGTTTTAGCAGGAATAAATCTGTCTTCATCAGTAGAAATCACTGAGTTTAATATTAATTATAATCAATAGACAAGAGATGGATTACTTCTATCCATTTCTGTCACCCTTTCTTTTATTCAAATATCATGGGTCTGGAAAGGGAAAAAACACTACCCTCAGTGAGGAAACTGATATGAGGTGAATTAACCCTTTCAGGGCACAAGCCAATGGCATATTATGTGCAGAAAATTACACCCTGAATCATTTACCTCCATCAAGAGAATATGTACAATTAGGTATCTTTTCTTTTTCTGCCCTTTAGGAACACCAGTTTCTTGAAACTTTCTGAAATAATTGTGTTTATTTAATAAGTATAAGTAAATCACCCCAAATGAGCCATGTTGCATTTTTAACATTCAAAAATGAGAGCCAAATATTTTTAAAAACCAGACTGGAAATAAAAATAAAAAGCTCTTTATATTGTGTTAAACAGAAGGAGTAAAACCAAATGTATGAATTACAGATAAATATATACTGACTCGCATATTGTGAGTTTGGTACTGGGAATGTTTTTACTAAGAAGCCTGTGACAAGGTATGATTTATACTAAAGTCTGTTTTTAAAAGTCTGGGTTGATGTATTATGATAGATAATAAGGATAATGTAGGCTCTCTCTCCTGTGCTCTATGTAGTTTCTTTAGGGAAGCAGTGGCCTTTGACTTGTTATATGATTAAAGCCATTTTTAGGATTCCTAATTTCTCTTAGGATCAATAAAAAACTTTAACATTCCTTACTAGGCCCTCAGTGATCTGACCTGCTTACCTTTGTAAGAATTTAACTTCTGTTAGCACCAGCTCCTCACTCAAGTTGCGTATTTTTGAAAAAAAAAATGTTTTTATTGGTTTCAGAGAGGAAAGGAGGAGGAGAGATGGATAGACACATCAATGATGAGAGACAATCACTGATGGGCAGCCTCCTGCACACCCCCTACTGGGGATGTGCCCACTACCGAGGTACATGCCCTTGACTGGAATCGAACCTGGGACCTTTCAGTCTGCAAGCCAATGCTCTACCACTGAGCCACACCGGTTAGAGTAAAACCACTCTTCTATTATAAAACAACCCTGATTGACCCCTGACCAGAATTCTTTTTCTGAATGAAAGCTGCTCACACATTTATCTGAGGCTATGAATCATATTTGCCCTCTTCTCCCTCCCAAATCTTTTCTTAAGAAAAGGGACTTTCGGGTTTTGAAAGTAAAGGCTTACCAATGGTCACCTTAGCTTTCCTCCTATGAAGGCATTTTTATTTCTCATCATGCCATTTACACTGAGTGAAATACTATGTTTTTCCTGGGCAACGATTCCTATTGATCATGTTCTTTTAATTCCCGTTAGCAGTTGCTTTGTATTGATGGTTTATATACTAAGGTTGAGGATAACCAATCTAGTGCCTCTTAATCCCATGACAACCTGGAGAAGATTCTTAGATTTCTCCCTATTTACTTGAAGTCTAGTTTGAAATCACTGCTATGATGATGGAGATAATCTATTTACTGTCCTGAACCAATTTCCCAAGGAAACTAGGGTTTTGCAGTGGCCAAAGCTTTGGTGACTAGCAGAGACCCGGGCAGTGTCATTCTCACGGCAGGGCATAAAAAAACTCACCAGGAGGCGACAGGGTGATGCTGGCATCGAACCTGAAAATAAACCTACCTGAGGGAAATGTGGTCCCCGCCTCTCCGGTCTAGTAAAATGTCCCAATCAGGCTGGGAATTCTTTCCTCAGAGCAGCATTCTTCGATTTAAGCTCCTCTTGCTCTCACTTTCATAGCCTAAAATTCCCATCATGTCCTACAGATAGAATCTGGAAAACACAGTGTGCTGACACCATAACGCAGTGGTCTGTGTGCTTTTTAAAATATATATATATATATATATATATATATATATATATATATATATATATATTTTATTGATATTTTACAGAGAGAAAGGGAGAGAGATAGAGAGCTAGAAACTTCGATGAGAGAGAAACATCTACCAGCTGCCTCTTGCACACCCCCTACTGGGGATGTGCCGGCAACCAATGTACATGCCCTTGCCCGGAATCGAACCCGGGACCTTCTAGTCCACAGACCAACACTCTGCCACTGAGCCATACCAGTTTCGGCCAAACCTTGTGCTTTTTAAATGTTTTTAAGCGCATTTTACAATTAAAAGGAAACCTTCAGTTCTCCAGTTGGGTTTCAGTCATTATATTCCAAGTTCTGACTTCTGCCTTCCTTCCCTCTTTTCAACGTGGAGAACACGGGGCACCATGAATTACAGGTATGCGATTTCTGGCAAAAATGCAGCTTAGGACACTGCCCAATTTAGGACGGAGTGCAGAAAAGAATCAATCTTTCCCGCTGTCATAAAGCTTATTGAAAACTGCTCATGGGCCATTAAAATTAATGTAATCCCTTTTCTCTCTCTCTCCTCTCTCTCTGTGTCACTTTGCCCCTTGGCCCAACCCCTGGGGGTCAGCCACCCTGGTAGACAAAGAGCCTTTTCAAGCTCTTCCGCTGGAATTAAATGCCGAAACTAACGCTGTGAAATGTTGCCTCTCTAATTTCTATTTTCCACAAAAGGGTTTAATTTTCACGTAAGGTGGCTGAGGATCCATTTGGGTCCCCCCCCCACCCCCCGCCATCCTCTCTGCATCATTTAAAACCCACGGCTGTGGAAACCTGGCCGGAAATGCAGGGGAAAAGTCACCGACCTGAACTAATTTACGGCTACCTTTGGATTTAAGACCCAACTGTTGGGGTTTTACTAGGCCTTAGCATGAGGCTCGGGAGTTACCTATAGCGTGTTAATGTTTAAATATAAGGGATTGCAGTGCTGACCGTAACGAGCAGCTACGATGCATTTGCTATCAGTTGAAGCATTTGCTTAAGGAAACGCAGCCTCATTTGTAATGTGCCAACATTGAATGTGTACCGAATTTCTCTTTGCTGCTATCCGGCCAGCGTGTGGTTTAACTCCACTGTCCTTGCGAACAGAGAGGAAACCCGGAGCCACTAGCGTCTCCAGGGGGGTGTGGTGAGGTGACGGGGTGCAGGGACATAGCTTCTTGGAGGGGGACATAGCCCGTTCCTTGGACCAGCTTTGGAGGGGCAGAGGGGTTCTTCCCTCCTCCCTTTCCACTGCACCCCGCTAATATGCTCATCGCTGATGTCAAGTGATGAAGCCAGGGGCGGGCAAACTTTTTGACTCGAGGGCCACCATGGGTTCTTACACTGGACCGGAGGGCCGGAACAAAAGCAACCTGACCATGCTGGCACTCTCCTCTTGGGCTGCTGGTGAAGGAGCGGAGGGGAGAGCAAGAGAACCCTCCGCTCTTTCGGCTCCGCGGGCCGGATAGAACAGCCGCACGGGCCGGATCTGGCCCGCTGGCCATAGTTTGCCCATGGCTGGACTAAGCCCTTGTTGGAAGGTGGATTTGTCCCAGGTTCCTGCTTAGCTTAAGCAGCTTGTATCGACAAACTGATTATTCCTCGACCCTTACACAGTCAGGAATCCATGTGTATTTTTGATGGACACACATACTAGGGTTAAAATAAAATTACTCTCATATTTAATAAGTTAAAAAATCCACCAGTTAATTTCTATGAAAAGTTCCTTACACATTTTCCCCATCACACACACACACACACACACACACACACACACACACATACACACTTCCCCTGCTGGTTGGAGAAGAAAGCCCCTCAGGCTTGTGTGGTATGGCCCCTGTTCATTTCCTTGCTACATGCAAACAGAAGCTGCTTGTATTCTTGTCTTGGTACTTGCCATGGGGAGCAAGTGGGAAATTAAAGCAACTTTTCCCTCTTCACCATGGATTCAGGAGAGAGAGAGAGAGAGAGAGAGAGAGAGAGAGAGAGAGAGAGAGAGAGAGAGGAAGGAAGGAAGGAAGGAAGGAAGGAAGGAAGGAAGGAAGGAAGGAAGGAAGGAAGGAAGGAAGGAAGGAAGGAAGGATATGAATGAATCCCTTTTCTATCCATGGCCAGTGCCTTCCATGTCTTTCCTGGCCTGCCTGTTTCCATGTCCTTTGTGCTGAGAGGACTCGGGTCCCATCACATGCTGAGAGCAGGACTAACGGGAAGTGGCCCAGCAGCTGTCTGCCCCTCCCCACGTCCACCCCTCAAGACACTCCCCCTGCCCAGAGGCTATTAGAATGCAAAGCAATACCGAAAACCAGTCCCTTCCTGGCTGTGGAACTCCTCTCTCTCATCTCTTCTGAGTCATAAAAATGTACACACAACCCAATAAGCGACTGCCTCCCTTCAGGCCTCCTTTTGATAGGAGTGGTATTTTAAAATAACAGCATGGATTGCTCATGAAAGAAAGAGCGATTAAGAGACGTGGGTTCCAATGAACTGTCAGAGATTGCTTGGTGGCTCTGGGTCAGAGATGAGGGTTTTCTGAGGGTCAAACGGGGGGGGGGTGTCTGGAGGCTGAGAAGTCCTCAGGGGCCAGTGAGACCATCAGGTAAGCCTGGGGCTTCTGGGAAATGTACGTAAGGGGCGCACCTCATTTCCTAAAGTCAGAAAAGCAAGGATGACTTTGTATGTGTTTATCCTGGACCATGTCCTTCTTCCCTTTCCTCAGGTTCCTTTGCCGCTCTCTGTCCTCACAATCATCTGATTAATACCCTGTTTCCCCGAAAATAAGACAGTGTCTTATATTAATTTTTGCTCCCAAAGATGCGCTAGGTCTTATTTTCAGGAGATGTCTTATTTTTCCATGAAGAAGAATACGGCACACATTTATTGTTAAATGAAAATAAAGGAAATTTATTACCTATATACGTTATGGTAGTACGGTAGTTGTCAACACAAACCAGACAAACTGTGAATCCCACAGTATCAAGAATTTATTCATTTATTCAATGACAATCATGTCATCATCTTCTGGAACATCATCATAGCAATCCAATTCCTGAATTTCCTGGTGAATTTCTTGTGACTCCATTTCTTTCAGAATCAGGGGACCAAATCTCTTATGTTTAGCAATAGCACTGTCTTTAAATGAGTCCTTCTTGTCAAGGCAGCCTGCTCGCAGTGCATTTGCAATGCAACTGTCAGTGATTTTCTCCCATGAATTCTTCACCCAAGTCACAACTTCCTGCAGTTTAGGTTTCACAAAATTTCCACGCTGATTTCTCTCCATTCACACAGCAGTGACGTCAGGACTCTGTGTAAGGTCACTGGTTGCTAGACGCCAGTCGGGGCGGCCCTAGCGACCAGTTTATGATAAATTAATGTTCATTCTGAGACAGAGCCTGGGGCCTTTTTTTTGCCTTATATTTCACTCAGAAGGAAACCTGTAAGTAAGTCTTATTTTCGGAGGATGTCTTATTTTCGGGGAAACATGGTAGTAAGGAGCAGACCAAAACATCTGAGTCTGTTGAATAGAAAAACTTGAGTGATCCAAGAAGGAAAACGTTTACATATCCATCAGGGAAAAGCATTAAATACATATCACAAAAGCGAGTAGTATCTGAGGTTTAATGTGCCGTTCTACACGGGCATTACTTATATCAACTTGAACTTCATAGTAGCCCTGTCTGATGTTATCCTCATCCATGAAGAAACTGGGATTTTAAATCTGTCCGTTTGAAATCCAAATCCTGTGATAATCGCCAAAATACTAAAGAAATGGCAGGTGTAGAAGTTATAAAGATGAATAAATATGGCTTCTCTTAAAAAAAAAGAAAAAGCCTAAGAGAAAAGCACGTGGCTAAAGGGAGACAGTAGGAAAATGAAGTAAGCAAGCCAACCCACAGGGTGTGGACAGAAAGCCTGACATATCCCCAAAGCAGGAAAAGCCACGGATGGGATCCACAGGACCACACGTGACTTTTGAAAAGTCCCCTTTGCTCGTATTGTGAAAAACTAGTTGGAGTGAATATGCCGGAACAAGTTGACATCATGACCTAAGTTTGCAGTAGTTTCATGTTAATATTTTATTAACTACTTTATGTAACTTGGAACTATCTGAGTTTGGAAGCAAAAACTTTTTTTAAAAAAAGCTATGGACTAATGCCATCTTACTGGCCATTAAATAAAATGAACTCCTTATTAAACTTGTATTAAAATGGAAATATCTATGCCAGCATTCATTAGAACAGAAAAAAAAAAATCCCAGTCTTCAAGATTACAACGTTGGAGATGGACAGAGAGGCGGCAAGAACAAAAGTTGACTGTCTCCAATATTACTGAGCGTGACATGAATTTTTACTTGTTCATTTCACTGCCTAACGAAACCCTGACTTTCATAGGAGACCATGTTAGTCATCATTTCAATTCTGGTCTCTTAATAAGTCTCTAATCAGTTTTAAATCTTTCTTGTATAATACACTTTCAGCCTGAGACTTGGAAACCCTGATAGTATTTTAATATTAATTACAAGAAAATATAGAGATGGTAGTCCTTAAGGAAAAAAGAGAAGGAGGTGCAGGGTTCTGTTTACAGTGGTGTGCATTACTGAAAGAAATAGCAAGTTAATATAGTTCCTCTGTGTATAGACAAGGGGCAGAAGCAGGTGCACAGTTGTTCATACGGAAAACTATGCAATAGTTAACACACTTACAGGAATAAACTATTGTTCATACTCTTAACTGGAAACCTTTTTTTGCCCTCCCCTGTGTTGTTTCCAAATGGCAGGTATTGTCTGGGTGTTCTTTAAGGGGAAAACTAGCAAAACCTACTGTATTTATTGCATATTAAAGACAGATCTGCACATTTTACATACTTAGAGGAGTGGGTGGTGACCGGGTTTTTGAACCCCCATTTTCTTGTTTTACATAATATGAAGTGACCCAAATTCTTTTCTTGGTTAAGTAAAGTGCCTGGGTTTTCTCTCCATTTTTATTTTTTTTACACACGTAACTGAAATGAAGGACAGCAAGGTCATAGGGGGACACAAGAGCAGCCAGACAATGCTTAGGACACATAGACATGGCAGGTGTTTTATTTAATAAATGCAATCCTGACCCCCAAAAATATTTTCATGAATTAGTTCAGGTTGGGGTTTTTTTGTTGTTGTTGTTGTTGTTTTTTGGTATAAATATGCTGTTATTTAGACATTATTTTTTGGAATGGTATTTTACTGGGTATAAAACTATGTATTGACAGTTTTTTTAAACACTTTAAAGAAGACTCTATTGTCCTTGGATTTGTACGTTTTCAGATAAGGTGTCAGCTGTGATTTTTATTTTTGTTTCTTCCTATGTAATACATCTTTATTGCCTTGCTGTCTTCAAGATTCTCCTGTTTATCTTTTTTTAGTTTATAATTTAAATATGCTGTGATTAGAAAATTATTTGGCATCCTCTCTGTGATGATTTATTTTTCTACATTTGTTTTCTCTTATTCCTTATGCTAGATCATTTATTTCACACATTCTTGGATGCTCCATTCTGCCTCTCCTACCCATTGTTTTCTTTCTTTTTTGTTTTTAAATTTGAGTAATTTGTATCGACTGATTTTGACTGGTTATTTCCTCAGCAATAACAAGTATATTGATGATCCTGTAAGGAAGTGATCCATTACCTGACCACCTGGGGAAGGAACATTCTAGGCCGTGTTGGGATCAATTGCAAATGTCTTTAGGTGGCATGCCTCTTGTTTATACAAATTAGGGAAGAGCCAGTATGGCTGCAGAAGAATACATGCACACAAGTGGGAACAGGGTGGTTAGATTTAAGGAATATGGTCAGGAAGGTCATAGGAGAGAAAAACAAACGAACACCAACATAGATGTTGTATGTAACAGTAAGCATTTTCAATTTCACTCTAAGGAAAATGGAAACCCAATGGAGAGTTTTGTGTGGAGGGGTTTCAGTATTTGTCCTTGGTAGTAATAGGATTTCCATGGCACACCTCGTTGTTGTTGTTTTTTAAAATACATTAATTTTTACAAAGAGGAAGGGAGAAGGATAGATAGAAACATCGATGAGGGAGAGAAACATTGATCAGCTGCTTCCTGCACACCCCCTACTGGGGATGTGCCCGCAACCAAGGTATATGCCCCTGACCAGAATCGAACCTTGGACCCTTAAGCCCACAAGTCAGTGCTCTATCCCCAAACTGGTTAGGGCCACACCTTGTTGCATGTTTTTGTTTATGTTTTTTTTTACAAATTGAAGCAAGATTGTCTACCAGCAAAATGATTTCAGTTTGCTTTATTGCTTTATTACAGCGTTTCCATATTATAAATGATGTCGATTGAACTCTGTTTATGGGTGTGTGTGTGTGTGTGTGAGAGAGAGAGAGAGAGAGAGCGAGATTTAAACATGATATCCCATTACCAAACAATTAAAAAATAGTTGTTTTAGAGCTAAAAACTTTTTAAAAATTAAATGTAACATAACCTAATATTTTACTGGATAAATTTATCTCTTTAGAAACCCAGTGTTCTTGCAGTTTATGTTGTTGACTTGGTCACATTTGTTTAATTGCATTTTAGGTATGAGTGCTCACTTACATGCCCGCCGGTTATAAAGTGGCACTCTGTTTATGCATTGTGAAAACATGCGCAGGGAGGCTCTGAACATCGCACGACCAAAATAATGAATTTTCTTCCCCAGAGAACTTCCCAAGTTTAATCCAGAGTCCATTCTGTTTTAAAGAAAATTAAGCGACCCCATTTTTCTCTGTTCATTCATCATTTATGCAGTCATCCCATGTGATTTCATGGCTCCATCCAAAGCGGGCTGTGCCCAGTCCCCTGAATGTGCACATCACACACTGAGAACAGGCTAGCTGGGAGGCCTGGGGAAATGTAAACAGACTGGAGCTAGCGGAGTGAACTTCCACATTTTCCCCCTCTTGGTGCACCGCCGTTTCAGGGGGCAGGGTCACCGCACGCATCCTGGGCTGTTTGCAATTTGGTCCGAGTTGTCTTCTCCACGGGAAAGATTTCTGCAAGTTGACATTTTCAGAAAAGGACAGATAATAAAGGAGGGTGGGAGGGGCAGGGAGCTGTTTCTCCTTCTTGCAGCTGTGAAGTCTGTGATTCAAGGAAGATGCTCAAAGAATATATTTCTCCTTGGACAGGCAGTCCCTGTCAGATGATGGCTATCAGCATTTGGTGGTGTTTTGAAAGGAATGGCTGAGAGGGAAGATGACTAGTTCACTGTATGGTGAAAACGATGCACTGCGTTTGTCTGAACACGTTGGACTTCACCCCACTGAAAAGGGGCAGCTCCTCTCCTTCTTGAAAAACGTTTCCTCTGCCGAAACCGGTTTGGCTCAGTGGTAGAGCGTCGGTCTGCGGACTGAAGGGTCCAGGGTTCGATTCCGGTCAGGGGCATGTACATTGGTTGCGGGCACATCCCCGGTAGGGGGTGTGCAAGAGGCAGCTGGTCAATGTTTCTCTCTCATCGACGTTTCTAGCTCTCTATCTCTCTCCCTTCCTCTCTGTAAAATATCAATAAAATATATTTAAAACAAAACAAAACAACAACAACAAAAAAAGTTTCCTCTCTTCTGAGGGTGGGGAGAAGAAAAAATAGTTTTGTGTTAACCCAGGCTTGTTCCTTCCTCACATCTATTTGCAGTTACAACACAGCAGAAATACTTGAAATCCTCAATGGTTATAATGGACTTAAAAAAACAACACACACACACACACACACACACACACACACACCTGCATCAAGACTTCCTTCACCCTGAGAGTGTTCAATGCATGTAAAATCCTCTATTTTTATTTTATTTAAAAATATATTTTATTGATTTTTTTTTTGCAGAGAGGAAAGGAGATAGAGTTAGAAACATCTAACCTGGGACCTTTCAGTCCTCAGGCTGACGCTCTATCCACTGAGCCGAACCAGTTTCGGCAGAAAATCCTCTATTTTTAAAACTCTTCTACAATTGACTGTATCTTCTTGCCTGCTAAAAAAAGTAGATGTAAATTTTACCCCTGTTCTAAGCAAACAACTAAATGCACGCTGGAAAGCACCTGAGAGCACTTCAGTTCTATTTAACTACCAGAGGCCTGGTGCACAAAATTCATGCACTCGGGGATGGGGAGGGGTCCCTTAGCTTGGCCTGTGCCCTCTTACAGTCCAGGAGCCCTCAGGGGATGTCCACCAGACAGACATCCTTAGCATGGCCATGGAGGCAGGAGAGGTTCCCACCACCACCACTGCCACCGCCACAGCTCTCACCAGCCGTGAGTCTGGCTCAGGGCTTCTGGCTGAGCGGTGCTCCCCCGGTGGGAGCACACTGACCACCAGGGGGCAGCTCCTGTGTTGAGCCTCTGATGCTCAGTGAGTGTCATAGTGACTGGTCGTTCCTCCATTCGGTCAATTTGCATATTAGCCTTTTATTATATAGACTTCCTGCCCTTTTGTGTTATATTGTTAGAAATTCTACCCTGTTTCCCCGAAAATAAGACAGTGTCTTATATTAATTCTTGCTCCCAAAGATGCGCTAGGTCTTATTTTCAGGGCATGTATTATGTTTCCATGAAGTAGGTCTTATTTTCAGAGGATGTCTTATTTTCGGGGAAACACGGTAGTTCTTGTTTTATCTTACATTCCAAAGTACATTTTTATTAGTGTTTTCTGCAGACAATAGTCTGTCTGAGGTAGGGTTGAGGTTGCATTACTTTTCCCTCATAAAAATAGTATATTACTCTGGCACTATCCGTTTGATTTATTCTCCCTGTTCTAACTTCTTAAGGTAAAAGCTTACATCATTGGTTTTACACCTCTCTCTTTTTTCCTATACTATAAACTTTAGCTGCAACTTACAAATATTTTTTAGTTTGTATTTTAGTTACCATTCTTTTAAGATTGATATATTTTCCTCCTGACTTTTCTCTGACTAATGGATTCTTTTAAAGTGTTTTTACTTGTTTTTCCGCTAGATACCTTAATGCTATTCATTTCTAATTTATTTTTGTCAGTGAGCATGCTCTGTATGATTTCAATCCTTGGAAATATACTGAGACATGTGTTATAGCCTGGCATATAAGCTATCTTGGTGAGCATTCTCTACCCTGTGCAATAGAAAATAGAAAAGTGAATTATTTGATTGTAAGATGTAGTCTTCCATAAATCTCAAGTAAGTCAAGTTAGTAGACCTGAGTTTTCAAGTACCCTATATATTTGTTGTTGTTTTCTCCTTGACTTGTTTTCTCAGTCACTGAGAGGGGTGTTAAATTTTTCCACCTTGGTTATTGATTTGTCTACTTCACCCTTGAATTCTGTCATATTTTGCTGAGTGCGTTTAAAACTCTTTGGAGGGGTGTGTAAGCATTTGGAGGGGTGTCTTCTTGATGCATTGACGCTTTGGTCATTGTCACATGTCCCTCCTGATTTCTTTACTTTGAAGTATACCTCATATAGCCACATCCGCTTTCTTCTTGGTGTGTGTCCTTTAACTTTTAATTTCCTCCTTCTTTTTTTTGTACTTGGTGGTGTCTTTAAACTGTTTCTTAGAAGCAACATTCAATAGGACCATTTCAAAATTTAACTGTCTAAGGTAGAATGAGAGACATGTATTTACTTGGGGGGGGGGTGTTCCTAAACTTAGGCTCGTGCCCATGGAAGGATTAACAGACACTCACCCCATTTTTCCTTTTGTAGGCAGAGGTGGGAGGGGGAGAGGGAGACACACTTAGCTCAGGATGCCCATGTGTTGACAAGGACCATTTCCCCTGTCCAAACCCACACCTGACGCTGCTGGGGAAGGCTGGCCAGCTCCGTGACCCAGGCACACCTGTTAATAACTGTGCTGAGCGCTCCTGTAACCGGCTTGAACAGAGCCTCATGACGGAGAGGTGCATTGCTGGCACCCAAGGACTCGGTTACACGCCTCTTATAAATTAAACCAGTTTACCCAGCATGCAGCCACACCCCGGGCCTCTCAGTTCCCATGTTCCCAACAGAGCGCGCGATAATCCAAGTAGAAGACCATCACTGCTACACTTTGTGAAACTCTGTGTGTGCTGTTCTGCCAAGGTTAACGGCATTGAAAGTGCCCCGTCATAGCAATGGCGGCTACGTCATGTGGAAAACATATCAAATGAGCTCCGCACACTTGTCTTTTTCGTGACACACATTTTCATTCCTCCCCACTCCCTAACCCCCCAGATTACTTAGAAAACAATGTGTGTGTGTGTGTGTGTGTGTGTTTAATTAAGATGCTCTGCATGAAGAACCCTGAATCATTTAGAGACAATAGCTCTTTAAAATAACTGCCAATGTCACCCCCCCTGACATGGTTATTGTGCTGTTACTATACTTAGGAAAGATGGGGCTGCGCTCAGACTCGGAAATATTTCCGACTGTGTCATGAACACGCCACTTAGCCATACTTTACGGAGTTTTGCAGCGAGCCACACAGGATTGACAAATGCCATCCAGGGGCTGCACATAATTAAGCTGCCTGGATGTGAGATGCTCCGTCCGGGAGAGGGAATTATGCTGGGGCTTTGTTGAGCCTCGAGTGTGTTTTACTAAATGACTTCGGATTTGTTCATTTTAAGGAGGAGATGAAAGACGGTCAAGGGAATCCCTTGTCCTCACCTCAGTTTGCTCCATTTGCATATGCTGTTTTCTCTCCCAGCATCCCTTGTGGTTTTTCACTTTTGGCCCTTGAATAAGTGAAGGATTATTTAAAATAAACAAATTCCGGCTTTGGAATTACGTTAAATGGATTCCCTGTAAGCCTCCTGATGGAAAATGGTTGCAAGTCAGCCACAAAAGGACTCACAGATCAGGTTTTCAATCAAATATTAATAGAAATACATTTGGGGTAGGTGTGGTTTTCAGAGGAGACAAGGGAAGAATTTTTTTATCAGTTCCAAAAGGATGATTTTGCCCATCTACCAAGTTGCTCTTTCCCCCCCCCCCCCCAAGTGCCACGGTCCTCGAAGTGCCTCCGCCATAATTATACCCACGTCTTCCTGACTCCGAAAAGGTGATTATTGTTCTATTTCCATGGATCGTTAACTTTTTCCATTCCAGAAAGGGTCCCTGTAGTCAAGTCCCGGAGGGATCTCTGCCTGTTATTTTTCCTTTTCAGTCACATGCGTTTTAGGTTTACTACTGAAGACGTGAATAATGACACACGCTGCGAGTGGCTGTGGGTTTGAGTGTGATAGACTTCCCTGGAGAATTCGGCGAGCTTTTACATACGGTGGAAAACGCCGACGAGAACAACTCTAATGAGGAATTTCTGGAACAAGAAATTACAGATGATCTATTTCTCATAAGACGTGACAAGTTAGCTAATGCCTTTCTTTAGATAAAAAAAAAAGTCAACATCTTGAACAGAGAAGGGAAGATTCCCTAACCAGTTTATTATCAAAGTTAACGGATCAGATACTTCAGCTATATTGACTGTTTTTATCTCAAAAATACCTGGACATATAAATTGTTTCATAATGCATATAAAGTATTACTAACCACAATCAAGGTATGCCTATACTTAATGCGTGCTGTACCATAAAGAATGCATCCAACTTCTTAGTCTTTCTCCATTTGAAAAATAATAAAATTCTTAATGCTTATGAAATTTATCAAGAAAATTGTTCAAGCCCTAGCTGGTTTGGCTCAGTGGATAGAGCGTTGGCCTGCGGACTAAAGGTCCCAGTTTAATTCTGATCAAGGGCACATGCCGGGTTGCAGGCTCCATCCCCAGTAGGGGGTGTGCAGGAGGTAGCAGATCAATAATTCTCTCTCATCAGTGATGTTTCTACTTCTCCCTCTCCTTTCCTCTCTGAAATCAATAAAAAAAAATATTTTTAAAAGTTTCTCAAATGGAACAAAAGCTTTTTATATTGCAGTTCCATAAAACCAGCACTTTCTAGTTATTGCTTTTGGCAAGAGATTAGCAGTCAAAATCGGTGAAAAGGAGGGGAAAAAAAAGACAATGACAAATATGTGTGTTGCGGTCATGATTAAAATGTAGTCATGAGGAATTATACTACTGCACATACATCCTGCTCTTCCATCATTAAAACAGATTGCTTCTCATCTCGGATTGTGCTAACTTCCAAGTTGAGCCCGTGGAGTTGTTTTTGTTTCCTTTCTGAATCTGATTTTTTTTTTTTTTATTAAACCCTGGGAAGTGACTACTCAGTAACTAAATCATGATTCAGTTCGGCTTCCTTGCCAGCTCCTCATTGTACATGATTCTTCTCAAGAGCACAGCGGCAAAGAAAGATGTTCTCTGTGTTTGTCGCGATAGGCTAGGAGAGGTTTCAGTCACCATGGCAAATGTCAGCAGTTGAACACGACAGGACAGAAGTAAACTCCCTGTCACAGGACAGGGCTCACCCAGACCATCAGGGTCCCACCCAGCTGATCAGAGCTCTGTGTCAGGATGACACTGTGTCCTCCCCACGGGCTCCCTTGTCACTGCTGGGCCAGAGGGAGCCCTCGAGAAGAGCCCTTGGACTTTTCATGCCTCAGGCAAGAATCGACACGTGTCCCTTGTGCTCATATGCCTTTGGCTGGGCTGGGGACATGGACCCACTTAAAGGAAAGGGTGCCAGGAAATGTATGTGTGTGTGTATGTAGGGGTGTTAAAATATTTGGCAACTATTGCTGCCGACCCTGCCACAAGGATGCCTGCCACTACTGACGCCCTGGCTGTTAAAATGTGTGAACAAAAATCTAAGTTGCCCTGGGAAAGCCATCTATATAATAAAAGCCTAAGCAACAGTTGTGCGGAACTACCGGTCGCTATGACTTGCACTGACCACCAGGGGGCAGATGCTCAATGCAGGAGCTGCCCCCTGGTGGTCGGTGGGCTCCCACAGGGGGAGCACCGGTCAGCCAGAAGCCGGGCTCACAGCTGGCGAGTGCAGCGGTGGTGGCAGGAACTTCTCTTGCCTCCGAGGCAGCAATAAGTGAGATCCTCCCTCCCCCCAACTGGTGGGCAGAGTTATGACATTACTGGCATCTGCCACAGAGACATCCCCAAGACATTGAACCACCAATCAGCGCATGCCTAAGTGCCCTGGAGCCCACCCCTTCCTGTTCCTCCCCTCAAAAAGACCCCCTGACTCTCCATGTGCTGTTCTCTCCATCGTCATCTGTGGAGGCAGCCCAGCTGGATCCTTTCTTCTCCCCTCACTCCTTCAATTCTGATTTCTCTACCTCCATAATGAGTCCCGCTCATTTCTGGGGAATGAGCTTTAATATATCTTGGTGGTCAGTTTCCTGTGCCTCAAACCTTACAGTAAGGAGCAACTAGTAGGTGGGCAGTAAGGAGCGAGGGTTCCTGGCCTGCAAGAGAGTGCAGGCCGGGCTGAGCTCCCTTTCCCTTGCATAGATTTCATGCACCAGGCCTCTAGTATATTACAAACTAGTAACTGAAAACTTGGGGACAAATGCACCTCCTCCTGTTTCTTATTAAAAATATGAAAAATTAAGAAAATAGGGAAAAAAGGTATTTTATATCCTAAAAGGATACTCCATTTGTTGTTTTAGTTTCTAATATGGAGGAGCTAGGAAAGCTAGGTAGTCAGGAACGGACCATCGCGTGAGAGACATGAGCTTTCGAATGTATGAATGTTGCTAAGCCAGACAACTTGCAGATAGCCAATCATATGGCTTCCCTGATTTCTATGACCTTGAGGGAGAAGGAAATACATGGGCCCGGGAGGTCACCCATTCTCTTAAATGAACTATGTGCTTGGGTTATAAAAATGGCAGCCAACAGTTCTGGGGAGACACAAGCTGAAGCAGTCAGGCAGTGTTTCAAGGAGGCTGTGCCTTGAGCTGTAAATTGTGAGATGGGAAGACTGAGAGGATGCTAATGCCACCAATGGAGGGGAGGGGGGACCAGGAGCCTGGCAGGCGTGGCTCAGTGGTTGAGTATTGACCTATGAACCAGTATGTCACTGGTCAATTCTGGTCAGGGCACGTGTTCAAGTGGCAGGTTCAATCCCCAGTAGAGCACACTTTCTCTCATCGCTGATGTTGCTATCTGTCTCTCCCTCTCCCCTCCTCTCTGAAATCAATAAAACATATATATTTTAAAAATCTTATCTTCTAAAAACACAGAATATTAAAAAAAAATCAAAAAGGGTGCTGTTCAGTCCCATGGAAAATGCAGAGGATGTGTTCTGGTCAAACACATTTATTCCTCCATGACTTTTTTTTTGACACTTTCTATTTCTTCCGACTCTAGTTTGCAAACTTTCAGGAAATACCTGCTTCTCCTAAAAAAAAATTATCCTTGCAAGACACTTCCAAAGGACCTCTTTATGATAGTCTATAATTGCATCCAGCCCAGGAAAATCACTTAATGGAATCAAACACATAAACCTCCAGATTGAATCATTTCATCCCAGGTGAAGACACTGAGCTTAAAACACGATAATAAGTGTATCACTGTAAAAGAGGGAACTTATTAAGGGATTAAAGGGTGGGGTGGGGGGTTGCTATATTGCCCCTCTGATACAGAGACTTCCCAGACACCTTGATTCTGACGTTTCTGAAGCAACACGAAAAGATGGACTCGGTCTCCTCTGCAAAACGCTAGCCCCGGAGAAATAAATTTTCATGGCTCATATTCATATTTGAACACCATTTCCCTCGCCCTCTCCAACGGTTATTCACTGTACTACAGGCTATAAAGGGATTTTCATCTGCTTTATCTTCTTGGCTTTTCCTGCTGTTTTTTAATTAAAGTTAAAGGAATTAAATGAACCAGGGACGCTGGGGTTACAGCAGAACGAGGAAAGAGCAGGCCGCCAAATCCGCCGAGGTGTAATGGGTCACAGGCTGATTGCTGAATTATTATTCACGACGATTCCCTGTCTGAGGACGGAGCATGCGTGTATTTTTAAAACTGGACAGATTACAGAGAGGAGAGCTCCGGGTCGGTTTCACGGAGTAAAACTATCCAGGAAAAGACATGCTGTGAACAATATTTTTCAGGTGCTTTTATTCATCATCCCTGTCACTTCTGGCTATTTGCAAAGAATAGCATTTTTATTTAGTCATATATTTTGAGACTATTTGATTTCACTTAAAATGGCATTTTTTTTAGAATGTAAACAAATGCATTCATATTATAAAACTAAACTCTCCAGCCAAAACCGGTGTGGCTCAGTGGATAGACCGTCTGCCTGCGGACTGAAAGGTCCCAGGTTCGATTCCAGTCAAGGACATGTACCTTGGTTGCGGGCATATCCCCAGTAGGGGGTGTGCAAGAGGCAGCTGGTCGATGTTTCTCATCGATGTTTCTAACTCTCTGTCCCTCTACCTTCCTCTCTCTGAAAAATCAATAAAATATATTAAAAAACAAAAACAAAAACAAAAAACCCCACTAAACTCTCCAGATAGAAATCCCATCATGGAAAAGCCATGCTTTAACTATTTGCGGGGGGGGGGGGGTGTGATTAAAGTGTGTATATGTCCAAATTTAAAAAAAAAGTTAATTCTGGTTTTTCAAAACAAGTGTGTATTCCAGATCACTAAGAGATAGGTTTTAGTGAGGTGACAAAAAATATCTTATTCTAATATCTATAATTGTTTTTAAAATTGTTTCTAAGCCAGTTATTTTTTCAGGAAGGGGAATGCTGACATTTTTCCGGGGTAAAAAAAAGAAAAACCTTTAAAGACTGTATACCCAACGATTTTTTGGAGCTCTTCCTAGAGAACGGGAGAAATAGTAAACTAGCAAGAAGAGAAAAATAAAACAATCCCATGAACTCATATCAGCTGAAGCAGAGGTTCTAATTCATTGGAACTTACATGCTTGAGAGATTATCTGAGCTGCACACACCTGGGGGTGAATACATGGGTAGGCACAAGACAGGCGAAGCAGGGGTTGCCTCAGCCAACAGGCTGGAATCAGAGAGCAGCTGTGTGGTTCGAGATGGCTATTCCGGCATATAATTTATACAAGGACCAAAATACATGCCACTCCACATTGAAAAACATAACAGAGTCCCAAGTTTTTTATTTTTTTTATTTTATTTTAAGGAAACTTTAAAAGTAAAAGCTAAGCTGCATTGCATGCCTCAGTGGTTGAGCATCGACCCATGAACCAGGAGGTCATGGTTCGATTCTAGGTCAGGGCACATGCCTGGGCTGCTGGCTTGCCCCTTGGTAGGGGGCATGCAGAAGACAGCCAATCAATGTTTTGCTCTGACTTCAGTATTTCTCTTCCTTCCTCTCTGAAATCAATAAAATACATATTTATTAAAGAAATAAACTGCATTGTAAGACCTGGCAAAAATCCAACGACATCCCCATAACAATGGACTAGTCCATCATAATATACGAACATGAAGGTTTTCCCTAGGTAATAAGCCCTAAATTCTCAGGGCCAATTGAAATGTAAATCATCTGGGCATCATTTTAAATCTTATCTTCAGTAGCCTAAAAGTATCGCTGGCCAAAGCAAGAGTCTACCTCAGTCATAATCCAGAAGATAGCTATTAGTTCACCAGTGACATCTACATTCCCCAGTGGGGGTCTAGGCCCCCCCACCCCCCGACAGCTCTGACACTGTAGAGTGGGCTGCACATTATAACAGAAAGAGAATCTGGGCAGAATCAGATTCTCTCGACATCATCAGTACTAGGACCTTGAGGGAGTAAAATAATATATTTCTACATTTCCTGACTCTCGGTTCTTTCAACTCTACCTCGAGAAGGCATATACTTGCTCTTTTACAGATCTCCTATTCTTGTCTTTTAAACCTGCACTGGTCAACTTTTCATTTCGGCCACCCCACTGAGGGAGCTCTTGTCAGTGTCATTAATGACTTCAGTGTTAATAAATGGCTGATTGGGTATTTTTTTCTGCATTCCACTCAATTGTCAGCGATGTTTTGCACATATCCCTTTAACTTAACTTTCTAGGGCACCAGTCTCTGTGGGTGGAACTCCTCTTTATCACCATTTTTTTCTGTCTCCTTGGCACATTCTCTTTATTGTTCTATAACAAGACACACAAAGGATCTTCAGGGTGAATGTTCTATTTTGAGAACGTGCAGCGTTGCCGGGGTTTCATTGTTTGCCATCTAATTAGTTAGCTTGCCATGATTTTGTATATACTGCGGAAGACAGGAGGATCCTGGGTCAGAGATAAAAGGAACTCATAATTCACAGCGTTGGATGTAGGCAGAGTAACACAGTTCTGTCTGTTCTCCGCGTTTCTCTTACACCAGGATGATGCGATGAGAGCTAATTGCTGCCTATACACACAGCAAGCATGGCGGAGAAAGTGGAGAGGCTGGGACCCTTGCATAGTGATCATGGGTATGTGAAATGATCCAGCAGCTATGGGAATCGGTAGGGTGGTTCCTCAGACAATTAAGCATAGCGTTGCTACCTGATGACACAACAGTTTCCCTCCCAGGAATAGATTGTAATGTGTTGAAAGTGAGTACTTGGATAGATATTTGTACAGCCATGTTCATACCAGCATTATCACAGTAGTCACAAGGTGGAAACAATCCAAATTTTCACCAGGGGATGGATGGATAAACGACATACAGTCTATATAGACAGTGAAATATTATTTAGCCTTAAAAGGAAATAAAATTTTAATGCATACTGCAGCATGGATAAACTTTGAAAGAATTATTCTTAGTAAAAAAAAAATCATATACAAGAGGACAAATGTTGTATAATCTATCTAATAAAAGAGTAACATGCAAATTGACCATCAGTCCAACGCAAAAGATGGCTTCCCCCATGTGGTCAAAGATGGCCACCATGCAATGGCCAGCAGTGGAGGGCAGTTGGGAGGGGCCAGGCCTGCAAGAAAGGGCAAGTTGTAGGTGATCAGGCCAGCAGGGGAGAACAGTTAGGGGGGATAAGGCCTACAGGGGAGGGCAGTTAGGGATCCAGGCCTCCAGGAGAGGGCAATTAGGGGCACTCAGGCTGGCAGGGGAGCAGTTAGGCATCAATCAGGCTGGCAGGGGAATGGTTAGGGGAGATGTTTAGGTGCCAGGCAGAAGCGGTTAGGGGCAATCAGGAAGGCAGGCAGGTGAGCAGTTGAGAGCCAGCCAGTCCTGGATTGTGGAGGGGTCCCAGATTGGAGAGGGTGCAGGGTGCAGGATGGGCTGAGGGACACCCCCCCTTTCTTGAATGAATTTTGTGCACTCAGCCTCTAGTACCTCTTATAATAATAGATACCTGGAATAGTCAAATTCATAGAGGCAAGAAGTAGAATGATGGTTACCAAGGGAAGAAATAATGGGAATCACTTTTTTTAATGAGTCCATAGTTTGGTATGGAATGATGAAAATTTTCTGGAGATGCATAGATGGTTCAATAATAATGTGAATGTACTTAATGCAACCGAATTGCACACTTAATAATGGTTAAAACAATCTTATATTACACTGGAGGCCTGGTGCATGAATTCATGCACCAGTGGAGTCTCTCGGCCTGGCCTGCAGGATCGGGCTGAAACTGGCTCTCCGACATCCCCTGAGGGGGTCCTAGATTGTGAAAGGGTACAAACCAAGCTGAGGACCCCCAGTGTTGCATGATCGGGGTCAGAGAGGGATGCAGGAGTTTGGCCAGCCAGGGAGGGCTCCAGGACATGTCCAGCCCCTCTCATTCAGTCCCAATCAGCCATACCCCAGCAGCAAGCTAACCTATTGGTCGGAGTGTCTGCCCTTCTGGTGATCAGTGCACGTCATAGTAACTGATTGGCCCATCAACTATCTCTCCCCTGGTGGTCAATGCACATTATAGTGAGTGGTTGAGCAGCCTTGACATATTAGCGTATTACCCTTTGAACGTTTGAAAGGTGGACCAGTCGACCAGACACTTTGCATATTAGGCTTTTATTATCCCCTAGAGGCCTGGTTCATGAAACTTTATGCTCTGGAAGGGGGGTCCCTCAGCCTGGCCTGCCCTCTCTCACAGACCGGGAGCCCTCGGGAACAAGAAACTATCCAGTGATCAGGGGAAGGCGATGGATGCCACATCACACCTCTGCTGCTGCCACTGCTGGTAGCACAAACCTTGGCTGGCCCTGGCAACCTGAGCCTTGGGTCACCCTAGGCGGCTGGAGGGTTGAGAGGACTCGAGGACTCAGAAGGCAGGTGTGCAGAGCAGCTGGGCCCACCCCCAGACCTCCATCTTGTGGCTGTGGGTGCCACCGTCTTTGAGGACATGGCAGTCAATTAGCATATTCCCTCCTTATTGGATGTGGGTGGTGCCATCTTTGAGGGGGTGGCAGTCAATTAGTATATTCCCTCCCTATGAGCTGTGGGTGTCACCAACTTTGTGACAGTGTGAGGATCAATTAGCATATCCCCTCTTTATTAGATAGAATATTACATTTTATCTCAATTATATATTTTCCCACAATTAAAAAAAACCTTTTTTTTATTGAATTGATTTGTTGCCTTAATCATTAATATATGTGTGTGGTTCTATTATAGGATTTTCTATTCTCCTTATTCTAACAAGTTGTTTTGTGAATTTTCATTTAATTTATTGGGGTGACACTGGTTAACAAAATTACACAGATTTCAGGTGCACAATTCCACAAGACATCAATATTGTATTGTGCATATTGTATCTACAGAGAGCTGCTGAATCCCAGGGTGTGACAATGAGTGGAGGAGGGAGAGTTGATTTTGTCAGGAGTAGGAAAAACCAAGAGTTAACCCTACCTTTAGTCTCACAATTCTTTCCAGAGATTTTGAAGTGCAATATTTTATTTATAATTTTTATAACCTTAATTATTAATGGTTGTATTTTTAATGTAGAAATATAACAGCATAAATTTATATGAAATGGTTTATTACATAAATATTTTACTCACATTTTTGAGTTTTTTTCCAATTTTTTATATAAAAATATTGGCAACATTCTGGGCAGAGAGTTTTCAGAATTGCTATTAAATTTTGATAGTTGCTAGCAGTTAAATTACTAGGTTAATTTTGAAAAATATCTTGATACACATTTCCCAATTTATATTCATACCTTGCAGATAGTAACAACTTGATCTACTGTATACTGAATAATATTAATATTATCTAATCTAATAAAAGAGTAATATGCAAATTGACTGTCACTCCAACACACAAGATGGCTGCCCCCATGTGGTCAAAGATCGCCATCCCCATGTGGACAAAAGATGGCTGCCACAGGATGACCAGCAGGGGAGGGCAGTTGGGAGGGACCAGGACTGGAAGGGATGGCAGTTGAGGACAATCAGGCCTGCAGGGGAGGACAGTTAGGGGTGACTGATCCAGCAGAGGAGGGCAGTTTGGGGCATCGAGGCCTGTAGGGAAGGGCAGTTGGGGGCAACCAGCCTTACAGGGGAGGGCAGTTAGGGCAACCAGGCCAGCAGAGAAGGGCAGTTAGAGGCAATCGGGTGGGCAAGGGAGTAGTAGTTAGGTGTTGATAAAGGCTGGCAGTGGAGTAGTTTGGGGTGATCAGGCTGTCAGGCAGAAGTGGTTAGGGGCAATCAGGCAGGCAGGCAGGCGAGCAGTTGGGAACCAGCCTTCCTGGATAGTGAGAGGAATGTCTGCCCAATGGGATCAAGCCTAAACAGGCAGTTAGACATCCCTCAAGGGGTCCCAGATTGGAGAGGGTGCAGACTAGGCTCGGGGACCACACCCACCCCCAACCCCCTGCACGAATTTTGTGGTTCGGGACTCTAGTTTTACAATAAATTCTAATTAGTAAAATGAAAATAAATTCTTATTGCTCATTAATCAGCAATAAGAATTTGACTTGATCTTTTTCAGTTAATGAAGATGTTTATCTTTCATGTATTTAACAACTATTTTTTATATTTTTTTGTATATTGCCTATAAATATAATATTACTATTTCCCAAAGGGAAGTTTCAGTTGGTTGAAAAAAAATATTTGCATATTAAGGGTGGTAATAAATTATTTTATTTTTGCAAAAATTTTGTAAAGTAGGATTTATTTTTAATATAGTTTTTGATAATTCTTGATGTGGACAAAGTTTTGTCTTTTATATCTTGATTATTGATTTTTTTTTTTGGTGATTTCTCTAGTGTTTTATGCTCAAAAGACTTTACACGTTAGATTACAACAACCTTATTTTCTTCTGGTTCCATCTTATGTATGATAAACCCTTTAAACTGCCTCTGATTAATTTCATTGTGTTTAATTTCCTATCACCAGTAATTATTTTCTTTTTCTTGCCTCCTGTGCAAGCCTCAGAAGGAGTAATCATTGTAGGGCTAATGGTGCTGGTAGTTCATGCATCTTTACTATGTGTAAAACAGTGTCCTATAAATTACTGTGCTGCTTAGTTGAATCTAACAATTTAACCGGTGGGTAGTTTATTGTGACTCCTTTACAGATGAGCACTGACACTATTTAGAACCCTGGGCTATGAGAACTAAGAATGAAGACTCAGATTCTGGTTCTTTTCATTCTAAGTGCCGCACTGCCTTGTATGAGCCATTTCAACACACATGCACCATCAGTGAAAACATGCTTATTAGCCACCAGGTGGATATTTTTAGAACATGGCCCCCCACACATGAATACCAGTCATGCAACCGGTGTGTGGCATGTATGCAGATGGGTCCCAGGCGTCTGTCACCAGCTGCGCATGTCACAGACTTTTAAGCGAGTTTGACACTTATGTGACAGATGGTGAGAAAGACTATTATAAATATATATTCTGGATTATTTTTTTCTTCAGCTGTCATCACACTGTATTTTTTTTTCTCCAATGCAACAATGGGCATATCTTGCTTGTCTTTCATCTTGACTTCAAAAAAATATATATAGGTAGTCTGTATAGCCCTACCTTCATTTTCTTGTCAGTCCTCGGGATAGTTTAAAGATAGCATCGAGCCTGTCTGCTTAAAAGATAACTGTCTTAGTAATTTAGGTCTGTTCTGACAACCTCACCATCCACCTGGCTGGGCTGTGGAGTACTGAGAAATTGATGGATTCTACATGGCCTCTGAATGGAGAGAGAGAAGGGTGATGGTGCATTAAAACAGCATGAGTTTCATGTCGGGAGAACTGAAAACCACAGCATAGCTCAGCCGCTACCTAGCTGTGGAAATGTAAGCAAATGACCTCAACTCTTAGCATCTCACCTTCCTTGCAAATTCAAAATAAACCAGAATTGCAGTGTCAATGACTGTGAGGATGTGAATTATGTCTCTAATCATGATGGTGATAATATAATAGCGAGCACATTATATATACAGGGTGGGGCAAACGTAGGTTTTTGAGTTGCGATCAGTCTTTTTACTGCATCAACTCATCTGAGAAACCTGCCTGCAGTACCCTCCCATAAAGTCTAGGTGGCAGCAGAGGTACAATTATTACGAATATTGAGCTCCCCAGATTGACAAATTTGCTCACGAAAAACCTACAACTTTAAAATTCTTGAAATCGGATGAAGAAATCGCATGAAGTTAAAATTGCTAAGTGTTTAGCTGTGTATTACAGTGTGCCTGTTAATTTCATACCCTTCATGGTGCAGCAGTCCTAAAATATTTTTAATTTCAAGGAATCGCTCCTCTGTATAAATAAGAGTTAATGCTGTTCAAGATAAATTGCATTCACCGAGCCGGATTTCTCACTTCTCCCAATCTCTAGATTTGTGGACACCTCTTAACCCTCTGTAGGAAGAGAGAGAGAGAGAAGTAGGGCAAGGCTGAGTGTGGAAGCCTTTGGAGACCCCGTGAATGAAGGAACGCTGACATTAATTCTGCCTCTCCGGGTCCTCAGAGTAACCTGCGGTTGCATTTAGCAGATTAAAAGCATCAACTCTTAGCAGGTGGACATCTTTAAAAGGCATCGTAAGATAGCTGCTCACTAATGACTCATTGATTGTGCCATCTAGTTAAGATTTAGGGATGAAGGGATAGGGGAAAGAAGGGACAATGGATTTCCATAAAGTGCACCTTGCTGTCACGTGACATTGACTTGGGGAGTTGGTCTTGCTAGGAGCAGACTGGTTCCCTCCCAGCCACTGAGCTGCCTCCTCTGCGTCCTGGCAGGAGTCTCTGACAGGCTCAAATGGGGTGACTTGGGGGGCAGAGAAGCTTCGTACAAAAGATGTGGGCCAGGCACATATAGCGAAGTGCCCTGTGTGTGTGTGTGTGTGTGTGTGTGTGTGAGAGAGAGAGAGAGAGAGAGAGAGAGAGAGAGAACAGACCGGAGTCTCACTAGCTTTTGACTCACAGAGGGTGTTTTGAAAGCTGGAGCTGAGGGTGGCTGGGCAGAGAGGTGGTTTGTAAGGGGCCCAGACCCCTGAGGATACGCAGCCAGAAGCAGCCAGGAGCACGATGGCCACCTCACTGTCCTCCTGGCTGCAGATCCTCTCCCGATGCTTCCTTGTCCCTGAACCCACCTTGAAACCATTGGATAGGAAAGGCCATTGATGGGGGATTCCTCAAGCCCAGCTTTTACCCATCAGGAGAAAGAATGTGATTGGTTGTGGAGGAGTAACAGGGACCGCCCTGTAAGCCACCTCATTGGCTAGCTAGGGCTGCCTTTATGGACTAGGTGATTTTCTCCAGCTCTGGGTGGGGTAGCCCAATGGCTAGAGCACCAGCCTGCATGCAGAAAGGGTGCAGGTTCGATACCTGGTGAAGGGTCCATACCTGGGTTGCAGTTTCAATCTCTGACTCCTCTCGGAGCATGTGTGAGAGGCAACCAATCAATGTCTGTCTCTCTCTCTCTCTCTCTCTCTCTCTCTCTCTCTCTCATAGGTGTTCTGGTGTTCCTTCCTGTAAGCAGTGGACATTCAGTATTCTGAACACGATGGCCCCCATTTAGCTGTGGGTGCCTGCAGTGCTATTGCATGTCACATATAAGCAATACGGATTAGAAGTACTTGATGCCTGTTGTAGCTTTGGGAGGGTTGATAGGAATCTATTATTAATCTCATTACCTAGCATCAAAGAGTTCTAGACTGCTGCCGTTGACTAATTAATACACTGCTGGGAAAGTAATTGCCACATGACAAGCGCGAGGGCAGGCTAATATTCATCTTTCATGATGACGAGGAGAATCTGCGAAAATATCTTTTTCTCTAAAAGAGGATTTATTTTGTACGTTCTGGATAGATATATAAAAAAAAGTAATGATTATATTTTAAACAAAGGGGAACACATATACTCTCTATCCAGTTAAAATATTGGAACTGGAGAAGAATTAAAGGTCATTTGTTTTCATTTTATTTTGCCAATTTAAAAAATATATATTAATTATTGATTTCAGAGAGGAGGGAGAAATAGAAATATCAATGATGGCCAAGACTGGTTTGGCTCAGTGGATCGGCCTACGGACTGAAAAGTCCCTGGTTCGATTCCGGTCAAGGGCATGTACCTTGGTTGTGGGTACATCCAGAGGCAACTGATCGATGATTCACTCTCATCGATGTTTCTAACTCTCTGTCCCTCTCTTTCTCTCTGTAAAAAATCAATAAAATATATATATTTTAAAAAAGAAATATCAATGATGAGAGAGAATCATTGGTCGGCTACCTCTTGGACACCCCACACTGGGGTTGGAGCCTGGAACCTGGGTAAATGCCCTGACTAAGAATCGAATGCGAACTCCTGGTTCAAAGGTCCATACCCAACCACTGTGTTATTTCGGTCATTTTTAATCTCTTCTCCTTCTAATGGGAGAGGGGAGAGGGTCAAATCTTCTGGGGTTTGCTGCACCTCCCCGACACCTCCCTTTTACCGAATCATCGCAGCATGGACTTATACTTTACATATTTGCTTTCCACTTGAGCTAATGTGTGGGTGACATTTTTGCTGCCTCAGAAGTCTGATGGGCAGTGGCCGTTTGGATGAGAGCGGTGACGCTAAGGACAGGCTGCCTGCGTATCAATCTCTCACCCTCTACAGTTATGAGATAACACCTTTCTCTATTAATTTCCTCAACTGTAAAATAACGGTGGCCCTGCCACGGGGCTTTCAAGGACATGAGATACACGGGAAGTGCTAAGAATAGCGCCGGTAACTCTCGAGAAGGCATCAACCATGTCTTTGTTGTGGATTATAACTCTTTGCCTCAAGAGCTGAAGGAGGCTTCTACATTTCTAACCTGGGCAATGAGTGTCTGAAATATTAAAAAAAAATCCTTTCTTCCTGTTCTTTTAAAAATATATATTTTTAATTGATTTTTTTACAGCGAAGAAGGGAGAGGGATAGAGAATTAGAAACATCGATGAGAGAGAATCATCGATCAGCTGCCTCTTGCACGCCCCCTACTGGGGATGTGTCCACAACCAAGGTACATGCCCTTGACCAGAATTGAACCTGGGACCTTTCAGTCTCCAGGCTGATGCTCTATCCACAGAGCCAAACCGGTTTTGGCCCTTTCTTCCTGTTCTGACACTGTATGCATGTGTAAGACATGTAACGGGCTACAGTATATATATCTTGTGTAAATCTTTTCACCAGCTCGGTTTGATCACTGTAAATCTGGAGTCTTTGATAATGTCAGAGGTTTGTAAAAGATCATTATAAAAATCTGTGTGTGTGTGTGTGTGTGTGTGTGTGTGTGTGTGTGTGTGTGTGTGTGTTTTTCCCCCCAGGCTATTTTCAAAGCAAATATTTATTTATTTTCTTTTGACTCCTCGGACACAGATACCCAGCGCTCATTTTCAATGTTGGGCTAGCCGCCTTTTCCTCACCGAGGAATCATAATTAAAGAAAAGCATTTACAAAAACTTCACACGCTCTTGAAGGTTCTGAGCAATTAGGCGAGGTAATTAGAAGCATGATAAAAGAGAAGCTTGGGAAAAGGATTTAAACCCCTATTGAACATTTATATCAAAAAGTGAGTAAAGAATAGAGCGGATGAAAAGCATAGCTTGTATCTGGTGGGCAGAGGAGAAAGCCAATTATTCTGGAACATACTTATTTATCTAGATTTCATTATTCACAATATGTAGAGAAATCAGATTTGCTGGAAGAAAAAAAAGGTCTTTTCTTTATCTTGCAGGGGAAAATAAAACAGCCTAGATGGGGAAAGGATTTTCTGTCTTGTGATGTTTTTTTTCTGTTCAATTCTTCAAAGTGTAAATTAAAGAGATATCCAGGATATTTCTGAAGTCACAAAATGATCTACTTTGCGAATCAGAAGATACCTGTGAGGAAAAGGGCAATAGGTCTATATATTCAGAGACTAACCCTAACCCCTTTCCTTGAATTAACAGGATGTTTAGTGACTTGAACCAGTGCCCCATGGGGCTATGCACAAATTTGGGGCAAGCAGAAAAAGATCTGGAGAGATTAGCAAAGGGAAAAAATAATCTTGGAAACCCTTTCTGTAACCAGGAAGGAACAAAATAAAACCCAAACAAATAATCTCTTGCTATTACTAAGAGGAGGAGCACCTCTTTTTAAAAAATACATATTTTATTAATTTTTTTATAGAGAGGAAGGGAGAGGGATAGAGAGCTAGAAACATGGATGAGAGAGAAACATCCATCAGCTGCCTCCTGCACACCCCCAACATGGGATGTACCCACAACCAAGGTACGTGGCCTTGACTGGAATAGAACCTGGGACCCATCAGTCCACAGGCCAATGCTCTCTCCCTTGAGTTGAACTGGTTAAGGCCATATGTTCATTCTTTACTTAATTTTTTAATAATATATTTTATTGATTTCTTACAGAGAGGAAGAGAGAGAGATAGAGAGTTAGAGATATCGATGAGAGAGAATCTTCGATTAGCTGCCTTCTGCACACCTCCTACTGGGGATGTGCCTGCAGCCAAGGTACGTGCCCTTGACCGGAATCGAACCCGGGACCTTTCAGTCCCCAGGCTGATGCTCTATCCATTGAGCCAAACTAGTTTCGGCCTTTATTTAATTTTTGATGAGCAATCATACCATTTTTCATAGCTGCCTCCCATTTTGCATTTCTATAAGTAATGCATAAGAGTTCTAATTTCTCCATATCTTCACCAGCACTTCTTATTTTATGCTTTGTTTCCAACAATAGCCCTTCTAGTAGGTGTGAAGTGAAATTTTACGCTGCTGTACACTCCTTTCTTTTAGTGGGACTTGCCATCAAGAGCAAATAATTGGCAACGATAGACCAGAACCAAGGATAGGACACTTTCTTCATCCGTTTTCTCTCTGAACTTTACATCTGCAGCCATTTATGTCTATCGATGGAATTCCAGAGATCTCTATGGTCATAAATTGAGGTCAAGATTCCACTTGACAAAAACAAACTCTAGTTAGTGGGGATTAAAAGCAGTTGACACGTGTAGACCCGATTTTAAAGGTGTGCTGTGTCACCGGCATTATAGAAATTAATTTTGAGAAGACACAAGATTCTTCCTCCATAGGAGTTCTTTTAAGTAAAATATCCTAATTTTGACAGTTAATTATGAGCTAGAAATATGCATATTAAAAGAGACTTTGGATATCAGGAAACACTGGGTGTATTTTATATGAAAGGACTCCTGCATGAGCCCGTCTGTTTCAGGAGAAAATTAGTCAAAAGATGAATGACTTCATTTTGCGCCTGCCCTGCCTCAGGCTCATGCGGACTCTCTCAGGTGGCATGATGGCATTGGGCAATAACATGACAGGTAATATAATTTTATTTGCCTGGGCACCACTCTTAGTGACATATACTTTATAAGCACAGAGTAAATTTTTCTTCAGTTGTGTCAAAGATCACATTTACTTTAAAAAAAAAATGATTTCCTTGTGGAAGTCAAAGTCATAAAACGTCTATTTTATAATTGCAGGTTACATTGATGGATTCATTAACTTAGAGTCCTTAACAAGTAATCAGGTTTTCCCCCCCTGCTTTTTGAAAAATTTTGAATCTATGAAATCTTCAAAAATGTGTTTGCTCAACACAGTTTACATCAGTGGTCGGCAAACTCATTAGTCAACAGAGCCAAATATCATCACCAGTACAATGATTGAAATTTCTTTTGAGAGCCAGATTTTTTTAAAAAATTAATATATATTTTATTTATTTTTTACAGAGAGGAAGGGAGAGGGATAGAGAGCTAGAAACATCGATGGGAAACATCTACCAGCTGCCTCCTGCACACCCCCAACTGGGGATGTGCCCTCAACCAAGGTACATGCCCTTGACTGGAATCGAACCTGGGACCTTTCAGTCCACAGACTGACTCTCTATCCACTGAGCCAAACCGGTTTAGGCAAGAGCCAGATTTTTTAAACTTAAACTATATAGGTAGGTACATTGTTGTTAACATAATTAGGGTGCTCCTAAGCTGGCCTTTGCTAAAAACTCAAGGGGCCAAAACCTCATGTGGCTCGCAAGCCACAGATTGCTGACCACTGGTTTACACCAATCCCTTATTTAAGCAACTGAAATTTTTGGTTTTGCTCCCTGAAGCTACACAACTTTAGAACAATTTTGCTCGAAGGAAACAAAGCCATTAACTGACCCAACATACGTAGGTTCTAATTTTGAAGAAGAGAGAATTGATCTGTAGGGAAAGGAACTCACTCAGCGAGGATTCCCCAGTTGCATCTATAGTGGTTGGTCCGGTACCAGCTTTACATCACTGCCATCCCCTGGTCCCGATGCAAGGAAGACTACATGAAGTAGATAATTAGGTCATTTATATTTGTGTCAGCTTATTATAGTTAACCATTTTTGTTGGAAATCCTTCTAATAGGATTTATTTATTTTGGGAGTTCTTGCCCTTTGTAATGGGTGTACAAAAACAAAAAGTTGCAATGGCTCATCATGAGTGTTGGTTATTATATTTATACTAGAGGCCCAGTGCACAAAATTTGTGTACAGGTAGGGACTCTAGGCCTGGCTGGTGATCGGAGCCGATGGGGGCCTTCCTTCATCCTGCTGCCAGCTGCAGGCCAGGCCTTCCTTTGTTCCATGCCACCCCTTGGTGGTCAACACATGTCATAGCAAGCAGTTGAACTGGTCGGTTGGACTCTCAAGGGGACCATTTGCATATTAGCCTTTTATTATATAGGATTTTTTTTTTCAGCAACTAGGTTGTAGGGAGCATATTTTTCTCAACTCTACGTCCTCTGTTCTGTCCTAAAGGAAGGCTGAGTAGCAGATATTTATCAGTGAAAAGTTTTCCCTCTTCTTTGTGACTGAGATCCTAACACCAAGGTTGCTCTGAAGCTGGGACCTCTGAGGACGTGAGCTATTCCCAAACTTCTGAGATGGAGAAGACATCATTCCTGGGTCCTGAGTCACAACTCATATTTAGGGTCTCAGGGAAATGGGGTTAAGACAGAAGGTGTCTTTCCACCCTGGTTGTGGATGTTATTACTTCCTTAAACATTGTCCACATATATCTTACCTTTCACTTGTGGTTTGAAAAATCCTTTACATACGTCAAAACTGTTTACACTGAATTTACTGAACTAATAAAATGAAACAAATTCATTTAGGGTATTGTGAATAGTATATAACATTGCATTTTTCCTGTAGACAAATCTCTCTTGCATGTTTAAAAGTTGTATTGAAACAATAATTCTATTCACTTATATACATTTTTTTTTTTCTCATGGAGGAAGGTGGGACCATGCATCTAAAGCAAAATAAAACACGTAGCATCATTTGCAAGATGGAGATTCAGGAATTATCCACATCTGGCCCATTTTTCCTGTCCCTGAGCTTTACCATTTTATTTCCACCAACCTTTCTATCAAACGTTATCAGGAGACACATTCTTGAACCATCTGGATACAGGCGATCTTGAAAACGCTGCCTCACACAGGGGTCCTGACCTTAGCCACTGGCTGTCCATGGGCCTCCTGGGAAGGATGCTGGCCTCCCGGGCTTTGTGGGACCTCGGGCAGTTTGGATGCTCGCACATCGGCGGGTGTGACCATCCCCTCCCTTCCCTTCACCTACAAGGGTACATTATTAGACTGCGCGTTACCAGTTAGCTCACACGTTCAGTTCACCTCCTTTGAGGTTCCCCAGAGTCAACATGCAAGTCCATAGCTCTAATATACTGGAAACAGTATTTTTTTTCCTATTTATTTCTTTACAAAGTTGATGATTGCAAGCTCAGTGTAATACGTAAGTACAAGATTAATGAAAGGGAGGCATGGGGGATTATCTGTGTTCTACGGAGAGTGATGGGCCAGAGTGCTCCAAGTGGCCAAATCCGTGGAGCTGTGCGTCCCGATTCTATGAAAATCACTCTCTTAATATTCCGTCCTGACCAGGGCTCTGGAGCTCCCTGTCTTAATCTTCATGTGGTGGTAATATTAACAGAATTCATAACAACCTCGGGGAAATAACTGATCCCCCGAAAGAAAGCCAGTTCAATTACCCTCGTACAGTATTGTGGAAAGAGAGAACTACACTCTATTTTTACTTGCAACATAATCTCCAATGGCTTTCCCATTTCAAAATAGCCACATTGATCCAGTCATATTTTATATGTGCACCAAATACTAAAATAATTATGGACTTTTGATGTGTAAAGGGCTTTATTAAAAATAATATTCACTAAAGCAACATTTATGTGGTATCATTTTGATTAAAAGTTACCCATAGTGGGGTCCGTTTTGATAAATATAAACGGTTTCATCATTTTCATCAGCATAGAGACAGTATTAGATTTCATACAGAAATGCACCCAGTGTGACTACAACTCTGAGGGGGGGAGGGGCTCTGTGTAGTAGACACATCCGATTCTCATTAATCTAGGCTGGTGGGACCATTTTGGGGGGTTGGAGGGATATCAGGCATGATGAAATGTATTCAGAAATATGCTTGTGGCAAGATGTTTGACGGAATCCTCTGCTTAGATATGCTAACACCATATTGTTTGATCTCCACATTTATTCATAATGTGTTGGCTCCTGAATTTCATCCTCAGAAGTCCAGGAAGGTCCACATGAATTAAGAACCAGTGTTCTGCCGAAACCGGTTTGGCTCAGTGGTAGAGCGTTGGTCTGTGGACTGAAGGGTCCCGGGTTCGATTCCGGTCAGGGGCATGTACATTGGTTGCGGGCACATCCCCAGTCGGGGGTGTGCAAGAGGCAGCTGGTCGGTGTTTCTCTCTCATCGACGTTTCTAGCTCTCTATCTCTCTCCCTCTCTGTAAAATATCAATAAAATATTTAAAAAAAAAAGAACCAGTGTTCTAAGTGGATTTGCTGAATCAAGCCAGTCCATACAGAGATGAATTTGGGGGCCATGCTGTTTTAACTTCCTATGAAATTGTTTGCTTGCACTTTTGCCTAGCACCAAAGTCATAAGCATTGGGAGTACTTTTTTTTAATACACAACATTGTTATCTGTATTTTAGGGATGTTTTCCTTTCTGTCACTCATTCATTTAAAAAATATTTATTGAGCACATTTTCTATGCTGGGCACTGTTCAAAACCATAATAGTATAGTGGGGTAAAATTTTTTTTAAAAAAAATCTTCTCTTATAAAACAACTATTTTCTAGTAGTTGGGAAGTACAGACAATGGATGATAACAAAAATAGGTAAATAGCATAATCTCTTAAAGCAGGGTGGGGAAGGAGGGCCATACCAGGCCTGAGATGTCATTTGATCTGACCCTGCCAAGGTATGAGGGTTGAGTCAATTAAATGTTGGACTAAATATAAGGGACTATACAGTAAGATTTCCTTAAATGTTTAACTTGAATCGGATTTATCTTGTAGGTCTAAATGCTGTGTGTAAAATGATGGAGAATTAAAAAGACTTGCCAAATGACAGCACAAGTAAACACTTAACAAATTCAAAAAAGAAATGGTTCATTATAAAGGGCAGCTTTCTTGAACTCTGTAGCAGGAGTTGGAAGTAAGGAAGAAAGGCAATTTTTTTTTCTTTTTTAATTTGCTATGCATTAGAATAGACATAGAAAAAAGACAGTAAATTGAATTCCTGGCCTTGTTTGGATCCCAATTAGGACAAACCAACTATAAAATACACTTTAGGACAGTTGGAGAAATTTGAATCTGGATTGGGTGTTTATGGTATTAAAGGACTACTTTTTAACTTTGTTGGTTGTTAAAAATTGCATGTGGTTCTGTTGAATAATATGTTTCTTTTGAGTTTCATGCTGAAATATTTAGGGGGAAAATGCTATCTGAAACATTTTAAATTATTTCAGAAGAAATGGATAATTATGACAAACTATAAAACCAGTCTCCAATCTAGACTAGAGTATAGGTACATGAGTGTTTATGGTGTGATTCTCTCTCTTTTCCTGTAATTGAAAAATTTTATAAGGTAAAGTTTTAAAAAGATACAGGGCACCCATATATCACATGGATAACACAACAATTGTACTATGAGGAACGTATGACTTAAGTTATTAACTTAAAAATATGAATTTCCATTCATATTCTTATTTTAGTCAGACATTTTCTTCCTCTGACTATATTTGTATGTCTCTCTTATCGGTGGTGTTCACAATCGAACTTTTCTAGACTTCAATCCAAATGTTCTTACCAAGGGTTTCACACTAATAGGTATATTAGAACTTTTTTTTCAATTTCAGTATTACTGGAACCCACCTAATAGGTTTTTCCCTCAAACTTCAATTTTCTTTTGCTCTTTAGAAAATCGATGTGAAGTTAAGAAGAGGCTGTTAGCTAAAATTACAAGAGGTTAACCCTTCTTCATTTATAGATGTACCTTCTGTATAATGGTGCTAAGTAGAGTTTTCGTTCTTTGATTTCAAAGGGGAAGGTTTTGAACAGATTGCTTTATATCTGAATCTTTTACCGGCTAGACTCTTTTTTTTAGTATGCTTAAAGTGATATCTGAGTGAAAAAAATTTCCCCTTTAACAAGGATATCTAACAAAGCATATGATGAAATACTCAACATAATTATAACAATAAAACCCAAAATTGTTAAAGGCTATCAGTTTAATGTAGGCTATGCTTTCAAAGACTATTACTGAACTGTATGTGAGTAGATTACTGCCTTATCCTTACTTTGAGAGCGTAAGTCATTTATGATTCTAGATGGTATAAGTGCTAATTATTTAGTTGTTCCATTAGAATAAAATTCTTAAAGCGTAAGCAAATCTGGGGCCTTATTATTATCATAGTCATAATCTGTGAGGCTCCCAGTGTAGGCCAAACAAACTGTAATGTAAATGTGCTATTAAATATTATTAAAGTTCATTAGTTAATACAGCCTATACTGCACTTTATGCTATGAAAAATATCACAGAGATTTTATACATGTCTGGAGCTCACTTCTGAACTAGAGACATACAAGAATTTAAAACAGAATTACACAATCTGATATCTTAGATCATTTCAGCTCGGCTAGAACCAATTCAAACTCATAGAATAGGTGCCATTTATTGATTTGTTGATGTAAAGGCACACACGGTCCCCTCGAAATTTCAACGATCTTAATTGCACCCCCTGACTTTCATTTGGTTGCCTGTTACGGAGAAGTTTCATTGACCCTGCTGCCTGTTCTTTTCAGCAAGTGGTGATTTCAATTTACTCTTTCTCTGCAAGAAAGTGGAAAATTGGTTTCTCTGAACTTGTGTACCTGGAATCAGAACCGAAGTCCAGACACAAATCTCCCTGCCAAAGCGATGTGTTAATCTTCTCCTGACCTTTCCTTCTGACTATGGATTTATGGGTGCATTTAAATATGAGAATCAACTTCATTTACATAATAAGTGAATTGACAAATAATTAGATGATAATCACACATGTAATGTGAACATTCCATCTCCTGTAATACATCTGTACCTTGTGATGGTGGGATAGGACATAACCTTGGATTATTTTCCTCCACATTGTTTGGTGTAATTTGTCACAACAATTTAAATAGTTCAGTGAACATGTATCTTCCACGTGGGATCCTAGGATATGTACCACCGACTACCTTTTTCTAATTTTAAAAAAATTTATTTTATTGATTTTTTACAGAGAGAAAGGGAGAGAGATAGAAAAATCGGTGAGAGAGAAACATCGATCAGCTGACTCCTGCACACCCCCTAATGGGAGGGTGCCCACAATCCAGGTACATGCCCTTGATCAGAATCGAACTCGGGACCTTTCAGTCCATAGGCTGACGCTCTATCCACTGAGCCAAACCAGTTTCGGCTGCCTTTTTCTAATTTACCTTGCATTGTAAAAATGCAATTTAGACAAAAATTATAGATTCTCTTCTTTTACACATTAAGCAATGAATGATTCTGGTGAAATAGTTGATTCCCATTCTACATTCTATTACTACTGTTTGGCAGGTAGTAAGGTATTCTGTTAAGTGCAATAGTGCATAATATAAGGAACAATGTCCCTGCTTACAGGAAGCTAACAGTCTGAGAGAAATATTAGAATTAGTCTTACAATAACACGAAACCCAGCTAGAATGAGAACAAGGTTAGTACCAAAAGATATAGACAGATAAATTGCTGTCGACTAACAAGGAAACACAAGCATCAACCGTTCTTATTAGAGGAGCATAGTGTGTCTGTGGAAGATGTGTGATGTTGTATTGTCTCCTCCAAGGAGGCCAAGATTGAACTAAACATATCCTGAGAAGCTTCCATGTGAATATCCCAGAATTTTAAAGTAAGCTTTGCACCTGAGAATGAAATCAATAAAAAAATAAGATACGCAAAAGGAATTTCGTACCTGAGAGCTCTGGATCTCAATGCAAAAAGAAGATTCAAACAAATCATTAATCCTAACAAACCATTTTAAATTAGTAGCTAAAAAGAGGGGGGAGAGGGGGACAGAACCTTAAAATAAACATCCAAAAAGATAGAATGCAGCCCTAACTTTGGCTCAGTGGATAGAGCGTCGGACTGCGGACTCAAGGGTCCCAGGTTCGATTCTGGTCAAGGGCATGTACCTTGGTTGCTGGCACATACTCAATAGGGGATGTGTAGGAGTCAGCTAATCAATGTTTCTCTTTCATCGATGTTCCTAACTCTCTATCACTCTCCCTTTTTCTCTGTAAAAAATAATAAAATATACCATAAAAAAACAAAAACAAAAACCTAGAATGCAAAGCCATTGTAGCCTTTCTTTGCCAAGTGGCAAGAGACCAAAATAATGGCCACTAGGAGGTAACACTTTCCTTTTGGAGGAAGAGAAATGAACAATCCCCCTATCTCTCATGGACAAACTGGGCCAGTACTGCCCCCACATTTTAGTTAATAATTTGATTTTCTATTTGCCGTAATATTATAGAGTCTAAATGCAATAGTTTAATCAATATAACCTGCATCCAGTGACCTCTATGTAGTTGACATTCTGGTTTATACATCTTTTGAAATTAGTTCTTTTGAATAGATTCCTAAGAGATAAATAAGCTCTGGAATCATTGAAATAAAATATATGTGTTGGGCCCAGCTAGCATGGCTCAGTGGTTGAGCATTGACCTATGAACCAGGAAGTTACGGTTTGATTCCCCATCTGGACACATGCCCGTGTTGTGAGCTCAATCCAGCCCATCCATGATTCTCTCTCATCATTGATGTTTCTATGTCTCCCTCCCTTCCTCTCTGAAATCAATAAAAATACTTTTTCAAAAAAGATGTGTTGAGCCCAAACCGGTTTGGCTCAGTGGGTAGAGCATTGGTCTGCGGGCTGAAAGGTCCCGGGTTCGATTCCGGTCAAGGGCATGTACATTGGTTGCGGGCACATCCCTAGTAGGGGGTGTGCAAGAGGCGGCTGGTCGATGTTTCTCTCTCATTGACATTTCTAGCTCTCTATCTTTCTCCCTTCCTCTCTGTAAAATATCAATAAAATATATATATTAAAAAAAAAAGATGTGTTGAAACTTCTGATCTTGAGCATCAGGGTCTACACTTGGTTCTTAAGTGATTTCGTTGAGGGTCTATACTAACAGTGGATTGGCCAGTCATTGGATGTGATGTAACTATTTCCAGATGACTGACAGCTCAGTCCTTTCTGCCAGCCACATTTCAGTCCAAAAGGGGGAACTGGGGGATGCATGCAGGGTCCCCTGAAAACAATCCTTGGCCAATGTTACCCAGTGAACAGCGCATACCACCACTCCTGGGCTGACAGCATGCGATCCTGCTCAGAGAATGGGGAGAAATAAATCCCCATTTGTGCGTAATCATGGCACAAATAAACGTCCTCATTTCCTGGGTTTAAATCACGTTGGAAAATAAGTCAGTTTACCTTAGCATCATTTAAAGGCCCTATATGTCTTTCCCATTTAAAATATTATGCTATATATTAAAGGACACAACATAATGTCATTGGCCATGTTCTTCATAATTCTTTTAAAATGGACTAAGTGATATTCTATCTGCATCATTAGGTTACCGTACAACACTGTCCTTTGAGAATATGGTTTTGCTATCATTTCTAGTTGTAATTACGTCGCAGAAAAAAACGGTGCTGGCTTATTGAAATGAGTTGATGTGTGAAGGTTGAGAAGACAGTGCTTGCCATAGCTGCAAATAGCAGCGGCTTTCTGTTTATTTCCAAACTTATCCACGCAAGGTGCCACCTGTCTGAACTTCCCAAGCCTCTCCAGAGTGTCGGGTTTCTCTAGGAAGGTCTGAAGTTAGAGATTTCCTACAACTCTGAGTTTCTCAACTTTGGCACTTTTGACATTTTGGAGAAGATCATTCTTTCTTTTAAAATATATATTTTTATTGATTTCAGAGAGGAAAGAAGAGGGAGAGAGATAGAAACATCAATGATGAGAGGGAATCATTGATTGGCTGCCTCCTGCATGCCCCCCCCCCCCTCTGTTAGGTTAGAAAGGAAACAGGAAACAGAACAGCAGGGGAATTTTAAAGTAAAGTTTATTCCCTGGTAATGGGCAGAACCCATCACAGAGGTAAAGAGATCAGAATTGGAGTTGGAGGGGACAGGGGACCGGACCCAGCAGGGCTGATGGAGGTTCAGCAACAGCCACAACAACAGCAACATGTGTCTTGCCTGGGGTTCCTTTTAAAGGATGGAACTGGAGGGGGTTGGGCCCAGGGTGGAACAGGAAGGGGTGGGCTCTAAGGATACTCTGGCCCATGCTGATTGGTGGTTCAGTGTCTTGGAGATATCTCTGTGGCAGGTGCCAGTCATGTGTTAGCTCCACCCACCACTTTGGGTGGGGGGATAACCTTTCACCCCCCCATCCCCCACCCCCACTGGGGATTGAGCCTGCAACCTGGACATGTGCCCTGACCAGGAATCGATCCATGATTTCCTGGTTCATGGTGCCACTCAACCATTGAGCCATGCCGGCTGGGTGGGACAAGATGATTTTTCATTTTGGGGAGTGCACTGTGCATTGTAGGTTGGAGAACAACATCACGTATGGACCGGATGCCAGGAGCATCTTCCACCTGAGCTATAAGAAAATCAAAAACATCTCCACTCAGTGCCCAATGCCCTAGGGGTTCCAAACCACTTCAGTTTGGGAAGTCCCACACAACTGTTTATTTCCTGGGCATGCGCGCTCCTGTGCGTATAATACCCTGTTTCCCCAAAAATAAGACAGTGTCTTATATTAATTTTTGCTCCGAAAGATGCGCTAGGTCTTATTTTCAGGGGATGTCTTATTTTTCCATGAAGAAGAATACGGTGCACATTTATTGTTAAATGAAAATAAAGGAAATTTATTACCTGTATACAGTACGGTAGTACGGTAGTTGTCAACACAAACCAGACAGACTGTGAATCCTGGGGGCCTTATTTTCGGGGCGATGCCTTATATTTCACTCAGAAGGAAACCTGTAAGTAGGTCTTATTTTCGGAGGATGTCTTACTTTCGGGGAAACACGGGCAGTATTTTCAGGGGGATGCGTCCCCAAATTATGTCACCCTCAAAACTGAGAATGACACGTTATAAGCTCCGAGCTGTTGAACACCATTTGAGCAATTAAGCGAAACGACTTATTAATTCAGATGAAAAACTTGCGTAAATGTGAACTGTTGTGTGGAGAATAATTAAACTGCAATTTCCAAAGGTTAATGTCGCCATTCGCTTGTCCCGATTTTTAAATTTAGACAATAGTGCATGTTTTTGCTAAATAGAAAACCAATCCATAAAGTTGTTGTCTAATATATGTGGGAGCAATGGCACATCTGTGTTAAGGTTCTGTGTGTTACCCTACAAGAATGTATCGGGTGCCATTTATTTTTGTGTACTGTGTGTGGAATTACATTAGTCTTTAGTTTAAAACTATTCTGAGTGCAATAATCATACAATCAAATTACAGATCATTTGACTGATGAACATTCTTGCAAAAGAGCAAGCACTGAATTTGTGCTTTATAATGCGACGACAAATATTTAATTTTTCTTGTTTCCCACTCTAAAAGTCCCAATTTTTTTTCTGACCACATTCCATTTCTCAGGCAAATTTTCATTTCTTTTTGTTTATGTACATATTCTTCTTTTTCCAAATTGGCAATTAATGGCATTAATCAGGTTCTTGGAAGACGGAGCTCTATTTATTTTATTAAATCTCCAAATGATAAAATATGTAGGAAAACCATTATATCAGTTTTGGTCTTGCTTCCTTTTAGCTCATTCTAACATTAACCCCTCTGGAACACTCTATGCCCACTATTTGACTTGTTACTAAACTAGTAGCTATTAGAAATCTTTAAAAAAATTTAAATATATTTTATTGATTTTTCACAGAGAGGAAGAGAGAGGGATAGAGAGTTAGAAACATCGATGAGAGAGAATCATCGATCAGCTGCCTCTTGCACACCCCCTATTGGGGATGTGCCCTCAACCAAGGTACATGCCCTTGACCGGAATTGAACCTGGGACCTTTCAGTCCGCATGCCGATGCTCTATCTATTGAGCCAAACCGGTTTCGGCTAGAAATCTTTTTATTACACAGGAGGTCATTGGTGAGAAGTACTTATTTTTCCTCTCCTCTCCCCTTTAAATATCTTTAAGACATCAGCTCCTGACTCATTCATTTCTCTCCCACAGGCCAAGAGTGAGTTGTGGTTTAAGACCTCAAGCTTTGGGGTCATAGAGCCAAGTTCACAAGATGGTTCCTTTCCAGGAAGCTCACCTAAGTTGTTTGGTGGACTAAGTCTTCACCTTAATTTTGCCACCTATAAAATGGGAATTTTGTGAAGTACTGTGCACATTCTAACATAGAAAGCCCTCATCAGTCTTAATTATTATCATTACTATTTTTATATTTATTTTATTGATTTTTTTTTAATAGAGAGGAAGAGTAGAGAGTTAGAAACATCAACCAGCTGCCTCCTGCACACCCCCTACTGGGGATGTGCTCACAACCAATGTGCATGCCCTTGACCAAAATCGAACCGGAGACCCTTCAGTTGGCAGGCCAAGGCTCTATCCACTGAGCCACACCGGTTTCGGCATCATTACTATTTTTAGATGTAAAACCAGTATGGAAACCCTTTTATATCATTTCATTCTGCATAGTAAGGGGATGTTCCTGAAATATTATTTGATTACAAATAACAGGTGATCATTCCCACTTAGGGAAATAATTGTTGCAAACATTCATATTAAGATTAAAAATGTAATCCATCTTATTAACCTCAATTAAATCCAATGCAGGTCAGCCCTTTATGTCTTCAAAGAGAAAAAGGATGGGAAAGTAGTGATATTTGGAAGTTGTAGTTTATTACAATGACACACTATTTAAACAGACAATAGAAAACTGTAAAGCAGGTGTCTATGAAAACTCCTTATATTAAACATGGACAATATCTTTTGAGGGTGCAAAATCAAGCCAAAGTAAAACCTGGCTCTCAGTTCACATCCCCCATATCTCTCTCTCTCTCTCTCTCTCTCTCTCTCTCTCTCTCTCTCTCTCTCTCTCTCTCTCTCTCTCACACACACACACACACACACACACACACTCCACATGTTGAAACTACATAACTGTTTTTCAGGAAAGCAGTTGATTGATAAACTATTTAGTGTATCTTCCCAAATTGAACATTTTGACCTTGAGTATTTTGATAGCTCTGTACAGCTATATGTGTATTGGCACAGACTGTTTAACTATTAATATGCACATGTCAGAATGATGAAAATGTAAATGCATCCTTAAAACATTTTGGGATATTTGCTCGGAACTTAATGCAACACAGACTTAGCATAGAGCAGTATTGCATTCCCCACCCAGGACCAAAAGGCATTAGGTTCGAGAGTGGATTTGAAAGTCTGCATTTCGTGTGTAGGGTGGCCATTATTTTAACTCCTTTCCATGCTGATGAGGAGGACACATCAACGTATCAGCAGGAAGCAGCTTCTTATTTTGCTGTTCCTTCCCCGGTCCCCCAGTGCAGTCATCCGAAGCCAGGGAGACGCTATGCAGACAATCTGAAGTTTCTCTCCATATTCCAAATGCATCCTTGTAAGCGTGTTCTGCAAAAGACCATGGAAGATGACACTAGCACCTTGATGTATCACTATGAACATCAAAATTGCATTTTTTTTCCATGTAACTCTTGATAGGGTCATATGAAATTCACTAGTGACGGAGAGGTTGCTATTAAGACATTTAACCTTTTTATTTTTTATTTTTTAAAAATATTTTTTATTGATTTTTTTTTTTTTACAGAGAGGAAGAGAGAGGGATAGAGAGTTAGAAGCATTGATGAGCGAGAATCATCCATCAGCTGCCTCTTGCACACCCCCTACTGGGGATGTGCCCGCAACCAATGTACATGCCCTTGACCGGAATCGAACCTGGGACCTTTCAGTCCTCAGGCCGACGCTCTATCCACTGAGCCAAACTGGTTTATGCAACATTTAACCTTTTTAAAAATATTCTATGAGTGTATAGTTGGTGCATCTTGGAAAGGGAATTCAAGGTCAAAACATGGGTGAGAAAATAAATGAGAGTGAGGGGAAATCACAGTTAATTTAATTTATTTATGTTTAAAATATTTTTATTGCTTTCGGAGAGGAAAGGAGAGGGAGGGAGAGATAGAAATATCAATGATGAGAGAGAATCATTGACGGGCTGTCTCCTGCACGCCCCACACTGGGGATGGAGCCCACAACCCAGGCATGTGCCCTGATGGGGAATCGAACCATGACCTCCTAGTTCATAGGTCAATACTCAACCACTGAGCCATGCCGGCAGAACATAGCAGTTACATTTAATGGCCAGTGAGACAAACTCATACTGTAAATATGGAAACCCAGTAGCTTCAGCCTTTGAATTTCTAAGCAGAGCCTATACAAGTGTATCAAACACTGAAAAGACAGACATCTCAGTGAAAACATTATTTGGCTTCTCAGGAGGTAGCTCTTATCTTTGTTAATTCCCTCCTGATGACTGCAAGGTAGGCTATGCCCTGAAGCCTTGTATTGACGTGTGTACCTTTCAGAAGATAGCATCTGAGCGCCAGACCAAAGCTGAAATAGAACAAAACGTTACACCTAAGACGGTTCTCACGCAAAATCAGAGGGAAAAAGAGAACTTCTGTCGATACATCGAATGGCTGGGGGAAAGGGAGGGGTTGGGGGAGAAAAACTCTCCCAATAGAAGAAACACAGATACAAAGAGAGAGAGAGAGCTGTTAAACATTAATGTTCTAAGATTCACCGTGGATTTATCATCTCAGGCCTTGTCTTCCCCTGCTTTTTAGATCAAAGGTTTCGCATTATCCAGGTGGGGTTTAGCGTTGTATTGTGTATAGAGCCGATGAATAATTGATAGCATAATAATAACTCAAAGAACTTACAGTCCATTGCTTGATACATAAAGTATATAAGGCATGCGTTAAATGGATCAGAATGAAAAAAAATAAGGCTATAATGCTGAAAAAAAATTAAATTTGAAAAGTTAGATCTTTATAGATGGAATTTAAAGAGAAAATTAAAAAAAGGGGCATTATATAACTAATTATACATATATGAATATGGGTGTGAATGATATATGTGTTGTTTATATATGCAGGTGTATGTTTACACACATTTTAATGCATACACATCCATGTTAATGTTTAAATATGTCTCACTTTCGGACTATATATTTTTCTGTGAGCTAGTTAAGTCAAGCCATATATGATGATATAGCAGATGAAGATAGGATCTGGCAAGTAGATATTAATTAGGGTCTATTTGAGCTCTACTCAATATCCTACTTTTCTTTCCTTTTGCTTAAACTTAGCATTTATACTTTTATTTTTTGAATATTATTTTGCGAGGATAAGACAAACACATGACCAGAAATTGAAAGGAGGCAGGGATGCATAGTGAGAAGTATGTTTCACTCCCACCATGGCTCCTGTCACTCAGTTCTCCGTCCCAGAGGCAAATGTTATTCTAGTCTCACGTAGCCTTTTAGACCAGTGGTTCTCAACCTTTCTAATGCCGGGACCCTTTAATACAGCTCCTTATGTTGTGGTGACCCCCAGCCATAACATTATTTTTGTTGCTACTTCATAACTGTAATTTTGCTACTGTTAGGAATCATAAAGTAAATTTAAGACCATCGGAAAACACAGATATTTACATTATGATTCATTAACAAATGTATACCTTTTTATTTGCAGACATTGAGGTATGCTGTACATGCATTTTTTGTCCTTTGTTTTATAAATACTTCAGAGACATTTCCCTATACAATCAAATATAGCACTTTCATTCCTTTTAATGGCTGTATAGTATTCCATTCTTGGGATATATCACCATTTGTTGATTCTAACCTTTTTTGAATATTTAGGAGGTCCTACATCTATGGTGAGAGGCAAGATCTGACTGGTTAGGTTTTCAAATTCTCTCCTTCCAATTTGAGTTCTCTGAAGAATAAACCTCTATTATTTGGCCTCTGTATAGGTACCTCCCTGTGGATATGGAAGGAGAGATGGCTGTTTTGTGTATTTCAACATTTTCTTTTGTTTTGTTTTGTTTTATCCTGCCTAACACTTCTCAGGTCACTTTTAGCATTCTGCTGGTGAATGTGCCCTGATGGCTTCTCCTCTCAACATTATCTTCTCTTCCTTTATTTTAGCTGTAGCTTCCTTTGTGCTCTTAAATCATTCTCCAGTCTTCTGTCTCTGCCTTTTAAAACTATTTTGAAAACATTTACTATGGTTCCTTTTACACATCTGTATTCACAGCCTTTTAATTAAAAAAAATATATTTTATTGATTTTTTTTTTACAGAGAGGAAGGGAGAGGGACAGAGAGCCAGAAACACCAATGAGAGAGAAACATCCACCAGCTGCCTCCTGCACACCTCCCACTGGGGATGTGCCCGCAACCAATGCACATGCTCTTGACTGGAATCGAACATGGGACCCCCCAGTCCGCAGACCAGTGCTCTATCCACCGAGCCAAACCGGTTTTGGCAATAGCCTTTTAATTTTTAATGTATCATCAATGTCTCTTGGACAAGAGAAGACAAGAACCACATTCACATTTAGGTACCTTTTTAAAAATATATATATTTTATTGATTTTTTTACAGAGAAGAAGAGAGAGGGATAGTTAGAAACATCGATGAGAGATGAGAGAGAATCATCAATCAATCAGCTGCCTCCTGCACACCCCCCACTGGGGATGTGCCTGCAACCAAGGCACATGCCCTTGACCGGAATGGAACCTGGGACCCTTCAGTCCATAGGCCGATGCTCTAGCCACTGAGCCAAACCGGTTTCGGCTCACGTTTAGTTACCTTTAAAAGACATTATTGAGTAAGCTCAATCTTTAAGAGCACACTACTCTTTAGCTATGAGGGATGTTTCCTTAGATAAAAATAAACTTCAATTTCCCGTGCTTTTTCATTTAGAAGTTACAAGTAAGTGCCTTGGATGAGACTGATATGCACACTCTAAGTATTTCTCGGAACGTGTCCTCAGTCTCCCTCCTGCCTTCCCCGTGCTGTCATTTCCACAGAGAAGCACAGACACCCCCCCCGCCCCCCTGCTCCCCATTGGAAATGGGCAGATGGCAGCAGCTCTGTCCTCCACTGCCAGAGTGAAACAGAACATTCCAGAGTCCCCCAGGCGAAACAGGCTTCAGGATTTAGTCTTAAAACACGTCGCTTTGAAGGGAACATAAGCTTGCTTCCCCCCTTTTCCGAATGTTTGTTCTCTTTCTGAGAACCACACTGACAACAGAAGCAACGCCCCGGAGTCAGCAGACCCGGTTTTTCAAAGCAAAAAGTGGAAAGCTAAGTGATATTAGCATAAACATTGGCAGCGGGCTACCCAGGAGGATTCTGAGAGCTGCCTCAACTCTCCCCGCGAAATTAGTCTTGCCTGGCATTTGTAATTGTTCCTGTCAGGAAAATGGAAACCTTACAGATATGTACTAATGTGCCTGGGAGAGCGTGTGACCTTGGAGATTTGGGTAATGTACCTTTGGAAATGGAAATTCCACAGATAGTTCCTAAACCAACGCTTCTCGACTCGCGATAGCTCATTTCTGGAGGCGGTGTTTGTCCTTGGCAAAAATCCCTTTCCTTACCATTTTATTTATAAAGGGCAGCGATGAAAAGAGATCCAGGAGGGTTTAAAGATGACCAGATATTTTTTTATTAGGAAATGAGATGCAAATCCTGAAGTTAAGATGCTGTCTGTACTTACAAAGATTCTTTTTAACTCTACAGAGTCAGCAATGAACCCTGACTCCTTTGATATTCCTATGTAAATGGCATTGCAATTACAAGACAACTTAGACCTTAGTTAAAGGAAGGATCTGCCTTAATAATATGAGTAAAACTCACATAAAAGCTTTCTACGTGACATCTTTATTTTTATTAGAAATAATTCTGCAGTTCTGTAGAGTCATAACAAATTGTGCTTTCCGTGGACTCACACAAAGTGATCCTAGTAAAAATCACTAAATCGGACTTTTCAACATTTGAGCTGTAAGAAATCAGAGAGTGCAAAGATTGGGATAATGAAAGAGTTCTATGGAGGGAAAAAAAAAGATTTTGAAATGTATATGAAGATTCTAAAGTTCTGGTGTTATGCTTTCTGAAATAAATACCCTAAAATGCTAATCTTCTATACTTTCTTTTCTGTTTGCTAAGGGTTTAATGCCTAAGTATGCATGATCCCAAGTTGACTGCTAGGATTGGCTTTCAAAAGGGGGGTTCATGTTATCCCATTTTTACCAGTGGGAAAACTGAGAAATGAAAATACCGGCGACAGCTATGCAAAGAAGCGGGGTTGAAAGGGGAGCCCTCGTCTCTCCTGACAACAAAATCGCCTGAGCTAAACAAAGCTGCTTATTTAAAAAAAAATTAAAAATAAATAAATCAAAATCCAGCTTAATAAGATTGAACCTAAGAGACTTCTATTATAGGCATTTATTTTAGCCTCTTGGAGTCTTAATCTGTATTTTAGGATTTCCAACATATTAGAAGGAGAGAAATGTGATTACAATTGACCAAGAGACATTTATGCATTTTGTCTAAGGATGTTGTTCTTTGGCTAGAGACTCTAGAATATAGCCTTGGTCTTGGAAGGGGCCAGGAGGATGCTGAGATACATAGTTAGCTCTTCCCAAAGCTTAGCATTTATCTACATACATTAACTTTTGGCAGAAACTAGTTTCACTATTAGTGTGCAATACAATGAATGATTTTTGTTTCTGTTGGCTCCTGAGGATTTCCCCACCCCCCGCCCCTCTTTTTGTGTGTGCTATCACTGTGCAAAGGATTAACGCAAACTTTCAAAAGCAACTGCGCTTTCTGGCTGAAAGGGTTTTGATGACAGTTATTTATTTTAGACTGAACATTTAATCAAATTATTTTCAAACGGAGCCTTGGGGCTACAGTAAACCACTGGCATTGGGGTGGTTTGTTATGCAAATCGGTAACTGTAAGACAATGAATCATCTCCTAGATGGAAAACGAAACACCTTGAGGCATGAATTTTGTTTTGACAAAGAAGCCTTTTAACTTTAATCTGTAACCAAATTAAAATAATAATTTAATCACATTCGGGATGGCAAATAAATCCTCAACCTTGATATATTACTTACCCTTAACTGTTAGATCAAATAGTGCTCCGTAAGAAAGACTTCTGGGAATTATTTTTCTGAAGGTGCTTTATATCAATTTTGTTGTTCCAGAGTCCTCTTAATGTGTTTCTCTCTCAAGACATTTAATTGATGGCTCTCTTCATTGGAATAACTTTCTGTGTGCGAGTCCATATCCCTCTACTTATTTTTAATTAAATCAGGGTAAGATCTCTTCATTTCTCATCCTCTTTCTTCACTGTGAGAAGCACAGTGTGTGGCTCATACAATGGTTAGGCCTTGTGTCCTCAATGGAAATCATATTTTCTTTTTTTAATATATTTTATTGATTTTTTTTACAGAGAGGAAGAGAGAGGGATAGAGAGTTAGAAACATCGATGAGAGAGAATCATGGATCAGCTGCCTCCTGCACACACCCTACTGGGGATGTGCCCGAAACCAAGGTACATGCCCTCGACCAGAATTGAACCTGGGACCTTCCAGTCCGCAGGCCAGTGCTCTATCCACTGAGCCAAACCAGTTTTGGCAGAAATTATATTTTCTTGATGTGTGTTGTATTCTTGAGGTATCATGGTCCATCATTTCAGACTCTGTCCTTGACATAAATGTGTTCAGATGGAATACCTGAGATTTAAATCCCAAGGCTTTACCTGGTTGAACGTTGTAACTGTAAGGTCCCAAGACCCCCAGTGAGTCCAAGGGAGTGGGCGACGACCCCATGTCAAACGCCGAGACCGAAACTTGATGCAAAAAGCATGAGGTTTTAATAGTACAAGAGCAGGGGCTTCTCAGGCAGACAGCAACAGAGCTGTCTCCTGGAGCCCCGAGTAACTGCAGAATATGAGTTTATAAAGACCACACACAGGTGGGGTTACACATGGAGGGGGAAGAAGGAAACAAGGAAATTCCAAGAAGGGCAGCTGGGCTCGTTAATTACATGTTTTAATCTTGCAAGCCCCTTAGCCTCTCCCCTTCCCATTCCTCTGGGCAAGTCCTCAGGGTAGGGAGTTTCTGGGGACTAATCTTCAACCATAAAGAACTGACCTCATCCCTGTCTAATCTTTAACCGTAAAGGTCACTTCCTGGAACAGGCAGTGGGGAAGGTCTATTCCTCCATCTTGGGGTCCTACATAACCATAATGCAAACTACAAGCAAACACTAGGGAGTAGCTTGTGAACACCTTGTTTGTTTACCCAGCTTTCATCCCATGCTCTTTGCTACTGGGATGTTGTTCCTTTTAGGCCCTGTCTGATGCCAAGGAAGGACATATGTGTGTGTACTAACCGCTGTATATACACATACCTATAAGCATCTACACCTAACCCTCTGTATTTACTGGCACGTTCAATTAAATATGAGTTCATACTGCTGTCTCCAACTTTACCCCATGACCAATGGATCATTCTAGCTACCTTCCTTGGATTATCGATGAACTCCCACCCAAAGAGTAAGAACGCTGGTTCCCGTTGCTCGTCGTCAATTTACTCATTTAAAAATGTGCATATTTTTATTGATTTCAGAGAGGAAACGAGAGGGAGAGAGAGGTAGGAACATCAATGATGAGAATCATTGATTGCTTCCTCTTGAACACCCCCCCCCCCACCCTCCTCTACTGGGGACGGAGCCTGTAACTGAGGCATGTACCCTGACCTGGAGTTGAACCATAACCTCCTGATTCATAGGTTGATGCTCAACCACTGGGCCACGGGAAGTTTTCTCCATTTTAATCCCAGCATTCATATAGAGAAGCATCCAAATGGTTAACCTGCATGCCCTTGGGCCACTTTATCAACTAGAGTAAAAGTGCTTATTATGTTCTGTTCCTTCTGCTTCCAGCTTACAGGCTCAATTCATTTCCAAGATCACAGAGGTTAGCACCTTTCCCCCCCGTCCCCTTCCGTGAGGTGGCTTCATGCATTTGTAAGACCGTTAAATTCTCACGTCAAAGTCTATATTCTTTCCTGGGATTCCCTGAACTCCTAAATGACTCTTTTAAATTTACATACATTAAGTTTCGCTCTCTGCTCTATAAATTCCCGAGCGCTTGACAAATGCATAATGTCATATTTCACCAATATACTGTCATCGGGGGTGGTTTCAACGACCTAAAAACCCCTTGTGCCTCACGTGCACACCCTCGAAAGCCCTGCCAGCCCCTGACATTTGCACTGTTTCCATACCCTCGACTCTTCCTAAAAGCCATCGTTGGAATCAGACAGGCTTCTGCTGCTGACCTGAGCTGTCTCCCTATCTTGTCGTGCTTGATAGTTCTTTATTTTTATTACTTAATCTAGGGCTGAAGTGTCCCAGGTTTGATTCCTGTCAAGGGCATGGACCTTGGTTGCCGGGCACATCACCAATAGGGGGTGTGCAGGAGGCAGCTGGTCGATGTTTCTCTCTCATCCATGTTTCTAACTCTTTATCCCTCTCCCTTCCTCTCTGTAAAAAAAATCAATAAAATATATATATTTTTAAAAAGACCCCACTTCTTGGATGCTGGCATGACTCTCTCCTTTTGACGGGAGAGGGCCTGGCGCACCTGTTATTAAAGGAGCAACTCAGGCAGCTGAGCAAGCAGCAGAAGAGACAACTCCAGCTGCCAGGAAGAGCGTGTAATTATCTCTGCTCTCCTGGGCATGCTTTCTTAACCAAAGACTGCTGGCAAGTACACACACTGGGCCCCCTCCATCCAACTAGTGGTCTGGGAGGTCTGGGCACCTGTGATTTATAAACAAACAAACAAGCGTGTCATTCTGAAACCTGCTCTTTGTTTAAAAATTTACTCTTGTAATGGAAGAAAATATACCTTGTGTGTGTGTGTGTGTGTGTGTGTGTGTGTGTGTGTGTAGCGAGGAAGGGGGGAAGGCAGGGATTCTATATTTGGTTGACACCCACAACGGGAGATAAAATTGGGAGTAATTAGTGTGCATGCTGTCAGTCGAAATCTCAGAAGAAGTGTACGTTGGGGGTGGGGGTTAGATACAAGCAATGGGCCAGAGGTAGAATTACAGCTCTACTTCTTAATATCCCAGGCACTCAAAATACTTGAATGCACATAAACACATCTTAACTGGGAACCCAGCGAGCAGACTGCAGTGTGTGTGTGTTTTAATGTTTTGAGTTGGATGGTTTTGCTGTGCATCTGTGTTTCTCTAGCTCATTCCTATGAATAGTATTTCTTTTTTGAGATAGCTGATTACCTGAAGGATAAAACATTACATAGGAAATGGAATAGTGTGTTGCCTTTTCAGAAGAGAATTGACTTATAGTATGTCTTGTTTACCCATATGGAATATATACTTCCTGCTATTTTGAAGGCAAATTATTCTAAAAAGTAAAATGAGGGAATGGGCTATTCTAAATATAACACAGCGCTCTTATTTAATATTTTACCTCTTTCCTCTTTAGTTGCATTCTTTGCGGTTCTATATTCTGCATTCTAAATTAAACAGTAACTAGGGTATTTGCACGTTGCTCTCTAATAACTCTTTGGAAGTTTAAAGGGAATCAGAACATTTTCTTTCTACAGGCATATATTCAGATGTTGCTAATTTTAGGTTCAAAGATCCTAAAGAATTGGAAAAGCTCTTTGTAGGATCAAAACTACATAGCGTTTTAAAACCCGACAACCGAAGACTGTGGAAGGCACAGGTCTTAACCTCTATGTATTGAGGGCAGAGTTGAGTTGATTAGTTATCTGGGTTTGATTTGGGGGCTCCCTGTCTCTGTTGACCCCGGTTGTTCAGTGCCTGGCGGCTGAGGCTGCTGAGGTTTTAATCTCACATATTCTATCACAGTCTCCATTCAAGGTATAATCACTCAACTGTCAAATCTATTTCGAAAAGGATTTTGGAGAGAGAATACAGCCATTTATCCTTTACCTCTCTGAGATGATCTCTGAAAATCGCACTCCAAGCGTCACCCAGGGATGGGGGTAATACAATATCTGATAGCATTAGTTTGCTAACCTTACCCATTAAAGAGATTCTTCTGACAAAGCCTTATCACATTACCTCCTCTCAGGGTGTGCTATTGCCTTTCGTGAGAGAGAAAAAAAATTACCTGTTCAGAGAAATGCAAAGAAAATCATCTCTTTCAAGGGTAAACATGTGTTCTAGTGTTGTTTTTTTTTCTGGTAACAGAGCAATGCAGCAAGCATCTGTTTGTTGCCCATCCTCCCGCTCCCACACAACACACACATGCATGCATTTCACTGGCGGTCAAGTGCACCATAACCCACCCAATCAGAACAAGAGTATTTACTTGTCTTAGAGATTGAATGGCAGAGATTTTTCCATCCATCGCTATCATCACAGCCTCAGCCCCTCTACACAACAACGCCCCAGAGTACAATTCAGCGAGAAGGCATGAGGCCAGGGTAGCTGGGAAACTCTAAGCTGTGATCTGCACGGCCGATAAGCTCAAATTCAATCTAAGGAACATTCATCGTATCGTGGGGGTGCTTCTGAAAGGGTTTGCCTGACAGCTGATGTTTTTAAGAACCCAGAATCTTTTGTCCTGATGCCTATTATGCACCCAATGGGGGAGGGAGGTGTTTTCCACCAAGTCGTCCCAGATGGGTGAATACAGGGCACCTGGCACAGCGAGAGGAGGAGATGGACAGCAGCTACTATTTTCGCTCAACCCATTGTCAAACAGTTGCCATCCATACAAAAGATAGATGTTTCTCTAATCATATAGCAGATCTATGAATTTACCATTAAATAGACAAATAAAGAGTAATCACATGTCTTAAAAGCCCATGACTCACAGCAATGCTGCTTGATGAAGAAGTCGGACTCGCTGAAACCGGTTTGGCTCAGTGGATAGAGAGTCGGCCTGTGGACTGAAAGGTCCCAGGTTCGATTCTGGTCAAGGGCAAGTACCTTGGTTGCGGGCACATCCCCAGTAGGGGGTGTGCAAGAGGCAGCTGATTGATGATTCTCTCTCATCGATGTTTGTGCATAACTCTCTATTCCTCTCTCTTCCTCTCTGTAAAAAAATAAATTATATATATATGGAAGTGGGACTCCCTTAAGATCTTAGGATTAAATCATGGTTCCTCACTCTCTCCAGTAGAACAATGCCTAGCACTGTTGGTAGGTTATGGATGTTTTGTTTTGCCTTTCAAAGTCATGGCACTGTTTTGTCGTTTCACTAATGAAATTTCTCTGTGAGATGATTGAATTGAAAAGAGCATATTTTTTTCTAAATCATACATTTTTTTTAGTAAATTTTGATTGTGGATTTTAAGGTGACTGGCTTGTTAAAAGTCATTCAAGAATGCGAACATGGTTAGGGAAACAATTGGCATCAGAGTGATAGAGTCACTGTATAATTTGTTTGCATGCTGCACTTAAGAAACCATTTGGTCCCTTTAAGAAATACAACTTCACTACACGTTCTGTGTGGCATGCACTTAAACCCAGTATGCTCAAACATACACATCCCTGTGCTATATCATGTCGCTGCAAGGAAATTGTCACTGCAAGGAACATGTCACTGCAAGGAAATTTTATTTTTGAAGAAAATGAAATAGACTGTCTTTCGAAGTTTATAAAAATGTCTTAATACTAAAATATCTAGGGGTATGGAAAAGAAAGTTCCCCAAATAAAATATTGTCCTTGTCATCAGCAACCTGCCCATCATGGATGTCCCTCCAAATGAATAGTAGTAGTATTTTTTAAATAATAGAGAATTTTGCCCATGTTGACAACCATACTCCACGTTTCTTGAGGGACAAATCAGAGATAAAAATGGGAGGAATTATTGCCATTTTATTAACTAAATGATATTTTCATTGGCTGCGTTCTTACTTTATGTGCTTTCAAAGAACCATGAACATACTGCTTGGCAACCTTAGAAAATTTCTGTCTACATGAGGAATACCTATTCTAGCCCCTTATTTATTGGACAAGATTTAATATTCCATTCACTCTCAGCTGCTGGATGAAGCAGTAGCGTTTCATTCTTCTGCCTCTTCCCGTATCAAAATGGACGGACGGAATAAATAAAATACTTTGTCAAATTTCTCAAGAAGAATTCCACGTGCATTGTCATTTTGAATGGCAACACATTTATCTTACACGTTCACATGGTGAAGGGAGAATGGGAAACCAGCCCGGCGACCAAATATGGATTTGTCAATCAGGCGAAAGATACCTTCACAATATAAAGAAAACTAATTGTCATATCTGTGTCCAATATGGAAATGAAGCCGCTCTCATAGCTGTTTTTGCCTCCTCGTCCTTCTATCGGAGCGAGGCAGGTAGGAATAATTACATGCCAGGTGCACAAGGTGCTTCTTCCTGCCCGATACCACGCTTTAATGAATTTCATTATTCTTTTTTTAATTTACATACTCTTGCAGACTGAAGATTCCCAAATCATTAACTAATTTGATATGTCTGAAATACCAATTCAATTGTCTGGTCCCCGGAGACTTTCGGATATCTTGTTCAAACACCTCTTAACTTAGTTTCTTAATTAGATACACCTTGATGGATGGGTTTTTAGATCGCAGTCTCGGAGGGCCAGCAAATCAGCCCAATTTTTATTACAACTTAGGAGACTGAGATGAAAAGTCATTTAAAACAATCAAGTCATGCATGCCCGGCCGGCGTGGCTCAGTGGTTGAGTGTCGACCTATGAACCAGGAGGTCACAGTTCAATTCCAGGTCAGAGGACATGCCCCGGATGCCGGCTCCATCCCCAGTGTGAGGCGTGCAGGAGGCAGTTGGTCCATGATTCTTCTCTCTCTCTCTCTCTCTTTTAATATATTTTATTGATTTTTCACAGAGAGAAAGGGAGAGGGATAGAGAGCTAGAAACATCGATGAGAGAAACATTGACCAGCTGCCTCCTGCACATACCCCCTACTAGGGCTGTGCCCACAAACAAGGTACATGCCTTTGACCGGAATCGAACCTGGAACCCTTCAGTACACAGACTGATGCTCTATCCACTGAGCAAAACCGGTTTTGGCCATGATTCTTTCTCATCATTGATGTTTCTATCTCTCTCTCTCCTTCTCCTTTCCTCTCTGAAATCAATAAAAATATTTTTAAAAAACAAAATAAAAACAACAACAACAAAAAAACTACTCAGATTTTGCAAAGAAATATTCAGGATCCCCTGAATAAGTGATTAATGTATAAAACTATGAAGTAATATAATAAATGTTGACAAAGCTGAACTTGTTCTATTAGTAAATATTTCTGGATGGGATTTTGAAATATGCGTTATTTGGTTATAAGGAAAAATTCTACCTTACTAAGATGTCATTTCAGAGGCCTCTTGGCAATAGGAATTGAGTCATAGTATGCCATTTTTGTAAGGATCTAGCAAGAGGCAGGCATTTAATAATTATGCGCTACATGAAAGATTTGTAGAGTGTATGTTCATCATCAAGCTAGCCACTAAACTGAGTTTATTTCTAGTGGTGGTGAAGTGATGCATTAACATTTTAAAAACCGGAATGATTACGAACACAAAAGCAATTAAGCACTCTGTTATTAGTGCACACAATTTTATTTAGTGTACCAGAAGAACTTATAAAACAATTTTTATAGTATGCATTATTTTCTGTGTCACTCCGATGTGAAATAATTCGTGTTAGGTGAAACCTCAAGCAAAAGTAATGGCTTTTAATATACGGCTAACCGACAATTTGTTTAGCAACTGAGGGCTTATATTTCTAGGACTGGCTGATAGAATCTCATAGATGAAACAGGTTAATGAGGTGGCAAAGAGGTCCACCTGGAATCAGGACTTTTAATATTATAATTATATAGTAATGGTATATGTGTTGAATGTGTATTCGGTATAAATACATATATACCTTATACTATATATATATATATATATATATATATATATATATGTACAGATATAGGATAGGTAAGTAAAAACTATTCACATTATCTGTACATATATAATTAAGATATTATATCCTCTTTATAAATTGTGTTATTGTTGTTGTTTTTTATCCATGGTAATTTTTTTGTGTATTCTAAATTCTACCTGGTCTAACTTTAATGTTCTTCTCTAGGTAACTTCTGAATAATGTTTTTATAATATATATTCTTATTTGTTTAAATTTAAACAATGTATTCACTTTAAAAGTGGCTTTCCTGGAGAAAAGGTACTTTTCCCCCACTGTGACAATTTCTGAGTTGCTTACTGAGTTTAACCTATAAGACCATTATCAACATGGTTAAAGTTAAATATACTCTCTGTTTTCTATTTTTTTTTGTTCTAGTTTTTGTTCTTTTTCTGCCTGTTTTAGGGTTGATGTAATATTCTTTACTGTGTAATTTTATTGCTTCTATTGGCTTAAAAATTTGTATATTTTTTGTCATTGCTCTTGTGTTTACAAAATGGAAAAAACACACATTTCAAGTGAACGTAATAATATAAATGAAAGACTAATAGTAATATCAAAGCTTGATTTAAAGATTAGGGTAGCCAAAACCGGTTTGGCTCAGTGGATAGAGCATTTCCCTGTGGACTGTAAGGTCCCAGGTTCCATTCCAGCCAAGAGCATGTACCTTGGTTGCAGGCACATCCCCAGTGGGGGGCGTGCAAGAGGCAGCTGATTGATATCTCTCTCTCATTGATGTTTCTAACTCTCTATCCCTCTCTCTTCCTCTCTGCAAAAAAAAAAACAAACAAAAAACAAACAACAAAAAAAAAAAACAACCCCCCCCACACAATAAAATATATTTTTTAAATAAATAAAGATTAGTATAGTTTTGTTTGTAAATCACCCGGATTTGTATTTATTCCTTCTGAGGAAGGGCTATTGAATATTCTTGTATTATCACACTCCTTAGGAAATCACATTTGCTTGGAAGTGCATAATTTCACAAACTTCCTATTAGTGCAGCAATAGATCCTCATAATACTAAAATAATTTTATTAGTAGATAGACCTTTGAATACTTCTAATCTGTACCAGATTAAAACGTTTTACGTGGCACGTTTCCCCACAGGTCTGTGACAAACAAAATTCACTTTATCTCAAGTAAAACTGTGTACAATGAGGCAGGACATTTCTGACAACATTATCTGGGCTGAGATGGCGGTTGCAGGAAACATCAGAATCTATTTCGCACCTGACCTCCGGTGACCGCACTGCTGTGTGATCCGGGCCCAGAGCTGCACTCCGGCTTGTCTAATTGAAAGATGGAAGAGATGAAGATTAGAACGGAAAGAATAAGAAGAAACCGACCTGGATTCAGCGGGGACCCCGGGAGGTTCATTAAGAGACAGAATTAGAAGGCAGGACAAATGCTCCGCAGAGACTGCTCAGCCTTGGCAAGGAAGTGGCTGAAATACTCTCTGTGGGACCCGGGTAGCGATGGCTAGCCTCATCCTAATGGGATCACAATGCACAAAAGCCATTAAAAAAAAGAACAAAAGGTACAATTTACCGGAAGGTCTATGCTGAGGGTGTGAAATCCAAAGAAAAATAGGAGCTTGACTACCTGCTTCAGAAGGTAGCACGTTCGTCTGTGAATACAGGGGAAAGGCACATGATGCAGAAGGTACTTACTCTCTTGAAACAGATGAAATACCATCACAAGAAAAACAACTCCTTTTGCTACTATTTCCACTCGGATTACTGCGGAAACTTGACAAAAATAGAAAGCTTTTGTCATGTATGTACCCATAAGAGGCATCCCTCCAGCTACTCTGGTCTTTGTATTCTACAAGGCGGCGATTTTTGCCTGCAGCAGTGAGATTTGACCCGGGACACCTTCGTCAGATGCACCTCTTCCTTTAAACCTGGAGGAAACAACACAGGAGGAGCTAAAATATGCAAACTAAGACATTATGTATGTAAATGCTGAATATTCTTATGAAATGGACATCATCAGTGACATTTAAAAAAATATATTTTATTGATATTTTACAGAGAGGAAGGGAGAGAGATAGAGAGCTAGAAACATCGATGAGAGAGAAACATCGACCAGCTGCCTCTTGCATACCCCCCACTGGGGATGTGCCCGCAACCAATGTACATGCCCTTGACCGGAATTGAACCCGGGACCTTTCAGTCCGCAGACCGACGCTCTACCACTGAGCCAAACCGGTTTCGGCACCAGTGACATTTTTAATATAAAAATATCTCACTGCTCTAGATAAACGAAAACCTATGCCTGTTGGCAACTGGTTTCTCACGGAATTTAATTCATTACATGGGTTGGAAGAATCACTGGGTGGGGTGTGTGTGTGTATGTGTGTGTGTGTGTGTATGTGTTTCCATTGCCCTTATGTGTGCCTTTTCTAAGAGTCTGTGGCAGACTAGGGTAGACTGCTCCTTGGCAGTCCCAACCCAGTCAGTGGATGCAGACTCATCCCTGTGACAGACTGAGGGCTACAGCCTTCAGTAGGAGCCTTAAGCCCAGGCACAGGGGCCCTGCATGCCTTCACATCAGCCTGTGACTCGGGCGAAGCAGAAAATTTGGAAGCCGGTACAGTTCATTGAGCCTGGCCCCAGCCTTTCCCGAAGCAGCTTGCTCTTTCTGGTTTGGTCTCCTAAGCATCTGTAGAAGTGGAGATCAGGCATGACCCCCCATGAGTGTTCAGGGACGGTGCTCCCCACATGTAGAACTTCTGGGGCCAGTATCCACCATCTCCTTCCTCCCTGCTGAGGGACCTCCCTTGTTGTCGGAGGGATGGCCGTCTCCACCCGGATGGCCGGCTCACCCGGGACACACGGCTCACCGGGACACACGGCTCAACCGGGACACCCGGCCCCTTTGGAGGACACGGCTCACCCGGGGCACACGGCCCCCTGTTTTGAGATGTTCACAGACTAAGACATTTTAGTGGAATTAATACAGAAGTTACTTGGCTTTTTAGCTGATTGGGTGCCTGTAGGTCCTTCTTATCTGGATCAGGGTAACTGAGTCAGGGGAACAAGAGTGTCTAGAGATGGAGTGAACAGACTTGGCATTTGGGAATTGACTAGTGACCTCTGCTAAGACTGTGGATTCCCGTAAGTAGACTCTGAATTCCTGTGAGGTGGAATGTCTGGGTGATGCAAAGCTCTAGCGGGGGGATAAGACGCCTCTGTGATCACTGCTGTTGGAACACACCAGAAGTCGTGGCTCCCTGAAGGCTCTTTTAGTGAAGGCTACAGAAGTTTGTTTTACACTATTTTGTTTTGATTCTGCCATTTCATAAGCTAGCCTAAATATCAATATCTGCTCCTTTCTTATCGTAGCGTTAACAGAGCTTCCACCCTTAACCCTGACAGCCTCACCTTTCTTCCTTCCAAGCCTCGCTCCACTATTGGTCGTTGCTCACCTAGGCTCTGAGCACCAAAAACCTGTCCCATTTTTTTCTAGAGTCGGGGGAAAGGTCACTGCCAAATGGATCTGAAAAATATGAATAATCGAATAAACACACAAGTGAATAAGCAGTTTACACACACATTAACATAATGATGCATAAATCCATTCATAATGAAATAAATGCAAGCCAAAATAGCATTGTGCAATTTGGCATCCATTTAAAACCCTTGTAAAAGCAAATTATCAGAATAATTAAAATACCAGAAAGTTAAAATTTCATGTAGTTCCTGACCAACTGGGTTCATTAGGAATGTCTATTATACAAGTACTCAAAGAAATATGCAAAGTATGTTTATTTCAGCAGTTAGCTAAAGCTTGAAACAACCTAATTAGTCTATGAAATTCTATGCACATTTTTCTATACAACTATTGACCATAATTAGTGAGAAAATTATAAAAGCAAGACAAAATATTTCAGTGAAATAGAAGCACATTTCTATGACTTTTTCAGAAAATTTGCCAAAGATGTCCAGAGATAGGATTTAAAAAAACACAAGTTTGGATGATAATATTTATATTCAACATTTCTTTTTAAAAAATATATATTTTATTGATTTTTTACAGAGAGGAAGGAAGAGTGACAAAGAGCCAGAAACATCGATGAGAGAGAAACATCCATCAGCTGCCTCCTGAACACCCCCCACTGGGGATGTGCCCACAACCAAGGTACATGTCCTTGACTGGAATTGAACCCGGGACCCCTCAGTCCGCAGGCCAATGCTCTATCCACTGAGCCAAGCCCATTTCGGCTATATTCAACATTTCTTTATTCACTCTTCCAAGACTGAGAGTAAAACTTTATTTCGTAATTTATTTACATCATCTGCTAACTATTATTTTTACAGATATGTATTTCAGACACTAAACGAGGTACTGCTTATTAAAGGGAGCGTGAAGCCGCCTTATTTCTTTAGCTGGACATTTTTGCAGTATCCCATCTATCATATTGGTGCTGATATGCAAATTAAAGAACAAAAAGTAGTCCTCCCTTGAAGAATTGCCAAAATATAACCTCTTTGAGCATATCAAGAACACACACACACACAGACACACACACACACACACACACACACGCACACACAACTCAGGGCATGTGTAACCACGTAACAGCACACATGTTTGGCAAGGAGGCAAAAGCTATAATAGAGTTCTCGTCCTTGATCCTTTAGCTAGTCTCCATTATGAATACCCTGACAAAGAAAGTTAAAACTTGGAAAATGCATTGCTGAAAATATAGATGTATACAAAAGCAAATTCTGCATACCGAGTGAAACAAAGCAGAAAGATGAATTTATTGCAAAGCTTTAGACCCTTAAATCGGGAAACAAGCCTACATGAGCAATGAGTTTTGAGATGTTCACAGACTAAGACATTTTAATGGGATTAATACAGAAGTTACTTGGCTTTTTAGCTGATTGGGTTGCCTGTACGTCCTTCTTATCTGGATCAGGGTAACTGAGTCAGGGGAACAAGAGTGTCTAGAGATGGAGTGAACAGACGTGGCGTTTGGGAATTGACTAGTGACCTCTGCTAAGACTATGGATTCCCGTAAATAGACTCTGAATTCCTGTGAAGTTAGGTTACATTTCCTTTATGTACCTGCATTGGCCATTTTCATTTGGTCGCTGACATAAGTGACTCCATTTTAGTTTGGTCCTAAAGACTGAGTCAATTTAATTTTCCATTTTCTCTATAACCTTGTTTGTCTATGCTGAAATGGACAAATGCATTGGTAGGGCTCTTGAAAACTCATGGTAAAAGCTTCCGGGTAATGCAGAGCCTTAAAGTCTTTTTCCTCTTATTTGCAGGTGAGTCTGCGGAAGAAATTATCTCCATCATCGCTCAAGCAGATGCCTTTCTGATGTTTGACCAAAGGTAAGCAATACTTTCCTTCTAGGTTGTTATAAATAATCAAATGGCCCTTGGCCAAAAAAAAAAAAAAAAAAAAGTTCCCCATTCCTGCTAAATTATGCTTTTTTAGAATAAGGATTATTTTGAGCTGGAAAATATATATATACACATACATACATATATATTAAGAAACAGTAGACAGAGAAAAGGCATGAAAAATGAGAAGTTAAGAGACATTTTGTAAGAGCCACTTATGTCTATAAGGAAAATCTCGGTTTGTAAGGGTGTCTCCTCTCTGTGCTAGGAAGAGGAAGAGGATTCTAAATTTCTAGAACTGCTGCTTTATCAATGGAGAAGTTAAGCACTTAAATTCGACTTACAACCTGACCCTTGTTTACTGTGCTTTTCCAACATCTTCTTTTGTTTTTAGCTGGAGATGATTATTAAGGTGATGGCCTGGACCTTTTGGGGGTTACTCAGGTTTCCTGGGTAGCTCCACATGTACAGGAGTTAGCCATGCTATCACACTTCTGTTTTGCTCTCGTTAATTTGGCATTTATCATGGGGATGTCTCTCCTGCACTACTAGAGCAAAGAGACTCTTAAAAAGAGAAGGAAATCAGCAGCTTTTGTTTCATCAGTAAAGAGACCTCATTCCAGAAATTAGTTCTGTTTTGGCATATATATCTGTAATCAGCATTTCTTTAACCTGTAATCTTTAATGAGCCCACATGAATATTGCTATCTCTTGATTTAAGCTAAGGAGAAGTACTTGGTAAACAAGCTTCCTTCGCTGGCTTGTACCTTTGACAACTTATTAAGAGAAAGTTTTGCATTTGGCACTTGTTTTAATTTTTTTTCTCCCCCAGCTACTTTGAATGTTGGTACTGTTGATTATTTTTAAATAGCCTCCAAGATGATTTTCCCTAAGGCACTTATGCTACATTTCTCATTATTTTAACCATTAGTACACATCAAATCAGTATTGGAAGATAATTCTTAAGGGCATCTCTTTATAACATGGTGATATTTATCTATTAAAAGTCTGTGTGAAATGAAATCTGATGAGATGACAAAGCCCGATGCAACACTAATTAGAATTTAAATTTTTAAACGAAAATTGGATAACTACGGTTCAACACAAAATGGGAAGTGCATTGAAGTTAAAGGAGTCAAGGACTTTGATAATTCTATAAACTAATTTAAGTTACTAGTTAGGGAAGAAACTACAGACACACAGCTGATAAAGACTTAAAAGCTCTGCCTGATCTTTAAATGTACATGAATAAAAACATTAATAAAGAAACAGAAGAATAGCATCATTAAAAAATAGATATCTTTCTTTACTGAAGCTATAATATGCCTGAAAAATAATTAGTTCCTTTCTTGTTGCTGTTCTTGTTTTTTAAGAGTATTTTGCATCCTAAGTAATTAGTTTCTTATATTACAACTAGATGCCCCTTGCAGGAAGATTCCTGCAATAGGGCTTCCTGCTTCCATTGCTGCCCCACCTGCTTCCCTCCTTCTCCCTGCTCTGCTGACTTTCCTCCCTTTTCCCCACTCTGCCTGCTTCCCTTCCTTCTCCTCGCTTCGCTTGCTTGCTTCTCCGCAGCTCTTGGTTTCTTTCTACATCATCTTCAGTCTTAGCTCTGGCCTGGTTATGCAAATTAACTGCCATCTTGGTTGGGTTGATTTGCATACTCACCCTGATTGGCTGGTGGGTAGGATTTATGGGCATATCAAAGGTGTGGTCAATTTGCATGTTTCTCTTTTATTAGGTAATATATAGATTTTTGTCTAAGAGTGAGTAAATTAAAATGCACACACACACACACACACACACACACACACTTGAAGCATAAAATAAAATAAAAATAATTCCTAAATTACTCTTGCATAGCCTCACTTAGAAATACATTTAATAAAACTAAAATTAACACTTAGTAAGCACTTAGATGTTTTAAATAATTTGTGTTAACTGATTCATATGATAAATATTAAATGTCCCAACATTGCTACTACAACTTTGTATTGCAAGTGAGGAATCTAAGGAAAAAGAGAGGTTAAGAATTTTCCCAAGATTACACAGTACCCAACGGGCTCCATGAAAACCTATGAATTCCGGGTCCAGAAATTGTATTCCAACCACTAAGCTCTTCTGTCATAACTGCTGTACAATATGACTTCTCGGTACATTAGAACAGTGGTGTTTCTTGCACACATACATATATTGATGAAAACATCTTGGACATGAATTTCCTATTTTCATTTTAATCAAATATTCAACACTGCACAGTGCCACAGGGCACACGGCTGAAACTCACAAATTTGTGTTCCACTCCTTCCCAGTATAGAATCCCATACAGCAGGTCCTCCAATATCATTGTTTCACGCAAGGTCGTTTCCTTCTGAGGCTGATGAGATGCTGTAGGGACTTGGCTCTTATTTGTATAAGTTTAGCCTATGGTAACATCGGTGTCATTATGCAGAGGTTCTCTTAAAATTGCAGAACCTATCAACAATGTTATGTGAGGCCTTACTGTGTATGTGAAAAATCAGCGACTACGTTTTTCTCTATATATCCTTGAGGCATTTTCCCGTATAATGTCGCTGTGGCTCAACACAGTGAATTTCCACTTTTTGGTGCCCTTATTGAAGGAAGGAAGAAAACGTTTTTCTCTTTTAAGCAGTATATTTAGGTGATGGAAACCCATGTGTTACACTTGGGTTTTAGAATCTTTCATGGTTCGGGTTCGGGCCTCTGCTATGCAAGGGAAGATTTAATATCCCTGGAGGGCCAAGTCTATTATAATAAACTAGAGGCCTGATGCGTGAAAATTCGTGCAAGAATGGGTCTGCCTTACCCTGGCTGTTGGCACCACCTTCACTTGGGCTGGAGCCACCTTTCCACCTTCCCATGCTGCTCAGAGGCCCAGAGCAGCTGGGGCTGTGCAGAAAGCCTGCTTCATCACCATGGCAATGATGCAAGCTTCCCGCCCTGCCCCCGTCACTCAGCACCTGCATATGCAAATTGACCTACCATATTTGCTGGGTTAATTTGCATACACATTCCTGATTGGCTGGTGGGCATCCAGAAGGTGCAGTCAATTTGCATCTTACTCTTTTATTAGTGTAGATGTTCATCCACTCTTCCATATACGGTAGATGGCCTCCTGTTCCGTCATTCAGTGTTTTCTCAGATTTGCTCTCTTGCTGTTTCCTTTCCACCCTGGGGCATTGTCCCCTTAGATCCTAGGTTGGGTACACTGTTTCCATTTAAGCTGCAGGCCGAAGCCTTCCGAAAATGCTGCGATGATACTTCTCTGGAATTTAATTTTGGTCTAAAGTGTACAGTAATTATTACTCAGGGAGGCTTTACCTGAAGCTGGCTCTAATGCTAATACAGTCAAAGCTCGGTTCTGGAACATCTCCTATCTGGAACAATTTGTCTCCCAATCCCATAACCCTTGCATGCTCATACCTGTATGATCAGTCACACGTCTTTCGACAGATACAAGAGATCTTTAAACTCTAAAACCCAAGGAGTATTTCTGTGAAGATTGTAAATATCATGATGTTTCAGAGGGGGTGATGGGGAAGAGGAAGATATTTTTGACTAACATAGTCTTCAGCCCTGACTAGTTTGGCTCAGTGAATAGAGTGTTGGCCTGGGGACCGAAGGGTCCCAGGTTCGATTTCAGTCGAGGTACATGCCTGGGTTGTGGACTTGATCCCCAAGATGCCTTGGTTGGGGACGTGCAGGAGGTAGCCAATCAATGATTCTCTCTCATCATTGATGTTTTTATCTCTCTCTCTCTCCCTTCCTCTCTGAAACCAATACAGATATATTTAAAATGGTCTTTAAAATCACAGCACAAAGAAAGCTCTCCTTGCCACCAAGTATCAGGAGAAGGATGTGATGTTGATTGAATTCATTCTCCTCCTCCGAGAGACTCTACCAGGTGCTCAGAGCACTGTCCTTTGGGCTAATGCATTTATTCAATTTGCTGTGATATCTGAATGCAGTGACAAGCAGTGTTGAGACAGAAGACTCGGCCACCCTCCCGCTGAAGTCTAAACCACTGGATTTCCTGAACCTGAGCAGGTGGGGTTAGGAACTCAATAGACTCCAGGAAAACAAACCTTTGAGGTTCCCCAACAGAAAGAGGAATTTGAATTTCAATGTAGACTTGGCATTTAGCTGGTTATCCTTTTTAAAATAGAGAAGATGGTCCCTGACATTAAAATGAAAAGTCTGCGCATATGATATTATTTACACTGCAGTACAATGCTTTGTTGTCCAGCATTACAGATTCAGATTACCTGGCTTCCTTTACAGTAGGCCCTTCTCCCTCTGATCAAACACTTTAGTACTGAATATCACTCCAAAGGAGCCAGCATTTGAATCGTTGTGCATTCCTCTCTCTGCTAGATAAACTCTAAACTCAGGAAGAAAAGCAGAGCTTTGACCTTGAAACGGACCCTTTGCCATAATAAAATCATTGTTTCTTTGGGAGACAGATTGCAACCGATTTCAAATCAGATGCATTTCTTTTCTCTAGAAATAGCTTTTAAAATAAGTTTGAAATGTGTTTTTTTTTTTTTAATAATAAAAAAAGGATTCTACTTCAGGCTTTTTAAGGGTATGCTCAAAGCAGCAAAGGTAAGGGTTCAGAATATAATTCACTTAAAAGATACCCTAGAATGCATCTGACTCATCATGCTTTAATGAGACTCTGTAAGTGGGTGATCTCTGCAGAAATTCACTGCCATCGTGATTACAGAGACCTTGGCACCTGCCTGAGTCGGGAACCAAACAGAAATAACAACAAAATCTGGCAATTTAATCCTCTTGATGTGCCCATGTGTGTGTGTGTGTGTGTGTGAGAGAGAGAGGAGTCCATAGGAGTTTTGTAGGTTGGCCGGGAAATAGCTCCTTAGTATCACATAAATTAAGACATACGGAATAGTTAGTGTTTGCTTAGGGAAAAAGATGACATGTCACACCCACAGATTAGTATTTTATATCAAAGAACCTCGAAAGGAGGACAGAGAAAATGCAGTGTTTGTGCAGAGTCACAGGTTTTAGGTGACACCATGGATTTCACATGTTAGATGCTGGTTCCTAAGACCTTTGAAACCTTTAGCATATTATGTTTAAAAACGATGGTGTTTCTTGTATGTAGCCATGGGGAATTTGAAACTAGAAATAGAAAGTAAAAGCAAGGGGAGGGGGGAATGTAGACAAAATGAAAATTATCTATCTTCAACCTTCCCAATATTCTTGCTTGGCAACCTGGAAAATTATTTCGCCTCATACATGAGGGAATAGGACCCAGGAAACTGGCTCATAAGCCTGTTTCAAACATCTGTTTGGGAGCTAAAGGCTGATCCCTCTCCATGGACCGGGAAAAGTAAAGAAAGACCCACACACATTAATTACAAAGACTGATGGCATTTTTGTTCTCTGTTCCTCTGACAGCTGGGGAGGGGGGTTTTAAATAAAAAGAGACGATTTAATATTCCCCAACAAGGGTCTTAACAAACAAGGGAACACGTGACCTTATTCCCATGTCTTGGTTTTCTTTGATGGAAACCTGCTGATACCCAGGAGGAACGTGACTCTTACAGTCGCTGTAAGATTATGTTGAGGTCTTTTCAACTCATTATCTAGAAAATAACATGTTTTCACCATTGGCAATGTTACATACAACAAGAGAAACGACAACAACAAACTAGTATATTGAATTCAGAATCAAAACTTTCATCAGGGATGTTGAGTCATGCCCAGCTGGTGTGGGATAACATCAGAGTGGAGACCCAGCTCGCCTGCCCAGAGATTGGGGCGCAGCTGTGTGGAGCTGGAGAGGACTGTCCCTGAACCCCTTTTTCTCAGGCCCCCCTGCTCCCCTGAGGGGATCGGCTTTGGCCTGAAGCAGGAGGAGGAAGGAGAGGCGAGGGAGAAAGCTAAGCAGGGAAAACATTGTCCCTGATGTTCCTATAAGCCAGAGTCCCAGGGACTGTCTCTAGGTGGGGGAGGCTCAATCTGAGAAGAGATGTGCCTCAGGGCAGGGGCAAGGCAGGGGAGGAAAGGATGTTTACAGTTTTCAAATAAAAAACAAAACACAAACCCTGCAGTGGAAATTGTAGCTGAAATAATTTCACAGTCCTCACTACAGGGTTTAACAACTCTAGGACATCTTTGGAATCAAAGAATTCCATTTCCTCGAGTTCCCTTTTATTTCCAGCCCCTGTAATTGGCATTTAAAGCATGTACATAGCATCGCAGAAAACATAGATATAAGGTCTGACAAAACCTTAAACATCTCTGTAAGTATCCGGTGGCCACCCATAGAAATAGAAAGATGTCCCCCAGCTGGTGTTGCTCAGTGGTTGAGTGTCATCCTAGGGACCAGGAGATCACAGTTCAATTCCCGGTCAGGATACATGTCCGCCTTACAGGCTCATCCCCAGCAGGCAGCCGATCAATGATTCTCTCTCATCAATGTTTCTCTCTCCCTTCCCCTTCCTCTCTGAAATCAATAAAAATATATTAAAAAACAAAACAAAAAGAAAAGTGTCTACTGCCAGAAACATCAACCCCTCTTTTTTGACCCTTTGCCCTTCCTTTTTGCCAGGAGCACCAGATGCTGCTATTGCTGAGAGCCCTGTCCTTTCTTCCTAATAGTTTTGCCACTTTTCTCTGTCCCTCCCAAACAGTGTGGCTTAATTTCGCCCATTTGTGGACATCATACAAACAGAGCGTGTTCTCTGCATTCATAATGCCAACATCATGTTGTTAAAATTCACCCAGGCCATTGCATAGAGTGGTAATTGATTGGTGTTTATGGCTGTATACCAAATCTGACCATGGGCATACATCACAATTTACTTCCTCATTATGTCTCCATGCCTGTACTTCTAGTAGTTTTTTCTGCTTCTACTTTTTCTTTTAACAAGTAGAGGTGTTTGCAGTCCGTGAGATATTTTTCCTAATGTTTCCAAATGGAGCTACATGTTGGCTTTTTAGCTAAAACACAGTCTACAATATGGGAAAGAAACAACACTACAAAAAGCATTTCTCTGTTTAGAGACATTCTCTCATGTGGTTGGATTAAAGCTCAAAAAGAGAAAGCCCCAAGATAAGGTGTATTTATGCTTAACATTTAAAATAATATGTGCTATTTCTGCAAATGGAACAATGATAATATTTGTCCTCGAGGTTGGTTGATGGATTGGAGATAATATAATGTAAAACAGCTTGATATGCCTACATTCTAGTAGGTGTTCAAAATATTGTGAATGATGTTATATGATGGATGAGTCAACGTATGCCTGGGTGATAATAGAATAGCTGTTTTAGGTTATTATGCTATACTTAACATAATCTTTACTTTTTTCGTCAAAATGTAAAGTAAGAAATTTTCTGTGGCAGGCAGTATCACATCTCACAAGTATCTCTTATGTGAAATCTATTTTCCTGCCGCTGTTGGCAGCCATGTTCTCACGGTCACTAGTATGTGTAACTCTAAAATGTTCTTTGTGTGTTCTTTGCTTAGTGAGGGTAGCATTATTGAGTCCATCTTATCACTCACACTCATGCATTTATTAGAATCCTAGCAGAGGATACCAGAGAATCCAAAGTTAAGCCTCATCTTCTGTTGAAAAGAGAAATTACTTTGTAAGGTGGGTATTTCATACCCTACTTCATTCCCACCAGGAACTAAGAGGTACTCAGCCTAATTCTCCCATCCTGTTTTCTGGATAGTTGTTATTAACAGAAAAAAAAGATATTTCTTAGATTGAACAGAAATTAAACTGTAACTGCCATCCATGAGTCATACAGTTTAATTAATATGCTCAGTGCAGAAGCATAAAACATATTTACATCTTCCTCCACATTACAGATAGGAGTCGAGTTCTTCTGTGCCTCAGAGTCAAGTTCAAATACTTTGGCATGCTCGGCACTTTTCTCTTCTCCCCTCATCGGCTACCCTTCCCTGCACATCACACTGTAGCAACAGCCGGCTCCTGCCTCCATGTTTACACCTGTTCCTCCCAAGGAACCTCACGTTCCTCAGGGAGACTTAGGTGACGTCATTTCTCCCTGGGAGAACCCAATTTGTAACGAATGACTCAGTCTTCCTGTTCCGTGACACAGAAAATGTTCCTAATGGAAACAGCCAATTAATTTGTGTGAAGAAGAACATTCTGGAAGAATGAGGTCATGCAGGCACTGTTGAAAATGGAGAGGGTTGCAAACAGTTGGGAACCAAAGTGTGCTGTGTGAGCAGAGCGAGTCCATGTGCCGGGCTAAGAAACAGATTCCAGAGGCAGCCGAGAGCCTCAGCCACAGCGAAATGAAGGAGCAGGCAGTAAATACTTTGTGGGAGGCATAAACACTCAGCATTTAGCAATTTACCAATAGCATCTAACGGTCCTTGGTTAGTTTCAAAAGATAAGGGATTGGATTTGATATTCATCATGTATATGCACCCCTCACTTTTTATTTCTGTTAAATCACTCCTTTGTTCCTCAATATTTGGCATTTATGGTTTTAGTATTGGTTCACAAGCTACAGGGCTTCTTTAAGAATGTTGATGAAGTCCATTCATTGAAGGCCACTAGGAAACTCCCAAGTATATAATGAGTAGATTTATAACCTTCTGCAGCAAGGAAGAACACCTAGATAAAGTATGGGTTGAATGTCTTCATAAGAAGAGATAATTTTTAAAAAATAGAGTTTGGGCTTACACTGAGTAACCCTCAAGTGGGATCCTGGGAAAACAAGGTTTAACTCTGAATTTCAGTGTCAGAGAGAACATTATTAGGAATATAGCATAAAGGTTGTGTCCCATTTTCAATATTTTAGTTTCTAAAAGGAACATGACAGGCTGATAATTAGCAGAGCTGAGACACAGACTCCACATGTTACGCTCTTGGAAATTAAGCATGCAGCGTGTCTGCAAAGTCCTGTGAAACTTTGCTCGTGGGTTGGAAACCAAGGCTGCTTCTCTGTGGCAGAGTGGCTCATTGTGGCCCAGATCCTTGAGGTGCTGAGAGAATAATTCGCTCTCTGCTGTGATTTCCATATCAGTGTTTCTGATGGTGCTTGACTTCAGTATACAAGGGTCTTTAAGCACCTTGTCTTTCGTGTTGATAAATGAAAGCAGTATTTACAGATTTATCATTTAGTAGATCAAAGTAAAGTCATTTGAATGCAGTAGAACAGTGGTCTGCAAGCTCATTAGTCCACAGAGCCAAATATCAACAGTACGATTGAAATTTCTTTTGAGAGCCAAATTTTTATTTTATTTTATTTTTTAAATATATATTTTGATATTTTACAGAAAGGAAGGGAGAGAGATAGAGAGCCAGAAACATCGATGAGAGAGAAACACCGACCAGCTGCTTCCTGCACACCCCCCCACCGGGGATGTGCCCATAACCAAGGTACATGCCCTTAACCTGAATCGAACCTGGAACCTTTAAGTCCGCAGACCTACGCTCTACCACTGAGCCAAACTGGTCTTGGCAAGAGAGCCAAAGTTTTTAAACTTCTTTTTAAAAAAAATATATTTTATTGATATTTTACAGAGAGGAAGGGAGAGAGATAGAGAGCTAGAAACATCCATGAGAGAGAAACATTGACCAGCTGCCTCCTGCACACCCCCCACTGGGGATGTACCTGCAACCAAGGTACATGCCCTTGACCGGAATCGAACCTGGGACCTTTCAGTCCACAGACCGACGCTCTACCACTGAGCCAAACTGGTTTCGGCAAATTTTTTAAACTTCTAATGCCACATCTTCAAAATAGACTCGCCCAGACCATTGGTATTTTTGTGGAAGAGCCACACTCAAGGGGCCAAAGGAGCCTCAGTTTGCCAACCACTGCACTAGAATGTTCCATGTTTACACCATCTGATTATTTCTACATATTGGGGAATTACACTTATTGGAAAAATAAAACCACTCGTTGGAAATGAAGCAAAAGTTGTACGTGTTCATCCTCAGACAACAGTTTGAACTAGCTTTAGGGCTTAGATTGCTTGGGAAGACTGTGTAATTTTGTGTAATTGATTAATGACTTTTGAAATTTTTGCTTCAGGGTCTTTTGAAGATTAATTTAAAATATAACGCTGCTATTGATTAAAATAATAATTGCCCTGCTATTAAAGGTTGTCTTTCTCCTTCAAATGAACTTGTGCTATTTCTTGAAAAAAAAATTGCCTGATCATCACCATCGGAGGTAGAGTCAAAAAGAAGTGTGGCTTCGTTGTGTTAAAATGTGTCATTTTAGCACCATTAATCTTTACTTTTCAAGGGAGAGGAGGCAAGAACTAATTAGCAAAACCCATGAAAAGTCAGAGCATCCTGGGTCTGGAAGTATAGAATGTCTTTCCTGCTACACATCCGTGCAGACATTAATACTTTTTTGGATAAATGCAATATATCATTTATCCAAATATAGGCATCTATAGACTTTCTTTTTTATAAATTTCTTTATTGATTAAGGTATCACATATTTGTCCTCATCCCCCCATTCCCATCACAACCACCTCCCCACGCATGCCCCCACCCCCCTGTTGTCCATGACCACTGGTTAGGCCCATATGCATGCACTCAAGTCCTTTGGTTGACCTCTCCTTCTTACCCCGACTCTCCCCTACCCTCCCTCTGAGGTCCAACAGTCTGATCGACGCTTCCCTGTCTCTGGGTCTGTTTTTATTCATCAGTTTATATTGTTACTAAATGAGTGAGATCATGTGATGCTAGAAGAACCCTTATAAGAACCAAAAATGAGACAAGCAATAATGGTTGTAGACTTTCAATAAGGTCAGTTTCTTTCTGTGTGAGGAGAGGATGTCACCTGTTAATGTTTCCACGTCTCCACCTTGAGAGCATTCTGTGCTTCAGCCATTAAGACTCACAGAACAGCCCAAACTGGTTTGGCTCAGTGGATAGAGCTTGGGCCTGTGGACTGAAAGGTCCCAGGTTCGATTCCCGTCAAGGGCATGTACCTTGGTTGTGGGCCATCCCCAGTAGGAGGTGTGCAGGAGGCAGCTGGTCAATGTATCTCTCTCATCAATGTTTCTAGCTCTCTATCCCTCTTTCTTCCTCTCTGTAAAACATCAATAAATCATATATATATATATATGACTCATAGAGCAGGACCGGAGGAAGGAAACAAACAGACCCTTGCACGGTTGCCGAGGCGAGGACACATTTGTAGCATTTCACTTTTCAGCCGAGGGGATCTTAAGACAAAAATGTACTGAGAGAAAGGAAGATGCTCTTTGCCAAGCAGCGCGTTGTTCCTGTGACAGGACACGAGGCAAACTCTGCTGTCAGACTGGCTCGCTCCAAAGGAATGCTTAGCCTTAATGAGCTGCTGAGGGCAGGAGACGTGTTATAAAACAATCTGCTATGTATAGGAATTTGGAAAAAGGCAGACGCTCCCTGCAGGTGTCCAATGAGGTGTCGTTATGGAGACCTTGTCCTGAGGTGATTTCATCCCCAAGGCAATGAACTAACAAGCACCTAGAGGGTAATGATCCTGTGACGCATCAGTAACTTTTCAATTCCATTAGCCAAGGACAAAAAAAAAAGGATGATAAATACCCCATTAAGAAAAGTACAATTATGAAATACACTTGTATGCATTTGTTATCGTTTTAAATGTGTTCATAGCATGGATGTGCATCTTGGGTGCAATCATCTAGGCAAATAGCAAGTTGAATAAAGTTTGGCTCATCTCTCTTCATGCCTCTTCTCTCTGGCACGTTCATTCTTCAAATTCTCAGTGTCTTGGTAGATCTCTGACTCCTTGAAGCATATGCATTTTAAATATTTTCTCTAGCTTTTCTAGAGTTTCTTATATAAATTAGTCCACCGCAGCCAAAAGTTAGAGTACCTTCAAATGGCTTTTAAATACTTAACAGATGTCCATATCACCTATAAATGAAGTAAATAGAAAAGAAAGTCATAAACATTTACCATTGGCAAAGATAAAAATGTTGGCAACATTCTAGGTTGGATAAGGAAAGGACATTCGCTGTCATAATATTTTAAAACTGTAACTTGTACTTGATAATCAATTTAGTAATACCCATTAAAATTTGAAACTCTCACTTGTATTTTCTCTTCCAAAAATGTATCCTAATTAGATACTCTAGCAAATGTGCAATATCATAGACCTGAAAATGAATTGCAGCACTGTTTATGGTAACATTTTATACAAATTATTTGAACATTTATTATGTGTGGATTAGTGGATCAAATGTTTTAAAAAATTTTGTGAACTCATGCAAGAAAATACTATTCAGCCATTAAAAAGGTGAGATCAAAGTAGTTAGATAGAATTATGAAAAAGAAGAATAATCCTCACTTATTACAGTTTTCACTTTATAATAAGTAAAAGGGATATTTGTAGAAAAGTCTATTTCATGTACCATTATTTGTGATTATCATGGTGGATTACTATGAGCATGTACGCTTGTAAGTTTGGACCTAAAGTAGTGGTTGCCTCAAAGACGAGGATGGTAAAGGAAATTGTCTACCTTCACACACCACTCTCAGTATTTGCTACTATTTACTACTCAAATGTATTCAATGAAGCTAGGATAATGCTCCTCAAGTAGTGAAGTGGATTCCTTCTAATCACTGGGCTTATCGAGTTGATCAAGGAATTAGCTATTGATGTTTGGTCTCTAGTAGCCTCTTTAGTTCAGTGTTACAGCTGTTTGTGTGATTTTAAGTAAGACCAGTGATCTATATAGTCATTTCTACCTGGGTCTTTATATCTAAGTGACTCTGAGCTGCATATTATTAATCATCATCATTGACTAAGACTGTTTCCTTGTTGAGGAACTTACTGAATTAACGTCGGCCTTTTTAACATTTGATTAATATTTTAATTTCTTTGAACTAGATTAGCATGATCAGGCATTTTCTCCAGTTTATTGATAATGTTTTACAAAATCCCCGTAATAACTCTTCATGGAGATTGATTCTCGTTTGTCTTCTCAAGAATAAATGTTTGGACCATTTTGACATAGTTTGCATGCTAGCCAGTGGCTACATGGGTAATACAGAGTTCAGAAAGCTTTCACATGGATGTTAGCCATCTGAAGTACTGGTGAGAAGATTGGTATACATTTTATTAATCTGAAATCAAAATCAGTTGTCTTACTTAGGGTATTGGATCAAAAATTTGGATCCAGTTTTCTAGAAAATCCAGATACCTTCACAGCTAACATTTCAAGCATAAAACACCTGATGGTCTTTTCTGTGGCAAGTTACTTTGCCACGCCTCTGAAAAGGGTTCTAAGTTTCATGCCTGGTGACGGACTTCCTCTTTAATAGTCTGTACTTTTATTTTATTATTTATTTTTTTATTTTTTTAAAATATATATTTTATTGAATTTCCACAGAGAGGAAGGGAGAGGGATAGAGAGCTAGAAATGTCGATGAGAGAGAAACATCGACCAGCTGCCCCCCGCATACCCCCTACTGGGGATGTGCCTGCAACCAAGGTACATGTCTTCGACCAGAATCGAACCCGGGACCTCTCAGTTCGCAGACCAATGCTCTATCCACTGAGCCAAACCGGTTTTGGCTACCCTGTTCTTTTAATGTATTTATTGATTTTGGAGAGAGAGAAAGGGAAAGGGTCATTTATCTTTGCCCAATGTGTTCAGCAACAGAAGACAGAAATATTAGCCTGGCAGAATCCACATTGACAACATATCCATACTTTAACATAGATTAGTAAACACCAAATAGAGACTGCTTGCTTCCACTTACCTTAAAGAATGTCTTGCATGTTGCCTACATGCATCTAGCATGCTTTATAACATGCACCTTCACACATCCCTATTCAAACACAGTAATTTGAGTCTCAAATTTAGAGAATCTCCAATTTGAATAAACTATATATGGAGATATGTCATTATACAATGAGAACATACCGTCTTCTGATTTGTTATATTTTATCAGAGACACTTCAAAGAATCCATTAAAAGGGCCTTCATAGCAAGGTCAGACCTATAATGAGAACATCAATAGATACCTCCCCTAACCCCTGGTCCAAAATAACAATCTAATTAAAATTAATCAATAACAAACATAAAGACAGGTATTTAGTAAACAATTAATAATGGCCTAAAGACTCAATCTGATAGAATTGTACAAAATGAGATCCAGGCAGATGCAAATATATCTATTCCCTTTGAGACTATCTGGATTAAAACAAATTTTCCTTCATTTGGTAATGTCTAATTTTAGTAATTAATGAATCTGACTCTTGGGAATGCTCCTTCTATCTAACTTAAATAGACTAAGCTAATGAATAATTAGTCCATTTAAATGCCTTGATAGGTATAATCCCCAAGTTCCTTCTAGATTCTCTTTGTTCTGTTTGCATTTCCCATCATTTTATTTTAAGCTATTTTTAATTTTGTGTAATGTTTCCCAATTAAAGACAGATAGGTAATTATGAATAAATACTTTTAATATTGTTTCTCTTGTCCATGGAAACTTTTAACTCTTGAGAAGACAGCACTTTCTTCTTTGGTTTTCTAATCAACAATCTGTATCATTTCAGTTTTCTAAATGATAACTGCCCATTTATTTCACGTTAGAAATTCTTAAAATGTATTATTATTATTGACTTCAGAGAGGAAGAGAGAGATAGAAATGTCAATGATTAGAGAGAATTATTGATTGGCTGCCTCCTGCACACCCCATACTGGGAATCAAGCCCACAACCTGGGCACGTGCCCTGACCAGGAATCATACAGGTGACCTCCTGGTTCACAGGTTGATGCTCAACCGCTGAGCCATGCTGGTTGGCAGTTAATAATGTATTTTTTAAATGTAATTAATACTGCCAATTGTTTTACTACTATGGGCCCATTTCAGGAAGATTCCTGCACCACCTCCGCCACCCACCCTGCCCCTACTTTCTCTCTGGCAGCCACCTTGCTTTCTGCTTTTCCTCCCTCTTTCCTTCTAAGCTGTCTTCAGTCTTCACTCCTCCCTCCCTCAGCATATGCAAGTTAACCACCATCTTTGTTGGGTTAATTTGCATACTTGTTCTGATTGGCTGTGGGCGTAATGAAGGTACAGTCAATTAGCATTTTTTCTCTTTTATTAGTGTAGGTGACTGGCATTTAGAATCTAACAGTAATGGAACACCCCTAACCCAAACTTACCTTAAACTTAGCTGGTCTGTGGAATGGAAGCTTGCCTATTTTCTATTTTTTGTAAAGCATTTTTTGGTCTAATTTGAAAAGACAACTAATGTCTGTCCCCAGTGTAATATTATTTATTGTACACATGCATGCACACACACACACACACACACACACACACACACGCTACAGACACACAAAAAGCTGTATTATGTAACAAGTTAGCATTCGTTTGAATTGTTTTCCAGTCTGCAGCTCAGACTGCATGCTGTCCTTGTAGCAGAACTGAACAATATGAAAGAGATTAGAAACACTCATTTCAGTGATTTATCCAAGTATTCAAAACTTTTAGGAGATAGCTAATTAAACCAGGCAGCTTAAATTGTCGAGCTATTTTGTTGTGTGTGTTTTTTTGTTGGGTGGTGTAATTACTTTATAATTACTTTAGTTCTTTGTTAGTTGTTGTTTTTTCCCCCCAATCCTTGCTTATTTCTACTGGTTATGAATTCCCAGGCATAATTCAATTTCAGGACATGAACCAACACAGACTTAGGAATATACATCCTATTTAAGTTATAGATTGAATTTGATAGATAATGGTGAACACAGTCTCTTAACAATTCTTGCCTCTTTCGCTGGGGCAAGCAGAATGAACCACCGTGAAGGACACACTACTGGGTCCTTTGATCACCACTGAGAATACAGTCAGCTTACCTTGATGCATCCAAATCACCTACATCAGATTGATCGATGCATCTGGGAAAAATTAAGTGCCAGTAAGTGCTTTATCCTAGAGTAAACTTTGAGATTTACATAAACTGTAATATCATGAGTTATATTCTGAAATATATCCTATTTATTATTTTGTATTTGGTACTCATCAATCATTTTTTTTTCACAGTGCTATCAAATATTAAACACAAATTACTTTCCATAAAATGTGTTACATTTTTTTTTATTTTGAAAGGAAAAAAAATAATGAATACCATGTCAAGTAATAATGAGCCTCATGATAATTGACTGGAAAATGCTCCAGCAAGGCTGTTAGGGAAGCTATGGTTACTGCCTCAGCTTTATTATAAGTCATTCCTGAGTATTGCTGGAGAGAAAAAAAAAAGTGTTCACATATTTATTATTACAAAACTGAACCAGAAGTTAGGATGTTGATGGGTCATAAAGTAGTGAATACTGCCTGGCTGGTGTGGCTCAGTGGCTGAGTGTCAGCTTTTGAACCAGGAGGTCACGGTTCAATTCCTAGTAGGGGCATATGCCCGGGTCTTTGGCTCGATCCCCAGTAGGGGCATGGCATGCAGGAGGCAGCTGATCATTGATTCTCTCTCACTATTCATGTTTCTCTGTCTCTTTCCTCCTCCTTTCCTTCCTGAAATCGATAAAAGTGTATTTAAATTTTAAAAATTAGTGAATGCTAATATAATGCATATATCGCTTTAGACAAGGTGCATTTGTATATTTTGGACCTCTTATCTGGAACTTACTGCCAAGTCTCTGAGGTTACAGGGCGTCAGAAAGAGACCTTATAAATGAGGGTGATGTGAGGGTCAAAAGATATATCTCTTGCACAGTCAAATCTATAATAATAAAAGCAAAATATGCTAATTAGACCAGATGCCCTTCTGGATGAAGCTGGGCCTACAAGGGAAGCCTGGGACCTGGGTGCCTGCTGGTAGCAGGAGGGAGGTCTGGGTTCCGGGTGCCAGAGGGAAGCCAATGCCGGCAGCCGGGGGAAGGAAGGCCTACTCTTGCAGGAATTTCGTGCACCGAGCCTCTAGGAAGGAGAATAAGTCAGTTCTCATGCTCTTCTCTGCTTTTTTGGAATCTCAGTAGATAGGCAAGAAATCCTTTTGATTTCTTAGTCACGAGTAAGACTTACATCATTATCTTTCAAGCATACCTTGTAGCATGCCAGGGTTTTCTCCTCATCAGGCATGGTAAGCGTGGACCTTATCTCACCACTGATAGGCTTTTTAAATTTCCCAACTGCACTTCAGCTGTGAGCCAAACTGTGTTTCTACCAGTTACCAAAACACCACAGTGAAGCAAACACTGTGGGAGCCAGCCACGCTGTTTCTTCCTGCAAGGCCCAGGCTCAGTCTTTGAGATCATTGCGTTTTAGCTGCGTTTGAACTTGCTTTATCATAAATGTTTTCACTGACATGAGGCAGCATAATCCATGTACAAGTTTCTCCATAGACGCACAATATCTTCATATGCAAAGTGTTAGTGTTTGACATTAAAATATGTCTATAACATCAACACCACACACTTTATGCACTTAATGGAAAATAATACCAATCAGGTAACAAAATTAGTTGATAAGATCCATGATTACCAAATTATTTAATGCAATATGACTGGTGTGTTTATGAAAAGTATAGTAAAATTTTTCATGAGTAAATGCGTACATAAATATATGTATAAATATATATATTGTTTATATATATTAGCAATTTTATAGTTATTTTAATTCAATTTCTATAATATATTTTGTATTACTACACTAAAAGGATTTTATCTGTAAAAATTGAAGATATATTTTAATATTTATCTAAAAAGTAATAGTTTATTTTAAAATTACTTTACTATAGTCTTTCCAAGATTCCTATTCTATATTTAATCCTACATAGCATAAGATAATGTACCATTAAAAGTGTTATGGACATTTGTTTTGTTTCATAATAAGTTTTTCCCCCATTTCCTTTTTATCTATAAAAGGGCTTTATCTCCATCTCTCTTTTTTATTATTGCACATTTCCATTATTATTATAATAGTGTAAAGAAAAATGCATCACAAAAGTTGAATTTTTTGGGGGGGAAATTGCTTGTTGATTAACAATCATTGCCTAGAAGGCCTGTCTCATTCATCTTTGTATATTATACCCCTTTCATCTCTTAACTAGTGCGATGCTCTGTACAAATATATAACGCAGCTTATAGATGCTATATGAGAACGGACTGACTTGGGGGGAGGGAGGGCAGAGTGAAAGGGGGAACGGAGTTAGGAGTAGGTAGGAGGTTAACAGAATTGAACAGGCATGACTTCCAGCTTGGCATCCATATTACTGTTCCCAAATATGAGGTGTTTTACCTGAAGTTATCAGCACTGTTTTAAGGTAGGCGACTGTAATATTAGACGACATCAAGTAAAAATCTTCTCATCTTGGAGGTGCCTTCCTTGAACAAAATTGACCTTTTTAATAATGTTTCACATAAAAAAATGCTTTTAATATATTAAGTCATAGAGGGTAGCTAGAATTGAACAAGTGACTATAAATCTTAATAAAATATAAAAATAAAACAGCTAGGAATGCTGTTGCCAGTCTACAAACAGTAACTTGATGAGAGCCATTTTATGCATATGTCTAAATTTAGCATTCTTATATTGAGGAATATGCAAGGCATTTTAGGAGACATATAGATGAAAATACACGTTTCTGTTCTGCTATGGATCATATGAGTGAAAGAAGTGCACAAGAGTAAAACAAGATACGCTAAAGAGTGCACTTGTTTCATTGAAATATGATCATTCCTTTTACTGAAAAATTATGGATGTTAGCAGTATATTCTCGGAGGAAAATAAAACTTAGCAGAGAAATTAAAAACTAAAATCAAGATGACAATTTAAAAAAAAAATTCAGCACGGCTCCAAACGATATTTGTCAGAACGAATCACAGTGCCATGAACATAGCAATAAAATATATACAGTCTTTGCATTGAATGCCAGCCTAGGGAAATTTAAAAGTTTTTTTTAATGGAATAAGTTTTCTTTTTAAGCTTAAAATGAAGCAAAATAATCTTTAAAAAAGTAAGAGAAAACTTTGGGAATATATCTTTGTACAACTAAGTAAGTCATAAAATATACCATTCTTTTTTTAAAAAGATATATTTTATTGATTTTTCAAAGAGAGGAAGGGAGAAGAATAGAGAGCTAGAAACATCCATGAGAGAGAAACATCAACCAGCTGCCTCCTGTGCACCCCTCACCGGAGATGTGCCCGCAACCAATGTACATGTCCTTGACCAGAATCGAACCTGGGACCTTTCAGTCTGCAGGCCGACGCTCTCTCCACTGAGCCAAACCGGTTTCGGCAATATTGAAAGTTTTTGAAAACTCTCCCTAGTATTATAAAAATTTTCCACCTAGCCGAAACCGGTTTGGCTCAGTGGTAGAGCATCGGTCTGCAGACTGAAAGGTCCCAGGTTCGATTCCGGTCAAGGGCATGTACATTGGTTGCAGGCACATCCCCAGTAGGGGGTGTGCAAGAGGCAGCTGGTCGATGTTTCTCTCTCATCGACGTTTCTAGCTCTCTATCTCTCTCCCTTCCTCTCTGTAAAATATCAATATAATATATTATAAAAAAAATTCTCACCTAAGTATTTTAGTCATATAATGTTAAAAAGTTGACGGTTGATAAAATTAGCCAGTTAGATCAAATATGACTACTATATGCAAATGGACATGTTATATTAGAATACCTCAATATTTGAAAAGTACAAGACTATTATTTGTGCAAAGACATATTTTATAACCCATTTCCCCCAAATATTTTTAATTATATCAGGACTTTAATAAATATTCCCATAGAATGGAACAGAATATGGCATGGAAGTTCATTCCCTTTGGTACCTGTGTTCATGCTCCTTTTCATTCATATGTTTGTTTTTCTCTGATATTTTTATTCTATTTATGAAGGTCTGTTTCAATTTTGATTCTTTCTTAACACTGTAAGCATTCATAACAGTTAGCTGTTGGTGGTTATAACTTTAACTGTAGGAGTTACATTTGTTATCCTCAATGTGCAAGGGATTATTGAGAATATAATTTCTTTTTAAATAAGTCAAGTTAGAATATTGTTTCTTTTGTATGTGTTTGGGTGTTTATAATAATACCAGAGGTCTGATGCACAAAGATTCGTGCAAGAATGGGCCTTTTGCCAAAACCGGTTTGGCTCAGTGGATTGAGCATCGGCCTTCGGACTGAGAGGTCCCGGGTTCGAGTCTGGTCAAGGGCATGTACCTTGGTTGTGGGCCCATCCGCAGTGGGGAGTGTGCAGGAGGCAGCTGATCAATGTTTCTAGCTCTCTATTCCTCTTCCTTCCTCTCTGTAGAAAATCAATTAAAAAAAAAATATATATATATATATATAAACAATGGGCCTTCCTTCCCCTGGCTGCTGGCATGACCTTCGCTCTGGTTGGAGCCTCCTTTCTACCTTCCCATGCTGCCCAGACGCCCAGAGCGGCTGGGGCCTTGTGGAACACTTGCATTGTCGCCATGGTGACGACTCAAGTGTCCTGCCCCACCGCCAGCTGGTCAGCACCCGTGTATGCAAATTAACATTTCATCTTTGTTAGGTTAATTTGCATACTCACTCCTGATTGCCTGGTGGGCATCACTAAGGTATGGTCAATTTGCATCTTATTCTTTTATTGGTGGAGATGGTTTATTCTTTGTTTTAGACAGTTCATTTGTCATTATTTTGTCACCTATAATTCAATTTTTAAATACTGTATAAACAAGCAAAAATTTAGATTCCATCCTGCAGTCCTCATAGTTATTACATAGTAAGTGGAATACATTGCCCATCTGTTACTTAAAAGCCATTATATACTCATTCCTGTCTTCCCAGCTTAAGTTGTCAAAGTCTGGGCATTTCTATAATTTGCTGCTATTTTTCTAGTCATAACTTTTTAATCCCATAATTTCTTCTAGGTGAGACTTGTTACTCGTGCAGGAAGGTACAAAATCATGTTATCTTAATTGAAGACTTACTATTACAAAAAATGTAAATTATGCATGCTGCTCTATGTAATGTTTCTTGACTTGGAACATAATCGTTCAATCAGTACCAGTTGTTACCAGAATCAGACTTGCCTAAGCCTCCTCAGTTTTGGCATTTTGTAGCATGAAACTAGTAATGGTGCTTTTATTTATTACTTCTGAGAGTTCTGGCCCAGAAGGCATTAGGAAAGTGCCTGACAAATATTGATACTCAAAAACTTCAGCTCTTTTTTTTCCTTTGCCCATTCTCATCTGCCAAACTGTTATGTTTTTAATTTTCTTTCCATCTCATTTATACACACACAATTATATTTTATGCTTTGAACCAATTTCCAAAGCTTTGCTCTTAATAGCTCAGCTGTAAATCATACTTTATATTCATAATATCCACATTCTTCTCGGCTTCCTCTTTCACTCTCACGTCGAGTTTCCATTACTTTTTCGTTTAGTGACTTTCAACAGTGCATTTAAGTTTTATATTTTGATAGTTGTTGCGTTTAATGAAAATGTTTTTTTTTCCTCTAATTATCAAATCAAGTTTTAGGCAGCATCCTTTATTCTAATATAACACAAGAAAATTAGCATTTTATTTTTACACGGTACTTCCCCATTTTCCTCATTATCATGATTAAATCGCTGAGATTTTTATTATGTATATTTTATTATCGGAGCGCTTTTGATCTTAAAGTTTGTTTTGAAATCTATCTAATGGAACTTGTAAAAATAAATTAACTGGTGCAAATCAACTTGTGCCTTTTCCCCCGTCTTGCTTTTCTTTTTTATTTTGTCTCTGTTTGGCTGCAGTACAAACAAATTCTGGTAACTGTTTTTGGAATGCTTCATCTCTGAGTACTTTTAATACCAAAGAGAGTCTTTTATGTCTTAAACATAAGTGACACCTGGCAATAGTTGTATGTTTTTTAACTACCAAAATGATGAATTGTTTCATAAGTCAAGTTTTTTTTTTGTACACTTGATTACACAAAGACTACAATTGACTACACAAAGACTACACAAAGAAACAAGTATATATATATATATATATATATATATATATACATGTATATGCATATATATACACATATGTATATGTATATATACATATATATGTATATGTATATATATATTATATATATATCATTGTTAATTTTAATGCCCATATTACAGATTGAAAAGATTATTGCTAACTCTAATCAATATATAAAGATTTCTTTCATTGACGATACATTTGGGTTTGCAAATACAGTTTTGCCTTACAGAGTTTTCTTTGTATGCAAACTAAAACATTACATGTTTAAAAAGTTACTTTTCCCGATGTAATTGATGATGGATAATGGATCCATTTGGAGAAGGCAAAATCTTTTGAACTTTTTCCTTCCTGTCCAGCCTCCTTACTTACTTAGCAGTTAAGTTTTTAAAATGGGATGAACAATAAAACTAAGACAGCTGATCATTTATTCCTGCAAAGCCATATACACCACATACCACCTTGTCATCACTCCGCTCATGGGCTCAACTTTAACTTGGCTTTGGCTCCAAGAGTCCTGGTTGCTCGCATATCCATTTCTCATGTCTACAGAACCAGAATTTAATCTGTTTCGTATTTTCACCTCCTCCCTGGCAGTTCGGGTTGTGTCCAAAGGCGACCTTGATCAGATCCGTCCACTGCTGCATGATTCCAGCAGCTACACTGGCGTCTGGCTCTTAACTAACTCACCCTTTGTTCTCTGCACCCCCTGCAATCCAGGTCACGGACTCAATTTGTTTCATGAAACCACCCACTCAGCCCCCCGACTAAAACTCTACCATTTTATATCCGTTGATTTTCAAATGTTGCCTTTTCAGGTTTTGACCTGTAAAGTTACATGTCAAGAACTCAATTATTTCTTCCTAGCCACAATTTTTTGTTGTTGTTGGTGTTGTTGAATTTTCTCTGAAGATTTTATTTCTGATAAATAACCACCGTGTGTCAGTTTGTTTCGGGTTAGGTAACGTTTAAAAATACAGATCACAAAGGACACTGATAGCCGTAGAGATGAGTAACCCTTGTTTTAAAAACATAGAAAAGCAACATTTATTTTAGAAAATGAACCAACAGTATCGTTAGAGATTCATTTTCCCCAAACCCAACCTTTGATAATGCCTCTTTTCTCCAATTTTATAATTTTCAATAGAAGAGAAGAAAAATGTTTTGAGTTTTAGTGCTAGGACGTGGAAGAAAAACTAACAACGTTTAAAAGGACACTAAATAAGTGCATTTATTATTGTACAAAGGACTGCTGTTAGCTATCAGTGACTAGATTTTTGTTCATAATATCCCCGAGGTTTGTTTAACCCAGCCGTGGGCAAACTTCGGCCCCCGGGCCAGATCTGGCCCGTTCGGCTGTTCTATCGGGCCCGGGGAGCTGAAAGAGCGGAGGGTCCTTTTGCTCTCCCCTCCGCTCCTTCCCCAGCAGCCCAAGAGGAGAGTGCCAGCGTGGTCAGGTTGTTTTTGTTTCGGCCCTCCGGTCCAGTGTAAGAACCCATGGTGGCCCTCGAGGCAAAAAGTTTGCCCACCCCTGGTTTAACCACATGTTCATTTCCTTTTCACCATCCCGTTACTCAGTACCCTGGAGGCAATGCTTTCACAAATCTGCATTTCTAGCAGGGAAACCATCCGACTGCACAAATCGCCATCTTTGCTTTTGCCCAGATAAATATGACTTCTCCTTGATAGAACAATAGATCGCCTCAAGAAAATTGCAGCTGCAGGGCCACCTAGAAGATCTAAATGAGTAGAAACTATCAAATGTAGGCATCGGTGCAGTCAATGAGTAGTTTATACACCTTGCTAGTCTTAATCAAAGAGCATTTCCTCATTGTATTTCTATCAGAGGTGGAAGGATAAATGTGGTGAGTCTCCTTTTGCTTTGATTTCTTCTTTTTAAAAAAATATATATTTTATTGATATTTTACAGAGAGGAAGGGAGAGAGATAGAGAGCTAGAAACGTTGATGAGAGAGAAACATCGACCAGCCGCCTCTTGCACACCCCCTACCGGGGATGTGCCTGCAACCAATGTACATGCCCTTGACCGGAATCAAACCCTGGACCTTTCAGTCCACAGACCTACGCTCTACCACTGAGCCAAACCAGTTTCAGCATTGCTTTGATTTCTTATCATATCATTTTTAAGATGCCAGCCATAGAGATGTTTGGCTATGTGAATACTCACCATTCCTTTAAACAGCCCCGGTATCGTATTTGTGAATTTTTCTGAATTATACATATTTTGATAGGTTAACACTACTTGGACACCATAACTCTCGGCTATGGGGTCACTAGCTTATCAGTAAACACTGGGACTATTTCCGGTCCTAATTCAACCAGACGAGTTTCTTTAAAGAGCTTATAACTGAAAAGATTTTTCCCCTTAATGCAGCGAGCTTGACAGTATTTAAATGCAAACCGGCGGGCCATTGTTAAATCCCACATTCGGGCACTGCTAAATTATGTTGGGCTCATAATTAAACACATGCTCTAGGCATTTGCACTGGTTGGCCTTAAGAGAGAGCATACTTGTGGTACATATTTGAGCGCTGAGAAGGGGCTTAATAATTTGGACTCATGTCCAGACGTTCCCAGGCTTATCAGAGAATACCTGTGCAAAATGGATTTGAACCCTGTCCATCGTAAGGCACTTAACAAATACCCTGCTTATGAAAAGTATTCACACTAACCTATTTTAACGTTATACAGAAGAAAAACGCATAGACAGCACTCACAGTTCAGTGTGTTTCACACCCTGGGCCCTGATTACCCCCTCAGGATGTCCCAATGGAGCTAGAAAATTAAGCTGTGTAAAAAGGTAGCCCAGCCTGGCCAGTGTGGCTCAGTGGTTAAGCATGTAGGTCAGGGTGTGGCGTCCAAGGGTTAATGTCACGGTCCTGACGCTCGTTCTAGAAATACAGTATTGCTACCAGCGTGACAGTTCTGGCTCCCCGGGGATCGATAGCGCAGCAGTTATAAAACATAGCTCTTTCTCAGTCGCTAAACATTACACCAAAGACAGCCCCAAGACGGTCAAAGCTAGCCTGGCTCTTCTGCAAGAATAAAATAACGGGCGTGCACCCAACAGGTAAACAACATTGCCAAGGTTCTGGATGGCTCTGGAAATACGCCTTTGAAGTGATGGATTTTGGGATTATTGATACACACTTAATAACTCTTTTTTATATATTTTATTGATTTTACAACAGAGAGGAATTGAGAGGGATAGAGAGTTAGAAACATCGATGAGAGAGAATCATCTATCAGCTGTCTCCTGCACACCCCCCATCTGGGGATGTGCCCGCAACCAAGGCACATGCCCTTGACCGGAATCGAACCCGGGACCTTTCAGTCCGCAGGCCAACGCTCTATCCACTGAGCCACACCGGTTTTGGCATACACTTAATAACTCTTGTTCAACATCCTGAGAATTTAAATTAAAAACCATAACAGAGAAAACAACCGATGAACTTGTATGCACATCAGCATGACCCACGGACACAGACACTAGGAGGTGAAGGTCAGGGCTGGGGGGGGTGGTGGGCTGGTAGAGATCAATGGGGGAGGGGGTGGGGAGGAAGGGGACATATATGATACTTTCAATAATAAAGAATTTAAGAATAAAAAAATAAGTAAATAAAAAACGTGAGTTACACTTAGGTAGCACAGACATTGCACCTGGCTCAGTTCTAAGCACATAAATAAACTCAGCTAACTTCAAGATTCATTCCAGGAAATAGCCACCGTATTTTCTTCCTGCTCTCAAAGGTGCAAAGAAGACAGAGGCATGCCTCTCGCACCCGGGCTCCTGTAGCTCTGGGGAGTTGAGTCTGCGCTGTCCTGTCTCTGTGTAAAATGGCTGGGCTCTCATTCCACTAGGCCCCTTTAGTATTCTTAGAAATTTTAACAGACGAGACTTTTCTTGGAACCAAAAATTCTAAAAATCACCAATTTTGAAAATAAGGATAATCAAGTTTTTTTTTTTTTTTAAACAAGGGCTTCCTCACATGCAGATGGCCCTCTGCTAGTCTTTCTTCTTTATTCAGACTCCCAACGAGCTACCCTAGCTTTATCCAGTGTCCTAACGGACCCGGGCACTTTTGGAAGTTGCACGAATTCCTTCGCGCATCCATTATTTGTGTAAGAATGACCGCCTGAATGCGCTTACATCCTCTAAGTCATTGCCTGAAATTATGCAGCGCATCCAGAAAAAAATCTGGTTTGCTTAGAAATTACCTGGATTATAGAACCTCTCCCCAAATGTCTACTCTTTTTAAAAACTAATACTCTCTGTGATGAGAAGCAGCGCAAGAATAGACTGGGGACATTCAATGCTGACTGCCTTGAAATTCAATGAACAAAATTTCACTAGAACGTTGGGTCATTGAAGTCGGAAAGAAAGAGGTGGATGAATAGGAGCTAAAATTACTTCAAAGCATTCAACTTCCTAGTTATGGTTAGCAGAGACATGCTTTCATCCAGGGCTTGTCAGGTATGGATGGCAGGCAAGTTTCTTGTCTTATGAACAAAGTTTTACTGGACCACACCTAACCATTCTCCCGGTGTTGCCCCAAAGCTGAGGCATCAGTTACAGCAGAGACCACGTGGGCCTGCACAACCTAAAATATTTGCCCTCAAGCCTTTTACAGAAAACGGAAGTGCTGCCCCCTATGGGGCATGTCTAAATATGTGAAAATATAATATGTAAGTTCATACCAATAAAATGGTACGAAATAACACTTTGGGACAGATATGACTTGTTAAGCTTTACTAAGAAAATTAGGGCATTTCAAAAATAAAAATTCTTTATTATTATTTTTTTTTCTGTTGTGAACATAGCATTTCATCAGCTCTTCAGAAAAAAAAAAAAAAGACTCCTTTAGAGCTGGTTTGGTCTTCTCCTGATAGTATGCATCTGGATCAATTAAATCTTTGGCATACATGAATAATTCCAACCCCTCAGGCAATGAGAACATCCCTTCTGCCCCACAGTTATCTCTGAGATTGAAAAGGTAACTTCATTTTCTGTAAACCCACTAATCAAGCTTCTAAGAGTTCACATTTTCATGCTAATGAAAAGCTGACTAAATAAGAATGGAAATCATTCAGTTAAATAGATCAGTTAAGTAATGAAGTACTTTTCTAAATGTTTGTACGTCTGGTAAAATATCTCAGAGCCCTCATATTTGTATTTTAATTTCTTATGAACAAACTTCTGATACTTCCTGTCATTTAAAAAAATATATATTTTATTGATTTTTAGAGAGAAAGAGAGAGGGATAGAGAGTTAGAAACATCAATGAGAGAGAAACATCGACCAGCTGCCTATTATACAACCCCTACTGGGGATGTGCCCGCAACCAAGGTACATGCCCTTGACCGGAACCGAACCTGGGACCTTTCAGTCCACAGGCTGATGCTCTATCCACTGAGCCAAACCGGTTTCGGCACTACCTGTCATTTTAAAAAATGCCTAAATATATTAGCACTGTTTTAGGTTTTCTTTCAAGTTAAAAACATTTACTGATGACTCTTCTTTCTTTATCTACATATTCAAGAGACTAGTGTTTACTCTCTCACATTCACCTCTGCATTTTTTTTTTAGCGCCAAATAGGCTAAGTTAGTAGGTAATTGAATCGTTACTTTGTAAGCCCCAAACTGTAATCTAAAAATAAATATAAAATGTAAGTATTTTAAAATCTATCACATCCATGGAAATAATACTAAAATATTAAAGGAAAAAGTAATTTGTATTTTCAGTAAATTAATAGTGAATCTATTTTTACCAACATTTGCAAGGATTTAATTGTATTACCCACTTTAGTATCTCTGTGAAATAATTTTTGAAACAATTTGTAGCTTTGTCATTTTGCTGAGTCATCCATCAGCAAATGAAAGTCATAATAAAGTCATCCATCTCATTTTGGGTTCCATATTCAGTCAAATGAAATCACATATTAGCCTGGATCTTCACTGATGTAAACTTACATGTGGTTTTAACCTATGTTCTCACATATTCTTCCAAATTTTAAGACAGCCTGGTTTTAACTATTTTTATTTTTCCGTGATTTTTGCATTTAATCTTTAAGAATTGATAGTATTGTCATCCCTATAATACATTTGTCTCTCCTGGCCATGTTTATCAGTAAATTATATTTCTTCAAATGGTTCCTGCTTATTTTCTGATGAATTTGTTTTAAAATACATGCTTTCTTGTTACAACTCTAAACATAATCCCTTTCAAAATATAGTTTTACCCGGCTATTGCCTGACTATGCACATAATAACTACTACATACAAATGATGGTTTTGTCCTCTCCAATTTTACTTAATAATGTTATCTTTTTTTATTGCTAGAACTTCAAACTATAGGACTGTCACTATTATATTAAGGTGTAGAGTGGACTTTGAAAAATATATATTAGGAGAAACAATTACCCTAACATGACTTTACTAAATTTTAAAAGGAAAAAGAAGTATTATTAAATGATATGCATAAATGTTAATTGCTTAAACTATAATATCTATAATAATAAAAGGCTAATATGCTAATTAGACTGGACGTCCTTCCGGATGAAGGCAGGGCCAGAGCAAAGCTACTGGAATCCCGGGTGCCAGAGGGAAGCTGATGCCAGCAGCCAGGGGATGGAAGGCAGGCCTACTCTTGCATGAATTTTTTGCACTGGGCCGCTAGTTGTTTGATAATTGTTTTTTGTTGTTGTTTAAAAATACAGTTTTGGAAGCATGGTTTATTCTTTGGTATATAAACAAAGAATATACTTACTTGATATGTAAACTCTGTGTTAGTGATTTATTATCTACGAATTAAATAATTTTGGACTTACTAGAAACTAATCTTGTGAATAATAAATTAGTATTATAAAAAGATAATTCTTATTTTTAAAATTCAGCTGCATTACTTTCAATCTTACTTTTAATATTTCAAAAAATCAGAGGTGTACTTGAAAAGGTCTTAAGGTAAACTTCAGATATCAATAAGGGGAAATTAAAATGATTAATCGTCTATCAGCGGTGAACAAAAAGCTCAATGTCTACATTCAGCATTTATCTTGTTTTCTTAGTTAGCCTTCAGCGCTGGCTTCCTTAAGATTTATATTCTGCTCCTTTGCAATCATAATCATCAAAGAGAGTGTAATGAGACATCATCAATTTAATTTAAATTTTCAGAAGTGCCAAGTTGATTGATCTTTAAGAGTACCACTGGGATCTTGAAGGTAAACATCCTTTTCAGCATTATTAGTTTAATTTCTGCAGTGCAGTGGATCCTATGAGTATCATGAGCACTGAATCCTACATAAAATTTTATATACCACTTCGCTAAATATAAAATATGCCTGAAAGACTAAAATTTAATTAGCACAGCCCAGGCAGGAAAATCAAATAGCCAATATAATAAGTTCAGAAGAGGTATTTACATAGTTTTTTTGTTATTTATTTATTTATTTATTTATTTTTGTTAATCCTTGCCAGAGGATATTTTTTTCACTGATTTTTAGGGAGAGTGGAATAAAGAGGGAAAGACAGAGAGAAACATCGATGTGAGAGAAACACATCAATTGGTTGCCTTCTACACCGATCCTGACCAGGGGCCTGGTCTGGAAAGAGCCTGCAACTGAGGTACGTGCCTTTAAGAAGAATCAAACCCAGAATCAGAATAGAACCCGGGACCCTTTGGTCTGCAGGCTGACGTTCTATCCATTGAGGCACACCAGATAGGGCTATTTTTTATTTTTAAAAAATGGTTTTATGGATTTTAGAGAGGAAGGGAGAGGTAGAGAGAGATGGACACATCAACGATGAGGGAAACTTACTGAGTGCTGCCTTCTACACACCCCACACTGGATATCAAGCCCTTAACCCGGGCATGTGCCCTGGCTGGGTATTGAACCTTGACCTCCTGGTTCTTAGGGGGGCACCCAACCACTGAGCCACCACAGCCAGGATCTTTTTTATTTTTTTAAATGTAAAATGATTGTTTGCTTGTCCTTTAAAGGCGTTGGGTAGTATATTGGTAATAAATAATTAACTTGTCAAGACACTGTCCAGTCATATCATGTTGGCACCTAAGAGCTGGACGTGTGTGGGCAGCAGGTTATCCTGTTTGCTTGCTCAGCCCGTATTCTTGGTTTTATTTTTCCATAGGAACGTGAGGACACATCTGCCAGTGCGGATTAATTTCAGAAATACCTGTTTTTACAATGTTTAGTCTTTCTGTTTTTCTACTTCTTAGTTCTTCCTTTATTTCCCCTTTTCCTCACTGGTCTTAGTAAACTATCGGCAAGTGTTTCCTAGTTTTGCTCCGTGGTGAATTTTATCTTTTGGTATTAGGATAAATGGCATTCTAAAGTAAACTTTTTATTTTGTAATACATGTTCTAGATAGATAGAAGGATGAAAAAGGTAATAGAGCTGTCATATATCCATATATGGGGGACATGTTATGTGAATACCTTAAAGTATCACTAGGCATATTCATTTTTCCTTAGGTGTTACTCTTTTTAGGTCTTCTCAGATAGCAAAGTAGAGAAATATATATGTATTAATGCAATGTTTCCATATGCACATTTCTTTTTTTAAAATGTATTTTTACTGATTTTCCACAGAGAGAAAGGGAGAGGGATAGAGAGCTAGAAACATCGATGAGAGAGAAATATCGACCAGCTGCCTCCTGCACACCCCTTACCTGGGATGTGCCTGCAACCAAGGTACATGCCCTTGACGGGAATCGAACCTGGGACCTTTCAGTCCGCAGACTGACGCTCTATCCACTGAGCCAAACCGGTTTCAGTTATATGCACATTTCAATTGTTATTTCTTACTGTCCTCATTGCTCAGTTGTTATGCCCCTGTTGTTTTGTTGCTAAGCAATCCATCCAAGAATGCATTTTCTCTGAGCTGTAGTGTTAGGATTACTGAACATAGATAATTATAACATTAAGTCATATATATTTATTTAAAAAAACTATTAAAGATGTTCACTGTATTAGGGCTATCTGTGGACATGTAGCCTCAAGTTTCCATGGACCATGACACAGTTCACTGTACTCAGAGAAATCTCACAGCCCTTATGTGCCCATTAGTCTGTGGAAGCCACTTATATGTGCTGTGCGTGTCAGCAGAGTCGATCGGATTGTTTCAGTGATGTGATCTTCCCAAATAACATGCGTGTAGGATCCAGCATGCAGAGAGATCGCACCATGGAACCAAGGCTCTTTAACGGGCGATAACTGATTTGTGCAGAATGTAAACTGAGGCGGCATTTAGTACGACCATCTGCTGGCCTGCCTTGTTTGGATGCAAAAGCAGTTCTGTTTCGGTGTGTAAAGCTAATGCCTAAAGATCGTCATTTCCCTTCAGCCAGAGAGATGGCTGAAGTGTGCATCCCCCCCCAGCTTATTCAGGTAAACGATTATAAATATAATTTATAACTTAGGCACTTTTCTTTTTTTTTTACTCTCATGCAAGTAGTAGAATCAAGACACTGGGATCCCACTTCAAATAAGTTGAAGTTTGTGAACCCACTTTTTCCCATCTAGTAGACAAGTCTTATATTAAATAAAAGAGAGAAAGAGAGAGAGGAGAAAGAGAGGAGAGAGAGAGAGAGAGAGAGAGAGAGAGAGAGAGAGAGAGAGAGAGAGATTTTACATTGCTACGTGAGCACATTTAGAAATTCTTGCAGCCCTCCATTTTGATTTCTTTTTAACCTCTGGCAAATTCAGAGGAAAACAATTTGTAAAACTTTGTGCAAGATCTAAGGAAAGGGTACACATGATAAGTTAAAATTCATCACTCTCACGACCTTCATCATTTCAGATCACTGCAAATAGACTGAGAGTGAATTTAGTGTGCAGTGTAACATGGTAGCCTTATGCCTACCAGAAAAAAGTAGGGCAATTTAACTAACTATACAGCATGAAAAGTAACTCTACAGGGAAATCCGGTCCACTACCTTAAGGATGGAACAAAATGTATGCTACTTTTGGGCCTAAAGTGCTCGCTCTGAAAAGTAGTATCTCTTGCTCAGCGCCTTGTAATCTGCCTGGATGAGGTGATAGGACTCATTGAAAGTCAATTTCCAGTAACAACTCTCCTGCCAAAGCCTGAAATGACAGCTGTTGACACAGAACGCAGTGACGGGGCAAAGATTGAGAAACCTATTGGAACAAAATACTAAACTATCTCTGAACTATATAAATCGAACCTCCGGCAACTGTTAGTCTTCCCAAAGAGAAGAGGATGTCCGAATTTATTTTTCAATTGACTTCAATTTTCCAAAAGAGAGAGCTTGCGACATGCAGGGGTTCATGCGAGTCTACATATTGCCACTCCACATGTTCCAAAAATGCCGCTTCCTTTGCCTTCTAGGACAGATTGCTTTTGGCACGGGAGCCCCATTCTCACTGATGGGACTGGAAGTTGGAGAGGCACTTAAATACCTCCCTTCAAGGCAACTCGGCTCTTTCTGTTGAAATAATCTTTCTCCCTCTTTTCCCCCTCCCCCTCCCCCTCCTTCCCTTCCTCTTCTTCTCACTCCTCCTCCTCCTCCTTTCTCTCTCTCAATTTAGTCCATTTTTGTACTTCTTGGTTTTATAACTGCTCCATGTTTCATCCCTCAGAACTTCTTTTCAAAACACTGTCCCCTTGCCGAAACCGGTGTGGCTCAGTAGACAGAGCATCAGCCTGTGGACTGAAAGGTCCCGGGTTCGATTCCGGTCAAGGGCATGTACCTTGGTTGTGGGCACATCCCCAGTGGGGGGGTGTGCAAGAGGCAGCTGGTCGATGATTCTCTCTCATCAATGTTTCTAACTATCGATGTTTCTAACTCTCTATCCCTCCCTCTTCCTCTCAGTAAGAAATCAATAAAATATATTAAACAACAACAACAACAACAAATAACAACACTCTTCCTGTCCCCCTCTAAAGAGCTTAGCTTTCTGGTACCTTCCTTGCTGGCTCCTTCCGATGTTCTTCCCCCACTTCTTTTTTAAATTGTTTTAAATATATTGTTGTTGATTTCAGAGAGGATGGGAGAGGGAGAGTGAAATAGAAATACCAATGATGAGAGAGAATCATTGATCGGCTGCTTCCTGAGCCCCCCACACTGGGGATCCAGCCCACAACCCGGGCTTGTGCCCTGACTGGGAATCGAACCGTGACCTCCTGGCTCATAGGCTGATGCTCAACCACTGAGCCACGCAGCTGGGCATGATGCCACTTCTTTAATGGAGAGGGCTCATCCTTGCTTCCTCCTCTGGCCAAGCGATTCCCAGTGATCCCTCCTCACAGGTGATGCCACTTGCTTATGTGCGGGAGGGCCAAAGCCCCCAACCATAAAATTATTCTCATTGCTACTTCATAACTGTAAATTTTGCTACTGTTATGAACCGTAACATACATTCTGTGTTTTCCGATGGTCTTAGGCAACCCTGTTAGCGGTTCTCAACCTGTGGGCCGCTATTTACATTACGATTCATTAACAGTAGCAAAGTGACAGTCATGAAGTTGCAACAGAAATAAATTTATGGTTGGGGGTCACCACACCACGAGGAGCTGTATTAAAGGGTCACAGCATCAGAAAGGTTGAGAACCTCTGCTCCAGAGAATGGCAGGGTCTTCATTCTCCAGGCGTGTATATTTGCTTTCTCTCTCCTGAGCTCCAAGGGTCCCCGTGAGATTTGCCACCAGGGCAGCAGTGGGCAGTGGCGGCTTGTCCCAGTCTAACGCCCTGAACCTGTCTCCAAGGGCCCTTCTTTGTCCTCAGCAACTGGTTTCCGGAGTCCATGTGGCCCCGCTGGCTAGTTCTGCCTCCTTGCTTTTGTTTCTAAAAGGCCAGGCCAGCTCTCTGGGCAGTCCGCTCGAACCCCCCTCGCTGTGAGTGTGCTTTTGTCTTGTATGCTAAGAAGACTCCTTGTGCTAGAGTTTCGGGCTCTGCATTCTTTCTTCGGCCACACTCAAGAACCGAGTTTGCTGAACAAAGTGTTGACCTCTCTGGTAACAGTGTTAGTATAGTTTACTCAAGTGGATATGAAAACAAACCTTCCTGACCACATTGAACTAGGTTCTTTTGCTATTATTTTGTTTTTTCTATATAAATAAATAAAAATATGTATATATATGTATACATACATATATACATATATGATGTGTATATATTTATACTATATACACATATATAATGTATATATACCAAATATATATATACACCAAATACATATATATACACCAAACATATATATACCAAATATATATACATCAATATATATACATCTATATATATATATATATATATATATATATATATATATATATATATATTAACATACCAAAGGAACTGTGAGGGTCTTTCTTCTTTTCTCAGTATCCTTATATATAATTTAAATTGTATAGGCATGCACTAGAAGTATCAAGTCAATATCTTTATATGCATGGCACGTCTTGAGTATACTCATGAAAAATTATTGGAATATGCAACTTAGTAACTGTAATTGTAAAGACTAATAACCCGAGAATCTAACCCGATTAAAAATCAATTTAGGGAGGCCGTGTTACATTTCCTTCATCTCCTAATGGCGTCTAGGTGCGCACTTCCATTAATGGATAGGTTTGCCGAGGAATAATTCCTCGAGCCGGCAGTTGCTTTGTTGACGATTATGAAAATGCTTTCCCGTTGCCTGCGGAACAATTTCATAACGGAACTGAGCTGAGTCTTACTGAGTGATGCCGGCAGCGTGAAACTTTGGGAGCAGGCGACTTTCTAAGAGCTGGCCTTCTGAATCACGTTCAAGAAGAACCAACAGGCCCGAAATGGAGTCATTTGCCCTCGGGATAGCAAATCAAGACATAGATGCAGTCTCACCCTCTCCCAGGAACGTGACCCCTGCTTAAGCAGTGCGCCTGAGATTTTCCATTTAGCACCGGTGAGATCATCCGTGTGCGACCCTGAGCAGAAGATGAAGTTCAGGCCAGAAGCTCTGCTTCCTTTGCTTTTGCTGGTAACTCCCCTCGCCCCACCCTCCTCCTGCCTGGAACAGCCTTCCCTTTTGTACAGCCCCTGGGAGGACCGCTCTGCTTGCTCAGTGGAAAACTGCCCCTTCCATGATCCACTCCATAAAGCCAATTAGATCTCCGGATTTCTCTTATTGAGTTTTCGGTCTATAACACAAATCATTCAGCACGTGTTAGTAGCATAAAGAGATCAGGATGTAATGTGTTAAGACGGATATTAGTAAAAATGAGCTAACGTTGATTATCTAAAGTTAATTATATTTCCTTTGTTAAGGACAGAATCCCGAAACGGGTTTGGCTCAGTGGATAGAGCGTCGGCCTGCGGACTGAAAGGTCCCAGGTTCGATTCCAGTCAAGGGCATGTACCTTGGTTTCGGGCACATCCCCGGTAGGGGGTGTGCAAGAGGCAGCTGATCAATGATTCTCTCTCATCGATGTTTCTAGCTCTCTATCCCTCTCTCTTCCTCTCTGTAAAAATATCAATAAAATATATTAGAAAAAAAGAATAGAATAATCTTTTAAGACCTTTAGAACACATTTTATTCTATTTAGTTTTAGGAGGATATTACCGTTTTATGCTCCCTCTCTGTGCTGGGTGTAGTGGTGGACAGCGCCTTCCTTAAAAGGACATACAGAATTCACTACATTTCGCCCAGCCGGCCAGTGTTGCTCAGTGGTTGAGCAGCAACCTATAAATCAGGAGGTCACAGTTCGATTCCCCGTCGGGGCACAGGCCAGGGTTGCAGGCTCGATCCCCAGTGTGGGGACAAGCAGGAGGCAGCCGGTCACTGATTCTTTTTTTTATCACTGTTGTTTCCATCACTCTCTCCCTTTCCCTTCCCCTCTCTGAAATCAATAAAAACTCACTACATCTTCTATCCTGTCATTTTACATGTAAAACAACTTTTATGTTCAAACTGTAGCAATTATTCATGCGCCTCCTTGCACATAACCACGCTGCTTCCCCTGCCATCTGTGTACACTCATAAATACATCTGGAAGGTAATTAAAAGCATTTGGCCCCGCATAAATTTTGACTTATGGTCGCTGGTTTTGTTGTGGGTATAGCGTTCACCTGAGTATTTCTTCAGAATTAATCTAAATGATCTTCAGGTAGCGTGTGCTCTTATGCCCCACATGGATGAAACGCTATTAAATTTAGAGAGAGAGTAATTGCAAAAGTGGGTAGGGAGTGGGGACTTCTACTTAAACTAATACAAAAGACCGGAATTTTTAAAGAAAGAGTTGAGAGTTGCCTGCCTGTAGGGAGTATGTGGAGAGAAAACAAATGAAGTAAAAACAATTTCTGAAATGGAAAGGCTTTATTAAAAAAAAATGCTGTGTTTGCATTGGCAAAATTAACTTAAATATATATTTAAATATATTAGAGAATTTGAGAAAATATTTAGATTTCAAGCATACCTGAGGGTTTTAGAAAGAAAGCATCAGGGTCGGTTCCGTAAGGTGGTTTTTGCAAAATGCACATTGCCACGTTGTGCCAGCACTTAGCACTTCCATTGCTGGGAACCTGCTTGCAGGAACTGCATGTAGATCGCCAGGAGAGTGATTCCAGAAAAGGGTGCTCCGGATCTACGCCCCCAGCTCAGTGGAAGCCATGGTTTAATAACCAGGTTCTATCGTGGACTTAAAAAACAACCTGGTATTTTTGTCATCAACAGGGAAAGACCCATTTTATAATTGTTTTGCCCATGGTCATCAACCAGCAAAAAACAAACAAACATAAATTCATAAAAAATATTTAGATAGCCGAAACCAATTTGGCTCAGTGGATAGAGCATTGGCCTGCAGACTGAAAGGTCCCTGGTTCATTTCCAATCAAGGGCATGTACCTTGGTTGAGGGCACATCCCCAGTAGGGGGTGTGCAGGAGGCAGCTGATCGATGATTCTCTCTCATTGATGTTTCTAACTCTCTATCCCTCTCTCTTCCTCTCTAAAATATCAATAAAATATATTTTAAAAATATTTAGATAATTGCAGTTCAATGAAAGATATTTTCATTCTTCTTAATAGAAGTATATTTTTTATTGATTTCAGAGAGGAAGGGCAAGGAAGAGAGAGCTAGAAACTTCAATGATGAGAATCACTGGTTAGCTGCCTACTGTACAACCCTTCTTGGGGATCCAGCCCCAAACCCTGGCATCTGCCCTTGACTGGAATCAACCCAGGACCCTTAAGTCAGCAGGCTGACACTGTATGCACTGAGCCAAACCAGCTAGGGATATTTTCATTCTTATTTACATAAAAGCACCGAGATCTTAAATCTCAAATAAAGGAGTATAGTTAACCAAAAACTGCATGGCTTCCAGAAGGTTCTATCAGGAAGCCACAAAATACATTTTTTTTCTGTCCTAAAAGAGAATTATCTAACATTCTGTATACCTCATTATTTCTGTAATATAAGAAAATACTTGCCAAATGAAAATTGATATTCGTATCGGATTAGCCATCAGTAACTGTCAGCCAGGAAAGCAATGATTTTGTTTTTCTTTGTTTTGTTTTTTTTTTGTTTTTTTTTTTTTTTTCAGTAAAACTTTGTTTCATTTTCTCTATACCTCTCTGGGCTTCAGTAGCTCCTTGAACACAATTATATCATTCTGTCAAAAAATCCCGACAACAGACCCTAGAACATTTTTCAAAATATGTTTAGTATTGAAAGTTTAATAGCTTATCCAAGAACTTAATAGATTTTTCTTCTTTCTCTGAGAAAGGAATGGAGTGAACCAACATTTCATTCTTCTCCCTTAATGATTTTGAGATCACGGAGTATTGAAAGTAAGCTGAAACAAAGTTCTAAAGAACTTATGGGAGTTTGTGCAGCTGGACATTCTGAATATTAATAAGCATAATAGGTACTGACGTGTTCACATGCACAGTGTCCAGGTTAAGTGATTTAACTTGAACTTAAAGAAGTAAAAGTGTATTCAAATCAGGAAGGTTGCCTTCATTGCTAATTGTCGAAGGTACAAATCTAATAGTGGTTGTAATACTTGAATATATTTTATCCTAGAGGCTCGATGCATGAAATTCGTGCAAGAGTAGGCCTTCCTTCCCCCCGCTGCAGTCACTGGCTTCCCTCAGGCATCTGGGACCTGGGCTTCCCTCCCGGCCCCTGCTTGGTCCGGAAGGATGTCCAGTCTAAATTTTTTTAATTATATATTTTATTGATTTTTTACAGAGAGGAAGAGAGAGGGACAGAGAGTTAGAAACATCGATGAGAGAGAATCATCGGCCAGCTGCCTCTTGCACACCCCCCCACCGGGGATATGCCCGCAACCAAGGTACATGCCCTTGACCAGAATCAAACCTGGGACCTCTCAGTCTGCAGGCCAATGCTCTATCCACTGAGCCAAACCGGTTTTGGCAGGACGTCCAGTCTAATTAACATATTACACTTTTATTATTACAGACTCCTTAGAGCATGCAGGATAATCAAACCATTGAAAGCAATAACTAGGACATTGCAAGAGGAAACATAAACCTCGCTCAGTATGTGCAAGAAACAAATGTTCAACAGAGATATTAAAACTGCACAACGCCGCATTGAGTTATAAAAGTAGAGGAAACGACAAGTTTCACGAACACTATAATTGTAGGCAGCAGTAAACTATGGAATCACATGGCGTCCAAATAGCCAAGCCCCGGGATGTTCACGTACACGGAGCCCTTTGATCATCTCAGTCTTCTCCAAATGTTCTCACTTTCCCTTTGAAGCGACCCCTGCCTTTGCCCCGGCCTTTGCTGTAACTGCCAACACGCAGAGCTTTTATCCCTTTGTGCTCGGATCTCCCAGTGACTGCCTGGCACGCAACCTTTCTTATCTCTGCCGCGCAGCTCACCCTGAATCGCCACTCATGAAGGAAGGCGGACCCCACCGAGCCACTTCCATGCTCCGGGCTCCTCTGTGGCTTTGCCTTCCATCTCCACGCTGTCCACCCTTCTCAGCTGGAAACCGAGGCCTGTCATTCGATCAGACTCCTAATGCCTCACACTTGGTGCCTAGGATCTATGCACATTTTTTCCCAGGTCCCTTTCCCATCCATTCCCTGAGGACTTAGCTCCCCTTCTGCTCTTCCACCCCCACGGGGAACGCTTCTTGCTCCCTCTTTACTTAACCAGATGATATACAACTAGGAAGTCATATTTTTTTGGCCTATGAGGTCATACTTCTTTTTTTAAAAAAAATATATTTTATTGATTTTTTTTTACAGAGAGGAAGGGAGAGAGATAGAGAGCTAGAAACGTCGATGAGAGAGTAACATCGACCAGCTGCCTCTTGCACACCCCCTACCGGGGATGTGCCCGCAACCAAGGTACATGCCCTTGACCGGAATCGAACCCGGGACCTTCCAGTCCACATACAGACGCTCTACCACTGAGCAAAACCGGTTTCAGCAGGTCATACTTCTTTTATTCCCCCTTACCAAATCTTTCTTGTCAACTTCAAAATCAAAATGTGTTTGTTTGTTTGTTTTTTCTTAACAATTCATAGCCTTTTAGAGTTCGACATAGTTGCAGAAATTGGTCCGAACTGCTGATGCTTAAATATGAAAGCAAAGAACCAGGGAATCTGTAATTAATCATCTACTTGTGAGACATGAACCTAGCCTCAGGTTGTTACATTTTTCCAGAGAAGGGATTTTCCTAACATCCTGGTTCTTTATTCACTGATTCGTGTGCTTTTATTTGTTACCTAGAGGCCTGATGCATGAAAATCTGTGTCAGAGTAGGCCTTCCTTCCCCCAGCTGCCAGCACTGGCTTCCCTCTGGCACCCGGGATCAGCGCTGGCTTCCTTCCGGGCCTGGCTTGGTCAGGAAGGACGTCCAGAATGGCATTCTGAAGAAGTCCAGTCTAATTAGCATGTTACCCTTTTATTATTATCTATTAATGCAATGGTCAGCAAACTGCAGCTCTCGAGCCATATGCAGCTCGAGAGCTGCAGTTTGCCACTTTGTTGACCAATGAGTTTGCCAACCACTGGATTAGTGCTGTGTTGTTAGATTTGGGTTTTTTTTTTCATCCAAAAAGTTTTGCAATTGACTTGAGACATGTCAGAATAGTCTATTCATTCTTTAAATGTACCTTAAAGGTACGTGTATTAGAGTACACAGATTTTTTTTCAATAGATAATTTATCTGAAATAATTTTACCAAAGTTGACATTAGACTTTCTCTCAGCAAAAGAAGAAAAATAGTCAAAGACATTAATTATGAATATAACCACAGATACACATTTAAAAATATATATTTTGTTGATTTTTTTACAGAGAGGAAGAGAGAGAGATAGTTAGAAACATCGATGAGAGAGAAACGTCGATTAGCTGCCTCCTGCACACCCCCTATTGAAGATGTGCCCACAACCCAAGTACATGCCCTTGGCCGGAATCGAACCCAGGACCTTTCAGTCCACAGGCTCATGCTCTATCCACTGAGCCAAACCAGTTTAGGCCATAGATACACATTTTATCAACTTCCCTAGAAAGGGTGAAGGTGGTTTTTTTACATTGTATTCGTCTTTAAGAATCACATTTCATGGCCACATGACTATAACTGAAGATCATTGAAAAACAAATATAAATATACTAGAGGCCTGATGCATGAAGATTCCTGCACTGGGCCTTTCTTCCCCCGGTTGCTTGCACCACCTTCACTCTGGCCAGAGCAGCCTTTCCTCCAGCCCAGAGCCGCCTTTCTGCCTTCCCATGGTTCCCAGAGGCCCGATGGCTGGGGTAGTGTGGAACACCTGTGTTATCGCCATGGTGACGATGCAAGCAACTTACCCCTTTCCCAACAGCTCAATGTCATATTTGTTGGATTAATTTGCATACTCATTCCTGATTGGCTGGTGGGCATCACAAAGGTATGGTCAATTAGCATGTTCCTCTTTTATTAGGTAGATGTGTAGCTTGGGTTTTTTTCCCCCCTTTTTTACTCATTGAAGTCTAAAGTATAAGAGCACAATGCTATCAAATGTTCATTGGAATGATTCTGCATTTGAACACATTTTTTAAATTGATAGATACATAATGATTACTTAGAGGTGACTGCATCTACTCATTTGCATATATTGCCCAAAAAGTTACCATTGACCTGTGAATTAAAGTCTAGCAAAATAAACAAAAGGGGAAAAGTTGAACAATATTAGAAATGTTCTCAAAAGGTGATTTATTATAGACACACAACCCAGCAGTGACTCTATTTCATAATGTATGTATTTGGTCTGTAAAAAAGATTAAAATCCCTCGCCGTCATTTCTTGTTTCCCTGGTTTCCCGCAAAGTGGAAATAGGAAAATGCTCCCTATTTCCCTGAACGGCATCTCGTCTTTCTCCCAGGAGGTACTGAGTCTGGGGTTAAATGAATAATTTAATTGAAAATGCACACACATTGCAGTATAACATGTAAGGTTCCTGTTTGAATGCCACTCTCTGCCAGGCATTGGAAAGCACTATTTTAAGCCCGTGGAGCGTGCTCACGTCGTGTCCCTAAGCACCCATTTGTTAGGAGGATTTGTGGCCTTCTGTGCCACCGATGATAAGGAATTGCATTGTTCTGGCTCCCAAGCTCAGCCTGACCTATTCATCTAAAAGAAGCTAATCCCGCAGGGAGGTTTTCTTCGGGCACAAACTCATCAGCACGGGATGGAGAGCCAGTCTACCAGCAGGCAGGCAGAACACGGATACAGCAGCCCCGGCAGAGTGTCATAGGCATATGAGACTTAGGTCAAGCTTCGGATCACACCTTCCCCTGAAAGCAAGACAGGCAAATGAAGAGCTGGTGTCCTCACCGGCCACAAGTTACTTGAGCACCAGAAATTGATGGCACAAAGAATATACACTAGTTACCTTCGGAGAACATGCAACTCTTCCCCAAGGTTGTGATTCAGAGATGAAACGATCCAGGTAAATGCAGCATTAAAACAAAAAGGGGGGCTGCTGAAACTCGTGTGGCTCAGTGGATAGAGCGTCGGCCTGTGGAATGAAAGGTCCCAGGTTTGATTCCAGTCAAGAGCATGTACCCTGGTTGTGGGCACACACCTGGTAGGAGTATGTGAAGGAGGCGGCTGGTTGATATTTCTCTCTCATGGATGTTTTTAGCTTTCTATCTCTCTCCCTTCCTCTCTGTAAAAAATCAATTATATATATATATATATATATATATATATATATGTATATATAATTTTTTTAAGGGTGGCAAGAAATGCTAATTCTGATGTTAAAAACTGCTGCTTTCTTTAGGGCTTGCTCTTGTGGATGTAGATCGCATGTGACTTCCAAGTATAGCAATACCTTCTTAAGTTTTTTTTTTTTTTTTTCCTTTTTATTGAACTCATGGGGGTGGCCCTGGTTAACAAAATTGTATGGGTTTCAGGTGCCCAGTTTCACCACACACTGTATGTTCACTACCCCAAATAAGCCTCCTGTCATCCTTACCCCTTCATAGCCCCCTCCATGTCCCACATCCCCTTCCCCTGGAAATCCCCACATTTCTGGCCACATCCATGAGGTTTGTTTTTTTTCTTCTTATTTTCCCCCAACCCCATTTTTGCTCAATTCTTCTAATATCCCCCTTATAGCTGTCAACCCACTCTCTATTTAGGAGTCTGTATCTATTTTGCTTGTCATTTCATGTTGTTAGTTAGACTCCATATATGAGTGAGATCATATAGTCCTTGTCTTTCTCTGACTGGCTTATTTCACTTAGCGTGAAGCTCTCCAGTCCATCCACACCGTGACAAAGGGTCAGATCTCGCCGAAACCGGTTTGGCTCAGTGGTAGAGCATCGGTCTGCAGACTGAAAGGTCCTGGGTTCGATTCTGGTCAAGGGCATGTACATTGGTTGTGGGCACATCCCTGGTAGGGGGTGTGCAAGAGGCAGCTGGTCGATGTTTCTCTCTCATCGACGTTTCTAGCTCTCTATCTCTCTCCCTTCCTCTCTGTAAAATATCAATAATACACACACACACACACACACACACACACACACACACTATATATATATAAAGATCTCCTTCTTCCTATGTCTGAACAGCATTCCATAGTGCGAAACAGTTTCTGCACAGCCAAGGAAACCATCCACACAACTAAAAGGCAGCCCACCAAATGGGAGGACATATTCTCCAGTACATCTGGGAAGGCGTTAATCCCCAGAACATATGAAGAACTTAGAAAACTCACCATGAAAAGAAAAGAAAAAAATCCAATCGAAAAATGGGCAGAGGGCCCGGATGGATGCTTCTCCAAAAATAATAACCGGAAACCAAACCAGACACATTGGCCAGAGCAGGCACGCAGACATTACCCATGAGACACAGCGGGTCGGCCTTGCTTCCCAGGATGCTGTGCTCACAGAGGCAATCGCTGATGCCTCCCCTGCAGAGCCATAGGCCTGACCGCCCGCTTTGTTCTCCAGGAGGCACTTTTCCCATCTCCGCTCCTCGAGGTTTTATTCCCCGGAAAGCTTTTTAAAGGCCTGTTTACTCACTCACCTGCGGCTAAAACGTGTGTTTTTTTCATAGGGAGGTGGTAAGCTTTTCTTTTTTTCCCAGGGCCGGTAATAACTCGCTTTATTCTTTAAAAGAAGTCTCTGATTTTTTAGAATTATAACCTTCCCGTGATATTTTTAAAGAGCGATCTCTTGTCTGTTTATCTGAGGGTTGTCCTTTGATGTCACCCAACTTTTAGTACCTGGCTGGATGTTTGTGTGCCAACAGTCTCCCCCCACTGGTTTTTTTTTTTTTTTCCATGTTACCCTCCTTTCTTCAAAACCCAGAAAGACATGTGAGCGAAAGTCATTACCGGCTGCTTCTTGTTATTGATTCAATTTTCAGACGCCTTGCAGGTGGAATCCACCTTCTGAGGGAATTAGGCGACCAGGGAGTGTTTTCCTAATACAATAACCCATTACGGAAACTGCTTTGCACTTTAAAAAATATATGTATTTTATTGATTTTTTACAGAGAGGAAGAGAGAGGGATAGAGAGTCAGAAACATCAATGAGAGAGAATCATCGATCAGCTGCCTCTTGCACACCCCCAGCTGGGGATGTGCCCGCAGCCGAGGTACATGCCCTTGACCAGAATCGAACCTGGGACCTTGCAGTCCACAGGCCGACGCTCTATCCACTGAGCCACACCGGTTCCGGCTATTTTGCACTTTTTAAATAGAAAGACCTATTAAACTTATATACACTCACCGGTGATGAGTGTTTCGGCTATTTTGCTTTGTGATTTAGTGCATGCATGCACTTTCACCTGTTGATGGTTTCCGCCAACGTTGTTGGATGAAGCTGACACAACTCAAATAACACATGTAAGTAGGTTTTAGAATAGAGCAGTGCCTTCCAAATAATGCCTGAAACAATACTCCCCGGAAGTCATGTATTCTTCCTATAAAACCTCAAAGGGACTTGAATTTGGATAGTTTCTCTTCCCCCAAGATAAACTCCGCCAAGGAATCTCTTTCCTCCTTCATCTCCTTCATGTTGTTTTGAAACAAGTTACTTTGGAGGTCAAGTCTTTGCAGGTGTTTTATATATACATTTAGAGGTCCAGTGCATGAGATTAGTGCACTGGGATGGGGGGGACTCAGCCCATCCTGTCTCCTCTCACAGTGTGGGACTCCTTGGGGGATGTCCACCTGCTGGCTTAGGCCCAATCCCCACTGCGGCTGTGCTGGCCAGCACTGCTCCTTAGCACTGCCTCGGAGGCAAGAGAGGATTCCACCACCACCGCTGTCCGCCAGCCCCAGCTGTGAGCCTGGCTTCTGGCTGAGCAGGCTCCCCTATGGGAGTGCACTGACCACCAGGGGGCAGCACCTGCATTGAGCGTCTGCCCCCTGGTGGTCAGTGCACATCATAGCAACCCGGTTATTCTGATATTTGGTTCATTTGCATATCATGCTTTTAGTAAATAGGATTTTTAGTTCCCCTTCCATGTAAATAACAATTCCAACTCGTAATATAAAGAAGAAATAAAAGCCTGATGTATTTCCCTTCAAGGTTGCACTGATCTCCATGAAAAAATAAGTAATTGCATGATAAAACACATACAATATTTATGTATGTACTAACTTATTTTAAAATATTTATATGAAATGTTCTATGTGAAATGTTTTATAAACACACACACACACACACACACACACCCATATGTATATGCCTTAACAGATTGTTCTGTCATTCCACTTCTTTCTTTACATTTCAAAGAAACGCAGACTCCCATTCGGCATTGCTTTTAGGGTCATGTCCATGGTCTTTGTAAAATCAATTAAGAAGACGCTACCTCAGGAGCCCAGATTTTAAAACATCAATGCCAGTTATAAAGAAATGTCATTTTGACACAGTGCCTTCTTAGCGCCTGGAGTCGCTCAGCATTGACCAGCGAGCCTGGAAAGAGCAGAACACTCATAGGATCCATTTTCTTACAGGGAGCCCCACGGTGGACAGTAACCAGAGTGGGTGGAGGCTGCCAGGATTTAGGGGGATGGGAAGCAGGAGTGAGTGAGAACCTATAAAAGAACAAAGCCTTTCCCTGCAGAGCACCCAACACTTGAGAGCACATTTCTTCTTCTGGTGGTTCATTAAAAAAAAAAAAATCACATACAGGATTACACGGAAATAGTACATCGAGGCATTTACTGCATCACTTTCTCTCCTTTCACCTTCACCGGGTAAAGGAATGATGAGTATTCCAAAGGACAGTTTAAACTGACTCATGGGATGCCACCATTAGCGTTGTGCCCTGAGGTCCTTATCCACAAATGGTTAATCTTTCCAGTTAGAGAATGAATGAAGGATTGCGCATGTCTGTGTTTTTCATGCTTAATAGGGTCATGAATCATTTCACTGTGACGCTCCAAAGTCTCCCTGGTAATGGGAGCAATCGCCACCAGGACAGTAATCAAAGAGGCCCTGGTACAACTCCTTCCTGGGAGCACACGACACCACCTCCCGAAAGATTTAAGGGAGGCCCATGGAGGCCCCGCCCCTGTTCCTGGCAAGTGGGTCCCTCTGCCAGGCCACCATCTGCCTCATGATTTACTCTGCCCACGAGAGCAATTCCTAGAAGGAGGCCGTAATTACGGTGATTACTTCCATTACCCTAAGAGACAACGGTACTAATTCCACCATATGGTGCAGCCCTATCTATTCAGCGCGTACCCTTAAGTCTTAAAATGTTCAGGTGACTCATCACAAAATGGGCATGTATCCAATGGCTCTGTTGTACTCCCTGACAGAATCTAACACCCCACCCAGCCCCCGACAAATCCCACAAATCTCTCGTTCAATCTCCCAGAATTCAAAGCCGAGAGTCTTCCAAAAGAGTCTTGGAACATTCCTTTCACCGTCTTGGTCCAAGAGAAATATGGGAGGGGGGAAAGAAGCAGCCATCATTCCTCTGTTCAGTCTTTTCTCTGTTGTTTCTGGGTTCAACCTCTTCCTTGAGCTCTGGTTTGGGATAGCCAGTTCTCTGTTTAACATCTTTACTTTTATATGTTTACTTAAAATAGATGGTATTAGAATAACATGGATGTATTGTCAACACTTAATGAAATCAGTATTTTAATTGGAGTGGAAACAGTACTGGAACCAGGAGATCTGTTTTCAGTCTTTCCCCTTTCATTGATTAACTGTAGAAACATAACTCACCTGCCTTATAGGGCTCTTGCATTAATTAATTCCATGAATATTCTGTTTTTACATGTCTAGTAAGTGCCTGGTGCAGACCTCAAGATATACTTGTTAATTTTGAATTAAAAAAACATTATATGCCAGAATCCAATTCCAGCATGTCATAATTGCAAGAGTTTTATCAAAAGGTTGAACTTGGGAACTCAACAAGGGCTGAGTTACATACATTAGGCCTGCTGGAATGGCTAAAGGCATCTCCCCAAACCTGAATAGGATGATTGCTTACTGCCCGATAGCTGAGGGCAGCTTAATCTATATGTTATTGCCTCCTATACCTGAACAGCCATAGGCAAATTCTCTCATCTGACAATGGATTTGTGTACTAAACTCTGGCCTTTGAAGTGTATATCTAACTCACCTTAGGACAATTTGTGTTAATAAAAAGCAAGGGGCCCTGAGATGGAGGATAACTTAGTTCCTTTAGCTAAATCTTTGTCTGACTTCCCAATATGCCTTTCAAAATTATGTTTTGACTCTGGACTCTTATTTCATTTACGCACAGCCCCTTCTCCAGGTTTCCTGAACCCTTCTAGATGCTAGATAAAGACCACAGGCGTTAATTATAAATACCCACCAGTATGTATCAGTGGTTAAGTGTCAACCTATGAATCAGGGGGGTCACAGTTCTTTCCAGGTCAAGGCATGCCTGAGGCAGCCAGTGATTGTTTCTCATCATGGATGTTTCTATCTCTCTTCTTCTCTGAAATCAGTAAAAATATATAAAAATGTTCGAATTCATTTAAAAGATTATATTCGATGCAAAGCAGTCTCAGTTTTATTACTTATTTCATTTATTAATTCTGCATTAATTTATCCAATTAAAAACATTTTATCAATACATGTCAATTTTGTATACATTTGGGAGACATTAACAGTTAAATGTGGTCTCTGCCTTCATGAAGGTTCTAGAAGAGCAGACATACATTGATAAAATGTTTTAAAAAATTGTGTGTGTGAGCCGAAACCGGTTTGGCTCAGTGGCAGAGCGTCGGACTGTGGACTGAAAGGTCCCAGGTTCGATTCCGGTCAAGGGCATATACATTGGTTGCGGGCACATCCCTGGTAGGGGGTGTGCAAGAGGCAGCTGGTCGATGTATCTCTCTCATCGATGTTTCTAGCTCTCTATCTCTCTCCCTTCCTCTCTGTAAAATATCAATAAATATATATTTTTTAAAAATTGTGTGTGTGTGTGAAATTTAGTAAGCACTGAGTAAGCATTCCAGAGGATAAGACATTTTATAGGTCAAAGGTGAGCTGGAATGAGGAGAAACATTTAATGATTGGAAAGCTGGATCTCTAATAAAAAATAGTTGTATATCATTTAAATTAGTAATAAATTCTAAACATCATGATTATTTTAATATGAAAGTTGCCTTTATATTTAAAGTATAAGCAGTAAAAGTATTATTTCATGAATGCCTCTAGGGGAAGATTTTTAATGACTCTACCAAAGTAAATTATAATTGGGTTTTCTGAGGTTGCACATGCTGTGTGTGCTTTTGAAGTGTTCCTGTTGCTTGAGGGGCTATTTCTTACATTTTTAATTATTCCTACAAAAGTTCTCTTCATTATTAATTTGGCCCCTCTCTGAAGTAAAAATACGCTAAGTCAATTCCAGCTTAGCTCCTTTGCAAAGGAGCCCCGAGTCTAGAAAACACTGAGCCTTTCCTGTATCTAGAATTGATGATCACAAAGCTTGGATTTAAATCTGAAACACACAAGCAAGTAGAAGTAGTAGAAAACAAGGTAAAGGAAGACTCCATGTTGGTGCCTGGATGTCTGAGGCTCAAATATCTCTAAAGCCAAGTTCACAATACTGTTAAAATTATCCTGTAATTTCACAAGGTCATACTTTTATTTTTTTATTTTTTTAATATATTTTATTGATATTTTACAGAGAGGAAGGGAGAGAGATAGAGAGCTAGAAATATGGATGAGAGAGAAACATCGACCAGCTGCCTCTTGCACACCCCCTACCGGGGATGTGCCCACAACCAAGGTACATGTCCTTGACCGGAATCAAACACGGGACCTTTCAGTTCGCAGACCGACGCTCTACCACTGAGCCAAACCGGTTTCGGCAGGTCATACTTTTAGATTTTTCAACTAAAAGATAAAGAAGAAGGATAACAAAGCTATACATTAAACATTAATCAAAGGTATGTTTTCACAAGGTAACCTCCCTGTTTTTCTCTTGTCTTCATGAGAAGTCACTTGAAAGAGTGACATCAGTACTCCTTCTAATACAGTAGAAATGACTGGTTTTCTACAAACACAATATTCCAAACAATTATCTCAAAGGCAATTTACCAAATTATTTTATTGACTGGAAATGAGGGCAGGAAGAATGTCCCTTGTACATATACCTCATTTTACTTTTTCTGTTTTAGATCTTCATTCTCTGAAGGAATTCTGAATGAATGAATGCATGGGTTGGCTTGACTTATGATCAGTGTAGTTAAAATTTCAAAAGACTGTCAACTTTGTTATAGTATTCTTTTTTTGTTATCCCTCTTAAAAATGTTCATAGTTTTTATTTTGTGTTGGTTTGCATATATGATTGCTGTACATGGCTTTTGTATGCTAGATTGGAAAGCATATTTTATTTATCCTGTAGAATAGTAGCTTGGCTACACTAATTCAGTAAGTGTACTATGCATATATTTGGTTAATGAAACAAAATCATAAATAGAGTAAATATAATAATGGAATCTCTTAGAGCAGTGGTTGGCAAACTCATTAGTCAACAGAGCCAAATATTAACAGTACAACGATTGAAATTTCTTTTGAGAGCCAAATTTTTTATACTTAAACTTCTTCTAATGCCACTTCTTCAAAATAGACTCACCTAGGCCATGGTATTTTTGTGAAAGAGCCACACTCAAGAGGCCTAAGAGCCACATGTGGCTCGAGAGCCACAGTTTGGCAACCACAGCCTTAGAGGATCATCTTAGCATCTTGTCAAATGATAAGATTCCTCAAGCTCTTACCTCACACCTAAAGAAGTGCTGTTTCCATTATTGATTTGTTCTGACTTTCTTCTCTTAGGTATTTTTTGTCCTTCTCTGACCATCCTTAGTAATGTCTCTTCACCCCTTTTTAAGTCATTCAATAGTTTCCCTGGTTTTATATTGATCTCATACTTATCTGGGATATAAGAAACCTGCATAAAACAGGAATCCATACAGTATATTATTAGTTAACATTCATATTCGGGAATTTGTTTATTTGCTGTTATCCCCCCTGGAATATACTGAAATGTTGCAAAGATAGATGCATCCCTGAATGGAGTGAGAAACATTTTTCTTTCTCTCAGATGATTCCATTAGTTAAAGACATAGCTAGTCATTGATAGCTTCTAAGTCATCCTTGTGTTTATTTCTGGTTTTCCCCTAATGAATAGAAGAAAGGAAATTATTTTCAGATCAGCAAATAACTGATTACTGCCAGTTATTACTATCAGCAAATTACTACCAGTGCTAGTAATGGTTTCTAGCACTCTATTTAGTGCTTGGCACACATATTTATCACTTTCTGCATATACCCACACGCTATTTTACAATTAATTATTTGGAACAGTAGGCGCCCCCTCCCCCCAAGTAGAATAAACTAATTTCAATTTGCCTCTAACTACAAACAACTGCGAATAATGTGGAAATGTAATGAACGCAAGGCCAGAGTCTTTCACGGGAACTATTTACATTAGAGTCGCATAATATTCTTTAAAAACCACCGTGTTTTAGAGGTCTTTGGTGATGGAGGGAGCAAGTCATCATAATTTCATGTAATCATGGTGTTTTTCCAAATAGCCTGTGACTGTGACAGGCCATTTGTAATCCGACTAGCTGTTGACATTATATTAATGTGGAAAAACGCAAACCGCACATTTGCAAGCTCTTCATGTTCAAATAATGTCTGTCCCTGAATAGCGTATTTCTTGATCCACCAGCCAAACAGTTGTAATCAGTTCATGGCCTTTATCGGCATTCATTAATAGCAGGGCACAGCTGGGTTTAGGAAGCACAGCTAACCCTTACTCAGTCTATTATGCTTTTTAAAAATATATTGTTATTGATTTCCAAGAGGAAGGAAGGAAGGAAGAGAGAGAGAGAGAGAGAGAGAGAGAGAGAGAGAGAGAGAGAGAGAGAGAGAGAAATATCAATGATGAGAGAGAATCATTGATCAGCTGCCTCCTGCACGTCCCCACACTGGGGATGAAGCCTGGGACAGGGGCATGTGCTCTGACCTGGAGTCCAGCTGTGACCTCCTGGTTCATAGGTTGACAGTCAACCATTGAGTCACGTCAGCCGCGCAATTACCTGTTACCTATGTTTTAAGACAGTGGTCGGCAAACTCATGAGTCCACAGAGCCACATATCAACAGCACAACAACTGAAATTTCTTTTGAGAGCCACATTTTTAAAACTCAAAACTATGTAGGTAGGTACATTGTTATGAACTTAATTAGGGTACTCCTAAACCCTCAAGGTCCCAAAGAGCCGACCACTGTTTTAAGATGTCTGGGAACTCAAAGGAGAAGATTGAGGCCTAAGGGTCTCTTATAGTGTAGGGTCTAAAATCACGAGAATGGGCACGTCTTCCCTTACATTTGTGGCAACCGGACTGGGACAATCAAATCCTGTGAAGCAGGTCAGCTCAGATTCAAGGAGAGGGACATAGTGTGACCTCAAAGCATTGACAGCAATGATTCCTGACCGTCAACCAGCAGATCGATTAAATCAATAAATCTCCCTCAATGATATTAATTTCAAATGTCACCATTTTTAGATCTTCAATTGGGGAAAAACATAAATACATTTCTATTAAAAACATCAATAGGTAATGTTTACAAGCCAAAGTATCAAAGGGAACTGGAAACTATTAAAAGGTGTTTGTCTTCTTTTTTATATTAGGTTCTTCCAGGGACTTTTCCAGGGTGACCTTACTTCATTCCTGCTCTTAAACATCTCTCCAAACTTTGATCCAGTACGTTCCATTCACTCACAATCTGTGGGGCCATCTCACCAGTGGGGTGATCTGAACTGGCTTATGAACAGCCCCAGCTCCTTGAACATTAATAACCCCTCTACTTAGGACCGACATTAATAGTCTTTCTCACAAAGACGTGCCTCTCCACTTACAGACTTAGAACAGCTCCAATAATGATTTTAGGAGCGAAAAGTCAGGTGAGAAGAAATATATCATCAAGTGATTCCTGCCGTAAAATCGCCCAGTAGGATGCGAGGTCCCTACGAAATTGTCTGAAGTTAATTGCACATTTTTATTCCCCTTTACAAAGAGAGGCAGTGATAACCTACAGTAGGTTAATACTTCCTCTTGAGAGCTAAGTAAAAGAAAAATCTTTTTGAACTTGGCAAAGCACAGCAATTAATTCTGTCTGTTCAGATGTAAATTCAATGGGCAGCTACTAGTTAGGGGTTGAAAGCAAAGAGCTAGTCATTCTTAAACCACCGTGGGGGGGCCCACTACACACCAGATAAAATGGGTTCTCTTCATTAACCGAATTAAAATTCATCTTTATAGCTTAATGGTACCCATACTTCAAAGCTCCTTTTGAAATCCAATGGCAGTATGGCACCTCATTTCCTATACATGTGAGGTTAGTCTGTCTCACACAATACCTGACATCCTGGTCATTGTGTGCGTCCACTGCACTTCCTCTTCCCCTCACTGTGTAGCTTTCCCAGGTTTGCAAAGCATACAACACAGTAGAGTGAAAAAAAATATTTTTTAATTAAATGTATCGGGGTGACATTGGTCAACATGAACATACAGGCTTCAGGTCTACGTTTCTGTGTTACAAGTTCTGTGTATTTCACCTTGTGCCCACCACCCAAAGTCAAATCTTCTTTCCTCACCCCCTCCTCTCTAGTGACCACGACACTGATGTTTGTGCTCATGAGTTTCAGTTTTATATCCCATGTCCGAGTGAAATCATATGCCTTGTAGCTTTCTCTGTCTGACTCATTACACTTCACACAATGTTCTCAGGGTCCATCCATGTGGTTGCAAATGGCGCTATTTCATCCTTTCTTACGGCTGTGTAGTATTCCACTGTGTGTATATGCGCCATATCTCTGTCACCTCTATCATAGGACACTTTGGTTGTTTCCATGTCTCGGTCACTGTGAATAATGCTGCAAGGAACATAGGGGTGCATAGGTCTTTGTGAAAAGTGCATGATTTTGAGTGTTTTTGGGTATCTACCCAGGAGATGGACTTCTGGGTCTTATGATAGCTCTATTCTTTATTTTTTTTAAAAAAATATATTTTATTGATTTTTTACAGAGAGGAAGAGAAAGGGATAGAGAGTTAGAAACACTGATGAGAAAGAATCATCGATCAGCTGCCTTTTGCACACCCCCTCCTGGGGATGTGCCCACAACCAAGGCACATGCCCTTGACTGGAATGGAACTTGGGACCTTTCACTCTGCAGCCAAACAGGTTTCGACTATTCTTCATTTTTTTGAGGAATCGCCAGCCTTCTTTCCATAGTGGTTATGTCAGTCTACGTTCTCACCAGAACTGAATGAAAAAAGGTTCCTTTTTCCCACAACTTCTCCAACACTAGTTGTTGCTTGTCTTGCTGATAATGGCCGCTCTAACAGCCATGAGATGATCTATAGTTCTGGAGGCTGGATCTATAGTTATAGAGAAAATTAACTATATTTGCTAAATAATCTCTCCCATGAAAACCATGGAAGGACAAGGCTCATCTGTCTCCATCCGCACGCATCCACACACCCTCCCATCCAAACGCAATTTGTATCTACATCTGTGGACTAAATGTTCCGTAATTCATACATTGAACTCACACTCCCCACAGTAACGGTATTGAGAGGAAAGGAGGAAGTCATCTTCAGCCATCAAAGCTGCCAGCACCTTGACCTTAGACTTCCCAGCTTCCAGAACTGCGAGAATACATGTTGTTAAACCATCAGTCTATGCTATTCCGTTATAGCAGTCCAAATCTAGTAAGTCAACATCTACATTTATTTGTAAGCACATATTTCACAACCTATCTGTAAACTATCTATAAACACATGGGATGTGATGAACAATTTCTGTGAATAAAGGAGTGAAAATGCAGTTATACCACTAATCACACTACTTTGAAAAAGTTGCATTCATTGTAACTAAAGTGTATTATATCCTGCTTTTGCAAGAAAGACGCAAAAATAGCCACCATGATCGCAGGTGTTGACACACCTATGAGTTCATTTAGAGCATGCTGGTGACAAAGATGTTTTCCTTTGCAACCTGCCTTTCATATGCTGAAGATTCCAGTAACATTTCCCTCCAAGGGTTCCTGGAGCTAAAGCAATTTTGAGAGGAATAGTGTTCTTACTTTTCTGATCTTCTTAAGGGACTCTCAGACACCAGCCCCCTGCTGTCTCCCCGTTCCATTTCTTGGCCTGCCTATCTTAACATTTCCTTTGCTCCCATCATGGCTTCAAAGAAAAAGAAAATACCAGAAATAGCAGAGTGACAGTATATTTGGTGAAGATCAGGGTTGCGCAGCACAGACCTAGAGAATAGGATTTTCTCAGAAGTTCTGCAAACATCAGTCAATGGTAAACTATTGGGGATTCAAAACATTCGAATTATTGATAAATGCTGCGCACAATGTAAAAATCAATAAGCTCGAAACACAAAATGCAGTCCTATAAAAGGTGGTTATATTTAAGACATATGAAAACTAAGGAGAATTATTATTAAAAAATAGTTTTGTGTTGCATAATCATGTACCACTGTCATTCGCATAGTTTCCAGTTTTCCCAAGGCTAAGATTACTTAATAGAATGTTATCTTAAAAGTGCTATTTTACAATTAAATTTTGTGTTGGCTCCATGTTAAAATAATTACTTTGAATGTGTGAAATTCTTGCTTCCCCCCCCCATCTTATCTGTAGTTACCATAGAAAGCATTAAAATGCTTGATATTTCCTTTTTTTAAATTTATTTTTATTGTTGAAAGTATTATGGATGTTTCCCTTTTTTTCCCCATTAATCCCCTCTAGCCTGCTTTCCCCTCAGGCCTTCATCAGTCTGCCCCATGGTCCTATGCTTCTGATCAGCTTTGTAATATAGTATGAGATATTAGCTCATTGCTTAATATCTCTGGCTTGGATTGCATTTTAATAATTCATCTTCCGTCTTGTTCCTTGTTTCCTAAAGCTATTGAGCTATCTCTGTCTTTGCATCTCTCCTCTCTATCCACCTGCAAACCCATCTCTCAGAGTGAATCCCATTGTGATCCCAGGGCTTTTGCTGGAAGGTGTGGCCAGAGGCACCCTCATTTCATCTGATCTTGAACGTGGGTGACCAATAGCCTGAATCTAGTGCTAGTGACACTCAGTGAAGCCAACTCTGAGGAAAGCAGAGGCGGGAGATGGACAAAGACAAGACAAAAATGGGGTGGGGGAGCTTTTTGGCCACTGCGTTTTTCAATTCCATGAACCCCCCTTTTTCATCCTAAAGTTAACTTAACTTAGGTCTTCTGTGATCCACAACTAAAATAACCTAAAACTCAGTTACTATTCTTCCGTAGTCCTACCTTCCATCACCTTCTGAGGATCAGGTAGGGGAAAGGGACAGGAAACAACACTCTTTCATCATTGTTAACTGGAAGGGTTGCTTGTACCTACATTTATACAGACTCTGGTAAGTAGTTCCTTCCGTTCTCTTGTTCAGTGATTTCTCTGCTAGGGACCTAGATATGTACCCCAAAACTGGATAGTTTAGATCAGGGGTGGGCCAACTTTTTGACTCAAGGGCCACAATGGGTTCTTCAACTGGACCGGAGGGCCGGAACAAAAGCAACCTGACCATGCTGGCACTCTCATCTTGGGCTGCTGGTGAAGGAGCGGAGGGGAGAGCAAGAGAACCCTCCGCTCTTTCGGCTCTGCGGGCCGGATAGAACAGCCTAACGGGCCGCGGCCCGCGGGCCGTAGTTTGCCCAGGGCTGGTTTAGAATTTCTCCTGTGCAGTGATGAGGGATTGCAGGACAGTTCAACACGGTGACTATTTCATTCCTTCACATGCATTCTCTCTTAAAAGCTCCTGATCGTTAACTGCAAATATTCTCCTGTTGGGCTCCCCCCAGCAGTTTTTTCAGTACACCCAGGACTTGAAGATCTTAGTCACATTTTAATCAGATGACTGCCCAGCCTCTGCTTTGCTAGACATGCTTGGATCTCTCACTCATTTCAGCGATGCCTGTTTTCACCAATGTTCTTCTGCATGGGCTTTTATTGCTGTAAAAATAATTTCAGTTTCTGCCTTACTCTGATAATAGAGTAGCTGTACAAATCTCAATTAATTAAAATTAAATAAAATTAACACTCAGCTCCTCAGCCTCACTAGTCGCATTTCAAGTGCTCTGTAACCACCTGGTGGCTGCCATTTTGGACAGCACAGCTATGAAACATTTCCGGCATCGCAGAGAGCTCTGTTGAACAAAGCTATTTAAGGCCATGTTTCAGAACATATTTCAGACAACAATCCCACTTTAAAAATGTAAATTTGTAAGTGGAGGTTCTTAAATCCACTGCCTCAGACCCTCTGGGTGTGGGTAGGTAGCATTTTGCCTGCAAATGAACTTCTCCAGATGACCTGGAATTTCAGGATTAAAGTTGTTAAAGTAATCACTAGAGTGAAATGTGGGAGGAGGAGACAGTAGACTACTAAGAACGTCACTGCCTTAATTTTTTGACAATAATTTGAAAGTTTTGTACCTGCCAAATAATTGTTATTCCTCTAAGTTATAATATTCCTTCTAAATTATAGTCTCTTTTCCAATAAAGTCAGCGTTTTCCCTTCCTTTTTTCTTTTTCTTTTCTTCCTTCCTTTCTTTCTTTCTTTCTTTCTTTCTTTCTTTCTTTCTTTGTTTCTTTCTTTTTTGCGATAAGAAAATCTTTCCTGGCTGCATTGTGTATTTTCAGATTGCTTTGGAATTTTATATGTTTACTTGCCTATTATGAATCATCGCTTATTAATTTTGTGTGTCAACTTGGCTAGGACAACATACCAGCTTTGCGTCAAATACCAGATGCTAGTGTGATGGTGTTTTTTTTTTTTTTTTAGATGCGATTACCATTTAAGTCAGTAGATGTTTGACTAAGTCAGATTAAGGATAACGTCTGATAGAAAAATAATCCTCGTGCCGCTATAAAATATGACATTTAATCTAAATGCAGCATGGATATGTCAGTAACAACATGTGTACCAAATACAGAAAGCCAGTGGAGGGGGAAAAAAAATCCCATGATTGATAAATGAATGCTACGGACCTGTCTAAGTGGTACAAGCACCATTCTCCATCCTCCATCAGCTCCCTCGGATTTTTGGGAAGCACCTCGTTGTCTTGCCAGCTGTCAGACGTGTTTCTAATTAGGCTCTAATGAAGTAATATATGTGTGTAAACCATTTAGATCCCGTTCCCATTTTGCAAGGACATCTGCGAGGTGGCAAGTGAGCATCCTCGATCTTTGCCAGACATTACAAATTATAAAACTATAAAACGTGGGACTCAGGTACTCAGAGGGACTCACATTAAAACGGGAGGGTGGGCTGAGAAGGTTAGAAAGGACGTTTTGCTTGACTTAGTTGATAATAGGGAGGTTTTTATTTTTTAATTTTTTATTTTTTTATCCTGTTTCCCTCTGCAGCTATTTTTTTTTTTGGGGGGGGGTGCTTAATGCATTACTGAAATAGACACCTAAGTATCTCTTAAGTGTTTGGATGTTGAGTAGAATTTTGGGAAGAAGTATACTCAGCACACACTGTGCAGATAACAATTGCAAATTGAATTTTATTAGCACCGATGCTTTTAGAGTATCACAGATTCCAGGCATGTGTGTATATATATTCAGTGAAATGCTAGATGAAGAACCCCATCAGAAACCTAAATCTTATTACAAAGAAATAAAAAGCATGCAGTATATTTCTGTAGCACTACCAAGTCCCCTGTGAAAGCATGTTACTAAAGCACAATGATTTTTATTACAAACAACCTTCTCCGGTGAGGGTTCCTGAATCCTCCAGTGTCAGGTCTGCTGTAAACCAGAATTCCTGTGGACAGCAGTTTCTACACAGGCATCGGTCTCTAACTTCCAAACTTCTAGTTAACACACTTGAAAGACCAGATGCCAATTTTCCACAGTTAATTGTATGTCGCTATTGCTCTGTGTCCCAAACTTGTGATATGACAGAACCAGTTATGCACAGTGCATTAGGGGATGAAATCATGAGAGAGAAGGAGAAAGGGATAAAAAGAAATCTACAGCATGATCAGGAGACCACGTTTTTTTTTGCTGCCCTATTTTTCCCCTAATTTAAAATATTCTCCTGAGTTCAATTATCCCAACCTAGGCTCACAGCAGGTTGAATTCGAAGAACATTTATAACAAGAGAATGAGCTTCCTCTAAATCTCACAGCACTAAAAGGTGGGGAGGGAAAAAGTTAGCCAAGAAATAATGATATAGTTGGGGAAATATAAAAATAGGAATGCACTTTGGTTTTGTTGAAAAAAGTACATTATTTGTAAGTTGCATTAGTATGCAAACTCAAAGCATTATTTTTGCAAGAAATATTTAATATGCATCAATATACAGCTTTTAGAACTAACTGATCCTTAAATTCTAACATATTCACTCATGTAAAATATTAGAATTGTTATGAATACAATTTGATAAAAGCTGTAGTTTTTCCGTCATAAAAAGGAGATCATATTAAGTTAACATTGTAATAAATCATCCAAAAACACGGCTAGCAGCAAAAAAATAATTTGACACGAGGCAAATATGTTTGGAGCCACTCCAAAATTGATTTGTCACTCAAACAAATATTTGAACTACTGCTCACTTTGAGGGATTATTCTTTCCTATTTTTCCCCCCAATATCCATCTTGGCTGATTCCTATCCATTCAATAGCTCCAGGTAGGCTTGTTCCATAGAATCCCAGTCCTGTATTTCCAACTTCCTGTTTAACCTTTCCACTCAAATGCCTGGCCGATCCTCAGACTTCATTTGTTCAAGGAAAAGTGATCTTTCTTTAAATATGGATCTATTGTTATACAACAGCTTTAGTTTTTATTAATATTATCCACATTCCCCAGGTTGGAATGAGGGGAATTACTTCTCCTTAATCCATCTAATTAATCGTCATGAAGTCTTATTAAATAAATATTTGTTATGATCCCTCAAACATTGCATTTCTTCAAGTTTACTCTGATTAGACTCCTTTCAGTCATTATAGCTACCTACTAAGTAGGTCCTACCTACTAAGCCCAAGCTGTTAGTATCACATGGTCTCTTCATGTTTTTCTCTGTGTTCTTTGTGGGTTATTTTTTCCCCCTATCTGTATGTGTAATGGATCATAATTACAGCAGACTAGTGAATCTCTGATGTGTTAGCTTAAACATTAGTCCCTCTATTTTACTTAAAATACTTTTATTGATTTTTTTTACAAAGAGGAAAAGAGAGGGATAGAGAGTTAGAAACATCAGTGAGAGAGAAACATTGATCAGCTGCCTCCTGCACACCACCTACTGGGGATGTACCCTCAACCAAGGTACATGCCCTTGACCGGAATCGAACCTGGGACCCTTCAGTCCACAGACCGATTTAGCTCTATCCACTGAGCTAAACCAGTTAGGGCTATTTTTTTTATGACTACAATACAAGAAAAGCAGATGATACAATAGAGCTATGACAGTAACATTCCAGCTCTGGCAAGATAATCGGTCTCCTTCTCAAGTTTCCCTTAATGTTCCCCTCCTCGTTTTAATTTCAAGAAGACAAAAGAAGCATAAGAATCAATTTCCTCAAGTATCAAGTCATCTGTATTTTGCAAAAAATGATTATTACAGAGGGAAGCGAAACACATATTTCAGCTCTCCACGCCTCTCGAGGGACAGGTTAGGGGAAGGGAAGATCCTAACAGATGTTTTCAGCTACCCAGTTAGCTGGGGCTCTGATGCAAATAATTGTTACTGCCATTATCTTTGAAAGCAGCTGTCTGATGTCCCCGGGAGAGACAACAAAATAATAATAATAATGTATAGATGATGTTCAGGCCTATCGCTGAGTTACAACTTAATGTCAATTTTTTTTGTCTCTGTAACCGCTGACAGGCACGCAAAGATGATGACTCCAGAAGCACATTTTCCTCTAAATCTTCCTAGAGCATCATTTACAATTAAGACCTAATTTATTAGCAGTAGTGGCTTTTGCTGTCACAGTATGCCCCTAAGATTACCGAAATGGGAATAGGGAAGCGAGGATCCCGCTGGAAATTCTCTGTCGACTGGTGCGAGCTTGAAAAACGGGTACATTAAATGCATGGCGTGTTTACCCATTGCTTGCTCTCTGGAGGGAGCGTCATCTGTTTGGGGGACGAGGCTCAGAAAAAGAATAGGCTTTTGGTAGGGGTTCCTTCAGAAGCTCAACTCATTTTGGATACCACACGCTGCCTTCTAGCATGTTCTATGGCAAGCATTTCACCGAGTAGCTTTACCTTCCAAAGGACGAGGGTTTCCAATGGCATAGAGGCCTTCAGACATGCTGGACAGACCATGTGACTTTGGACAAATAACCTCATCTCTTTGAAACTTTGTCTTCTTCCTTAAAAGAGTGCATCCCACTGAAACCGGTTTGGCTCAGTGGATAGAGCATTGGCCTACGGACTGAAGCGTTCCAGGTTCGATCCCTGTCAGGGCATGTACCTTGGTTGCAGGCATATCCCCAGTAGGGGGTGTGCAAGAGGCAGCTGATTGACGATTCTCTCTCTCTTCCTCTTTGTAAAAAAATCAATACAAAATATATTATATAAAAAAAGAGTGCGTCCCCAATAAGATTAATTTCATGACAACAACATCAAAATCAAGGCCAGTAATACCATCACAGGACATTGGAAACTGGGCTGTCTGCTCAGCTACCTCCCAGGAGTCACTGGTAGATGACACTTTACAACCAGCTTCACAAGCACAGTTTTCTTTGAAGGGGCCTCAGGCCAATATTATGACCGAGACCCAGTGCTGGGATAATGCTCTCTAAGGTTTGCCAAGGTCTAGTTCAGATCAACCTCTGCTTCCATAGTAAGTGCCCACTGAGGTTAAAGAACCCATGTAACCGAGTATTCAGCGTGAGGCGGTAGTCACAATCAACAAATGTAGTCAGAACACTAGGGTTCTTCTCTTAGGCCTGTAGATCCCAAACAAATACCCTGGTCTATTAAACCTATTAAAAATGTGTCCTATGAATGGAAGCATTAAGAAGAGTTTAGAGAAAAATGGAATATTCCATTTATAAGAAAGCGTTCAAAGAAGCCAAGGGAAAATTCTCTTTTTTGGAAGAGAGCCACCTGAAATAACCTTATCTTAATTTATAGTCATACACATTTGATAACTGATTTTAATGTGTCTATAACATGTACATATATGCATACTCACACTTTCTGTATGTATGTATATGTAATGTTACTCAACTATGTCTCCCTCTACATCTATCTTGTTGTTCGCTACAGGGTGGGGCAAAAGTAGGTTTATAGTTGCTCATATGGAAAATAGTACAATAATCAATCAATAATAATACAAGAATAAAAGCTTGTGTTTCACACATAACTATAAACACTTTGTATGTATGTGACATTTTCTCTCTATAGTCTATGACACATATTAAAAGGAAATAATCTGCCCTAACCTGTTTGGCTCAGTGGATAGAGCGTCAGCCTGTGGACTGAAAGTTCCCAGGTTCGATTCCTGTCAAGGGCATGTACCTTGGTTGTGGGCACATCCCCAGTAGGGGGTGTGCCGGAGGCAGCTGATCAATGTTTCTCTCTCATCTATGTGTCTAACTATCCCTCTCCCTTCCTCTCTGTAAAAAAAATCAATAAAATATATTTGAAAAAATAAAAGAAACTTGTTTTAAAAAATGAAACAATCTAAATGATGAACTATATCTAATAATTAGAATTTTACTTCATACTACTATGTTAATGAAAATATGTAGAACACTTAGCACAGCAGACAAAAGTCAGGCTCAGTCCCAGAGAGCTCCGGAAGTGGGGTGAGGGGAGATTAGGTCATGTCCAGCTGGATGAAGAGGTGGGGGCCAGGGGGACTGTGTGTCTATAATGAGATGTTCATTGTGTCTGTATCTAATGCTCACTGCTCAGCCAGGCTATCACATCTCTAAAACACATGCACTCCTTGCCTCATGCTATTTAAAAAATTACGATTACTTGTCTTAAATGTATTTAAGATAAAAAAAAAATTTGTGACAGCTGTTTTGTCATGCTGGTTCCTCAGGAGTCTCCAAGAGATAAAGTAGTTAATTTAATAAAAATCTGTTCTGCAGGTATTTTAATTTATTTGTACACCTGCCTTTAACTCCCAAAGCAGACACAATGAAATCCCAGTGCTTCCTCCCGAAAGACATGAACATATAAGATCTCAAAAATATATACTAACATTATGGTTTATTTAATTAGGAAGCATCTTGACTCTACATCATGTCAGAAAGGGAAAACTTGGCCAGTTGGATATCTTCCAAATTCATTAAAGTCAATGAAGAAGTTTATTTTTAATCTGCAGAACCATTCAGATCAGCAATTAGCATGGTTGACCAACAGCCATCAAAACCCACTTGCATGCTATGATGAGAGGAACAAGGGAGGAATGGACCATTTCTCTCTCCAGCTGCACGCCATCTCTTTCCGCCCACCTCAAACCTATTAAGTAGAAATAGACCACTGGTATCTGCCAGGATCTGTCCCATCAGCACACTTACAAAAGGGCCTGGTTGGCGTAGCTCAGTGGTTGAGCATCAACCTATGAACCATGTGGTCACGGTTTGATTCCCAGTTAGGGCATATGCCTGGGTTGTGGGCTCCATCCTCACTCAGTAGGAGGCATGCAGGAGGTAGCTAATCAGTAATTCTCTCTCATCATTGATGTTTCTATCTCTCTCTCTCCCTCTCTGAAATCAATAAAAAGTATTTTTAAAAAACCATGTACAATAGGAGAAACACAGTGATTGTTTAGCACTGAGAAATAATAAGAAACTGTACTCTGTAAAGGAAGGCATGCAACCTTAATACAAACATGCTTGATTCTGTATTGGGCAAAAATGCCAAACCTTAGGACTCATGTTTAAAAACCAGACTGGAAATGAGTTTCTTCTGAGCACAAGTTTTCCAAAAAACATTTTGATGTACCCTGCTTCTAAACCTCTGTGCACTTTGCATATGTCCAATGCAACACAGTTAAGAAACTTGGCTTTTTTTTCTAATATAATCATGCCCAATGTTTGAATAACCTGATTTACATAATATTCTAAGCTTGCCTAAACAAATTATAGAAATAAAAGGTCAGAAGTTTCACGATCGACCCATCATCACTTCAATGCATGAAAATTCTCTGGATGAAAAATGTTTTGATTTGATTCAATTATGCCTGTCAATCAAATGCAATTCTTCACATAGCTCACAAGGCTGAGAGCACTGTGGTCCAAGGCCAATGCTCTTCTTTCTGTGTGTGTGTGTGTGTGTGTGTGTGTGTGTGTGTGTGGTAATAGAAAGATTTTGGTTAAAACTTGCTGGTCCCTTGAATCCCAGCGGCAGGATTAGTTAACAAACAAAAGCATCTGGAACCTGTGAAATCATTTTTCATCAAAACAACAATTATTTTTAGTCTTTGTTCTCTTTATACATTCATTAAAAAAAAATCCTTTTTTTTTAGTTGTACTACATTATAATGACCAAGGAGAGACCAGTCCTTTTCAGGGGTTATGGGGGTTTTGGGGTGCCTCAGCCGTCACACAGGTGAACCAAAGGTGCCATAGCATCTCCATTCCTGAAAGAGGACAGCTTTCACTTCCATCTGAAACGTCTTGTTCTCCTTTGCAAAAGCCGAATGCCCAGAGCAGGGGCCGGCAGAGTGAGAGTTCTGAGCTGCGTAATGAAGTCCCTGTTTGATAATACTAATTGGGAATATTTATCAAATGCTCACAGTTCTCTGCCTGCTGCTCCAGTCCCGTGGCAGTGCGCCATTCCTGAAACTCACGCCAGTCCCGGGGGATGGAAATGATGATTAACTGGAGCTTGCCGCATGGAGTGGGAGGCTCAGAGAGGGTAAGCAGAGTGCCCGTGGTCACGTGGCTAATGAATGGCAGTCCTGGGACCCGAATTCACGCAGTCTGACTTCGGCGTGTATGCTTTTAATCAATACACAGCTGCTGCCTTGACCCAGAATCTGTGTCAGTTTTCAGTTGAGTCCGTGCGTCCTCAGAGCCCTGTGAGTCTGTAGCCCCTGCAACCCTTGGATTCTCCTAAATCACCAGGAAAATAATTAAGAATTGAAACAGTGGCAAAATCACATTAAGGCTGAGCCGTGCCCAGATTTCCTCAATAATGAAGGCGTGTAGAGAGCAGCATGCAGAAACCTGTTTCATTCAGTTCTCTGTGTCTGCCATGTTAAAAAACCTTGCGTGTTGACAGGCCGAATCTGGGGCCAGAATGAGGTTGTCATTCTTGTCGGTTTCGTGCTTGCGTGTCATCCTACCCGCAGAAGTATTTTGCCTCGAGGGACTCCTTTCACATTTGCTTAAATTGAAACTCTGCCATGCAAAGCGTTCTGTCCTTGTCCCAGATGCCACTGTGATCCCTCGTTTTCGCATTCTGCTCCTCCGTCCCGTCTCTTCGTGTTTCCATTGAATGGCTGAGTTGCAGAGACTGGATTTCTGTTGAGGCAGAAAGACATCAACTCTTCTTTGTCTGTTTCTCTATTCTAAGTTACTTGCCATGCGACTTTTTTCTTGTCTTCACTCAACATACTACATTTAAAAATATGTATTTTTTATTGATTTCCCAGAGGAAGATAGAGGGAGAGAGAAGCATTAGTGAGAGTGACTCATAGATCAACTGCCTCCTGCACGCCCTGACTGGGAATCGAACCATGACCTCCTGGTTCATAGGTTGAAGCTCAACCACTGAGCTATGCTGGCTGGGCTCTTTCCACTTCCTCATCCCCATTTCATTAGCACTGGAAACTTCTCTGACACTTTCCTGATCTCCATATGGCTCTTCATTAATTACACCAATGAGTACTTGCAATGTCTTCTTTCCTTTGGCCTCCTGGCCTCCACTGACACTGTTGGCCTCTCTCTACCCTTCCTGGCAGTCTTCTCTCTTCATTCAGTCTTTTCATTCTGATCAGGAATCCTGGGGATCCACAGCAGGCATGTTTCCTCCTGCCAAGCCCTTAAATATTCACATTCCTGGAGCAATCCATGAGCCAAACATTGTGTTTTCTGCAGCATGTCAGTGCTCCCCTCCAGCACTAACGAGGTGCTCGCTGTGTGGAGCTTGCCCCTTTCTGTTGGCTGCCTACCTGCAGGGGAGCGGGGCTGGGTGCTGCCAGGTGACATACAGCCAGGCCTTCCTCTCTGCTTCTGATTTCAGTCAAAGGATCACCGTTTGGGGTGTTGCTGGTTTTTTTCTGCCCTGGTTATTCCTAAAATATGTTAGAAATGAGAATGGAAAAAGGGACTGCAGTTGTCTTAGCATTCACTGCAGAGCCAATGGAAGGCATGCCCGAGCCTGACCTTCATCCAAACAACAGCACCATCTTATAATTTAGCACTGGGGAGATTTAGGGGCTGCCTCTCAGAAGTTGGGGGTTCCCACTGAGGAATGGGCAGAAAGAAATACGAAAGGGCCGACGAATAGCTTGACTTCTGATGTGAGAGCCTACCACCAAATGATTTCTGCGAACTGGGGCCGGGGAGGGGGGAGATGGGGGTGAAGTGAGGGTGTCTGGGATGGAGGGGGATCCTCAAGGAGACAGAACAGGGAAGCAGAAATTAGGGTTTGTAAGACGTGATCAGGTGATTCCAAATCACTTCTTATTTTAAAAAAAATATATTTTATTGATATTTTACAGAGAGGAAGGGAGAGAGATAGAGAGCTAGAAACGTCAATGAGAGAGAAACATCGACCAGCTGCCTCTTGCACACCCCCTACTGGGGATGTGCTCGCAACCAATGTACATGCCCTTGACCGGAATCGGACCTGGGACCTTTCAGTCCTCAGACCGATGCTCTACCACTGAGCCAAACCGGTTTCGGCCAAATCACTTCTTATTGTCTGGGAAACTGAGGCTACAAAGAGAGCATTTCGCTTAGTGACAGAATGATGATGCATACGTTCTGTTTTCATATTTGGGAAATGAAAGCAGAGCTAAGAGACACAGTAACGATAGGTTATGTGAAATATTATAGCGTTTTGACTGTCATAGGTAAAACATTTAGAGTTTCTTTTTCCCCCTAACCATGTGATTCTATCTACAATTTGGATAACGTGTGTAGAAGGCATTCCAAAACACTAGACATCATTTTAAGTGACGTGACACTTACGTTCTATTAGATGTGGGGTTGCGGATCGGGCTGCGGTTGCATTTGGTTGCCCGCAGAGGAAGATCCAGGTAAAACTATGTAACTGGCATCAACTTCGCTAAAAAGAAGTGCATTTTTAGGATGTCCAATACCAGATCAAAGCATAGACTGCCGAGAAGTGACCTCAAATCGAACACACCTCACAGCGGTGTTTGTCAACAGTAAATTACATCTGATTTTAAACAAGAGAAGGAAAAACTGCCGGCGACCTGTGATTGTGCCTCGCAGGAGGATCAATACCAAGGAGAATAGCCTTTTTAGCTGGCTGCAACTTCTCTGACTTCCAGGAGCAAATTGCCAGTACGTTCTGATCATTCTCAATTAATGGCACTCTCCCCTTAAGCCAGGGAGTGTATAGTCCTGGGGGCCAGAGGGGGCAGGGGATTTTCAGGAAGCATCACGGGGGTGTTCCAGGCCGCAGATTGCTTTGATTTAAAAGAAAGAAGCGCCATTGATTTCCACCTCCTAGAAATGGAATGAGGAGCTCAGAACCGTGTGGGGAGAAAAGCCAGGGAGGATGCTGGGTGTTTCGCTGGCCTTGTTTTGAAGCCCGCAAGCTAGTGATTTGTGGAGGCATGCCGGGTCAAGAAGACACTAAAGTTAAACCCTTTCACCGATTTCTTGAGGGTGTTTCATAGTGATTATTTTTGCTTTCCATAGTCGTGCAAAGGAACTAACATCTTATTATATCCATGGATGCAGCTATTTCTCATATATATATATATATATATATATATATATGAAATATGAAAAATTATAGATATATAATTTTTTTCCAGCAAATCTTTTTAAAAAAATATTTTATTGATTTTTTACAGAGAGGAAGGGAGAGGAATTTTTTACAGAGAGGAAGGGAGAGTTAGAAACATTGATGAGAGAATCATCGATCAGCTGCCTCTTGCACACCCCCTACTGGGGATGTGCCAGCAACCAAGGTACATGCCCTTGACCGGAATCGAACCTGAGACCTTTCAGTCCTTAGGCTGACTCTCTATCCACTGGGCCAAACCAGTGGCCCAGCAAAGCTTTTGAGTTATGAAGAAATATGACACAGGACTACCTAGAGGGAGTGAGTCTCAACATCTGATTTAGGGTCTACCTTGAAAATTTTTCAGCTAATCCTAAAACCCATGGCAAACTAAAAGAAATAAAATAAAAGTAGGTTTTTGAATCACATTATATATTGTCTTAGAGCAGTGTTATCCAAAGTGTGGTACATGTACCTCCATGGGTACGGGAAGAGTTTGATGGGGGTACGCGTTGCACTGGAGTTTGGTGGGGATATACACTGCGCCGTGCTTAGCTGTGCCTAATTCTGCGTTCTCATGAGTCAAATCAAGACAGTCTTGTGAGGAATGAGATGGTCTGGTGTGCAAATAAATGTTATTTATAATATAACTTTTATTTGTATTTTATTATGAATAATTTTAATTTTTGTTTATTATTTTGTATATGTTCCAAAAAACAGAAAAAATAAATATATTTTGATTGTTATTAAAATACAACCATTTTGCTGAAACCCATTTGGCTCAGTGGATAGAGCGTTGGTCTGTGGACTAAAGGGTCCCAGGTTCAATTCTGGTCAAGGGCATGTACATTGGTTGTGGGCACATCCCCTGCAGGGGGTGTGCAGGAGGCAGTTGGTCGATGTTTCTCTCTTATCGATGTTTCTAGCTCTCTATCCCTCTTCCTTCCTCTCTGTGGAAATCAATAAAAAATACATTAAAAAATACAACCATTTTTTTTGACGAAGGGTACTCAGCATTACGAAAATTATAGAAGGGGTACACATATGTCAAAAGTTTGGGAAACACTATCTTAGAGAAAATAGGGTGGGGATTCAGACTAAGGAAAAGGGAGGTGAAAATAGAGTAGAAGAAAAAGGCAAAACAACAACAACAACAAAGATTCAAATCTAAAAGAAAAAGAAGTAAAAATAAAGTAATTTCAGAAAGTTTGTGCCTGTATTCGTGGATAGACTAAAGAAAACTTAGAAAACCCTAAGAGAAATACAAATGTTTATTATTTCAAAAATATTGTTAAATTCCCTGCTGTGCTAGGTATTGTGTGAGATCTTTTGTGTAATCCAGTCTATAAGATAGACACCTTCTATTATTATTTAAATTATTTCTAAATGGGTGCTACCATATCAAGCAAGTAAATAAATACAGTTACAAAAATGAATTTTTAAATATGTTTTTATTGATTTCAGAGGGGAAGGGAAAGGAGAGGAGAGGAAGAAACAACAATGATGAGAGAGAATCATTGATGGGCTGCCTCCTACACACCCCACACTCGGGATTGAGCCACAACCCGGGCATGTGCCCTGACTTGACTGGGAATGGAACCGTGATCTCCTGGTTCATAGGTTGATGACACTCAACCACAGAGCCATGCCAGCTGGGCTAGAAAATAAATTTTTACTATGTCTATGGACTCAAGATACATCAGAGAGTAGTAGAGAGTAGAAGCTGGTTATATAAAGGTTTACCATGTGGTTTTATGTAATTGTAAGCAGCTTAAGTAAACCACCAACACCGATCTCACAAAGCACAGAAGCACAGAATGCATTTAACGCAATGACAGCAATTAAAACGTTGAAGGCATTGGGATTTGGACATCTAGTAACATAAATAAGTCCACCGCCTTCCGGTTGACAGTAATGGACTGTTATGTTGTGCCTGTTATCTGTCAGGCTACCTTCTAGGTGCTAAGGTGGTGTGAATGAGATCCTGGACTTTAAATGAAAAAGGACCTTGAACTGGGATTGAACAATAGAAGGAAAACAGAGCCAAGACTCTCCTGTTTTCCTCGCTTGAATTGTCCACCTTGTAGGTAGGTAACTGTGCATTCGGTGAATATTTTCAAGCAGTAATTCAGGATGTGATTAAAGCCAACGTAACACAACTCTATTTGCAAATCCGGGTCTCCGGGACATGAGGACAGATTGAAAGGCTGTGTGAAAATGGCACCCTTTGACCTATGACAAGTACAGGTGGGGGGAAAAAATACTAAGGCTGCTGCAACCAAACGGACCCCGAAAAGCACAACATGGGAGCGCTAGCCATTTAATGCTTCCGGCAGCTGCAGGGCGCAGGTGAACACAGCGCTGCCAGGGATACGCGCATCCGGTCAATGTCAATTTCCCCAGGCAGCTGGGCTTGTCACTCGTGATTTTTGCTGCAGATTACCCATCCGTTAGAGCGGATTTGGTTTTTAATTGGCCCCCGGCACACCTGCCGCGTTTCCCTCCCTCCGGATCCCAGAAGCTGTTGCAGGAGGAGGAGGGTGGCTCTCAGGAGAGTCCATTCTTAAAGCACCCCATGAAGGACACTCATCAGAACAATTAAGCTTTTCATCCCAGACAAAAGAGCACCCTTGTTTAAATTAAATACAGGGAAGGGGACTATCGGGCGATCATTCCTGAATTAGCAAGGAGTAGCTAAAGCATCTAAGCGTGCATCATCTCAGCCTTAGAAGCTGGTCATTTCCACAGGCTGAGCTGCTGCATGATGCTTGGTCTTAATTACAACAGCCACAGTGTCCGGTGGTTGTATTTGTGAGGCAGAGAAAACATAAGGTGTGGATCTTCACATGACCCGGTGAGCCATGCGTCTTGGCGTCATTTCATATTGTCATGTTCACATGTGGGACTTAGGAAATCCCAGTTTTCAAATAAGCATGTTGTCCCCAAGAATCGCTGCCTTGCCCTCCAGACAGTGGTCCAGCCATTTCCCGTCATTCCCTTCTCTCCCCAGCCCCATGGCAGCCTTCAACCTGCATTTTTGTCTCCATGGATCTACCAGTGTTGATTGTTTCATTAGAATGGGATCATGCAGTAGGTAACCTTTTATGACTGGCTTCTTTCACTTCCACGTTTTTTGAGATTCATCCACATGGGTCAGTATTCCATTCCTGGACTTGGCTAAATAGTTTGCCATTGTCTGCACATCACATGACCTGTTTATCCATTCATTTGTTGATGGCTATTTGGGATGTCCCTTCCACCTTTTGGTTAATGCAGGGGTGGGCAAACTTTTTGACTCGAGGGCCACAGTGGGTTCTTAAACTGGACCGGAGGGCCAGAAAAAAAGAAACCTGACCATGTTGGCACTCTAATCTTGGGATGCTGGTGAAGGATTGGAGGGGAGAGCAAGAGAACCCTCTGCTCTTTCAGCTCCATGGGCCTAATAGAGCAGCTGGAGGGGCTGGATCCGGCTTGCGGGCCGTAGTTTGCCCACGGCTGGGTTAATGTGAATAGTGCTGTTATGAACATCCACGTCCAAGGGTTTGAGTGCTTGCTCTCACTTCTGTTGGGTATTTAGGAGTGCAGTTGCAGGGTCATAGGGAAATTCTATATCTAACTTTTGGACAAACTACTGAATTGTTTTCCACAGCAGCTGGAACATTTTACATCTCAACTAACAATGTGCAAGGAGTCCAGGATCTTTCTATTCTTGACAATACTTTAAAAAAATATATAGCTACCCTAGTGAGTGTGACCTTGTGACTCATTGTAGTTTTCATTTGAATTTCCCTAAGGAATATTGATGTTGACCGCTTGTTCATTTGCTTGCTGGCCATTTATACATATACCAGAGGCTTGGTGCATGAAATTTGTGCAAGGGGCTCAGCCCTTGCAGCTCCGGCTTTGTCCAGAAGGTTCTCCGGACGGTTTTCCAGAATGTCATCTGGATGGTCATTTGGTTGTTCCATCTAATTATCTCTTTATTATATAGGATTATTTGAAAAAATGTCTACTCATATCTTTTGGCCATATTTTAATGGGGTGATTTATCTTTTTGTTGTTGAGTTGTAAGTTCTTCTCCTGTATGGATTCTGAATATGAAACTCTTTTAGATTCCCTTTCCCCCTCATTTTCTCTAAAAATTCAAATCAAACTTGAAACAGGTAATTCTAGAATTTCACTTGTCATTAGATCTATTTCTAACCTTTCTGTGTATGTTTCTGATTATACATTTGGGTATTATAATATTATGATTTCCCCATCCAGAACTGTGTATTTCTTGCCCTTCTGTAGCCTTCCTGCTCACCTTTAGCTCATACTTAAGGGAACAAGATGTATAACATTCATATGAACAAGACAAATTCTCCCTTATATGCAAATGAGAGCAGCTGTCTCTCAATTATAAAAATCATTTTTATTATTTCTAAAATCACAATAAGATATTATTTCACGCTTATTTAATACTAGAGGCCAGATACACAAAGATTCATGCAAGAATGGGCCTTTCTTGCTCTGGTTGCTGGCACTGCTTTTGCTCTGGCCAGAGCTGCCTTTTTGCTCAGGCCCCTGAGCCATCGTTCCACCTTCCCACATGGTCAGAGGCCTGGAGTGGCTGAGACAGTGCAGAAGGCCTCGTTCGTCACCATGGCAATGACAGAAACATCCTGCCCTGCCCCCAACTTCTTGGTGCCTGTGTATGCAAATTAACCCACCATCTTTGCCGGGTTAATTTGCATATTTGCTCCCGATTGGCTGATGGACATCATGAAGGTATGGTCAATTTGCATCTTACACTTTTATTAGTGTAGATAAATTAGATTCATTATCTGCTACCTGAATTTTACTTTCAGAAACAGACAAAAAACAAAACATAAAATGACTTCACATTTTTATTATTAAAAAAGAGAGAAAAACACATAGTCTTTAGTGAAGACAAACTCAGTGTCTTAAAAAAATAGCTTTTTAGTTTCTACTATTCTTTTCTTACATGCAAATTAATTATATAATGCTGTAAACATTTCCTTACTGGAATCTTTCCTCAGCTCTAGTTTGTCTGTTCCAAAGCTCCCTATTTGGAACAAAATTATGTCACTGACTAAGCAATGTGGGATTTTGGTTGCATTAAAAGGGATCTCACTACTTATTGTACATGTCAACAAAATCATTTTTGCATGCAAAGAGCAGCTCCGTAAGCTGCAGGAGCCACATTCAAAAGTCTGCCCCTGGAGAATCTGAGTGAATATCCTGATATCAGCTAATTAAATGCACAGCACTTAATTTCGGGAAGATGATTGTCCGCGTTACTTGATTACAAGAAAAGCATGTATGGTGACCACATATAATTTAATATACTTGGCTCCTGTGGGTGGTTCTACAGTGTTTTTGCCTCCTTGCTGGATTTGTTAACTTGTGAAACCGCTCATATTTTTCCTGTTAAAGCCAAACCCATTACCTCAGCCCATATGTCTATAATAAGAGCGAGTGGGAATACAGAGCCATTGCATCTGGAAGGGTTAGCTTTGCTCCTCTGCAATGCCTTCCAACCATTATTCCTTTAAAAAAAAGAAGAAAAAAAGTCTTACTAGAAAAGACTACACTCATGGAAAACTCTGTTAAATTAAGAGTTCATCATTTCTTCGTGCACTGTAATAGAACTCTGTTCCATCATGTGCTCTCACTGATTCCTTAATGCACATTGCATGTCAGCCTTAGACATGTGGCTGAGTCTACAGCTGCTTACTCCTGCCAGGAAGCCAGAGTGAGCTCTCCTCACCTCATTCATCAAAGATGCATGCAGAATGTGGTCTTACAAGATGATTTCATTTTTTCCTTTTATTTCTTTTCTCTCCCTCTTTCCTTCTTTCCCTCCCTCCCTCCCTTCACCATTTATCTATTTATTTGTGCTTTTTTAAAATTGCTAGATTAAGTTTATTCTGGACGTACCTAACTTCTTTCTTGGACATGAATTTTCCTACCTTGAAGCTATAACATCATGATGCCAAATGAAAACTTAAAACAATAAATGTGATGTCTTACTATATAGCTTGCAATGTAGTCAACAGAGCTGGCGTAGGGAGACTTTGAAAAGCCCTAACCTATGGACTCGTGGGAAAATATTTTCAAAACAAAAATAAATTTTGGCAGTATCCTGTTGGAAACAAGAAGGGAGAATATGTAATGTTTCATTTACATTTTGTATAATTCATTTTTAAGTTTTCTACTGGGAAAGTATTTCAGTAGATTTTAAATAATTCCAATTAGTATAATTTTTAGTATCTTTATATGAGGGCACTAATCACTTTCATTTCTGGAAACTGTACATCTTCACTGATCATTTTTCAGTCCACACTATCCCCCCAAGACCAATTAAGTGCAAAGTCACAAAGCATGTTCTGTAATAACTGTAGCTGAAATTATATATAAATATTTTAGTTAAAGGCGAGCCTTTTATAATAACTTGGTGCATTTTCAAATGGATTAATATTATTTTTAATTTCAATTTTATGCTTTATGATGATAATTGGTTATTTGAGTTATCTCTTGAGTCTGGAATGTAAAGTGTATTACTTAAATTATACCTTCATTATGTACTGCTAATTTTTTTTCCTTTTTCCCCTGGTGAATTGTATCATGTAAGAGAAATCAAAATATTTCCTCCCAAATGTATTTTATATGAGACAGAATTACTCTTATGAAATGATTTACACATGATCAAAACATTATTTTTCAGAAGTTTTATATTTTGAATATTTAAGTCTTTTTTTTTCTGTTTACCTGGAAGAATGGTCAGAGATAATTACAGATATACCAATTAATAAATACATTAACATAGTGTGAAATAAAAGTCCTTTGTAGCTTCACATGGTTTAAATGGCTACTTAAAACCCTGTAAGCACAGCGAAAAAAAAAAACCCTTTTAGGGGGTGACAGGTACCTGATGCAGGTGTGGTAAGATGAAAGGAATATAGCACTTTTCTTAGTAGAAGTGTTTTTCCCACTTAAAGGAACACAAGATTGCCTAATAAACTTTCTGAGATAAATGTGATATGAATGATAATATTTTGACCTGAACCAGTGCAAAGTAGAATTTTGGAGTTGTGTATGAAACGAAGTGAATATTGTTCTGAATCTCAAGTATTATAGCTAGTCCTCACCACCCCCCCCCATTCTATTACCACGTGTTATTAAGTTATACTCAATGAAATAAAGGTGTTGGCATATATCATTTATAAATTTTCTATTAATTCTACAGAGTTCAGAGCTTGCTTTTTATTTCTCATGATCATTTCTAATTGTTTACATCGTAATTTTATTTTCCAATATAAATTACCTTTATATTCCTCAATTTCACACTTTCCTTACAGTTTATACATTCAATGAATTGCTAGGTCTTATTTTCTAGGATCGTGTGCTTTTGTTCACGAATAAAATCTGTAAGAATGACTTTTTAAATGGATACCTTTGCAATAGACCCCCGAGAGCATAAGCCCATCAGAATCAATAGCTTCTCATGGCAGTGATTCTCAGTAAAGCTAATCTCATCTTTGACCAATTAATCCTGAATTAGCTCTGAGACCAGGGATGGAAACCTTAATCAGACCAAACAGTTCATTAGCATCTGAGTTGTATTGCACTGCGTGTCCTTGTATGCATACCAAGTCCATTCATCATTTATTACTTCCTGCTAAATGTATTCTGATTTTCTCTGTGTCTGTAATTCCGTTATAATGGTCAGAATTTGACTCCATGGCCATGCACAAGCCCAAAGGGGACTGAGAAATGTAGTCTGTCAAATATACTTGACCTCTCCTAAGAGTTCCATTAATTTGAGAGAGAAGAGTATGGAAATAGTTATTCTCCAATACACTAACTTAGTATATATTTGAGATGATGCCCTTCTTCACAAGATGATAAAGACCAATACTGGCTCGGCTCATACTCTTTTTGTTCAGTCTCGTCCAAAAATATAAGAAGATCCCTGCGGGCATGGCTCAATGGCAGAGCGTCCGTCTATGAACCAGGAGGTCTCGGTTCGATTCCTGGTCAAGGCACATGCCCAGGTTGTGGGCTTGATCCCTAGTGTGGGGCATGCGGGAGGCAGCTGATCAGTGATTCTCTCTCATCATTGATGTTGCTATCTCTCTATCCCTCTTCATTCCTCACTGAAATCAATAAAATTATATTTATAAAATATATAAGACGAGAGGTTGTCCATTATCCCCTAGAATTTCTGAGTATTTTTTTGTGATTAATCCAATGCAATCCCATATGCCTAACCTCTCCTCTCCTTCACTCTGTCCCTTGAGGTTCTAGACAGAACTTGAATCTCCAGAAATTCCTTGCAGGAAGTGGCTCCCAGCTTCCCACTTATGCCCTCCCAGTGACACTCTCCCTTCACATGTTAAATTTCTCAACTCTAGGACGTGGGGAGGTGGTCTGCCCTTTCTTTATTGCCATTTCTATACCATTTTTATTTACTCTGATTTCTCACAAAAGATCATTGATATGCAGGAGCCATGATTAACTGGTAAGGATTGAATTTACCCTCTGATATTAGACAACTAAAGGAGAGAACAAGATATGTGAAACAATGACTTTTTAAAAACTTGGACAATTTGCATTTCTTTTTGCACTGACATTGCTTAATCCTTAAACTCGTATATATATATATATATATATATATATATATATATATATATATACACACACACACACACACACACACAAACACACACACACACACACACACACACACACACACACACACATATATATATATATATATATATATATATATATATATATATGTATATGTATATATGTATATATATCCCCCAGAGAGAGGAAAGGAAGGGAGAAGAAGAGTGTCTCCCTCACGCCCCCTACTGGGGATCAAGCCTGGCATATGCCCTTGACCTGAATCAAACCTGGGTCCTTTTGGTCCACAGTCTGATGCACTATTCACTGAGCCACACCAGCTAAGGTCTGGTGGCTATTTTTAGAATCTGGTGTTCAGTATCTTCTTCTTTCAGTCATGGCAGTAGTGTTGTCATCTTCCCCGGGACACAAATATATATATATTTTATTGATTTTTTACAGAGAGGAAGAGAGAGGGATAGAGAATTAGAAACATCATGAGAGAGAATCATCGACCAGCTAGCTGCCTCTGGCACACCCCCTACTGAGGATATGCCTGTAACCAAGGCACATGCCCTTGACCGGAATCGAACCTGGGACCTTTTAGTCTGCAGACCGACGCTCTATCCACTGAGCCAAACCGATTTCGGCTCCCCAGGACACTTTGAAACTGTCCAGAGTTCTGTGCAAGGTCACAGCACCCACGCAGCGCTTCCCTCGCTGGCTTTCTCCGCCCGTGGGCGTCAGGGCCCACGCTGAATTTTCATCCATCCCATTGCTTTTCATTTGTAAGTGTCAGCGTAAAAATGCATTTCATGGTCTCTCTAAATGGTAATCCCATCTTTATATCTCTCTTATTTATTTTCCTTGCTTCGATTTATTACCACGCGCTGCCTCATGCAGGCCTAACAGATTGGGTGACAAATTGTACAGTTAGGTACAAAAATAGAAGGAAAAAGAAAACATGATATTTGTAGCAGTGTTTTCAGGGGCCATCCCCCCTTGGCACACAACCCTGAAGAAGGTCAGGCAGGAATTACGATCTTTATTTGATAAACAAAGATGCAAAAGCTCAAAGAGTGGATATATCCTATACAAAGGTAATGTGTTGATTAAAATTGGCTACATTTTAAATGCAAAAGAGCTAATGAAATACAAAAATTTCATCCTACATTTTATCAAAGCCCCCACTCATGGGACGCCATTGACCTTGGTCCTAATGATGACCTGTTTTTATTTTTCAGGGGTGCACCCTGCAGTTCCATGCTTCCCTTTACGCCATCTAACAGTAAGTACCTGTCAATATGGACCACAAGGTCTCATGAATACGCCATTTTTGTGGATGCCACTTTTACCTTTGACCCTTAAAGAATGTTGACACATATAACATACTTGGTGGATTTTCCCAAATTGTGCCTGCAGAGGGAACTGGAAGACTCTTATTTCATTAGTGCAGGATGGTTTAATATTCCAAAAACTCTCTCTTGTTCATTATCTCTCCCTCTGTCTCTCTCTCTTGACAACTAGGCATAAAGTTTAATTGTGGAAATTTTCACTGATAATTTCTGATATATCAGTTTATCTGAAATATAATTCCTACATATTAACAGTGTCATGCTCCTAGACTTAGCCTGGATCAGATAAGTCATTTCTCATATGTTTCCTTGGAGAATTTGAAAAGACGTGGTAAAATAGGAAAAAAAATGTAATAAATGCAATTTTCATCGTACTTTTTACATTTCCTTTTTCTATAAGATTTTGTCTTAGAAATAATATATGTATTCCAAATACAACATAAAATTCCCTACATCCACTGATGAGCTACCGTATTTGCCTGCGTATAAGACGATTTTTGGCCCTGAAAAATATGCCTCCAAGTGGGGGGTAGTCTTATACGGCGAGTATATAACAAACTCTGTATTTTGAGTGGAAATGTTAGGTGGTCGTCTTATACGCTGGCAAATACGGTATTTTTCAGGGCCAAAAAATCGTCTTATACGCCAGCAAATATGGTAAATCAAAGCCAAATGACCATATGGTTAAATGATTCGCCATGAAATACTGCTTTTTAAAAAGCTTTTTTACTGTGAGGATTAAAAAACTTTGGCTACTGTCATCCCCAGCCAATGTGGATGCATTAAGAATGTCTGATACATTAGCATGTTTTATAATTGAGCTGAGGAATGATGCTACTATTAATTTGTTTTTTGAAATAATAACTTGCATTTAAAGAAAGCATAATGAATAAACATGAGAAGTATTTAAGGCAAGTCTTTGCTATATCAGGTATGACCTTGAACATGAAGGTTACTGCGCCTTGAAGAAAGTTCTGATTGTATCAGTGGATATTGTGGTAGGAATCTGCTGTGGAGCAGGCCAACATGAGGAAATAAAAAATGGCACAGACTCAAAAAATTGGCTACGATTTATATGAGTAAGGATGATTCAGAGGGACTGGTAAATAGTGAAGCTTATACTGATATTGATTTTACCCTTTTATTTTATGGGATGCTGCTCAGCATTTAGCTATGCGGTGTAACTTTTGTGCTTCAATCATTTCACATAAATTTTGTTTTGGGGAAGGCAATGGACAATGGCAAAGGACTGAGGACTTAGAATAAAGGGAAATGATCATTAAAAAATGTTTGATTTGATCAATATCCTCTATGGGTGACTGAGATTTAAACACACAAGGTATCCTTATACAATAAAAAATATTATTTTTAACAATCAAAACTGTTATCAAAGGATATTGATATCCACCTATGAAATTATATAATTTTGCACTTGTACTGTGAAAGAGATGATAACCGAATATAATATTATGACTTCTGATATTTCTTTTATAGAGTGTTAGAATATCCAACACACCCATATCATGGCTATTTTGTTCTGATCTTCCTTTTCTTTGTGGTGAAGTAAACTAGAATAAGCATTTATCCTTCTTTTTTACAAATCAGATAAATTAAGAAAGAACCATTCATTGTATCTGAACTTATCATTGCTTTTCCCAGCGTTTCTCAGAACTAAGTGAAAAGAAAGGAAGCAAAAACTTTTCTCACCCTTGCTATGTGTCAGAAGTCTTCCAATATATTATGACATTTAAAAGCACAATTTCTGAGTCCTAGGCACTTTCTCGTGTTCCAAATTCCCCCTTTTTGACAGCATCGGGAGGCATTTTGAAGATAAACATGCAGGCAAGTGAAGGATTGTGACTTCCTTTTACACTTGTAGAATCATCTTTCAAGGATTTTATTCCTTTTCGCCCCCAGCATTTTAGTTCTTGTAAGGGTTAGGTTCTTATTTTAAAAAATGAAGAAATGCTGTGCCTTGACCTTGAGCTTGTTCTGCTATTGTATTGGAGAAATATCATTTTTAGAAGCTTCCATATGATTTAAAGGCAAAGATGACCTTGGGAGGAATCTTAAGAATGTCCACATCTCAACCCTTCATGTTTATCTACCAGGAAAAGTTGGCCTCCCAAAGACTCATAGGAAAAGAAATAAATGTGAAATGCTGCCCTGATATCTTCTACTATAAAGGACTTCTATTGCAAGGAATAAAGAAAAATAATTTCTTTGATTCCATTTCTGTAAATTACACATCAAGTATGTTACTTACCCAGGTTCTCCACAAAAGAAGTATGAAGTACTTAAAGCACAATTATTGGCTTTCTATTTAAAACTAATGGAAAAGGGAAAATAAAAGGATGAAGGAAAATGAAAAAAAAATACACACAGAAATTCTCATTTTAAAAACTGAGATATTTCTATGGGAAGGAAACATTTTGAACGTGTAACAGGAGCATATCCTTTTCATGTATTCCAGAGTTAAAATAATCTTTGGAGCAGTTGAAATTAATTTATTTCCTGACATAATGCGTCAAACTTTAAGTTTTTGTTCTTTACTTGAATAATAATTTGATACACACATACCTCCCAAACCATCATCACCTTCTGAAAGTATCAATTCACCTATCAGATATCTATGCACAGAGCAATGTCCATATCGTCAAACATCCTTGGATAATTTGAATCTGACCAGGATTTGATTAGGAAGTATTCATATGAGGTTCAAAAGCAGAAGTAAGGTAAATACTTCTGATTGTAAGCAACTACAGCAGTGTCAGTGACAACCATTAAAAAAACACACCTCAGCCGAAACCGGTTTGGCTCAGTGGATAGAGCGTCGGCCTGGGGACTGAAAGGTCCTGGGTTCGATTCCGGTGAAGGGCATGTACCTTGGTTGCAGGCACATCCCCAGTAGGGGGTGTGCAAGAGGCAGCTGATGGATGATTCTCATCGATGTTTCTAACTCTCTATCCCTCTCTCTTCCTCTCTGTAAAAAAATCAATAAAATATTTAAAAAAAACCACCTCAATTTCTTCCCCTCCCCCCTACCCTCATCCCGGTGGTCCCTGACAACCACCATTCTCTTTTCCCCTATGGTAGGTGATCTGTTCAGTCATGTTTCCTATTCGAAGAGCGAGTCGAGTCCATACACTGGGGAGAGGCATGAATACTGGGAGTACACGTCTGCTGATTCTACATAGCTGAGCATGACCCAGAGATAGCTCCATCCCCAGTGAAGACCTGAGACTGAGGCATCAGGTTTTATGGGAGAACAAAGAGCATCAGAGGCCATGCAGTGTCTTGTGTCTTGGGTTGATGGTTGAAGCACATAGCATAGACTCTCCCGGGAAGCTGTGTCTTCAAAATACTTCAATGAGGAGAGGAGAAACTTCAGATCCCTTATAGGACTTCACTTTACTTGAGTTCTTGATCAGTTTGCTTCTGAGTCAATTCTTAGGACTAACCAGCTATGTTCTATCTCATCATTTACCCTTTCCGTGTTGGTGAAGGTCTTAAACACAAGCGCTATTGGCATGTGATCGGATTTTCTGCACCTTGAGATACAACTTGCTCAGGTAGTTGGCTATTGATTTTTGCTTGTGCGCCTCCAGCGCTCAGAAATAGATATAACCTTGGCCCGTGTTTGCGAGGTTAGGTGATTCCCATTGGTGGGTGACCTTGCCACCCTTTGCTTCCAGATTAAGAGCTCCAGGGGCCAAGGAAAAGTCCTAATGAAGTGATTTTTTATCATTAAATTGCTAATCATGTTTATTGTTCCCACTTATCAGTTAGTAGACTTTTTCTTGACTGACCATGAAAACCACCTTCCCTTCGGAGGTTTCCAGAGGAAAGGGCTGCTAGCAGGCAGCCACTGTGGGGGACATGTTTTCTAGTTAAGCTCTTCCCTCTACCCCCTACCTCCTAGGGCCACCTGAGCAGCTAAGTGAGTAATTAGCGCTCTCCCTGCTGACTTGGAATAACGGGAGTCTCACCTAAGAAAGGTCAGGACTGGAGAACAGATCATACTCATTTCTAGTATTTCCTTTGAAATGCCTCCTTCTTTAATTTGCACCAGCCTACGAGGAAATTAATCACTCATTTCCAGGGTGACCACGTCCATATACAACAGGAGGACCGAGGGGAAATTAAATTCACAGTTGTTGTCCTCTGGATGGTGACACTTCTTTCAAAATTTAGCACACTCTTTCATGACCTTCCATGCTTAGCTTAAATACTTGTGTTAATCATATTTCGATATTTTAATATTTGAGATAAAGACAGCATCCCAAAATCAGTGGTACAAATTATTTCTACAGAAAGAAATGCTCCTAAATTCAGGTTGCCTTACTGATGATCCATACATTTAAGGAGAAAGCATTTGCAGTTTTTTTTTTCTATAATTGATTCTCTACTCTGACAAACCTTCGATTTTTAAAAATCCAGAAATCATAATGATTTCCAATTTGCTTTACGAGAGAAGGAATGTATCATTCCCTACACACGGTTTGTGAGATGAGTTAATACTAAAAATGCTGAAAAAGTAATGCCAGAAATTGCATTTTCTTTGCTACAGACCATGCAGAGAAGTGTGCGTATCCAAATAGGTTAGAAACAGCTTTCTGTATTCAAACGCTTCATCGTGTGGCCTGCCTACCACAGGAGGTCAAGATGCTGAGACTTGTTTGAATATCACCTGGGCTGTTGAGAGCTCACATAATTATTTTATTCGGATGCCAGGATGCAATACATATTTTAAGTTTCTAGATAGAAAAAAAAAAAAAACCCACACACACAACTCAAAATGAGAGTCCCCATCGGATGTGATAATGACCTTGCTAACATCAAGGTCAGTCGTTTTTCATTTCAGGGAGGAAAATATATATATTCAGAAGTTTTATTTTTAAATTTAATTTAGAAGCAAGAAAATAGAAGTAATGCTTTGGTTCATAAGTAGACCATTTTTGCTGGGGACATCTAGGCTGAGCAGTGTTTTCACTTTGGGCTTTCAAAACCAACTTCAATGTTGCAAGCATCAATGTTGTTGCATCTTTTATTTTTGTTGAATGATCCTTACTAAAGAGCAAACCTTGGAGTCCATGGGAGGAGCAAGTTGAAAAGGTCAGAAAAACTGAGGTCGTCAAATTGGATTTACTGTTGAGTTAAGTAATATTTTCTTACATTGAGAATGATATGAAAAAGGCAGGATCGGTGTTTACGCAGCGGCATAACAGTACTGAAATTTAAAATTGAGCGTATCATTGTAAAATAAATGGATGTAACTTTCGGGTATAATTCAGGCATCTCTCCTTGTCATTATTTGAAAATTATAGTCTTTTAACAAATTATATTCCAGAAGAAAATTAGACAGTGACATTCAGTCATTTAGGAAAAATGCCAGCTCCTGAGTCAGAACAATGCTGTGAAACGCTCAAGTCACAGAACTAGAGAAAAACGTCCAACTCTGCTGTGTGTCTACCATATCTTTTCCCCCACTTTTTGAGTACTTACCTTTTCTAAACACAGTATCTTAAAGTGAGTGTTTCTTTAGACATGGCATCTGGTAGCAGTAAAAACATTAAGCATCGTCTAGCCAATGTGGCTTCTTGATTGAATGACAACCCATGAGCCAGGTGGTTACAGTTCAATTCCCAGTCAGGGTACATTGCTGGGTTGTGGGCTCCATCCATAATGTGGGGCTGCTGATCAATGATTTTCTCTCATCAGTGATGTTTATATCCTTCTCTCACTCTCCCTTCCTGTCTGAAATCAGTAAAAGCATATTTTAGAAATATTAAGTATTGCCTGTGTGTGTAAATATTTCCTCACTTTTAGTACAGAATCTCATTTCCAAGGTCAACTCAGTTGGTTGGGTTTAAAAACCGGTGTGGCTCAGTGGACTGAAAGGTCCTGGGTTTGATTCTGGTCAAGGGCATATACCTGGGTTGCAGACACATCCCCAGTAGGAGGTGTGCAGGAGGCAGCTGATCAATGTTTCTATCACCTCAATGTTTCTAACTCTCTATTCCTCTCTCTTCCTCTCTGTAAAGAAATCAACAAAATATATTTAAAAATATTAACACAGTGGGAATATCGGGAACATTTGCTGGAAACACAGAGAGCAGGGGTCTGAGAGTGTGATGATTGGAACTGAATTCTGGGGAAGCTAATTGTTGTCTCTTTTGAAAGGCTCAGTGCATGACCAGGAGAGACAGTTATTGGATATGGCAAAGTCAAGTTCTCAGTAAATAGGGAATAATATTGTCAGTGACAATATTGGGGAAAACATGATTGAAAAAAGACCATAAACATATTCTTTTGAATATTATTGCAACAATATAAATAATGATGTAGGAAATTGTCTCTTGAGATGGAAAATGACCTTGACAAATTGACAAATAGTGAAGATGGTTTAGAAAACTGTGTATTGTTTAGTTGTGTTTTGGAAAATTTACTACGTAAATGTGTATATGTTTATTGATTTATGTGAATACATAAAGAATAGTGATGCATGCTAAGATGTTCAAAAATGAGTCATAAGTGGTTATATCTTTAATTTTTATGAACACACATATTTTTTAACAAAGCAACATTATATCTTTGAAACTAATATCCAGATGGGTACTGAATACATCTAAAAATAACAAAATAGATATTCTTTTTAAAATTAGTTCCGATTGCTTTGTTCCTCCAAGTACAAAGAAATGTTCTTCAAGTAGAATTTCTTCATCATTCAAAGTTTTTAAAGCATTAATAAATATCTAATGATTTTTTTCTTCTTAGATGTGTGCAGCTTTACTTCAAGACATCTCTATAAGTTTATCTTTTTATCTTCAAAATGCAAATTTTAATTGTATCCCATTTTCTGCAGTAGACATTGGTTTCTTCCTATGTTCCCATTATTATTGAACTATGAACAATAACATTACGGTGATGTCAGCCATTAATGATGGGCTGAACTTATTTCTTTCTCTTCCCTGGCTACCAGCAGTGACCTTTGCTCTGACTCTTTTGAACATAGCTTTGTTTTATTCTGTATTTTTCCAAAAGATAACACTCAGTTGTACAACTTCATTGCAGTGTAATTATACATTCTTTTAAACTACAGTTAGGGCTCAACTGATCTGAAGATGGTGACAAAAGTTTAAGTAAAATCATATAATTAGAGGAGTGCTGAGATATGAAAAAGATATATTTGGAGAGCTCCACATGTGATTAAGTGCTACTGCTTAATCCCAATTAATAAGCATATGATAGAGCAAAAAAAAAAAAAAAAAGAAAAATAGTGAATTTTCCCCCTGAACTCCTAACAGAGAGAATTAGATCCTGGAAGCAGGGTTTATTGATGATTCATGGAAATCCATTTCTTTAAAAGCCATTTTAATGACACAAACAGGCATTGTGATTACCCAGGGCAACATTAAGCATAGAAATACATTGCCTGCAAGGCTGAACAACATCATTTCTTGGAGGGAACAACGCTGCAGGAGCCCAGCGTGAGCCTGGCGGCCTGCTTTAGCGCAGAGACTAAGGCAAAGGAGGAACATCCATAATACGCTCCTGTCCATGACCAGGGAAATTTGAATTTTTCCTGTGCCGCTCTGGGGGCTGGAGTAAGAACAGACACTGGCTACATGTCATTAGAAAGTTCATTATACACGTTTCTATTACTCAGTTACCTCTTATGCATTCATCCCACTTAAAAATTAATAGATTCTTATTATCATTAAGTACTTGGACGGTTTAATTAATTAATTAATTTTTATTGATTATGGTATCACATAATTGTCCTTATCTCCCCATTCCCATCCCGAACCCATCCCTACATATTCCCCCACCCCCCTGTTGTCCATGGCCACTGGCTAGGGCTAGGCCCATGTGCATGCACACAAGTCCTTTGGTTGATCTCCTCCCCTTCCCCCACCCTCCCCTACTTTCCCTCTGAGGCTTGAGAATCTGATCGATGCTTCTCTTTCTCTGGGTCTCTTTTTGTTCACCAGTCTATGTTGTCCATTATTTCCTCTAGATGTGTGAGGTCATGTGATCCAAGAAATATCCATCTCCCTGTTATATTGGCATAGAGAACATTCTGGTTTACTTTTTTACAAGTTTTTACAAGTCGTAGGGGAAGCAGAATCATGGCCTTTTAAAGATCCTACCCAATAAAAAAAGAATATGCAAATTGACCACACCTCTGCTACACCCAAACCACGCCCACCAGCCAATCAGGGTGATTATGCAAATTAGCCCAACCATGACGGTTAATTTGCATATCAAGACAGCTTAGAAAGAAGCCAAGCACTGCAGAAGGGAGAGAATCTGCAGCTTTGGAAAAGCCAGCAAGTGGGGCAGGGGAGGAGGAAGGGGAGCTGTCAGGGTGGGGAGAAGGGAGGAAAGCAGACAGGGGAGAGAGCGGCAGGAAGTCCTGTTGCAGGAATCTCCCTACAAAGGGCTACTAGAGGTTTTGTAATGTTCTCTGTGGGGTGAATGGGCTCATGGCTCAGGAGGGGAGCCTGTTTTGGCCATATCATGAACGTTTTGGGTTGTTCCTTTTCCCTTGAATGTGTATGCTCCCTTCCCGGACCGCAGTGCCTGCATAACTTTAACTCAGAATAAGGGCCTCGCTGAGCAGTTGCTCTTACATCCAGCAGCAACTCTATCACATGGCTGCAGTTTGGGGTGGGGTTTTTACTCTCCCCCACATTTCAGTACTCTGTCACCTGGAATGTGTCACGTGTTTTTTTTTTGTTTGTTTTTTTTTTAAACTAGTTCCTTAAATGCAGCCTCTCCTGCTCTCAGATAATGAAAGAAGCAAAGGAGTAGCAATAGCCAGACCAAGCAGCTGAGCTCACATCATCATCACGAAGTCTCACGCTGTGATGTATTATCTCTGGTGGCGTCGAGCAGATGTACTATATTTAGTTTTAGTGTCTTGGAAACAGCACGGCTTCGGAACTGTGCCTCCGTCCGTCCCCACAGGAAACGATTTTATTTCCCATCATTTCCTCTCCTCGTGGGGACCAAAGCTGCCTCCTCCTCTTCCTTCATGCCACACATGCTCCTTTTGGCTATGGTTTTCTGGACTTATCTCTCCCGTGTCTTCTCGTGGAATGGTGCTGCTTCAAGCGCTGAAGGTGTTGTGCTTCGAGATTATTTCTGGCAAGGAAATCCGGACAAAACTTGATTTTGAACTTCTCCTAAGGAGTCCTCATGTCGATTTTAAGCTATCCTCATCTGTACTGAGAATAACTGGATGGAGTGGTGACCTCCCTCACTTTCCCTGACGATTTCTAGGCTCATTATGATCTGCTGTGTCAACACTAGTTTTATGGGGGACCCCACCCATGGGGCTTATTCAGAGGGGAACCTGGCCTGACCCTAGCAATGCTTTGGGTTTGTTAAACCAGTGGTGGGCAAACTGTGGCTCTCGGGCCACATGCGGCTCTTTGGCCCCTTGAGTGTGGCTTGGTGTTAGAACCACTTCTTCAAAATAGACTGGCCCAGGCCAAAAACCGACTTCTGTGCATGGGCCATGAAGTTTCATTTGCACTGTACCTGCACGCCCACACGTGGTATTTTTGTGGAAGAGCCACACTCAAGGGGCCAAAGAGCCACATATGGCTCCAGAGCTGCCGTTTGCCGACCACTGGGTTAGACCACTGTGGTTTTAGGTCCTACTCCACCTCTTCTTAATCATAAACAAAACCCAGTGATGAAGTTGAGGTACAGATTATAATACCCGTGTCATATCATTTTCTCACCTGTTAACAGTAAGGGCCTGTTATTGCAAGATAAGCAAGTAAACTTGCTGGTAGATTTCCTTTTCATTTTAAACTTTTAAGTGTTCACAGTGAGTTTTAATTATTCACATCAAAAGTTGCAATCTGTGAATGAAGATCTGTAATGCTAACGGATTTTATGCTGATGAAATGTTCGGTATTTTCTTGCGGTGGCGCTTGCACAGGTGCATGAATTTGTGAAAATAGTTGAGGTGTACATACACGTAAATGAATGCCTTTTAATCGATGTAAAATATACCTTAATCAAGCTGGCCTAAAAAAAAAACAGCCGGAACTAGCAGTTTGTTTTGATTCTCAGCTTTGCAATACATGGTAGATTTTTACTTTATTTCAGTCAGATTAAATCTTTATTTTATTAATACTCTTAACATTTGCCTTTTGTTCCATTTCATAAGCTACAGAGGAAACTGACCATTATAAGTAGATTTCTATTTTTTAAAAATACATTTTTATTGATTTCAGAAAGAAAGGGAGAGGGAAAGAGAGATAGAAACATCAGTAATGAGACAGGATAGTTGATCTGCTGCCTCCTGCACGCCCCTTACTAGGGATCTAGCCTGCAACCCAGGCATGTGTCCTTTACTGGAGTTGAACCTGGGACCCTTTAGTCTTCAGGCCGATGCTCTATCCACTGAGCAAACCAGTCAGGGCAGATTGCTATTCTTCTTAAGCTGCAGTACATTTAAGGGAGTAAGTTAGTTCAACAAGTATTACCTATGGCTAATGATATGCAAATTCTAAATTTGATTTTTTTTTCCCTAAACATCAGACAAAAATATTTTAAATCCTTTCAGAATAGATATTGGAAAAATACAAATGAAAAATAGACTTGCTTCATGCACCAGGAATGTTTGCAACGTGTCCTCATGAATTATGCATATAAAAAGCTAATCACAGCCATTATATTTCACAGATCCCTGTAAATAGCATTGATGTGATGGGGAACAATGAGAAAGAATTGAGTTGGGATTTCTTGACCCCTTTCCTGTTGTGCCTACGTTCCAATTTAAATATCATCTAATAGGTTCTGTTTTCCAGGAACAGACAGACATATGGGATATATCAGAGGTACATATACAGATATTGCTGGTGTCTTTTTTAAATATGTTAATAGCTATGAAGTTTAATTGGAGCAATAGACTCTTTATTCCATATGGATCACTCAAGTGTAAGTTAAAAAAATAGTAAAGATAGTTATTTTAGTTATGTCCTTAACAAAAGACAAAAGATAATTTCTACTTTGATTCTGATGAAGAGCACCAGCTGTTTATTTTAGGGGCCATTTTGTGGTCAACTGGTAAGAAAAATTACCCCGATGTTCCACATCCCCCCCACATCCATAATTTTGAACAATGAGTTTGTATCAATTCTCCCATCAGGAGAAGGAGATTCCGTGCCCTCCTTTGAATTTGAGTGGACTTTGATGAATAGAATATTATAAATATAACTAGAGGCCCAGTGCATGAAATTTGTGCACAGGTAGGGTCTCCCAGAGACTGTCTGCCACAGGCTGGGGCCTCCCTTCCTGTAGTTGGTTGGCCAGCCCTGCCCCCTGGTTGAACTCCCAGTCAAACTCCCAGTCGAGGGGACAATTTGCATATTACCCTGTTTCCCCGAAAATAAGACATTGTCTTATATTAATTTTTGCTCCCAAAGATGTGCTAGGTCTTATTTTCAGGGGATGTCTTATTTTTCCATGAAGAGGAATACGGTACACATTTGTTGTTAAATGAAAATTAAGGAAATTTATTACCTGTATACCATAAGGTAGTACGGTAGTTGTCAACACAAACCAGACAAACTGTGAATCCTACAGTATCAAGAATTTACTCATTTATTCAATGTCAATCATGTCAGCATCTTCTGGAACATCATCATACCAATCCAATTCCTGAATTTCCTGGTGAATTTCTTGTGACTCCATTTCTTTCAGAATCAGTGGACCAAATCTCTCATGTTTAGCAATAGCACTGTCTTTCAATGAGCACTTCTTGTCAAGGTAGCCTGCTCGCAGTGCATTTGCAATGCAACTGTCGGTGATTTTCTCCCATGAATTCCTCACCCAAGTCACAACTTCTTGCAGTTTAGGTTTCACAAAGTTTCCACACTGATTTCTCTCCATTCACACAGCAGTGATGTCAGAGTAACGTCACTGGTTGCTAGATGCTAGTGGGGCGTCCCTCGGGACCAGTTTAGGGTAAATTAATTTTCATTCTGAGACAGAGTCTGGGGTCCTTATTTTCGGGGGGGATGCCTTATATTTCACTCAGAAGAAAACCTGTAAGTAGGTCTTATTTTCAAAGGATGTCTTATTTTCGGGGAAACACTGTAGGCTTTTATTATATAGGATATCTAGCCTCAAAAAGGCATTGGCTGTGTAGCTCGTGGGTAGTGGGAAGTCAGGGACCTCCTATTCTACCATCTTGCTTTGTCTTAAATAGCCACATATCTCTTTCTTCCTCCTTTTTTAAACTTTTGATGCCTTGAAAAGTTTCTTTCAGTAGCCCATAAATGTGCAGCCCATTCTGCCCGTGTTTTCAAAACCCTTTTATTCCAACAGAGGGTAATTATAGCTCCATGAGGAACCATCCTAAAGATAACTTGGTCACGGTTTCCTGTGTGTTCTAAGTGCGAACGGCATTGCATAAGCAGAAGAGAGACATTATGATCTAGTGGTTGATGTCGATTGCATGATGCTGCTTTATCAGTAAAACTGCTGATTTTTTCAGTCTTATTCAATATAATAAAAATGTAGTATGCAAATTGCCCCCTCAACCAGGAGTTTGACCAAGGGTAGGGGCTGGCCGGGGAAAGGGATATCTTTCAAAATCACCAACAGTCTCAATTTTGATAGTTTTTTCAGTCACACTACAAGGACCACATTTATGATACAACTCCAGAAGTGTAAACATGTCAATTTTACTTTTATAGAAAAAGGTTTTACCTCTTAATGTCATTCATGAATTTAATTCAATTTAATACTGTGTCTGACCTTTTGCTCCATGTCCATTTATTATTGCTTATCTCTCCAGCTAGAAAAATTCTTGATGAAGGCAGGAACATTTTATACTTTATGCATCATCTACTCTTTAATATGTGGACACATGACTAGCAGTTATATATGTTCCATAAACAGTTATTGAAAGGGTGAATGAACTCCATTTGGTGTATTTGGTAAAAACTAGACCTTCTCACAGATGTTAAATGAATAAAACATTATTTCTGCTCTTAAGGATTTAAAACATTAAATGGAGGAGGAAACATATAGGAAGCATTTAATAAAAGTTGAACTATGGAAGGAATATATGAACCAAAAGTTTTAGAAATAGAATGGATTTAGAAAATAAAGAAATTAAATTTACTGTCAGGTTGACTCGGTGAATACAATGATGTGTCACACAGCCCTCAAGACTGAAATCATCATAAAATAAAGGCAATATCAATATGATATTGATAAAATATATTGGTAAAAATATTGAACGTCATCAGTAAACTAGAATGAATCATTGAGGCTGCATTAATAAAGAAATGTGAATTCTTCCATGAGTGACTGTTTCATAAGAGAAGAGATGCTATTGCAGCTCTCTGAACAGTGTGACTTGGTCAGATTTGTGTTTGAGAAAACTAATTCTGCCGGCGATACAAGAGATGGATTTGAAGATGAAGAAGTTACCTACAGGGGTATCGGTGTGGAGATGATTGCTATAGTTTAGGTGAGAGATAATGAGAACTGGAATTAGAATAGTGATAGTAGGGATGGAGATAAAGAAACAATTTGGAAGTGATATAAAAAAAAGAGATTGTGCACCAATTTGATGTATTTGGTAAGAAAGAAGGAGGATTAAAAAATGCCTCCAGAGTCCTAAACAAGGGTGGGGATGCTAAAGTTCTGAATTTAGGTCAGAATCCAAGGGAAAACAATTCTAAACCTGCTGAATTTATTATTTCTGTACAAGCGTAAGGGGAGATGCAGAGCGGCCCTTTCTAAAACCTCCCTACTTTATCCATCAAAACCCTCCATAGTTTTAGTGCAAACTACTCTTCAGTGTCAATTTTACTAATCTGCAATAAAATTTTTAAAATATATTTTTGATGACTTCAGAGAGGGAGGGCGAGGAAGAGAGAGATAGAAACATCCATGATGAGAGAGAATCATTGATTGGCTGTCTCCTGCATGCCCCTCACATTGGAGATTGAGTCCACAACCTGGGCTTGTGTCCTGACTAGGAATCAAACCGTGACCTCCTGGTTCATAGGTGTACACCAGCCAGGCGATAACATTTTTTATTATTCACATTCTATTAAATTTCCTCAGCATAAAAGATATTCCACCATTTTTGGTCTATTACACAATAACCGTATACAACGTTCTGTCATTGAGCCTGTGGATTATCTCACACAGACACCAATTACTTCCTGATCAGGCACTGTATGCAGGTGGCAGTGATAGATTCTGGAGTAAAGAGATGCATAAGGAAAAGAAGAATCAGACTCTAAGAGCAGTTTATGGCCTCTACCCAACGCTAAGGGAGATGTTTGTCTTTGTCATGGTGTATCCCAACTATAGCAGTCAAGTGTGTACTGTGCATTCTTGCTTCTACCTGCCAAGCTAATGACCTAATGATGCTCAAGACCTAATGCCTTTTCAATTCCTTCTCTGATTACTCTCATGGTGGTGTATCCCTGGTCTACACATGCATTATTACATCAGTCATTCTGTTAGAATTTTTTATTTAAATTATTGAGATAATTCTGAATTCACAATGCAATTGTGAGAAATAATAAACAGAGATTCCTTGTGCATTTTGCCTCCCTCCCAATGTAACATTGTGCAACACTATTGTATAACCTTTTAACAAGAATATTAGGATTGATGCAATTAATCACTTGTATTCAGATTTCCTTCTATTGTGTGTGTGTGTGTGTGTGTGTGTGTGTGTGTGTGTGTGTAATGAGTTCTATACTATGCTATGTGAATAAGATACAGTATATAACATTTGGGTTGGCTTATTTTCATTCAGCTTAAGTCTTGGGAGATTAGTGGTTATGTGTAACAATAGTTCATTCCTTTTTATTGTTGACAAGTATTCCATTGTGTAGAGGTGCCGGTTTGTTTACCTGTATATTTGAGCTGATCTCAGGTTTTGACTAGTATACTTTAGTATACTTAATGCTGTGGCAGGTTCTTGTATAGGTACTCATTTAATAATAAGTTTTCATTTCTCTGGGATAAATGCTCAAAACTACATTTGGTGGATGATATGATAAAGCCATATTTATAAGAAAATATTGTTCTGAGTGATTGTATCACTATCCATTACACAAACAATACGCAAATGACTCAGTTTCTCTGAGTTTTTCCTCTGTATTTAGTGTCACTATTTTTTGTTTTAGCCACACCTAAGTATTTATGCCATATTCCTTGCATAGATAGAATAACTACAAAAAAACTTTAAAATTAAAATTGTATTGACCTCATTTTCATCATGCAGTAAAATAAAATATTGTCTGAGCACAAATACATAGGTAATCAAAGTAAGATAATGAATGCCGGTAGCCTTATATGAGAGCAATGGCTCTTTGCTTTTGAGTATGCATCATATCAGTAAGATCCTTCAACTTGTAATATTAGATGAATTTCCAATCTACTTTCCATTAGCCCTTGAGCCACAACTTAATATTAAAGATTGCTGGTAGCTTGTCAATATTATGGAAGTGCCACAATACTTGGTGTTTGGAAATCCTAAAGTCTAATTCGATATATAGAAACATTTGTTACACGTTGTCTTCCAGTGCAAATCAGGAATTCTTTGTATTTACTTAGTTGTTTATTATTTGTTCATGCATTCACTAATTACTATCTTCTTCCCTTCCTTTTTGAATAAGTATTATTGTATATAGTTCAAAATTTAAACGATATAATAAGATAGACAATAAAGAAATTCTACTTTCTTTTTCTGTATACTCTGTTTTCACCATTTTTCACTCATTATAGATTAAAGTTATAGGTTCCTTTCTTTATATGGCACATTTTGTATAAATTGTTCAGGCAAATTACTGCTGTTTGTATATTAATGGAGTGACAGTGAGTACCAATTTATATTATGGAAATATCAAAAGTGAACTTGAAAATTGAGGTTCAGTTATTAGTACTTAATTCCCAAATCATAAACACTGTATGTGGCTAACATGTAATGAGAACCACTTCTGTTTTTTTGAGTTGAAACATTGTACCCACCGAACTAATAAGAAGATGTTAGCTCGGGTAGGCCATTATGATAAAACAAAGACAGTGAAAATAAGAATCCACGTGAAAGGAGAATTTTTCTTTTAAAAATATATATTTTATTGATTTCAGTGAGAAAGGTAGAGGTTGGAGAGAGATAGACACATCATTTATGGGAATCAGTGATAGGCTGTTTCCTGCATGCCCCCTACGGGGAGCAAGCCCACCATCTGGGCATGTGCTCTAGTCAGGAATTGAACAAAGACCTCCTGGTTCATGGGTGGTGCTCAACCATTGCACCACACCAGCCAGGCGGGGACATTTTCTTCTGCATTAGGCCACATCAGATTGTTGCTCACGCACCAGATGGAGCCGGGTTGTGATAGGTCAGAATGTGATGCTGTGGGAAGAACATCAGTTGTCGCCCCGCTGAGCGCGGAGAGCACAGGAAGTGTGAAAGGAATCCATCAGATAATTGCCACTCAGAAGATGTGAAACACAATTAATCCTTTCCACACAGAGAAGTGAGGACAGCCACGCAGGTCTCCATGCCGACAGAGGTCTATCCTAAAGCAGATGCTTGGGTTATCTTGAAAAGAGGACCCAAAAGGGCATGCTAAACCCAGCGTCTTTAAAAAAAAATTAATATTTTACAGAAAGGAAGGGAGAGAGATAGAGAGCTAGAAACGTCCATGAGAGAGAAACACCAACCAGCTGCCTCCTGCACACCCCCTACTGGGGATGTGCCCGCAACCAATGTACATGCCCTTGACCGGAATCGAACCTGGGACCTTTCAGTCCACAGACGGACGCTCTACCACTGAGCTAAACCCAGCGTCTTGCTGAGAGAGGAAGATACATTCCCAACAGTGTAGGCCCATAATGACTATAAATCCATATATATACATATATTTTGACTTGAAAATGTTGCTTCTTTAAATAGAACGTTTGGACACCGTTTTTAGCTGTGAAATTTTAACAGGATGTTTTCCAAAGGAGAGACGTTCTCGACATTAATTCTTGCTTCTGCTGAAGTGGAGTTGACAAAGGTCAGAAGGGTTGGGCTCCCCCCCTGACCCTCCTTTTGCCATCCGATCTGCGGAACAGCAGAGTCCTCTACAGGAAATGCCAGGAGTGGTGTGGCCGCTAATGAATGGTGCTCTTTTGTTACTTGACCTTCAAGGCAGCCTGAAAATTTCAAGTCAGAGATCAGCGTGGAAAAACAAATGGATGAGTGGGAACATTGTGATCTTAGCTGGTCACTCCTTAAAAGGGGACCAAAGCCATTTCTCTGCTCCCTGGATAATGGTAAACTTTTCAAATAACTGGGAAAAAAAAGGTATAAAAAGTCTACTGGAACATGAGGAGAAGTGAATGTTTTGAGTGGCCTTTTCAAGACCGTGAGTCGTGTTAAGAATATGAAAGCAATCTGTCTTCACAAAGGGTTATTCAAATGCTGAACATAACCAAAATTAGACATGAGGGTAATAAGCTTAGAGGATTTGGAGGAAATGCCAAGAGAAGTTCAGACACACACACACACACACACACACACACACACACACACACACACAAAGAACAAAACAGTAACAGAAGACCACATGTCAAGCTGGATCTTAATTAGTCGAAAAACTGGAGTCAAAGGGTACATTATCAGATCTGAGGAAAATACAAACTTGTAACAAAAACGAAGTAAAAACACTGAAGATATCTTTTCTGAGGTTTTCTGAAAAAGTAGGAATTAGAATAAAAAGGAATTTATCATGCGCTTGTTACCTTTTTGTTTTGTTTTATAGTTTCCACTGACTTAAATTCCTTCAGTCATACACACACACTAGAGGCCCAGTGCACGAAATTTGTGTCCCTCAGCCCAGCCTGCACCCTCTCTAATCTGGGACCCCTCAAGGGATGTCCAGCTGCCCCTTTAGGCCTGATCCCCATAGGATTGGGCCTAAATGCCCCCTACTGGGGATTGAGCCTGCAACTGGGGCATGTACTCTGACCCATAGGATCGGGCCTAAATGGGCAATAAGACATCTCTCTCACAATCCAGGACACAATCTCTGGTTTCCAACTGCTTGCCTTCCTGCCTTCCTGATTGCCCCTAATCACTTCTCCCTGCCAGCCTGATCACCCCCTAACCACTTCCCTGCCAGCCTGATTGATGTCTATCTGCTCCCCTGCCAGCCTGTTTGCCCCTAACTTCCCTCCCCTGCAGGCTTGATTGCCCCCACTGCCCTCCCTTGCAGGCCTGGTCCCTCCCAACTGCCCTCCCCTGCTGGCCATCTTGTGTCCACATTGGGGCAGGGTCTTTGACCACTAGGAGCAGCCATTTTGTGTGTTGGAGTGATAGTCAATTTGCATATTATTCTTTTATTAGATAGGATAGAGGTCTGGTACATGGGTGGGGGCTGGCTGGTTTGCCCTGAAGGGTGTCCCAGATCAGGGTGAGGGTTTCCTTGGGGTGTTTGGTGGCCTGAGGCTTGTGGTGGTTTGCTGGCTGGCCATGCCTCCCAGCAACCCAAGCAGAGGCCCTGGTATCTGGAATTTATTTATATTCTATAATTGAAACTTTGTGGCCTTGAGTGGAGGACTGGGCCTGCCAGGGTGTACAAAAAGCTTTTCTTCTTCCATTGCCGGAGGAACCCAAACCTCCCTCCTGCTCCTCTGTGGCTGCACCCATCTGGGTTGGGTTAATTTACCTACTCGCTCCTGATTGGCTGGTGGGGTGGCTTGTAGGGGTAGTGGAGTGATGGTTAATTTTCATATTACTCTTTTTATTAGATAGGATCTATATAATTAAAATAAATTAAAATGAGAATATTTAATTCTAACAAGATACAGGACAATTATTATGCCTACAGTCATGCAGACTCGAAAGAACATTAGTCTAACATAATCATATTGTTATAACATTTATTCAAAAAATGAGAGCACTAGAGTAGGGTTTTAGAGAGTAAATAACACAATTTTCTTCACTCAAATAAAGTACTTTATTAATATAGTCACTTTTTTTCAACAGACCTTTTCTGTAGTTCAGATAAACTCATTGATAACTAAAAGAAGGGGGAATGAGATTGTCAAAAGATGGCAAACATCTTGATCCACATGATGTTTTTCCAACACACTTATGTTTTTTATTCCAAGTAAATGGGGATGAAGACAAAGAACACTCAACCAGCTGGCCTCAGCAACCCTATTAAACCTCCATCCTGTTCCTAATGCCACAGTAACCCCACGGTCTTTCTTTGCTCTTAGTTTGGCTACACGTGCTGTGCAGCTAATATTGATGGCACTGTTCTCCCTGATATTTGCATATTGTATCCTTGCTTTATTTTATTTTAAAAATATATGTTATTGATTTTAGAGTGGAAGGGAGAGGGCGAGATACAAGCATGAACGATGAGAGAGAATCATTGATCAGCTGCCTCCTACATGCCCCCTACTGGGGGTTGAGCCTGCAACTGGGACATGTGTCCTGACCAGAATTAAATCTGGGACCCTTCAGTCCGCAGGCCAATGCTCTATCCGCTGAGCCAAATTGCTGGCTTTTATCCTGCTTTTTAAAACCCAGTAGCCCCACCCCCTTCCTTAAACACCTTTTAAGCAAGCCAAATTAAACAGCGTACTTCCACATTTTTTAAAGGATAAAGCCCTTTTTGATTCTGATATATTTTTTATGTATTAGGAATTCATTGTTATTTTAGTGACGGTGCTTTCATTATTTTTAAAAGCATAAGTGAATATGCTCATTGCAAAGTTTCTTAGGGTTTTGGTGGTCTGCCTCCAACCTGTTTCCCAGTAGGTTTCCGCATTTCTCATGTGCAGATTTTCTTCATGCTATTTTACCCCAAAATGCATCTATTGCCTTATTATAGATTGTCCATGTATAATAAAGCAATTAGGATTCAAAAAAAGGATCCTATAATTGACTCCTGGTACTTGATTATAATGGACATATTTAGAAAATCAGTGTACATCAAGTGTCATTGATCATACATTTCCCTTTTTTAATACTAAAGAATGTGTTAGCACAAAGTCAAAATAAGGAAATATATAAATATGAAATCATAGTCTGTTCCTCTCCTGTCATGTTTTGCGCTTGGGCTCAACATAAACTCTTGATTCTGGACAGTCAAGGTCAAGTTTAGAACTGGAACAGAGGGTCTGTACCCAAAACATAGTGGCCACTTCACCAGGTTAAAAACTGAAGCTCTCCACTATCCGAAGGACCTCGTGATACGCCCTTGCATAATTCCATGTTGCTATCAACTCTACAAAATGTTGCGTGCATGTTATCATCGTGTTCACAAGCATTAACACTGGCCTCTATTTCAACGGTGAGATGCCAACCGGAAGAGACCCCGGAGAAGAGGAAAATTGCCACGGTTAAGTGGAACAAAAACAAGCATCCACTCAAAAGTCTCTGGATACGCTGATCCGGGATAACTAGGAACGTGCTCTCAGCGAGGGAAGAAACTCGCAGAGCACGGATCACAATTTGAAAATTCTGGGTCATCCATCACAACCTAATGACGAGGCTTCCGTGACAGAACTGGGCACACTCGCTGCTATAACAAGCTTTAGTCCCTGGCAGGGCCGGCACCGCGGCGCTCACTCACTTTCTGAAACAGAACTCTGACAGGAATGATCTGAACTCAATTTATTTCTTCCCTGGAAAGACTTTTAAGAGCCGAGAAAGAATGAGACCGGTTTTACAGGCCTGCCGCATCTACAGAAATCCGTAGCTTCTCTTGTCATCCGGGGGCTTGCCTTCTTCCACTGATCAAAGAACCAGTCAATTATTTTTCTCTTAAGGCGGTCAACTGTTTAAAACATAGTCTTTGTGGTCTCGAATCTTTTCCTTCTTGTAGGACACGTTTTTGAAAATAAAATTTAGGTTTCAAGAGTGGGTGTTCCGATGGCTACTCTAGTGACACACTGGGTTCTGGGAATGTAGAGCAGGTGGTTACAAAGACATAATTATCTCAGCTTTGCTTTTGTTCTCTGAGCTAAAGCATGTGCACAAATTAAATACCATTAGACTTAAGAAAACTTAACCATGGAAGCGAGAATGATTCAGAATCTATATTTGGACACAGTTTTTCCTTGATCTGATTACTATTTAACTTATAATTCACATGTCTAAATTGAAAACCCTTTTCTGGTCTCTACCTAGTTTATTTTATTAACTTGTGTAATCATATTTTTTTATGTGAAAAGTGAACATCTTCTAAATGATCAAGCTTCACATTTTTCTATTTGTATTAGTTCATGTGTTTAAATTCAAACTTAATTTGAACAACGAAAATCACCAAAACTTACAGGGGGAAAGTAGGTCAAACAGCAAGCATTTTCTCTCTCGGGTTCTTCAGGCAGAATTCTGATTTACTTTTGTATATGTGGCCGTCGACCTGCCAGTCACAGAACAGTGATAGCACAGAACTAAATGAACTGTAAATACTCTCTTTCAGCCATCCTGGTATCCAGCTGAATAAACTCAATCACATATCAGTAGACAGACTGAGTCAATATATCGCTGCAGATAGATGTGCAGAGCCGATCATGGGTATGATTTAGGAACAAAAGACTCGATGTAATTGGAATTATTTTGGAGCAAGTTCCAGAGCCTGAGCAAAAATGCACATATAAAAAAAGCTGGTTCTTAAATAAACACTGTGTCACAACCCCTGAGAGTTTCCATGCTTCAGTTGTAGAATATATGTCTACCAATATAAATCATAATTCACCGTCCACAACAAACAGGGTTTCTGAGATGCAGTATAATATAGTGGTGTGTGTTTTCTCCACTGGTAGAAATGGACAAATAACCCAGTTCAATTGCTATTAATACAAAATGGGCAAATGGGAACAATGAAAAGTTACACAATTAAGTGTCAGAAGTTAATTGTGGAGACAGCTGAAGTTTTCTATTATACAAATTAAGAACCAGTTGGAACACCAGCATATTTTTTTTTTGTAAAAAGGCCCTTAAATAGTTAAGTCTTGCTAGAAATTAGTACCTTGATCAAGGTCAGAGCGAATGTGTTTATTTATTCAGTAGACTTAAAAAAGCAAATGCCATCGAATTACCTACATATATCTGGATTATTTTCACTATAAAGAGATGTGTGCCTTGCAAGTGTTGCTCATTGGCTGAGCACCAACCTACGAACCAGGAGGTCACTGTTTGATTCCCTGTCAGGGCATATGCCTGAGTTGTTGGCTCCATCCTTAGTGTGGGGCGTGCAGGAGGCAGCCAATCAATGATTCTCTCTCATCATTGATGTTCCTATTTCTTTCTCTCCCTTCCTCTCTGAAATCAATAAAATGCACATAAGTTTTAATAAAAGAGATAAGAAACAAAATGTATACTTGAGCAGATGCTGAAAACAGACTTTTCATTACTGTCGTCTTCTATTACTTTAAGGTATTGACCTTGAAGATCCTCTTTTTTGTTACAACAATGTACCTTCTATATCTTCAATATTAATAAGCATTTATTTAGTGTGACTTCCAGTATGGCAGGGTTCCACTTCCCAGACAGCAGACTGAAAAACTTCAGGGAGTTTTCTATTATACAAAAGAAGGGAAGCTGTGCAGACTATTACAAATACTACCTGAAGTCTCTGGAAGTGGTTCTAAGGGCATACAACAGATGAAGACACATTTCTTCAAGTCAATCAATGAGAACTCTTTAGGAATAGCCAAGTTCTGTGGCCACCTGCCCCAGCTCTGCAACACACAGGAGCTCTCTCTGCTCCAGATGGACATAGCCAAAATGGCGGGGACCTCTCTGCCATCAATTCTCACTCAACATTTACTCTCTCTCCCTGGGAGTAGCAGGACATGAGCCTGTCTCACCCTCTCCCACCACAAGGCAAAGAAGCTACGTTTCTGGTGAGTGTAGCCACGAGTCTGGGATCCTTGATCACCCGCATCTCCCACTGACTGGATGGACGATCTCTTAGGGCCTCTTCTTCATGCCAACGCTATTTTCTGAATTTATTCCTTTTATGGTGTTCCCCCCAGATTCTGCATGTATTTTACCCCACCAGTTTTTAAATTCATTTCATTTTTAAAATATATTTTATTGATTCCCTACAGAGAAGAAGGGAGGGGGATAGAGAGTTAGAAACATTCCTGAGAGAGAAACATCAATCAGCTGCCTCCTGCACACTCCTTACTGGGGATGCTACCCCAACCAAGGTGCATGCCCTTGACTGGAATCGAACCTGGGACCCGCCAGTCTGCAAGCCAACGCTCAATCCACTGAGCCAATCCTGTTTTGGCAATTCATTTCATTGTTTTCCCCAGATTTAACTGACCATTTATTGCCTTCATTCTCCATACAGAGCTGACTAGGTGAGGGCTGTATAAACAGAGCTGACAAACAAAAATGTGTGAATATTTTTGCTTAACTGAATTTTTCTGGAATGTCTTTAAAAATGAGAATAATCAACCTCATTTTTATTTCCTCACCATGCATGAAGACCTGCTTACTGATTTAGTTTCTATTATTGTTTGCTCCGATTTATTTGGTTTTTAAAATGTGTTTGCTATCTCTCACACACCATTTTCTTTCCTTTGAATATTCTTTTGAGTTCTAACATAACTACACAGCTAGAACTGGGATAATAAAAATCTGTAGCCCCAAACACATTCATAGTTATGCCTCTTATTTTGTAGAAAAAGATTTGTGGTTTTGGTCCATTTATTAAAGAAGTATGTTGTTGAGAGTGAAACCTCTTTAATAATAAAATAATAGCAAAACATATCAGGGCATTGTTAGAAATGTTTATGGTCTCCTAATACATGAATTAATAGAGACTTTTTGAGCAACTATCTTGGCCTTAGATTTAATTAAGTAACACCTGAACCACAGCTGAACTGTGGTGTAGTACACAGTGTGAAATAGAATTTGTAATGCAAAGGTTAATGAGTTAATTAGCCACATTTAAATGTTTAATTCAAATAAACGCTCAACCAGTTTCTTGTCAAGTTCAGCCATTTCTGTCCCCTCTGCTTATTCACTCTAAGAGTCCTTCCCCTTTGAGGTTTGATAAATGGAATAGCATATAAGATTGGGGAGAGGAAATACAAGAATTTGATTATGTTATTATATAGCATCTATGGATACATGATAAAAGATGTTAAGTATTATCAATCTGATAATGATAGAGAAGTCAAGCTCTGGCCAACTTTTTTAAAAATTATTTTATTGCCGGAACCGGTTTGGCTCAGTGGATAGAGCTTCAGTCTGTGGACTGAAAGGTCCCAGGTTCGATTCTGGTCAAGAGCATGTACCTTGGTTGCTGGCACCTCCCCAGTAGGGGATGTGCAGGAGGCAGCTGATGGATGATTCCCTCTCATAGATGATTCTAACTCTCTATCCCTCTCTCTTCCTCTCTGTAAAAAATCAATAAAATATATATTAAAATATTTTATTGATCTCAAAGAGCAGGGGAGAGGAAGAGAGAGTCAGAAATCTCAGTGGTGAGAGAGAATCATTGATCGGCTGTCTCCTGCACGCCCCTTACTAGGGATTGAAGCCCAAACCCAGGCATGTGCCTTTGACTGGAATGGAACCCAGGACTCTTCAGTCCACAGGCTATGCTCTGTCCACTAAACCAAGCCAGCTAGGACATCTGGCCAGCTTTTATCATCATCAGGACATTACATTTTGTCTGAATTACTTTTCTTTCTTTGATGGATTGTAAATCACCTGAAAAGTAAAGAATCCAAAGATTCTTTAGCAAAACCACTTCTGAGTGTTCTTGCTCCTCATGCATAATTCCACTCCAATCTTTTTAATGAAGTAGCATACCCAGCCTCACAAAGAAAAGCAAACAGCAATGCTTGAATATGTAGCAGGCACTCCTGTTCTCTCTCTTCCTCTTGTCTTTCTCTTTTTGTTCTTTGCTTCTGAAACATGAACAGCTTTATTTACAGCATAAGAATCTAGGAAAACATCTTTAAAAGTCTTTTCTACTGATTGTTTTTTTTTAATATATTTTCTTGATTTTTTTACAGAGAGGAAGGGAGAGGGATAGAGAGTTAGAAACATCAATGAGAGAGAATCATCCATCAGCTGCCTCTTGCTCACTCCCTACTGGGGATGTGCCCACAACCAAGGTACATGCCCTTGACCTGAATTGAACCTGGGATCTTTCAGTCCCCAGGCTGACGCTCTCTCTACCCACTGAGCCAAACCGGTTTCGGCTCTACTGATTGTTTAATGGTGTTTTAGAAATGCTTATATATTATGCACATGATTGGCTAACAATGAGGAAATTGTACTTGGCAGTTTTGTATTATAATATTTTAAATAGAAATGTAATTTTGGCAGTAATGAAGTAATATCCTAGACCTATCTCTTGCTCACAAGATGGAGCCTAATGTCACTTATTATGAAATCTACAAATAATTTTAATTGGCAATGCAGCTCAACATACCCCTATCTATATATGCCTGAGGTTTATTTTAGTACCTTGCTTTATCCCTGTCATTTGAGGTTTTACGTTCTAACCATATCTTTCCTTTCAAACTTGCCAACCCCACAATTTTCCATTGGAATGGATCCACATTAATTAGTTCTATTGCTTTTACCCACTGTAGTTCTTTTATCTGCAAACCCTTCTTACACTTCTGGCGCAAATGTGATTTGCTCATCAGCGTTAAACACATCAACCATAATGCTACTCTCAAAACAAAATTGCAGGATTATTGCGAGAAAACAAGCACTTGACTCCCTTTCAAAACTGTCCTCAATTATTCCTTAATTCAAAAGAGAAAATTGAAGTCTCACTCCTGTTACTGTACCATGGGAGCAGGATTTCAGCGAAGCCAGACTGGAGCCAATCACAATTACTGCTAAAATGTGCTATGAATAAGTTTTCAATAAAAAGGCTCCGTACCTCAAGCACACACTTCAGTGGAGAATTGAGGGTTAAACTTACTCTATGGGTAAAGGAAGACTAATCTTAGTAACTTAAGTGTAGCAAAAGGTAGGGCATATGGTACTTCATCCTTTTCTACTCAGTAGATAGAAAGATGGACTGGGGACTGAAGGGTCAAGGGCACAAACCCAGGGTGAGAGCTCCATTCCCCAGTGGGGGGTGTGAAGGAGACAGCCAATCTATGATTCTCTCTCTCATCATTGATATTTCTCTCTTTCTCACTCTCTGAAAAAAAATATATTTTACATATACATAAAATTTCCTCATCGCAATCCTCTCTTCCCACCGCTACTGGTCCCCTCCCCCCCCACCCCCTTTTCTCCAGGTAGTTCACCGCCAGCACCTAAGAAAACTGTCCAGTAGAGCAATGCTCACTTAACAGGGAACAAGTGGAGAATAAACTGAGAGGACAAAATTAGAATTCTCTTATGTGAATTTTTCTCAAGAGAGAAAAACATATATACTTAATAGGAAGATGAGCCTTCTATCATAATTATTCGAAGCAACACCATTAGTTTAAATGATAGCCATGCCCTAATTGGGTTTGGCTCAGTGGATAGAGTGTCAGCGTGCAGACTGAAGGGTCCCAGGTTTGATTCTGATCAAGGGCATGTACCTTGGTTGCAGGCACATCCCTAGTGGGGGGGTGTGCAGGAGGCAGCTCATAGATGTTTCCCTCTCATTGATGTTTCTGACTCTCTAACCCTCTCCCTCTCTGTAAAAATCAACAAAATATTAAAAAAAGTTAATTGTACACTTAAAAAGAAGGGAGTAACCATGAGTTTTTGATTTATTTATTATGTGAAGGTTTGTATTAAGAGATACAGTCAAAGTCATGTAAGGGGAAAACAAACTCTTAAATTCATATTTATTCTGTGATTGTTGCATATATTTAAAGTTGCAATGAAAAAGTTAATTCAACTTGCTGTATATTTCCCTATGAGAAACTTCAAGAGTCTTAACTAATTCATGTTGGTGATTATATAAAAATCCTAGAAGGGCTACAATTCTCTGCTGATCATATCTATAGAGTAATTGATAACTTTCAAGACTAAAATAACATGATTCCAGTCAAAGGCACATGCCTGGGTTTGGGGTTCAATCCCTAGTAGGGGCCATGCAGGAGGCAGCCGATCAATTAATCTCTCTCACCACTGAGATTTCTGACTCTCTCTTCCTCTCCACTGCTCTTTGAGATCAATAAAATATTTTAATATATATTTTATTGATTTTTTTACAGAGAGAAGAGAGAGGAATAGAGAGTTAGAATCATTGATGAGAGGTAATCATCCATCAGCTGCCTCTTGCACACCCCCTACATGAAGACATAAAATGTCTGGCTCAAAAGCATGTCATTGACCCCAGCTAACATAGAAGTAAGTACCCCCACCCTTTATAATATTATTATTGCTTGTATACAGTAAAAATATTCCCAGTATACTTGTTGCAGGGAGAATAGTATATTACATTTAACTTCTGAAATTTGAATCTTATTCTTAAATAACTTCTATTTACAAATATATTTTATGCTCCAATTTGTTCCACTGAAGAAAAGGTATCTTAAAATGAAGAAATATGAGGTCATCATTAAGATTTGGCATAATTTTAATCATTGTCAACTCCAGAAAATAAGAGACTGCATTTATATAAACATTATTCTCAAATTCTTCTTTTACATTGGTACCATTCAAATCAGTTATGAGAGTAGCATGAGGAAATGAAACCAAATTAGAAATTATTTAAAATATACTCATCAGATGCATGCCTTATCTCCTTATGCACTTTCTTATTTCCTGAAGAATACTTCCAGATTTCAAGTAAACACGCTAAGTGATGTAACTTGCATATTGAATGTTAATCAGTTCTAAATTATGAACCACATCTTCAAGGTAGAATCTTCCGCTCACCTGTGGGTCACTGGCCCTAAAGCTGAGAACTCAGCTCACGGAAGTCGCATTAATTGTAAATCGCAAACATTATTCCTGATGCCAAGTTTGTGATTGAGACTGTTTATCCTCCATGATGTGCTGAAGCAGGTGTGGGCATCAATGAGAGGAGCCATCCCCCCTTTCTCGTTGCTGCTTGGTAATTGCCCGATTTTTTTCTCTCTGACATTCCCTCATAGAAAGATTCCAATTACACATGTGATGTTTCTATCCACCCGGTGTTTGAGCCCTCCTCCGATCACCACTTCAAAAGTTTCAACCCGTGGCAGGACGGTTTTCTTCCAATTAATTTATAATCATGGGATGCATTTATTCTGATGTGGCAGAGGCATAATGTGCTAATAGCTACACAAGCTGACTTTCCTGGCTTTAGAAGCAGAAATGATGTAGACATCAGCATTAGTTGAAATGGATGAAATTACTCCTATACAACAACTCATTTGGCCAAGCTGAGAGGGTGCCTCGCCTTCTCTCTATGTGTGTGTAATATCCTTAGTGCTTTATCAACATGGCACATAGGTGTGAAATGGGGTTGAAAGGAACACATTAATAAATGTGAGCGATCCCCTCCGCCTTTAAATAAAAGTAAACCTTTGTTTATAAACGGTTATGTAAAAAACGTTATTCATATTTTTAATCAAGTAGAACATCAATTTCATTTTCGATTGCTCTATAGTCTCCTCCAATGCAATTTATCATATTATTGAGTCACAGTTAAAGGGTTTAAAAAAGAGGCACAGAAACATATAGAAAAGTCTTCCACTGATAGCTGCTAACTGTAATTTTTGTTGAGAAATCCTGGCCTTATTTGGGGGCAGAGCCTGAAAAACAATTTATAAAGCCCAAATTTAGTAGATACCTAATGCATTCCTATTAGTAGAATTTGTCCTTTCTGGCAAAACCAGTTTGGCTCAGTAGATAGAGCACTGGTCTGCAGACTGAAAGGTCCCAGGTTCGATTCCGGTCAAGGGCATGGACATTGGTTGCAGGCACATCCCTAGTAGGGGGTGTGCAAGAGGCAGCTGGTAAATGTTTCTCTCTCATAGATGTTTCTAGCTCTCTATCTCTCTCCCTTCCTCTCTGTAAAAAAACAGTAAAAAATATTTTAAAAAAAATTTGTCCTCTCTTAAATAGGTCACTGCCATGGAAGTTTCTTTTAGAATCACTAACTAGTCCCATAAGGAAACAAACACTAGGGCTTTTTAAATGTACATTTTAAAGATTTTTAAATATTTATTTTCATCTATTTATTTTTGGATGAAGTAGCTTTTGATTCTAAAAACATAGGGGCTTCTGTTCCTACTAGAGGCCTGGTGCATGAATTTGTGCATGGGTGATGTCCAGCAAGCCTGCCCCGATGGGGGCCCACTGGGGCTGGGCTGGCAGTGGGGAGGAGATGGGGGAGGTTGGCTGTCCAGCCCTGCCCTCAAGGGGGGGGGCGTGATTGGGAGTGGAGCCACAGGATATTGGGGTGCCAATCAGGGACCTGATAAAGCTGATTGGTCATCACAGTGTGCATCATGTATCTATTTATAGAGCCGTAATAACATTTCATGTGTGGTAAGACACCTGAAGCAGTCATAGAAGGTACTGCAGTCATCCAGGTTGTCCTCACTGTGCCCTCCCCTCACCCCAGTGCCAAGGAGAGGACACTCTTTCCTTGCGTCGGGTGCCTACGTCCAGGAAGTGTGCCAAGTGGAAGCGCTAGTAGAGAGCTGTCAAATGCATTGCCAGCTCAATCGGCACGTCTATACTTCAAATGGATCAAAGCAAAATAATTTGCCTCCATTCTTGCCAGACTGTATTATGGCCCAGAGACTATTCCATGGGAAATAAGTAAGGCTTAAGCCTGTTATCACGGAGTTTATTGAAACGAATAAGCCATCGCTTCAGGCGAACGTCTATACAAATCGTTTTGATAAACCTAACTACACTTTTTACAACACCTCTGGGCCCCTTCGCAACGGTGTCCAAGCCCCGTACAGCGAATGGCTGACGTGCCCCAGAAGGCACTGATGCAATTGAGCTTTTTCCAAACACGGAGCAGATTCCATTCTTCTTAGTTTCTCAAAATTGAGGGCAAAGCAGAATCCAAGCATGTCTTGACAGCCCCTCATTTCAGCTCTTAAAAAAGACTCCAGTGCTTTATATTAGCCTTTTATTTGCATCTTCAGTATCATTAGCTCGGCTTAGCAGCCTTCGATTGCACTTTCTTTTTAGCTTAGCCTTATTAAATTGCAAGATAAGTTAGTACATTAAGGGCCTGATTTACAAGGGTATTCCCACTGCTCTCGCATTAAACTACTGTCTAGTTTCCTTTACCACCTGTCCCGACGCCTGGCCGTGTCACCCCCTACCTCTACAGTCCGTGTTCCTTTCAGATTTGTGGTGCTAAAACTACATTGTGTGTATGCCAGTCTTTATATTGTTGCGTATATAATTTGGGCATGCCCAAAGTTTTAGAGATTCTCATTCTATCTTCCACGTTCTATAAAATCTGTGGGCTCTTCCCTATGTGTAAAGCTCCGGCTTCCCCCTCTGAAGTTTGGTATTTAGTATGTAGTTAAGTACACAGACACCCAATTAGCCTTCAGTGAGATAAGATGGCATGAGAGTTAATGCTATTTAAGTGTCTGCATGGACTTCCTTTGGTGAGTCTATAAAATACAAAGAACTAATGACACAGAGTCCTGAACAAGCCCGCGTTCCTTCCTATATTATACACTCCTTCAACCTTGCATTTTTATAATCCTTAAAATGACCAGCTTAACTTTTAGACAGATATTAGCATCCAGCATACGCATCTTCCCTCAAGTTGCCAAATTGCTTATTTAATTCTTCGGAGCTGGTGGGTTGAATAGATTTTTATCCTGCCCTTCTCGAGTCTTCTATTGTGCTGAGAATTTACCCCAGTGAGTAGGCCTCCTGTCACTTAAGCAAAGCCTCTAGTATAAGTCTGGATTTTGAAAAAAAAGACGTGGTTTTCTCCATGTTCTCAGTTTTGCTTGTCATCCTGTTTGTCTTTGCTCTCCCTCCTCTACTGCTCCTCTTACGGGTGCTCGTATTGGAACATCTCATACTCATGGATGCTATTATGTGTGCACCCCTTGTATTTGATAAAAATCCAGTTGTTTTTCCTTTCTCTTCTTTCTAGAACATGCATTGCACATAATAACCCTCTTTGTTCGCCAATTCTAAAAGCACATCATTTGTTGTCTCTTAGCAACGGACTAGGAGGCGACCAGATGTATTTATTTTTGTGCTTGATTTCCGAAGGGAAGTAGGCAAACTGAGTATCATCCAAGGGATGACTAAAAGGACTTCTTTACAGTCAACAAGACTATCGCAGGGGCTAAATAAAAAGTCTTAATGCATTTTTGCTTAGCTTTATTTTTTAAGAGATTCCAAGATATTTCATCATGCTTACTGTAAGAGGGAGAGAAAACAAAACAGGTTGAGGGTTGAAACCACTCTCCCCACCAAAATTTTAAAAATGAACTCAGGCTGGTACAGAAGAATGATTAAGTAAGACTTAATTTAACAGGAGTGCTAGCTGAACACGCAATTTAAGACAAATGTGAATGAAGTATTTTTAAAGGAGACTGCCCTTGATCATTACGTTCTGCACTAGGAATCTAGGACAGCATTTGCAAATGCAAAGAGTTTCCTAATTCCTTTTGGTAAAAAAGAATAGAGAGGGTTGAATTCACTTTAAGTAGAAAATTTACTGATTAGACTATCCAAAGACATCATTTGGTGTACTGCACTCGATTTAGAATGATTATTCTTCCTCAAGGTGAGGACAGTGTTAGTTTGGAAGCTGGGATGAGAGTCACACTGTGAATCAGTATGTGTGATGGTTTTTCGCAGAGCCTCTGTAACAAACAGCCACAAATTGAAGGGCTTAAAACAATATTTTCATTTTTAAAAAATATTTTTTTATTGATTTCAGGGAAGAAGGGAGAGGGAGAGAGAAACAGAAACACCAATGATGAGAGAGAATCATTGATTGACTGCCTCCTGCACGCCCCACACAGGAATGGAACCTGCAAATCTGGGCATGTGCCCTGACCCGGAATCTAACCATGACCTCTTGATTCATAGACTGATGTTTAGCCACTGAGCCATGCCAGCCTGGCAATTTTCTGGCAGTCCTTCTGAAGGCTGTGAGGGGAGCAGCCATTGACTTGTTTTCGTTTGTTTGTTTTTCCTCTGTGCTCCTTGGATTCCTGTATTTTCAAATTGCATCCCCATCCGCTGCATCTGCATCATGTTGCTTTCCTCTCTGAACCCCCTTGTACGGGTCACAGATCGGGGGCAAATAAAAGACGGTGCTATTTCACTAAATATCAGATGCGCATTTGAGAATAATCAGAATTACCTTTTGGCCACACGGAGGCTATTGACAGCAGATAGGCGTCAAGAGTTAATGGACTGTGGCCCCTATAATCCATCCCTTGTTGCCTAGCTGCTATGCAGTGACACAATCGATTCAGTTGCTTTCCAGTCTGCCACACAGCACCGAGTGTCCGAGAAATCCAGCCTCAATATGTCATCACACAGGTACTTAAACATTAGGAAAGATGTAGAAAAGCTCCAAGTGGCTTTGAGCTGGGAAGGCCTGAAAAGGGATTTATATATTTTACAGATTTGTTTTCTTCTAGCTCAGTACACAATTTTCAGAATCCATCACCCATTCTCTGTCAAGAGGTTGCCAATACATGGGAGCCAGGAATTTCACTACCTGTTACATTGATTGGCCGGTTAAGTGGATAGATGCCCCAACTTAAGAGAAGATGGAGAAAGTGTATCTTGCAGAGTAAGAAATCAGCTTCCTGTCCAGTATCTACTGTGAAGATATATGACTTAGAGTTTTAAAATTAAAGTCGTCTTAAAACATTTCCCTTTAAATTATGTGATTTTCTACTTCAACACTCCCCAAAAGCAGTGATCTAAAAGTTATAGATGGGCTTAGAGTGAGTGTAAATTGAAATCCGATTTATATAGTGTGGAAAAAATTTTAGTTCCAAAATAATCTATTTTTGGGTTTAATGCGCTAGAAATGGGATTGTATAGAGCTCACCCAAGATTTCTAGTATGGAAAATAGAACTGCTATTTGGAGAAATTGCTGGCCCTCTGATTATGAAATTGCCAGGAGATTGACTGATTTCCATGCCCCTTGAGTTAAGATATTATTTCATCAGGATATATGGCTAGAACTGGAGAAATATTTTGGAGTTAATGCAAAACCGATTCAAGTCAATAGAATGCGGAGGCACAGAACAGGCCAGAGTAATGCAAGATGTAATGTAGATAATGGCATCTATTATTTCACTTCACTTTCTGGTTCTCTCTGCGCTTTCACCTGGTGTCTTAATTACATCAACAGTATTCAAATATGCACTACTGGTAAGTTTGGGAGCACAGCAAAGAGAATGCACTTGACAAATCCATTCTGTTCCTCTGTTTAGACAACTTATCTTTCTGAATGCATTTTATTTAATTCTCACTGTTAACTGGACATTTTTTACTTATTCCTTTAAGAAGACACTTTTGGTTTATATATCTAATAAACATATAATACAGGCAAAATCATCTATACTTAGAAGCATATATATATATATATATATATATATATATATATATATATATATATTAAGTGACTGACCGTATGTCCATCTGACCATCTGACCGACCGACCGGCTGACACATAAGACCATGCCCAGGCAATTTAAAAATAAACGTTTGTACCTGTCTTGTACATATGTTTGTACACTGGCCTGCCATTTTAATTAATTCAAAGACAGTTTCCCGTGATGCCAGCATTTGCGATGACTATTAATAAATCTCAAGGACAAACTCTAGACAGAGTAGGAATATTTCCACCTGAACCCATTTTTGGACATGGTCAGTGATTGTTGCTTTATCTTGAGTTTGAAGAGCATGTGACATTAAAGTTGTAAATACTTCATCACAAGGGAAATTAGTCAAGCACTCTGAGAGTGTTTTCACTCTCAGTGTGGTATACAGGGAGATATTAGGATTTCATCAATTGTTTTTATCAGTGTTGTTTTTATATCATGTTTATGTTTTTATATAATGAATTTGTTTCATCAATTGTTTTTATCAATGTTGTTTTTATATCATGTTTATGTTTTTATATAATGAATTTGTTGTTATATCATGTTATTGGTTATTAATCAATTTATATATTATTTTCATATACATCTTACTAATTTTTTTCATCTCTGACACTTCTACTATAGAGAAAGTGTCAATAGCGATATTAAAATAATTATTGTAGGTAATTTCCTTTCAGTGTTCAGGAATACATGCACTGGGCCACTAGTTGCTCTGTAATAGTACGTAAGTGTTGCCTGCCTGGAGTGGCTCAGTGGAGGTCACAGTTCAATTCCCAGTCAGGGAACATCTCCAGGTTGTGGGCTTGATCACCAGTGTGGGGCATATAGGAGGAAGCCGATCAATGATTTTCTCTCATCATTGATGTTTCTATATCTAGCTTCCCCTCTCTTAATCTCTGAAATCAATAAAAATATATTTTTAAAAATAGTACATGAGTGCTTATAAGATAAAATAATTATCTCAATGACTGTATAAGGTACTCACTTTATACTCTTAGAATTTGAGGAAGTACCTGGAAACTAGAGTCAGGATTAAACATGACAAAACATTTCAGAATTTGGTGATATGTGTTAGTTTTATAGTTATTTTAAAAAGCTGTATGTTTAGAACAATATTATTATAAAGATAATAGAAATAAGGAATGTTAAAAGAAAAATAACTTAGAATCTATGAATCCCACTCTCCATAAAGCACTAACTATATTAAGACTACCTTCCATATAGTATTTCATAATCATTATATATAATAAAAGCCTAATATGCAAATCAACCAAACAGTGGAACAGCCAGTTGCTATGTGGTGCACTTACCACCAAGGGGCAGACGCTCAATGCAGGATCTGTTCCCAGCTTGCAGGCCCCAGGCCAGCCAAGGTGGGTGCTAACATGGGGGGTGGGGCAGGCCCTGCTCACCCCACCAGTTACCCCACAGATCAGTTCTGATTGCCAGCCAGGCCTAGGGACCCTACCTGTGCAGGAATTTCATGCACCAGGCCTCTAGTTACAGTATAAAAGAAAACATTGGGGAAAATATGACAAAATATGGAAAGCTTTTAGATGGCATCTAATGTATAATGCCATTTCATAAGTATGCAGAATAAAAATACAGGAAATAAAAATATTTTAATTTTTGAGTATTTAGGAAATGTATAACACTTTATCTTAAAATGATTTCTTGCTTTATGTACAGAAAATAATAAGAGAGTAAGAAACCATATATTCCTAAATTTGTTATTGTGGTTTTATTCTACAACAATTCTATATTAAACTGTTATTAGTTTTTTATAAATGATTAGCTTTATTTATTTATGTTTTTTGAGCAAAAACATAGTCATAGTTAAGAAATAACTATATGTTATATAGGGAGCAATGAGGAATATATTCCATCTGGGAAAAAAAATTTGTTCCACTTACTCTGACTAGGAGGTTTACTGATATTTAATAATAAATTTACAGTCCCTGGGTTATATCTAGGAAACCTGGTTTGAGAATAATCAGAATTACATTTTTACCGCAAAAAGTGAGGGAAAAGTTATAAAGCATAAAAGTCAGCATTATTGGATATCTAAGAGATTACATTAAACCAAGGTTACATATGTTAAACATAAAGCATATCCATAACTTAGGTATCATAAACTATACATTCTATTTGTTCACATCAGTGAAATATAGATGAGATGGTGATATCAATTAGTTATGAATCACTGCCTTTTGAATGAATGCTAATGTTATAATTATTGATTTTTTCCATGATAGTTTTCTTCAAATACTGCAGAAAATGTTCTTCCATTTCAGTATAGCTATATTATTATGTTATATTCTCTGAAGCTGTATTTGTTTTATTGGGTGTTCTAGGCTATTAGACACTTGAGAAATAATATGCCCTGAACTCATCTTTGAAAACCTGTAGCTCTGCCGAAACTGGTTTGGCTCAGTGGATAGAGCGTCAGTCTGCGGACTGAAGGGTCCCGGGTTCGATTCTGGTCAAGGGCATGTACATTGGTTGCGGGCACATCCCTGGTAGGAGGTGTGCAGGAGGCAGCTGGTCGATGTTTCTCTCTCATTGACGTTTCTAGCTCTCTATTTCTCTCCCTTCCTCTCTGTAAAATATCAATAAAATATATTTTAAAAAAAACAAGAAAACCTGTAGCTCTGAAAAACCTTCCATTTTCTCCCCCCCCCCCCGCCCTGATTTTAACCATAACTCATCAATTAAAAATCAAATAACCTCTGGTCATTAAGAAACCTCAACAAACTGAGAAAGTAAGACCCTAGGGAAGGAAACTAAAAATCAAAGGAGGTTATTGATCTTATCTTTGATGATATTCTGTTTCTGCCAATGATTGACTAATTTCAAACCAACTCTTCCTCTTAAAAATCTTGACCAATTATAAATATTTCATGTGAAGGTCATGGGAAGCTAAAACATTTTGAGAGCTCAATCTTGGGTTGGAGGAAAGTTCGGGAATAACCTGGATCACTCTCCCTTTTGAAATGATTACTAATTCAAAAAGCCAATGCAGCCCTAACCGGTTTGGCTCAGTGGGTAGAGCGTAGGTCTGTGGACTGAAGGGTCCCAGGTTCAATTCCGGTCAAGGGCATGTACCTTGGTTGCAGGCACATCCCCAGTAGGAGGCGTGTAGGAGGCAGCTAATTGATGTTTCTCTCTCATCGATGTTTTTAACTCTCTATCCCTCTCCCTTCTTCTCTGTAAAAAAATCAATAAAAAATATATATTTTTTAAAAAAGCAAAAGTAGTATATGGTGAGAAATGGAGCAGAGATTTCTGCAGCCTCATGGGTCTTGGCTGGCCCACGTCAAATGAAGACTTGACCAATTTTCTAAGCTGGTGACTGGGGCTCTGAAAGGCCCACACTGGAATGAAAGGTGAAGCATAACCAGATAGTTTAGTCCGGAAAGACTAGAGCCCAACCTCACACCATATTAGCCTCCGATTGGAATGAGTGACAGAGGACTGTTTCTCTCCAGGCAATGGCTGCCTGACCCAAGGAACCAGGAATCTCCTCTTAAGAAAGATGACAGCCAGAGCCTCCACTTACCCGTATCTTTCTTACACAAATGAAGTCTGTAAATCAGTACAATAGCACCGATCTTAGATCACAATCCATTTTTAAAAGAAGAAAAGTTTTAAATGTTAAGTGATGGGATATATTTTTTTTTTTAAAAAAAGTGTTCCCAGACATAGAGCTTAAAATAAATGTGATGCAAATCTAAGAATATAAGAATGCATGCAGGACATAAAATATTGGCAGAAGTTTTGAAGAGGAAGCGACTAAGAATTGTAAAAACAGTGTAATAACTTAAATTGCAAGGACAGTAGATTTAGCAGCAGATAAGAGATGACTGAAAAATATACTTAAAAATAATAGAGAGGCAGTTGCATGGAATATACAGCAGAGATACCATGAAAATATAAACCAAAATATATTCCAACCAGCAGTGTCTTACCAACATTTGTTGTTGTCTGTCTTTTTGATGAGCCTTTCTATCACTTACTTGGTGATCTTATATTGTTATTGCTTTAGATATAGTTTTATTGATTTCAGAGAGGAAAGGAGAGAAGAGGAGCGGAGAGGAGAGGACAGGAGAAGAGAGTGAGAGGAGAGAGAGAGAGAGAGTGAGAGAGAGAGAGAAGAGAGAAAAGCCATCAATGATGAGAGAGAACCATTGATTGGCTGCCTCCAGCACACCTCCTAATGGGGATTGAGCCCACAACCAGGCATGTGCCCTGACCCGGAATTGAACTGTGACTTCCTGGTTTGTGGGTCAATACTCAATCACTGAGCCACAACAGCCAGGTTCATGTTGTTGTTTTGATGTGCAATTATCTATTGACGTAATATTTACCATATTTGTACCAGCCTTCCTTGGTGCCAGCAGTATTCTGGGATTTAGTGATACAGAAATCACTGGGAATGTTCTTACTCATTTTGGTGGGGAGAGTGGAATCAACAAACAAAAAATAATCAATAGAACATGTGTTTTTTTTTAATTCTAATATAGAAAAATGTCTAAGACTTTATAACACATGATCTCAGTAATGATACATTCTCTAAAGGGAATACATCTGGCATAAGTAGCAACTCCAATTAGATTTATGGGAGGCTGTTGTGTAAAAGAGAACCATAACAGTGGTGCAAAGTAGGGTGTTAGCTGTAGAGTTGATAAATAATGCTGGTAATTTGAAACATTGGCTTAGATATGTGGTATGAGAGAGAGATAAATCAAGAGCCCATTGTAGATTTTGGGGTGTGAGATGTGCCTGTTTACCGAGATGGGGAAGTCTAGATACAAAGTGTGGGAGAAAGCCAACAGCCAGAGTTTATTTTGTAATAGCTTACAGTTTTGTAAAAAAACAAAAAAACCAAAAGGCAGCATGGAGTCACAAAAATCATTATTCAATCATGAGTTCTCATTTTTCTCACCCAGTCTTCCGTGATTACTAGAATAACGAGACACAGAACACAATTTTCCCATAGAAATTCAAATTACTGCTTGAGAAGAACAGAGAGAGAGAGCGGGATTTAAAACTGTTGCCTTGTCATCTTCTTTACATCCCTCGCCTAGAGTAGTTTAATTTCCAGATGCCCGAGGAGGAAAAAGAAAAAAAGAAATCCTTCAGCGTATCTGAGACCCCACATTGCAGCCACCCCTCTTTATTTTGGCATTTCAGACTACTCCTCTTCTAACAGTTCCTTCACAGTTCAAGCACAGATGTCTCTTCAGTTGAAACCGGCCCCATCCTGTGTTTAGCATAGTTACACATTTCCTGCTCAACTCGAATTCCCTTCCACCTCTGATTTACATTTTAACAAGAATGTTTCTGGCCATGGTCACTGGCCGGAATGCAAGGAGCCGCGCGTGAGGCTGTGGCTAGGCCGAGGTGCACATCCAGGAAAGGTCAAGGTCATGATGACCCCGCAGAGGTGGGGAGTCCCTGTAGTGGCTGAGCTTGTGGGAGGGTGGGGAAGACAAGGAGGAGTAAAGGACTAGTCCTAGCCAAAACCAGTTTGGCTCAGTGGATAGAGCGTCGGCCTGTGGACTGGAAGGTCCCGGGTTCGATTCCGGTCAAGGGCATGTACCTTGGTTGCTTGGTTGTGGGCACATCCCCAGGAGGGGGTGTGCAGGAGGCAGCTGATCCATGATTCTCTCTCATCGATGTTTCTAACTCTCTATCACTCCCCCTTCCTCTCTGTGAAAAATCAATATATATATATATATATATATATATATATATATATATATATATATATTTTTTTTTTTTTTAAAGGAACTTGTCCTAAATTTTTTAGGTTAAGACTGCATAGATGGGAGGAACCTTTTAGCAAACACATTAAAGTGAATGCATCTCGCCCTGGCCCACTCGGTTCAGGTACTCGAGGGTCGTCCTGTGCATCAGGAGGTCATTGGCACATTCCTTGGTCAGGGCATGTGGTGGGGTGCTGGCTCCATTCCCAGGAGGGGTCTTTGGGGTGGGAGACCGCTGACCCACATTTCTGTCTCTCCCTTCCTCTCTCTCTAAAATTCAATAAAAAATATAATTTTTAAATTAATGAGTCTTCACAAAGCGGAATATATCTCATTTGGTTGGCATTTCTCATCTCAGAGGACACAGGGAAAGGCCATTTGAGGGGAAAAAACACAATTTTGAATTTTTATAAACTCTAAAAATATTTTATGGATTATTGTTTTCTCTTTCCCTCCTTTCCTTCCTCTTTACCTGCCTCCCTCCATCCCCTCCTTTCTTCCTCCCTCCCTTCCTTCCTCCATTCCTTCCTTCCTTCCTTCCTTCCTTCCTTCCTTCCTTCCTTCCTTCCTTCCTTCCTTCCTTCTTTGCTTCCTCCCTCTCCCTCCTTTCTTTCCTCCCTCCATCCCTCTCTTCCTCCCTTCCTGCCTCCCTCTATCCCTTCCTTCCTTTCTCCTTCCCTTCCTTCCTTCTTTCCTTTCTTCCCCCTCCTTCTCTCCTTCCCTCTTTCCTCCCCTCTTTCCTTTCTCCCTCCTTCCTTCCCTCCTTTTTTCCCTCCCTCCCTCCCTTTCTTCCATTGTTTCCCATGTGTTTATTTGCAACTCACCTTGGTATCTTTGACGTCACTCCACTTAAGCTGCTGTTATCTGACTGTACACATTCTCATCTTGGTTTCCTGATTCATAGAACATTGGTGGAATGGCTCTGCTGTATATGGGCAAAACCCAAATGCCTATAAGCCACTTCTAAAAATCACTTCATGCCTTTTAATATCCCCCACAATGAATGCACCAACTTTATAGATCACCCCTTTTTTATGGCAGCAACATTTACAAGTGGGGTAAAACTGGGAGCAACCTCCTTGGAAACTTGTGACTTCATTGTCACATAACCGTGAATTTATTATTACCCTGTAAGTTAGCACATCATAATGTGTAGTCCAACACATTTCAGTTTATTTACCTCCCCAACAAGAAACAAACGTAATATCATTATTTTCCATCAGTTGCGTTAAGTACAATGAGTCTTAATATAATTACAAAGCTTTCTTTTCTACCAGCCCTTTATCCACCTGTACCCCAAAGTGCTTGCGGATCTGTGTGCACAATACCTAAACAAGTGTGATTATGACCTAAAAGCGTTGTGGCTTTTATGTACTTTAGTCTGAAATGTTCGCCGCCACTATTACATTTTTGCAATTACAGTGAAGTGAGGCAGAAAATAGCGGTTCAAAAAAATGTATTCAAGTAATGAAGTTTGAACCATTAGCTTCCAGGCTGTTGTTATTTTAGTAAATATTTAATCTTCCTAGCAGCATGGGTTCCTAATTGATCTTTAAGCATTATTGTTCCTGGACATTTCTAATCGACTTCTAATTGCTGCATCATGGCAGCTCCGGATAGCGTAATGGATGGCGGGGACTGTTACAGTGCACCACACCAACAGAGTACGGGAAGATGGAGAATTCAGGTGAGCTGAAATTCAAAGCAGACTGCCCTAATGTCCACCTAGTCACTCATTTATCATATTTTGAAAAGTTAAACCAAGTCTAAATAATATATTTGATATATGTCAGTTTAGATGACATGTGTGCAATAACTTTGCAATGCGATTAAAAATAAATGTTAAGATTTTTTTTGGTAGATTCCAAGTTCCAATGTATTTCCTCTTAAGTTTTATATTTTTAATGTTTTTTAATTGATTTCAGATAGGAAGGGAGAGAGAGTCCAACATCAATGATGAGAGAGAATCATTGATCATGTCTCCTACTGCATGTCAACAACTGCATATCTCCTACTGGGGGTCAAGCCCGCAGCCTGGGCATGAGCCCTGACTGGGACTCAGACCGTGACCTCCTGGTTCATAGGTCCATGCTCAACCACTGAGCCCAGCCAGCCAGGCTTACGTTTTATTTGGATCCTTTATAATTCATATCCATCTGACAGCAGGCGAATGGCTTTCATGAATCGTGAGGGATTTATTGAGCATCTGTATAGTAGTAAAGTACTATAAACTAGAGAAATGCAATACAGAATCTCTCACCTATTTCTAATAACAGTTATATAGACATGGAAACTCTGACATCTCTGATGCGTGAGATCCTTTCCCGTCTCCCTCTATATGCTTTGGTGTAACCAGTTACTTTACCACCTGTTGTCCCCCACCGTCAGCAGTTGTTATAGTTACTGAACCTCTTCAAATGTGATACCTCCTGTGAGTGCTTCTCTGTTTTCCAGAGGGTTCCCAAACATACGGTTATTTGGCTTATCATAGAGACACTACTTCAAGCAAGAAACTCATTAAAAATACATTAGTTAACCTTTCTTTTTTTTTTTGAGAAAGCGAAGCATTTCTGTCGAGAAGCGCTGCTCCCCACACTCAGCCCGGAGGTGCTCACCTCAGACGCAGGGAGATTTTTCTTTGGAGACAACAGCACGTCCTGGAGTTCCTCCAAACAGAGCCAGACCTCTGCCTGTTTTTATGCAACTGTTAGAAGGGAGGTGTTTTTGTTTTTGTGTTTTCCCTGGGATTACTGTTTCTAAGAATGGAGTGTCTGGCACCTCTATAGCTCTTAATATGAAATATTTATCAAGGAACAAACAGCAGGGAAGGCAGGAGACCCAGGGCTCTGCTAGAGAGACGTGCTGTGTAGTCAGCTCTGCCAGAGCACGAGGAAGCACGCAACTTCCCATGTCCAGGAGGGAATCCATGGGTTTCCTTGTTTTTTTTATTTTTTAAGACAATTGTTGTCACATCAAACAGAAAGATTGCACACAGAAGGGAGAGGGAGAGAGAAATAGGAGCACCAACGATGAGGGAGGATCATTGATCAGCTGCCTCCTACACACCTGCACACTGCATTCTGGGGATTGAGCTCACAACATGGGCGTGTATCCTTACTGGGAATCAAACCATGACCTTCTAGTTCATAGGTCAATGCTCAACCACTGAGCCATGTAGGCAGGGCTGTGCAGTATCTTAAAAGTTCTCTTGAGAACTATTTTTGTTTTAAAGAGAATTAACACAAAAAAGTATGTGAGGTGATGGATATCAACTAAACTTATCTGGGTAATTATTTCACAATAAATACATATATCAAATCATGTTAAAATGAATGCAGTGTTGTGTGTCAGCTATATGTCAATACTAGAGACCCGGTGCACAAAATTTGTGCACTTGGGGTGGTTTCTCAGCCCAGCCTGCACCCTCTCGTAGTCCTGGGGCCCTCAGGTGATGTCCAACTGCCAGGGACGGGCCTCATTTTCAAGTATTCAAAGATGAAAGGCCTGACCCAAAAAGAAAAAAAAATGCAGATAGAAGGATATATAGGCAGATGGAAAGATAGAAACTTAAACAAACTAATCAGCACGGTGAATGGAAGGAATGGTTTTCATTTCTCTGGCATGAGAGAGGTTGAAGTGTAAGTACATAATTCTAATTCCAAATGGTGCTACTGAGGCCTGGCTGGCGTGGCTCAGTGACCTTCCCTGAGTTAGTCAGGTTACCGTCTGGCCTTTTATGGTCCCCAATATATATAGGACTATTTTCTTCTCAATTCACTCTTCATTTCAGATCTTAGATAATCAAAAGTTTCTAGAAACATCACAGTATATCATGCATATTAAAATTTTTACTTTGTGATATATTAACTAATTTAATAGATTTTGCTAAACTTCAGTTGAGACTCATATTACCAGATTAGAAATTATTGCATTACAGCTAGTGGTTTATGTTCAATTTAGGGAAGCGATAAATACCATAAATCTGAAATGATGAGCTGGTCATACCCATTGGCCATTGGAGTCATGATGAATGTAGTAGTTTTCATTGAAATTGCTTATTAAGTCTGGTCAGTTTCTTAAAGGTAATTTATTTCTTCATTATACTTGTGATGAGAGTAGTAGTTACAAAACTGTTCAATTATGAAAAAAATACATGATGAATAACTGGCTAATTAAAGTCACTAAACTTCTCCATGTTTTTCCTAATTAAGCCTGAGGGAAATGGAGGGGGTATTTCTAATTACCATAAACCATGTAAATTCAATTTGAAGTTAGTTTGTCTTTACATCTAAAGATTTGGAGATCATAGTTAGTAACCAATATGACCATTTGTTTTCATAAATATAATCAAATAAGGTTTCTTCTAGAATATGTAATTTTGAAAGCACAAATTGAAGGGAAAAGGAAAGAAGGTTTCGAATTACAAGACTCTTGACATCTGAATATTTATTATGACTATTTAAAGGGACAATATCTAACCTAGGGCGTGATAAAAAAAAAAAAAAAAAACCTGCCGAAACCGGTTTGGCTCAGTGGTAGAGTGTTGGTCTGTGGACTAAAAGGTCCTGGGTTCGATTCCAGTCAAGGACATGTACATTGGTTGTGGGCACATCCCCAGTAGGGGATGTGCAAGAGGCAGCTGGTCGATGTTTCTTTCTCATTGACATTTCTAGCTCTCTATCTCTCTCCTTTCCTCTCTGTAAAATATCAATAAAATATATATTTTTAAAAAATTAACCAACTTTATAGTAGAAGAAATAATTGATCTGATTCCTTCAAATAAGAATAGGGAAATATTTCCAAAATATGAAGACAGCAAAATCATGTCCTCAATATACATTGATTATTTATAATGGCCATTAATTAAAAAGTGACAGGAAGGAAATGTTTCCTTTAGTTAGTGACAATTTTTAAGACACTATCTACTAGATGAAGAATCCTTTTTTAATGTAAATGCCAACAGGCTATCAACTACGTAGCAACAAGGAAGCATTTTCTACAAAATTAAAACTCCCACACATGAATTCTAAGCCATTCTCTGATATATTCATAGAGAAAATTTCGAAGCCACAAAGCTTATATTTATTCAGTATTGAAAAACTTTCTAAAAATGGGATCACTATTTATTGTATATATTGTATATATATATATATATATATATATATATATATATATATTGTATAAATAGCTAGTTCACATATTTATAAGTGGAAAGAACACATGGACATGTGGGAACTTCAGGAGAAAAGATGTATTAATATTTTTTTCATTAAAATTATTTTAAATAGTTTATGAAGTGATTATTTTTAGAAAAAGCAATTACTACAACGTGTAACTTCCCTCAGTTTGTATCTCGGCGAGATAGTCATTACCTTGATCTCCTCAGGACCATTTAGTTTGCTGAGATTTTCATTTAAGAAAAAAATTATTTATTTGCAGTCATTTAAATGTCAGAATGCAAATTCAGGATTTACCCACCACCCACTTTAATTATGAAGACCAGACATTCGCATTTGCTTGATTCCTAATACATCTCCATCATAGACATAAATAAATCTTCTTGCCCAAGCTCTATTTATTGGGGCCAGTTAGCTGTGTGGAAGAAAACATAAGCAAAGATGACTCTGAGTATGTTAAAAATAGCACGGTGGTCATAAAGAGAATTAACATCCATTGAGCCTTGAGCCATGGACTGTGCTAACAACATTAATTAACTTTTTGAACATCCCAAAAAGCGCTAGACTTTCCTCGCTTCTGATTTTATGGATTCGGCCTTTTCAAGCTGCCTACTCCCAGGCATCTTACACCATCTTGTTACTGCAAAGCAAGTTCTTACTGTTTCCAGAAGAAATATTCCCCATGCAGAGTTTCTATAGGGGTGAGACCGGGACTTGGCAATACTCAGCGCTACCTACTACTCTTCATGGACTTTGCATCTCGGGTCGGCCGGCCCTCAGAAATAATCTCGAAATTGAATATAAATGGCCACAGGGTGTTCCTGGTGCAATAGCTTGTTTGGTTCCTGCAGGGACGCATCCCATAAATATATGTATAACCCCGTCTGTCAACATCAGTAGCCTCTCAGCGATATGTCAGTTTTTAGAGAAAATTAAAATGTAACTAGAACTTTTGCAGGCCCTGACTAGGAAACGTGTTAAAACTTTTATATCCAAACCTTCTCTGTTTTGTTTGCTTCCCCTGAATTCTTCTGGCAAACAGGTCACAAAAATAGTCTCCATAAAATGTTAAGTATGTGGCAGCATTGGATATACAGATGAAGGCGTCTCACTCCCCAAATCACTGATGCATCCTCTTGTCTTGGCATCTTCCCGTAAGAATTCAGCTAACGCTACCCTACAAGGTGTGACCTAGAAATGTTATATAGATTGATTAAATATTATGGAAAATACCTGCAAGCCTTCAAATGATTACTTCCATTTATTTTGTTTATGAATCTCTAATGAAATGTTTGGAGTTTATAGTCATACATTTTCTGCATGAAGCCTTTTTTTTTAAAAAGTAACCAGTTAACTCATTTATTGTATAATATAGATAACAATGCTAGTATAGATCTATATCTATCTATCTATCTATCTATCTATCTATATCTATATCTATATTCATATGTCTATATCGATATTTTTATATATATCTATATATACTATATCTATACAATGCTAATATAGAACTATATCTATCTACCTATATATCTATATCTATATCTGTATATCTATCTATCTATACCTATCTATCTAACTATATATATATACTATATATATATATACTATCTAAAGATATAGATAGATAGATAGATAGATAGATAGATAGATAGATAGAGATATAGATATATATAATGCATGTGCTGGTGATAGAGCTATAAGAAAGGATCCCCTTGCTTCACAGCATTTACCTCCTTGTATGTGGTACAAAAAACCACCTATAATAAAGACACAAAATGCATTCTAGCCTTACCTTTAATTTTTACACACTTCTTTCTCCCCAAACCTCTCCACCCCTGGCCTGGGTTACACACACTTTGCTATTACTAAATTCAAAAGATTGACACTCATTTCAGTATCAGAATATATTTTATCCTTATTTTTCCCGAGCTGTCCTGGCTTTTCCTAAACAAATAACCCATCGAAGTTCTATCTCCTCTGGGTCTCCTCCTCTGATTTTTCATGAGCCACGCATCCATCTCTGAGCCTCAGTCCCTTCAATAAGAGCCCACGTTCATTAAAACCATTCGTTAGCTGACCCTGATTATTTCTCCAGCATCATGCCTTGTAATTTCTCTGATTTAGACTCTAGTGTCCAGAGGAACATTCCCCCATGTTATCTCTTCCATTGGAGGCTTTGACCAGCTCTTTCTCTTTCTGGGATACATTTTCTAACTCTTTTTCGCAAGTCTGATTTCTACTTCAGGAAGTGTCTGGCCAAAGAGGACAGCCTTTCATGCCAGAAGAGTCTGGGTTCAAACAGTAATTCTGTCATTTGTCCAGCAATAGGAGTCAGAAAAGTTCCTACCCTGTTTCCCCGAAAATAAGACAGTGTCTTATATTAATTTTTGCTCCCAAAGATGCGCTAGGTCTTATTTTCAGGGGATGTCTTATGTTTCCATGAAGTAGGTCTTATTTTCAGAGGATGTTTTATTTTCAGGAAAACACGGTATGTCTCCACTTCTTTAAAATAAGGGTAAAGTGGTACTCATTTTGTAGGGTTGCAGACGATAGTGTGTCATAAATTATGTCAAGGCCTTCCGTGTCTTGTGAAGGGGTTCAGACTATGCCACCCCAAAATGTGCCCCTTTGGGGCTTTAGGTAATTTAGAATCAACACATGCACGCAGAGTTCGTTGTCATCCCCTCATCTGCCTACAAGCAGCACGTAACTGAATTGTATGCAGTGTCCTCTCAGTATGTGGGCGAGAAGGATACTCTTATCCCGGGAGAGTGAGAACCCACTCAGAGAGGAGTTTGCACGAACACAACTCACTAAAATAGAGATTAAGTAGCTTTGTCCTCCCCTTAGTTCCCCCATGTGGTGCCTGGTCCCTTTCCCATAATTTCCTGCCCTTTGGCACCCAAACCCTCTTCCTTTGATTCAGTGGTACGCAAGCCCTCAGTCTACTGCTCCATTGAGTTTCACTTCTTTCCTGTGAACTTCTGTGCACAAAAAAATAGTTGTAACAGCCCTGTGGATGGAGCCAACTTGGGGACTCAAGGGTACCAGGTTCGATTCCTGTCAAGGGCATGTATCTTGGTTGTGGGCACATACCCAATAGGGAGTGTGCAGGAGGCAGCTGGTAGATGTTTCTCTCTCATCAATGCTTCTATACTTATAACATTGTAGACTTTCTTTCTTCTTTTAATCTGTCCTTTGTTAGTTCAATTTATGCAGGCCCCTATTTCTAAACCCTAAAATGATAAAACATTTTTTTTTGTTGTTGTTTAGAGGGCAGGTATTAGGTCTATTTCATATTTCTTTTTTATAGTATACTTTTATTAATTTCAGAGAGGAAGGATGAGGGGGAGAGAGAGGAACATCAGTGATGAGAAAGAATCATTGATCAGCTGACTCCTTCACGCCCCACACTGGGGATAGAGCTGCAACCCAGGCATGTGCCCTGACTGGGAATCGAACCCTTACCTCTTGGTTCATTGGTCCGTGCTCAGCTACAAAGGCAACACCAGCTGGGCTAATTCATAATTGTGGATGCGTATTGTTCAAAAGTTAATGCATATGTATGTTTTATTAATATTGATCTTAAATAGTATAACTGTTATTTGATAAAGATTATGTAGATTGTGCCGAAATCGGTTTGGCTCAGTGGTAGAGCTTTGGTCTGCGGACTGAAAGTTCTCAGGTTCGATTCCGGTCAGGGGCACGTACATTAGTTGTGGGCACATCCCCGGTAGGGGGTGTGCAGGAGGCGGCTGGCTAATGTTTCTCTCTCATCCATGTTTCTGGCACTCTATCTCTCTCCCTTCCTCTCTGTAAAATATCAATAAAATATATATATTTTTAAAGGTCAATTCATATGTATGTTTTATTAATATTGATTTTTAAAATTATAACTGTTATTTGATAAAGATTATGTAGATTGTAATAACTCCATAAGAACATTTTATTTCCTGGATTTTTTTAGCTTTAGTTTTTATATTTTTAGAGTAAGCTCACACCACAAAAGGCTAAAGAGGCTTTCAGTAAATACATAATAAAAATAAATCCACTTACAAATCTGCAAATGCTACTGAGTAATATGTTCTGTATTATTTGCGGTACAGAGATTACCAGATAGCTTTATATCTTTGACAGTTGGTCAACCTCTTCTTCTGACCACACCACCTTTGAGGGATGAGGGACCTCGGGTACATTAAGTGGTCCTTGAAAAGACTATGCCTGGAATGGTTTCTATGGATACTTAAAAATAGCTAATGGCTTAGTAATGCCTTTCCCTCCCTATCCATTGTCACCGACTAAGGGATTTGTAATTACCTGGGCACAGTGTAAACGGAGCAGATCAGCAATTTGATATCGCTCAGGGACAGGGATAAATAGCTATTAATCTAATTACTGACACCTATTACAATACAAAATGTGATAAGGTATCTCTGTCTCTTGACAGGCTGTACCTTTAAATCATTTTCCCTCCCACCATGCATAGGCCGATTGTGAGCAGTGAAGATACAGGGGCAAAATGATAAACAACAACAACAACTCATTTCTCATTCTAATTCCCCCTTTATATAAAAAAATGTGGCATAAACCCGTTTGGCTCAGTGGATAGAGCATCCCAGGTTCGATTCTGGTCAAAGGCAAGTACCTTGGTTGTGGGCACACCCCCAGTAAGGGGTGTGCAAGAGGCAGCTGATTGATGATTCTCTCTCATCGATGTTTCTAACTCTCTATGCCTCTCTCTTCCTCTCTGTAAAAAATCAATAAAATATATTTTAAAAATGTGTAAAATTTCATATTCAACAGCATTTCTAACTTGCAGTCCACTTGCTAGTTGTACATTTGGCAGCTACCAACAAGAGGACACTTTCAGTGAAATTCAAAGAAATATAAGATTTCACAAATAAATTATGTCTATTACTATTTCACAATTAGCTGTTTTCTTTGGTCTCTGCAACAGAGTGTTCTGCCATTATCTTCCCGTAGGATCTCTCACCCTTGAGGGATGCTAATGTACAGAGAGCTATCTTATTTCTGGCAAAATAAATGATACTATTGAAATACTTTAAGGACACACAGATGAACGTCTCAGAACTCTTGAAAGGTTATATATAAGGGAGCACATTCCTGATATGGTTACGTATCTCTAGCTCCGCACACTAGAAAGAATGAATTTATTACCAGGACCTTAGTAGCTTAAAACAACAAAGTGTATTATCTTGCAATTCTCTATGGTAGAGTCCAACATGAGTCTCACTTGGCAAAAAAGCAAGGTGTCAGCAGAGTTTTCTTCTTGTCTAGAGGGTGGGAGAAGGACCCCACAAGATACCTTACAATTAAAAAAATAAAGGCTACTGCAAATTGATTGCCAGCTTCCAGACACGGCTTCTACTCCTTAACTTTTGGTCTCCTTCTCCATCGTCAAAGCCAGCAGGAGAGGGTCAGATCATCCTTCCATTGCATCACTGCCTTTGTCTTCTGTACTCAGACTCATTCTTTCGCTTCTAAAGATCCTTGTGATTGTAGCTACCACATCCCAACAAATTAGAAGAAGTTCTTTATTTTTAAATAATGTTATTTTTAATATATATATTTACTGATTTCAGAGAGGAAGGGAGAAGCAGAGAGATAGAAACGTCAATGATGAAAGAGAATCATTGATCAGCTGCCTCCTGCATGCTTCCTACTGCGGATCCAGCTTGCAACCTAGGCACGTGCTCTTGACCACAGTTGAACCCGGGTCCCTTCAGACAACAGTCTGACACTCTGTCCACTGGGCCAAAAGAGCTAGGGCAATAGTATCTTTATTTTTGCATGACTCCAATTTTCTTCAGAAAACAGAACAAATAGGATATGTACACACATCTATATCTACAAATATATCTCTATCTATGGAAGGATGGGTAGATAGAAAGTTAGATAGATAGATAGATAGATAGATAGATAGATAGATAGATAGATAGATAGGTAGATGGATGGATGGATGGGTGGATGGATGGATAGATAGATAGATAGATAGATAGATAGATAGATAGATAGAAAGATAGATATAGATAGATAGATAGATAGATAGATAGATAGATAGATAGATAGATATGTTACAAAGTTCCCGAACAATCAATGCAGAAGGAGAGTTTGGAGAGACTCACTTTATTCATCGTGCGATGAGCTTAGAGAATATGAATTCAAATTCTAAGCAAGGCTACAAGCAGAACTTCCCTTTTTATTAAAGAGCCAGCCCCGTGTGCACTCAGTGGTTAGCTCCATGCTGGCCTTGAAAACAACACAGTTCTATCCAATTAAAAAACGCACCTGGCATGGCATTGAGATTGTGGGCATATCTAGTCTCCGGCCTACAAGGTCAGACAGCTAAGTTTATCTTCCTCATTCTTCAAACAGGCTAAAGCAGACTAGAAGGCAACATTTTTAGAAACAGCAGAAAATTCTAAAGAGCAGTTTGTTACAAAATGAGGGTTTTCCTTCTCAGAGAGAGAGATAGATAGATAGATAGATAGATAGATAGATAGATAGATAGATATAGATAGATGATAGATGTTAAGGAATTGGCTCACACAGCTGTGGGAACCGGTGGTCGGAAGTCTGCAGTGAAAACTGGCAGAAAGAAGACCCAGAGAAGACATTGCATATTGTAAATCCGGGAGACCGAATCCCCCTTTTCTCAGCAACGTTGGCCTTTTTCTCTTAAAACCTCCACCTGATTAGACAACAACCACCCACATTATGGGGAGTGATCTGCATGATGCAGTGTTCGCCGAATTCAGTGGCAATCGCATCTAAACAATGTCACCACAGCATATCCAGGCTGCTTTTTTGGCGCCACATTTGGATATGGTGTGGTTGTGACAATAAAGATGAAGACATACCCTGGAAAGTGACACTGGCAAAACAAACTCCGCATTAAAGGAACCGAGAGATGTGTCACGACATTAAAACCGCAGAGGATAAAATATTGGAAGCTCATCCAAACTTAGGAGTTATAATTCATCCAGGCATAGAGGGCCGCTCACTGAATGTCATAAATCATACAGCCAGAAAAAGAGAGCATTGTTCAAACTTGATAAGTTGTTTTTTTTCTTTCTAAACTGGGAGAAATGACACTATAATTCTCAGTGTTTCTAATGTTTAACATTATAGTGGCCTACTTGTCTACCAGTTATACCAGGGTGTTTAAATTACTGTTTTTTCTCTATATATAAGTGACTAGTAGTTAATGGGGTTTTAATGTTTTAACAATAATAACAAAAGTAAGATTGTTCTTTACTTATAATTTTGTAGCCAATTTTTTTTATGTTGTTCATACATCCTCAGAGGTAAGTTTAATTTGATGCAATACTAGATATTTCTGACACACAACACCCTAAACACAGTTTTTACAACTGAATGGGAAAAATAAAGCAGATTTCAGATAGATGGCAAAAACTAGAATTTTGAATAAGGGAATGCTATATTTTATAAAAGAGTCAAAGTTTATGAAGAGCGAGTTCACACCAATATTCTGATTAACATCTTTTTAAATCTCAGCATGGTGATTTCTTATAAATGAATTAGATCTCTTTTAATATGCTAATTGTTTTTTCATAATGACATGGGATTTTAAAAATAAAAGACCTGCAATAAGTTAAGATTTTTTTGGTCCTTGGAGTAGCATTTATATGTAGCCTGTCTCAAAAAAATCTGCAGTTGGAAAAAATTCTAATTTATCAATTAAAAATTGTTTAATCAGAATGAAAACAACAGAATTCCCCCCCCCCAATAATATAGGATAGCTGAACAGCCAACACAAATATAGGGCCATTTATTGAAGTAACAATACCATGAATTTAATAAAAATAACCAATTAAATAATATCTAACTTGTTTGAATTCAACAATCCATCAGAATTTAGATTTAGAATCTTATATTCAGTAAGCCACTTATTCTGGGCTGGTTTTCATCAGTTTTGTGATACAATATTTTCTAAATGCATCCAGATTATTTTGTTTATGATACTACTTATAAATGACTACATGTGAATTTGCAAGGACATAGAGATATGTTGACTTATATTTTATATGTCATCCTGGAAATGCAAACTGGCAGTCTATACTGGATATCCATTTCCAATTATCTTGATGCTACAAATATACTAAATTAACATGAGATCACTTGTTGATAATAATCATCAATATTTTTCATTTCTTTTTGTTTTTAATTTACTCAACTCTAAGTACTTCTTCAAAACAAGGTACTTGCGGTTCTTGGGACTGAAGAAAAGTGTGTTGGTATAAAATACATTTTCTTTAAACATCCAAATCCTTTAATGTATGCAAGCTGATATTTTCTAAGCATCATTTGGAAAGGTCAAGTTTTGATTCTGATACACATAAAAGTACTAAGTAAAGACTTTGACATTCTCATGTGTATTTTGGTCCAACATAAAATATGACTATATGTGGGTGTTTATGTTCACATAATATGTTTTATATCTATACACACATTATAGATAGATATACACTGAGTGGTCAGATTATTATTATCTCTGAATGCATAATAATCTGGCCACTCAGTGTATATCCTATATAATCCAATATAATAAAAGGCTACTATGCAAATTGTCCCATTGACCAGGAGTTTGACCACAGGCAAGTTGGCCAATGACCCATTTCTTCTCCCCTGGCCAGACCTCACCAATGCACGAATTCATGCACCAGGTCTCTAATTATATATATATAATTAGAGACCTGGTGCACTCAGTGTATATCTATCTATATATATATACAGTGGCCAGGTTATTATGCATTTAAAGAGCACAGTAATCTGGCCACTCAGTGTATATGTGTGTGTCTGTGCATATACACATATACATGTATATCATAAATAATATAAGGAACAAAAGTACATTTGTTGAAACATGAGTTGGTTGTCAGAATTTGCAGTGACTAGCCATATCTAGTGTCCACATTTTCCCTTGCTACATTGGTCTGTCATTTCTTTGGCCTATCGAGTTGAGATGTAGAGATTTGCAATGGCTTAACAGATCCACACGTGAATAGTGTATTACTGCAATTATATTTCATACAATGTTAGCAATATTATACTCACTTTGGGGCCTGGTTTCAGTAGTGTCTCCTCTACCAAAATTCTTAAAAACCCAAGCATGTGTCCACTTGCAGCTTTTAAAAACATATATTTTTATTGATCTCAAAGAGGAAGAGAGAAGGAAAGAGAGATAGAAATATCAATGATGAGAATCATTGATCGACTGCCTCCTGCACTCCCCCTACTGGGGAGGAAGCCCACAACCCAGGCATGTGCCCTTGACTGGAATCAAACCTGAGACCCTTTGGTCTGCAGGCCGATGCTCTATCCCCTGAGCAACAACAGCCAGGGCCACTTGAAGCTTTGTAGAGCATGAGCATTTAAGTGATATGGTAGGTTTTATTTAAATTATATTTTAGGCCACTATCTAAATGTTTGAAACCAAAATAATTGAACCAACACAATGTTTTTATCCAATGATCCCCTAGCCATTGGCCAACAAGTCACATTTTATTCTAGCAATACTGTTAGGATCTGTGAATGTTAGCTTTTCATGGACAGTATATAGTAGTAACGCAAAGCAAATATTTGACTTGACTTTAGAGGACTTTGTAAGGCCATTAAACTTCCATTGAAATATGACTTATGGCCTTCATATTTTTAAGCTTGCAAAAGATCTAAAAAATAGACATCATTTTAGTTGAACAAACTACACCAATTATCTGCTTGTCCACAGTTGACAAATCATTTTATTTTCTTGGTTCAATGTGATAGTCAGTAAAAAAATAAAAATGTCTGTTACTCTAATTAAAGTGTATTGCTGTGTATCGTTCAATGACAATCCAGAGCAAATTTCAATTACTCTAAGGACAGATTTTTTTTTTGGCAATAGACTCATCAGAAAGTGTAAAAAAGATTTAAGAAATGTCTTAAGTGCTGAGCTCAAAACTTAGCACCAAATGCCATCAATCTATATCCTTCTGAGACTAACAGTCTTGCAGGAGTTATATCAAACTTACATAACTTACTCTGGTTCTTAAAACCAATACTGGGAAGAACAAATTCTTAGATATTTTTTAAAATGATCAAGCTGATACTGGAAAGTACAAATCCTGGTTTTTGTGAAATTAGTAGTCGTGTTAATTATTTCAAATTTTGACAATGCTTCCATTAACCACCTGCTTAATTACATTCTAAATACAGGGAAGCATAACTTTTATTTATTTATTTTTTGAATGTAACTTCTTCCCACAGGAAATTTGAAAAAAAATTATAATTTAATGTATAAAACACTTGCAACATTCATCATCAACTTTACCTTGAGCTCAGGCTAACATCTTAATGCCATGTCCATTATCATCCTTAATGTTAATTTTATAACTTATCACTAGTTATCTCACCAAAATCTCAAGCACAGGTAGTTTTAAAATCTGGCCTAGAAAATACAAAGTAGTTCCAAAATGTAAATAATCATATCATTCATATATCCATCTCCTTGGGGGAAGAAATTCTTATGGAATTACAATGATTATTTAAAGTGATTATTTCAAAATAATGTTTGAAACACAAATATCGTAGTTTTGAATATAAAATAGTTTTTTTGTTTAGTTTAGCAGTACTGTAAAATGTTAATGAAAAGTTGCCTTTCAATTCTTAGCTTATTTCTTTGTCTTCTTATTGAAGATTTAACACTAGAGCTAGTACAATCTGTAATACATGCGTGCTATTATAAATAGTACATCATACTCACGTTTAAATGGCATTTCACAGCTTATGTCAAGAGGTGATCACTGAAATATGAACTGAGAGGGCAGGGCAGGGCAGGGCTAACTCCTGACTCTATTTTGTACTGTAGGGCAGGGAGGAGCTATCCTCCATTTTGTGTAACTGGACCCTAGCCCTCACCCAACCAATCAGGGTCAGCCAAAGCAGTGACATCACCACCCCTATAAAACTCCTCAACCTGTCGAAGTTCAGTCTCTTGTCTGCCACACTGTGCTGTGGGCATGAGTGGGACAGAGCCCATGGTAGCATGGAATTCAAGCTTTCTGCAATTGCATCGGACTCAGCTCCCTCATTGGAGATCACCACGGAGTCTGGGTGTAACAGAACATATTAACATTATGAAAATGCCTCTCAACTATAATGATGTTAAATACCTCTAGAGCAGCGTAGAAGCTAAAAGAATAACTGTAATCGACTTGAATGTGTTAAAATCATAACAGTGTCTTTTACAGTTTTTTATAAGTTTAAGGTGCACAGGTCTGTAATACATCATTTGCATACTGTAATGTGTGCCTACAACCCCAAGTCAAGTCTCCTTCCATAAAAAAATAATAATGTCTTGCTGAAACCGGTTTGGCTCAATGGATAGAGTGTCGGACTGTGGACTGAAAGGTCCCAGGTTCAATTCCGGTCAAGGGCATGTACCTTGGTTGCAAACACATCCCCAGATGTGTGCAGGAGGCAGCTGGTCGATGTTTCTCTCTCATCGATGTTTCTAGCTCTCTATCCTTCTCCCTTCCTCTCTGTAAGAAATCAATAAAATATATTTAAAAAATAATAATAATGTCTTAAGATAATTACTGGTGGAAATTTAGAAATAGGAGGAATCATTCTTTTTATAAGACTGTAACAAAGGATAAAGTTTTTTGAAAGCTTACCACTCAGAGAGAGAGGAGAGAGAAGTAAGTAAATAAATAAATTCATTTAAAAAGTTAATTGGATATTTTCCCCTCATTTTTATTTATTTTATTTATTTAATTTTTAAAAAAATATATATTTTATTGATTTTTTTACAGAGAGGAAGGGAGAGAGCCAGAGAGCCAGAAACGTCAATGAGAGAGAAACACTGAGCAGCTGCCTCTTGCACACCCTCCACTGGGGATGTGCCCGCAACCAAGGTCCATGACCTTGATGGGAATCGAACCCGAAACCTTTCAGTCCGCAGACCGACGCTCTACCACTGAGCCTAACCGGTTTCGGCTCCCCTCATTTTTAGGACAACATTTAATTTTTCATAGGGCTGAAAGAATTTTATCAGTTTTTATTCATTTTGTGATCCTACACGAAAAACATTTTTTTTATTAGAGAGATAATTATTTGATATTCTTGATGATGGGCTATATTATGAAATTATATAATACAGATGTAATATATATTATAAATTAGAAGTCTTTTATCCAATTTATTAGCAAAAAATAACTGGGTAAATTTATAACTTGACCACTGACAGAATATGTATTATGTTCAATGATAACACAAATGTTAAGATTTTTAAAATTAAGTAAAAGTTTGTGCTGAGAAAAAGATATTAAAGAATCAAGAAAAATAAATTTTAAAAAAATAAGAGCAAGTCAACCACGTATGAACCAGACTGTAGTGCATATAAATATAACACAAGTAAAGAGCAGGGATTAGAAACAGGCAGCCCAAACATTTTAAAATTATAACAAATATTGTGTCAACCCTTCCTTTAAAATGTAGCTCCGCGGTACCTTTGCTAGGGAGAAAGTGAGTATGAGGATGTTCAAAGTGAAAACGCAGGCTGCTTAAGTACAGGTTGCAATGGATATAAAGACGGCTATTTTTAAACATAAGCGTTTGCAATACATATTCATCAGCACTAATTCTCCCAACTGCAATCACGTCTTATTTTGAGTTGAGACACATGGGCAATTTTTGCCTTTCTTCCGCTGAAAGAACAATCACATTGGAAAGCCTCTTCCTTCCCCGTGAGGAGTTCAGGGCAACATTTGGGAGAGCACTTTGCCGGGACCGGAATAGCAATGTTGATTTTTACATCTTAAACGAGGCTTCGGGACACACACAGGGAGAGCAAGCTTCCCACAGGGGTGCATTTTCCCACCCATTTCAATCTGAATGTGAGTTAAGTTCTAAATTACAGTAATTGGGAACTGTTTGCATGTTACTGTAAAGTTTCAAATTGTGGGCTAGGTCTTATTCTGGAAGCAGAGTGTTATCAATAGAAAAAATGATGTTCAAAACCGCTCCCACTGATTTTTTTTTTTTACTTGAGATATTTTCTTTGTGCACAGGGCAAATTCCAACGATTACACACTAAAACAGAGTATTGAAATGAACACCATTGTCATGATTCAATGCATAGAGTGGAACATGTTGGTCTGACCCTTCCAAGCTGTTCCATCTAGTTTTAGAATGGAAACTTGTGTGGGTCCGTGCTTAAAGACAGTTGGAAAAAAAACAAAATAAATGACTGTTAATAATAATAATACTGTTTATTTATAATTGTTATTATTCATCTGTATTTCCACCCTACTGTTCTTTCTTAAAACTGCCATTTCACAAAACTAAAATGACACTTAATAGTGTGAAAGCAGCCCTGGCTGATTTGGCTCCGTGAATAGAGCGTTGGCCTATGGACTGAAGGGTCCTAGGTTCGATTCCGGTCAAGGGCATGTACCTTGGTTTCGAGCACATCCCCAGTAGGGGTTGTGCAGGAGGCAGCTGATCGATGTTTCTCTCTTATCAACGTTTCTCTCTATCCTTCTCCCTTCCTCTCTGTTAAAAAAAAATAGTGTGAGCCGAAACCGGTTTGGCTCAGTGGTAGAGCGTTGGTCTGCAGACTGAAGGGTCCCGGGTTCGATTCCGGTCAAGGGCATGTACATTGGTTGTGCGCACATCCCTGGTAGGGGGTGTGCAGGAGGCAGTTGGTCGATGCTTCTCTCTCATGGACGTTTCTAGCTCTCTATCTCTCTTCCTTTCTCTCTGTAAAATCTCAATAAAATATATATTTTTTAAAAATAGTGTGAAAGCATAGATGAAACTAGAGCTAATCAGGCAACCAAAATATTATCGGAGGCTCTTGAAACAGACAAGAGAGAACAATAGCTCAGTCTGAACCCAATTTCTTAAACACATTGAGGATGAGAATATGTTTTGATTGGAATCTTAGGCATTTCTGTTTGCTTAATTGGCCTTACCCAGAGGAAGAGCTAACTTTTCTTTTATCTTCATGCCAGGAGGTAGCTTTATGCCCTGAGCATCCTGCACAACACAATTAGGCTCCTGTCTCCCACAGTGACTAGGAGACAGGAACCTCCAAGAAGGGCTCCTGGGAGCTAGTGAAAGATAGTCCTGAGTTATAAAACCTGCTAGGAGACTTTTCAGAAAGAATCAAGTGGATTTACACCTCAAAGAGGCAGAAAAAGAATTCATAATTCCAAGTTTACTAAAGTAAAGGCTATAAGAATGGGAGGTGCTGGGGCGAAAGACTCTGGGGTTAGAGTACACTGTGTGGGTCTGTAAGGATAGGAGTGAGACTTTGAGGAAGAAGAAGGAAGTTTAGTCATTCTTGGGGAAAGATGAAGGCAATATCAGTCAGCATTTTTTTAAAATTTACTTTTAGGACTCTGTTGAAAATGTCTTTATTATTGAAAGTATTACATGTCTCCTTCTCTCTTTCATTGACTTCTTCTACCCCAACCCCACCTCCCACCGCAGGCCTTCACCACCCTATTATCTGTGCCCATGTGTTATGCATGTATGCATACAAGGTCTTTGGTTGATCTTGTCCATCCACCAAAGACTGTTTTTGTTGTTGTTGTTTTGTTTTTTTAAAGAACAGATTTAGGTTCACAACAATATTGAGGAGAAGCCTGAGATTCCCCATGCACCTTGGCCAACCCATATGCGTGTCAACAGCTCCTCCAGATGGTACATTTGCTACGATCAACCAACCTACGTGGACACGTCAAAATCACCCAAAGACCATAGCTCCCATTGGGGTTCACTGTTGCTGCTTACATTCTATGAATTTGGACAAATGAATAAGGACATATATTTATCATCATGCTATCGTATAAGAGTAGTTTCTCTGCCATGAAAATTCTCCGTGCTTCTCCCATTCATCTCTCCCCCTCCCCAACCTGACAACCAGTGATCCTTTTGCCATCTTCACAGTTTGCCTTTTCCAGAACTTCATAGTTGGCATGATCTAGTGTGCGGCCTGTTCCTGACACAGTGCAAGGTCCAGATGGAGGGGTAGGGAGAGGGCTGGGAGACACTGAGCTTCAGGGAGGCCCAGAGGACAGACAGCCACTCTGGACCGGGGCTGCACAGACACACACCGCCACGTAGAGGCACAGAGATAAGAAGGCTGCCTCTCCGCATTGAAAATGATGTTAGGCCAAAACCAGTTTGGCTCAGTGGATAGAGTGTCAGTCTGCGGACTGAAAGGTCCCAGGTTCGATTCCGGTCAAGGGCATGTACCTTGGTTGTGGGCACTTACCCGGTGGTGGGTGTGCAGGAGGCAGCTGGTCAATGTTTCTCTCTCATCGAAGTTTCTAGCTCTATATCTCCCTCCCTTCCTCTCTGTAAAAAAATCAATAAAATACATTAAAAAAAAGAAGAAAAGGAAATGATGTCACTTGCCAGTGACCTCAAAGTACTACAGGTAAAAAAGCAAAACCTGAGTTCTACCGCCAGTAGGAATATATTTTTTTCTTTTTCTTTTATTTTAAAAAATATTTTATGGATATTTTGTTTTACAGAGATGAAGGGAGAGGGAGGGAGAGTTAGAAACATAGACGAGAGAGATACATCGATCAGCTGCCTCCTGCACACTCCTTACTGGGGATGTGCCCACAACCAAGGCACATGCCCTTGACCGGAATCGAACCTAGGACCTTTGAGTTCATAGGCCGACACTCTATCCACTGAGCCAAACCAATTAGGGCTATTTTTTTTTTTATTAAATGCAGCTTTATTGTTGAAAGTATTACATATGTCCCCTTTGTTTTTTGTTTTTTAATTGCCCCCCTCCACCCCACACCCAGTCCTCCCAAATCTTCATTACACTATTGTCTGTGTTGTCCAGGGGCTCTGCATATGTGCACAGAAATTCCCATTAATTTCTCTCCCCCACTCCCCTACCCCCACCTTCCACATGAGTAGTCATACTTTTCAAAACTGAAGGAAAAAATGCTTTGTTTCAGACATCCAAAAGCCGAAAGACCTAACAGCCAACTGATGTGTAATAGAAAAAAGAAAGAAAGAAATGAAAACCCTCAAGCAGAGGGAAAATGATACCAACTGGGATGAAAAACACCGAAAGAGTAACTCTTTGTGTTACATAGTTCTGTAAAATATAATAGACTGTTAAAGCAAAAGTAAAAGCAATGCATTGTGTGGGAGATTTAATACATAGAGAGATACGTTCTCTTATAACATAAGCACCAGGCCAGAAAAGGACAGAGGACAGCATATTTTTGGAAAATTCTTATAATTTATGTGACATAGCCTATCACTCCAAGGTAGATTCTGATAAAGTAAAGTGCGATAGTGTAACCCAGATACAATCCCTGATATAACACGGAGTTATAGACAAGAGACAGCAAAGGAGATAAAATAAAATTACAGTGAATAGTAATCTTATTTAAAAGAAGGTAGAGAAAGAGAAAAAAAGATAATAAAGAAGATCAGAAACAAATAGAATGCAGATTTCAAAATTATAGATTTAAAACCAGAACATGCCAAAACCAGTTTGGCTCAGTGGTAGAGCATCAGTCTGCGGACTGAAAGGTCCCAGGTTCGATTCTGGTCAAGGGCATGTACCTTGGTTGCGGGCACATCCCCAGTAGGGGGTGTGCAAGAGGCAGCTGGTCGATGTTTCTCTCTCATTGACGTTTCTAGCTCTCTCTCTCTCTCCCTTCCTCTCTGTAAAATATCAATAAAATATATATTAAAAAAAAAACCCAGAACATAATCAAAATTACACAAAAATATAAATTATCAAAACACTCCAATTGAAAGGCAAAGATGGTGCCCAGTTGGCATGACTCAGTGGTTGAGCATCGACCAATGAAGCAGGAAGGAGGGCACAGTTCAATTCCTGGTCAGGCACATGCCTGCGTTATGGGCCCGGTCCCCATTAGGGGGCGTGCAAGAGGCAGCCGATCTATGATTCTCTCTCTTCATTGATGTTTTTCTCTCTCTCTCTCACTCTCCCTTCCTCTCAGAAATCAGTAAAAACATTTTTTTTCCAAAAGGCAAAAATGGTATTGATAATTTCACAAGTACATTAATTTGTCCTTAATTTCAACTAGGGAAAGTAATAATTTCTCTGCAGATCACATCTGGGTAGTCAGTACCTGGGGTTTGGAGAGCCAGCAGCTGTCTATGGGGATATTTTCCAATGGCAGCCATAGTTTGCCAAGAGAATTCCAATGGTGGGGTGCATGGATAAAGTCAGGGCAAAAGTAAAGGAGACCCCATGGAAACTAATCAAATGAGCTAAGGAAACACCAAAGCACTTGGGATGGTGACTGCCACATAGAAGAAACTAAAATAGTTGTTGAAGGAAATGCATTTCCTCTCAGGGTGTGGGGTTAATAAGGTCACAGAAAATGCATGTGCAATTGTTGGGTGTTTTCCTTGTAACCATTTGAATTGGTGGCACCATGAACTCAGTAATGCCTGGTGTGAAGACTTTATTTTACAACCTAATAGACCTCCTGGAGACATAGTTCTGTTTGATAAGGTAATCACAGAGACAAGACAAACCACAGCAAAAGACAAAACTAGAATTTTCACTCAAAACTTTTGTCATATTGTTGACACTCCAGTTATTTGTGAGCTTCCAGAAAGTTCTAGGAACCTTTACCTGGGATGCTCCCTATGGAACCACGATAAATGATAGGTTTTCTGAGCCACATGTGACTTCTCTCAGTTGATTCCGAGTCGCGAAGCTGACTTCCTGGGAGTAATACATCAATTTTTTGCTAGGAAATCCTTAAAGAAGTAAATCATTTTTTTTTTTATTTTTTTTGGCAGCAAAGGTTCAAAAGCCATCAATAAAGTCTAGTGCGTTGGCAGATACTGTTAAATGGTGAGCTAATTGACAAGGATTTGTACCGTGGCTTTACCTGAGCCACTGTGGGTTTTGACACATCAGAAAAGAATACAGGGGGAAAGAACAGAACACACCTTGGGCCAAACTCCCAACTGTTGAAAGTGCTGCCCACATCCTTGAAATTTGCTCCCGAGTTCTTTTTATCTAAGAGCCTTTGTTCCCACTATGTTATCTGCCTGAAACTTCCCTACAATCTCCAACTGGCTTATTCTCTTAGATAATTTATGAACCTCCTCCAATTATCATCTCAGAAAAATAAAAAAATAAAAACTTATGTGAACACCTGTTCTTTGAATATAGGAAGAAGGATACATGATACGTGTGTGTGTGTGTGTGTGTGTGTGTGTGTGTGTGTGTTTAATTTTTCTATCTGATCGAGAGTGTAAAAACACGGATTTTTGTCTTAAGTGATTTTCACAGTTCTATGTAGTTCTGGGAGCCGACATTTCGCTAATGTGTTTTAACTTTTCGTTACTCAGACAGAAGTGGCATTTCTTTTATTATTCTTTGGAACCCCATAAAATCACCGAACACAACTATTAAATGTAATAGCTGCACGCATTAGGAATTCAAGGTTGAAGGAACTAGAATGAAACAGCAGATTCGGAAGGAGCAAGCCTGTCACTTAGTGTCAATGTTACAATTCCATTTATCAGCTCCATTAACTTAATGGGTAAAAGGAAAGAAATGCATCCACACTTTCCCTCTCCCTGGTGCGTAGCCACTCTCAGACACAACGGAACCAACGCTGATAGAGAGCAAAAAGATGCTTTCACCCTTCTTTTATGCGGCTTTTATTGTTTTCCATAAAGTCCCGTCAGGAGGATCAAACTAATGGTTTTACACATCTGGCCCGGCCTTCTGAACTCCCATTTTTACTTTTCTGATTTCCATTCATCCCATCTTTTTTTCACTCCTTTAACTTGGGGAGTACTTTTGTTTTTTTTGTTTTTGTTTTTATTGTTTTCAGAGAGGAAGGGAGGGGGAAAGAGAGAGAGAGAAGAAACATCAAGGAGGAGAGAGAATCATGGCTGGGCTGCCTCTTGCGCGCCCCCTACTGGGGATCAAGCCCACAGCACTGGGCATGTGCCCTGACTGGGAACAGAACCCTGACCTCCTGGTTCATAGGCGGACACTCAACCACTGAGCCACACCAGCCGGGCAACTGAGAGTGCTTTTATCATGTGAGCGTTGGGAAAAAAAAAGTCAGAAACCCCTTTCAAATAAAAATAGGAGCTTCCTGCCGGCCTAATTTATATTGCAGACAGCTGCACAATAGACTTTCGGCTATTAATGCTGAAAAGCCCAATTGGCGAGGCGTAGTAAAATTTTACTGCTTGTCTCGGTAAAACAGAGCCATCCCTAGCCCTGCTTTGCAGTTGAAAAGTTCAAGCTTTATCTGTTTAGCCAGCTTTAATTCGACAATAGGCCTCCCTCCACAGACACAGAAATGCTGAGGCCCCAGCCCCTGACAGCCCGGTCCGGAGCACCCTCATTACCTGCTGATGCAGGTGAATTCGCTCCCTCCTCTCCGGAAGTTCACCTTGTCCTACTCATAAAGACGCTTACCCGCTGGATGTGCCAATGGCTCTTCCTTCTGTGGCTCTGCCAATTACTACTGTGTGTGCATGCATTGACAAATATTAATGATGCCATGTTATTGCTTTTCAATTTTGCAGGCGATCTCTTGAGAATTCTGAGTGATAGCCAGAATATTTAAATAACATCCATACATTAATGTTGACATGAAGCCAGTTGCCAGGAATCGATATGTCATAGATGTAGATGTCTGATTAGAAAGGTGATCATCTCCATTTCTTTCATGTTCGGTTTTTACATAGATCAGTATATTTTGAAATATTTAACGAACGCTGTGACCTCTGTATTTTTTAGCCTGAGAGGCACTCATGTAGGATTTGCTAAAGATATGAAATGACAGTTACAGAAAGTCAGTCAAATGAAATTTTATTTCTTGACCCGAAAAGCCACTTTTATGCCTCTGTCCCACTGCTTCCAAATTGTTCTGCTTTGGTTCAGTTGCATAAAACATTTTTTTTGGCGACAATTATTTTAACTCTTCCCAGAGGATATAATAACTGCTTATTGTGAAAAATCATGTGAGATAAAATATAATTGTCTTTTGCGAAAAACCGTGCAATATCATAACTAAAATAGGAAACCTCAAGACCAAAATCCATGCAAAAGTAAATATATATTTTTATACATGTATGATTTATATTAGGTAAAACTAAATAACAAAATCACATGGTACATTGGGACAACTGACACCATGCTTACTACTACAAAGTAGGAAAATGTCTATGTCCTTTTTTTTTTAGTAAATATTTACTTATAAATATTGCATATACTACTGGTTTAGTAAACAGGTTTGCAAATGTGTTTAAGGAAGGAACCACGCTGGTGGATTTGGGAGTGGAATGCTGTGGGCAAAGGAAGTTCTTTTTCCTTATGATTAAATTTTGGAATTTGTATCAGGCGTAAGGTTGAAGCCAAAATGTGGGGTCTTTGAGTCTGAGTCCATTGTCTTGCAAAATAAGAAATGAAATTCAGGACAGAAGTGGTTAGCCGGCAGGGGTGGGCAAACTTTTTGACTCGAGGGCCACAATGGGGCCTTAAACTGGACCGGAGGGCTGGAACAAAAGCAACCTGACCATGCTGGCACTCTCCTCTTGGGCTGCTGGTGAAGGAGTGGAGGGGAGAGCAAGAGAACCCTCTGCTCTTTGGGCTCCGTGGGCCTGATAGAACAGCTGAAAGGCCCGCGGGCCATAGTTTGCCCACACATGGGTTAACAGAACCCAAGTTTATTGGGAGAAGCCATTCATAGAAAAGGTGCCCTGGGTTCTAGGAGCGGGCCAGGGTCCAGAGCTCCCTTCCGTGTGCGGGTGGTAAAGTCTGGGACTCCATGTGTAGGGCCCCTCATGGCCATAGGCCACGTGGGCACAGGGAGCGGGTCTCCTGCCATCAACCCAAGGACCTAGTGGGCCGCAGAGAGAGGAAGCTTGTGGTTTTCAATCAAGGGGGTGGATAGAGCCTTGCCAGCTCCTGATTGGTCTTTTCAAAGAATTTTGTCTTTTTAAAAAAATATATATTTTATTGATTTTTTTACAGAGAGGAAGGGAGAGGAGAGAGTGAGAGAAAGAGAGAGAGTTTGAAACATTGATGAGAGAGAGAGACATCCACCAGCTGCCTCCTGCACACCCCATACCAGGGATGTGTCTGCAACCAAGGTACATGCCCTTGACCTGAATCCAACCTGGACCTTTCATTCTGCAGGCCGATACTCTATCCACTGAGCCAAACCGGTTTCGGCCAAAGAATTTTGTCTTAATAACATTCTTGGAGTTGGTTATACCCCTTATTGCCTTGTGATTGGTTATCTGCAAGTCTCTTATCTTAGCAGCTATCCATACAATTTAAGTTGGTCTCTAGGGCATGCTCTTTTCCCCTATGGCCATTGGATTGTCTTAGGGATTCCACCCAGCAGGGTTCCCCAGTTTTACTTCCTCTCCTCCCCCCTTCACCCCACATGGTCCCTACTCCCTCGCTTCCCTCTGTCTCCTCCAGGTGAGCTTTGAGGACCAGGGGCCAGGGCTGTCCATTTCCACACATGAAGCGTCTGCATTTCATTTGAAATGCATCACACCTCCGAGGTTCTGCCCTTTATTTGTGCTCATCCTCTGCTGGCAGGCAGTCTCACGAGATGTCTTCATCTCTGCATCTCACTCAAATGCACTTTTCCAAATTGAGATAGAAATGGCGAAGTGTGTCTGGTTTCTATTTTTAGCTTCTTGGACCAGGTGTCTTAGAAACTTGCCAAGTGGAATTTTAATAACCTGGGAAAGTGTGAAGTTTTAGCACTCATCTACCTGACAGTTATTTGAGATTTTCGCTTGCCTATTGATCATACTTTCTTTTATATAGGTCCATGACCATTCACATATATTATGCAATTGTTGATAACATTTTCTTTTCTAATAATTTTGGAATCAGTAAAAACGTCTGGGTTTGCATTGATCTTCTCCATCTTTGTGATTTACAAAAATGGCATATAACTGTTGTTTATCATAGAATTTATTGTACCAAAATTGGAAAGAAAACTCAATATCCCACAAAATCAAAGATATAATTAGGTATTTCAGAGGCAAATATAAGGATAGATATTATTACTATGTAGTAATAAAATAGTTTAGAAAATATTTAAAATAAGAAAAAATTATATTTTTTAAAAACTTCGTAATAAATGGGATATACCCCAAAGTTATTTATATTAATTAAAAATATAGTTACTAGAAAGAAATGTATTTATGTGTTTATATGCAAATTCTATCTATTTCCCTGGGTACTATGATTAGGATAAATTGAATAGAATTTTTAAATTGTCTACATTGGTATCATAAATATACATTTTAATATTTGACTGTAAATTATGTTTTAAAAGTATTGGGAAATCAGATGATATATTCTATAATATAGTCTCAGGAAGAAAATAAAAATATACTTTATATAAATATATGAATTCTACCAATAGAAAGACAGCCTATGAAAATGTATTTAAGTTATATGAATTTGTGTGTTTATGTTCTTGTATGTGTGGGATCCCTTAACACGACCCGCGTGGTTCGGGGCCCACACTCAGGGTCTGGTTTCTGGAGAAGGCCGCACCCTAAAATGAAGAGACTGGAAAAGAGTTAATTTGGGAAAATGGGGGCCAGTCAGGGAGTCCACCTCTAGTGGGAAGACTCACCACAGATCTGGCCTTTTACCATTCCTTTTATTGAGATTCTGAGACAAAGACATCTCTTAGGCAGGGGGAAAAATTCCAGCAACAGAAAATTAACAAGAATTTACATATGATTAACAAATTAAAGTTGCCTCAAGCTCTACTATCTCCACTAGACAATGAGTTAATTGCTCCGACCTTTCAGAGCCATTGAAGTTGGCCATCTCTTTTTGCATATTAACAATAGTGACAATGTTTGGTTTCCGTTAGCCAGTTCTTTTTACATTTTATCACTGGTGACTCAACCTAGAGTCAATGAGTTAATAGCTCTGACCATTCAGAGACATCAAGGTTGGCCAGCTCCCTTTACATTTTATTACCAGTGATAATGTTGTGTTTACACCCACACACAAATAAATATATAAGGCAGATTCTCAATATATATTTAATTCTTAACTTGCTCTTTCTTCTCATTTTCCTCGATATACTTCTTTTTTTTTTAATATGTATTTTATTGATATTTTACAGAGAGGAAGGGAGAGAGGTAGAGAGCTAGAAATGTCCATGAGAGAGTAACATTGACCAGCTGCCTCTTGCACACCCCCTACCGGGGATGTGCCCACAACCAAGGTAGATGCCCTTGACCAGAATCGAACCAGGGACCCTTCAGTCTGCAGACCGACGCTCTACCACTGAGCCAAACTAGTTTTGGCTCGATATACTTCTTAATCAGCTTCAATTAACTTATTTTACTCTAACCCTTATTTATTTTTTAAAAAATATTTTATTGATTTTTTTATAGAGTGGAAGGGATAGGGAGAGAGAGTTAGAAACATTGAAGGGAGAGAAACCTCGGTCAGCTGCCTCTTGCACACTCGCTACTGGGGATGTGCCTGCAACTAAGGTACATGCCCTTGACCAAAATTGAACCTGGGACCCTTCAGTCCACAGGCCAACACTCTATCCACTGAGGAAAACAGGTTAGAGTTAACCCTCTCATTTCTGCATGTCTTCATATTACTAATTATATGTTTGTACAATAAAACTAATATCTTAGCATATATGTGCATGTGTGTGTGTTAGAGATAAAGAGAACAAAACAGTCCTACAAAGTGATTTTACTGAAAATAAAACATAGTTATTGCCAAAACCGGTTTGGCTCAGTGGATAGAGCGTCGGCCTGTGGACTGAAGGGTCCCAGGTTCGATTCCGGTCAAGGGCATGTACCTTGGCTGCGGGCACATCCCCGGTAGGGGGTGTGCAAGAGGCAGCTGGTCGATGTTTCTCTCTCATGGACGTTTCTAGCTCTCTATCCCTCTACCTTCCTCTCTGTAAAAATCAATAAAATATTAAGAAAAAAACATAGTTATTTAAGAAAGTAAACTTTGTAATTATACCTCTAAGATAAACCACCAGTACATCAGGAAAATTAAAAAGAAATTCTATTATAATTATCCTGAAATCTCTAAATATAAAAATGCATAAAAGTCAGGTTTAAATAAACATTCGCTTTTTCTAAATATGATCATTGTGACTTGTCTATACTGGCAAAGATCTAACTGTATTAATTGAATAAAAATAGGGCATTTCTAAATTTGCTTCCCTCATTAATTTAAATTTGCATTAAGCAATTTATATGTATGCCATTTTCACCCTTGCTATTTCCATGCTTTAATTAGCTTAATTTAACTGGAATCTCTAGATAGGTCATAGCTCTCAAGTTTAATAAAATAGAGTAAAATGTGTTTAATAGAAATTCATCAATTATCCATGTTCTTTGGAGTGATACCTGCATAATTTATTTCTTGTCGATATCAAGCACATTTTGTAATTTTCAGGTAGAGTTGATAGTGTTCCATGTTCTGTCCTTCTTAGCAAAATAATAGACATTCTTTAGGAGAAAAAAAGGAGAATGTAGGGATATGGCTCATACATGACACATTGTGTTTTACTGAAACAGCACTGAACTAGTGTGGCCTTCTTGACCAAACTAATTAAAATAACCCCTTCTTATGGCCAGTCCTCCCTTCTGCCTTCCTGCATTATTATTTTTATTTATTTTTTAGTGTTTGTGGTTTTATTATTATTATTTTTTATAGATTGGTGGTCCGCAAACCGCAGCTCGAGAGCCACATGTGGCTCTTTGGCCCCTTGAGTGTGGCTCTTCCACAAAATACCACGGCCTGGGCAAGTCCATTTTGAAGAAGTGGTGTCAGAAGAAGTTTAAAAAATTTGGCTCTCAAAAGAAATTTCAATTGTCGTACTGTTGATATTTGGCTCTGTGAACTAATGAGTTTGCTCTCCACTGGATTAAGGTATTACATGTGTCCTTATTGCCCCATTTCCCCCCAAGCCTCCCACTCATGCCTTCACCCCCCTGGTGTCTGTGTCCATTGGTTAGGCTTACATTTTTATTGATTTTTCAGAGAGGAAGAGAGAGGGAGGGAGAGAGAGAAACATCAATGATGAGAGAGAATCATTGATTGACTGCCTCCTGCATGCTCCCCACTTGGGATGGAGCCTACAACCTGGGTATGTACCCTGACCAGGACTCAAACCATGACCTCCTGGTTCTTAGGTCAACGCTAAACCACTGAGCCAGACAGGTCATTCCATTTATTCTTAAACCACTGCTTTACTTGAAATCAAAGTCCTGCATCTACTCTTCAAAGGAAGATATATATGCACAGATCAAAGAAAGAGAAGGCGTGCACCCTTCCAGATTATTTTACTTGCACCTTACTAAAAAATCTTGCAAGTAAAGTTTCAAAAAAGCTCAACCTGCTCAAAGTATAATGATAACGGATTGGCTTACGCAAATAGAGAACCAAAAATTAAGTCAGGTAAGAACTGATCTGGCTGAAAATATTATCAAAGCAGTCACTTCTTTCCAGCTTTCCCGTCTGCCTTTCAAAATGCTCTGGCCCAGGTCCAGTGGGAAAAGGCTGTTTCACTCAGGAAACTGCAGTGAGAAAAGTGAAGAGCTTTACTCCCAGATCCCCACTAAATCCTCCCAAAGTCACCATGGCTGAAGAGGCCTGCCTCACATTCCCGAGGCCACATGTTTAACTGAGACCTTGGCACGGAATCTGAGATTGCAGCGCGTGTCCCTGAAATAGCTTTGCTTCAAACCAGTGAGACGTGTTTCCCCAAGACTTGTGCCCCAGGTACTGTTACCTTGGCAGGTGAGGGCAGGATTAGTATTGACTATTTCAGAAAAAGCAGAAAGTGTGAAAGAAATAAAAGGTGATATGCTTTAAAACTACAACTTAAGAACTAAATATAGCCCCGCCGTGGCTCAGTGGTTGAGCATCAACCTATGAACCGGGAGGTCACGGTTCGATTCCCGATCAGGGCACATGCCTGGGTCGTGGGCTCCATCCCCAGTAAGGGGTGTGCAGGAGGAGACGATCAATGATTCTCATCATTATTGATGTTTTCTTCCTCTCTCTCCCTCTCCCTTCCTCTCTTTGGAATCCATAAAATCATATTAAAAATGAGTGATGGGGATGAACTTCTGATAGAGTTCCTGGAATCCTTGAGTCCCTAGACGTTTAAATATCAGTGAAATTCATTAATGACTTTCAAGAACAATATCCCTTAATCCTTTTTTCCTCCACTCAGTGTCTACTGTTATGGAGGCATTCCGCATACACATAAAATCCCCGAGGTAATGAGAGGAAATCAATTAACCGTACACAAAAGGTAGATGGGCACACAAAGGGAATCCATCAGAAATTCATGGCGTCAAGGCGTCTTTAATCATGGAAAATAGCTCTTGCCCTCGAGTGATTCATATCACTGTAAGACAAGACAGACAATTTATATTATAATAAATGAATAAATAATAACATCGCAGATACCAAATAGTGCTGTAAAGCCATACATAATAAAGCAGGGAGGGTGATCAACCATGACTAAGTTTTCAGAGGCTGCAGGACTGGTGAGTTTGCCCCAATAAAGCTTCTCTCCACCTATCAAGTTGTGATATATCACCTTGGTCCCTACTCTTTTGCTGAGTCTTCATCTTCTGCCTTCCCGGGGAGCTGGGGAGCTTCCCACTGTGTTTCCAATAAATTCCCATCCCCGTGAAAGTAAGGCAAATTATTTTACAACCCTCTTGACCAAAGAGGCAACGTGAAAGCTCTCCTCACCAGGACTGATGATTCCTTCCAGTCAGATGTTTGGAAAGGTTTTGAGAGCGAAGACTTTATGTTGAAGATTGTACGCAGCCACATCGAAACTACTGTAGAATTGGACAGTCACACTAACAAATGCATGGGAACATCTGATTTTCCCATATTGCCATCAACGTTGGATGCTATCTTTTAAAAACTTTTTGCCCTTAAAAGTTGGGAAAATGATTTCTTGTTACTATGGTTTTTATTCTCTTTGGTATCAGTGAGTTCATCACCATGTTTGTTAAAATATACTCTTTTGATTCTTTTTTTTTTTTTTTTTTTTGGCAGTCTGCTTGTTTTATGGTGACTATCTCAGAACCATACGAATAGAGTCCGCTCCTCCTCTGGTTCACACAGCCCCTCCACCCGGGGCACAAGGCCCCCTGGGACACACGGCTCACCCGGGGCACATGGCCCCATGGGCTCTTCTGATTCTTGAAATTGCTTAAATTATGTCTATACCATATATGCTAGTGAACATATTAGCAAGCATGCATCTGCCTTCTTGATTACGTTTATGTCTATTACATTTTCCAACATTTTTATCTCGAGCCAGGACTCAATTTCTTATTTGTTACTGTGCCATTCCTAACCTTCCCTTGCTCAGTAGTGGTTTGTTTTCTCATGGCACCATGTAGCTGTTTCATCTACATTCATCCCCAGCGGGGGGCAAACTACCTACCACTGAACAGGTAGGGGGAGGGACTTGACCTTGACTTCCTCTTCCTGTTTCCTGGCACCTCATGCAGATTCTATTTTCAAATCGACAGCAGAAGGGACGGGGGAGGTGCACAGCTCCTGGTCCAATTTCCAGCGCCTGGCAGTTCTGCTTCTCCTGGCCCTGCTCTCCTTTGATTAAGTGGTTTTTTTCCCTGAACATTGTTTCCAGGTTTCCTGGTGTGGAGCCAGAGCACAGAGCCAGGGTTGTATCCACCGAGGATTATGCTTGTCAGCGGGCTCTGCTCCCAGCTTATGTTTCCTTTGCCCTCACTTATGGCAATGTCCCTGTAGGAAGCACACCCTCCTCACAATGCACCTCGCCATCACGCGTGTTCTCTTATGCCCTCCCGGTCATGAGCAGGGATTTGAGACCTCAGATTCTGAGTCATAGCTGCGCGTCTTGCTTCTCAGACTCCCGGGTCTTGAAGTTCATTGATCAAGTGGTTGGTGGTCAGAACCATGAACCCTCTTCTCATTGCTCAGCTCGGCCAGGCGTTGAAATTCTAGCCTGTACCTGTCCACTTGTCCTCCACCCAACTCCAGCTGTGTCGTCTGAGCCTCAGTTCCTTACACGCTACCGACTCTGGGTTATCTGTCAAAGTTGCTATCGAAGGTTGCTAAGGGCTTTAAAAAATATTTCATCGCGTCTCCATCAGCATTTAATGAGCAGCGTGGGAGGCTCCCCTGGGGCCCGCAAAGCCAGCTGTCAGCTCGAACCAGAAATCTCTGATCATAAAATCTCAAAAGCAATGTCTTTTACTGGAGCTGACAGCCAATACTGCGAGGGCTGGTGCTGAGGCTGTTCTGGGAGGCAGAGATCCGTTTTAAAAATGGATTTCATATGTCAGAATTCCTGTCCAATTACACAAGTCAAGGGATTGTGAGTTAATTTCGAGGATTCTTTTTTTTAAAAAAAGAGCAGTATGAGTTTCTTAGTAAATAAAGCAAGTTTCTAACAGCATCTCTTAAAAAAATAAATGGGATGTATTGGCCCATGCATATAGCTTATGGATAAGCTTTACATTTAGAAATAACATATTTTAAATAGAGTGTGATGGATTATTATCAGTGCATTATCTTACATGTTGCCCCAAAGCTTCATCAGTATAGTGGCTCAGTTTCCCACTATAATTCTCTACCCTTACTTTTAAGAAACTCAACAGTAAACAGAAGTCACACACTGGTATTCCACTGGCCTGCAGAATAGATTTTGGAAATAGCCAGGCCTGTTTTGCAAAGCTGCCTCCCAAAGACAAATGAGCAGCCAGCGAGTTGCATTGTTTTGAGGAGAAAAAGGAACTCAGCTCTCTCCCGAGCTCATTGTGGTTTATGGAGTATACGCTTGTTGTTGTTTTTTCCTTCATAAAAAGAGTATCTGTCTTTCCCTGAGTGTCTGCAAGTGGCAGCAGTGAGAAAATCAGGAATACAACTATGTGATAGCAACGACTCATTCTTTTTCTCATTTGCTGGCAAAATGGTAAACAACCCAGGGAAACAGGCACTTTGTATCTTATAACTGTCTTCTTTCATTTTTTTGAACTTAAAATATATGTTTATCACTCATTCCTGATGATAAATGTTTTTTAAAAAATGGTAGCAGACTATAAAATTAACATGTGGTAGAAACCATTAATAGCGCTCATCTTTTTACCATATTGTATGTTCCAGAAACTGTAGTAGGAACTCTTCATAAATTATCTCATCCTTTCTTCTCAAACACCCAGCAAAGGGAGAGATTGATGGCCCCGAGTTTTATTGGATGTGGTAGCTCAGAGTTAGAGAACTCTTAGTTGCCAGGATCACGGCATAAATGTCAGGCTGTATTCCATAAAGTTAGTTCTCAAGGACCGCTGGCTGCTTGAATCTCAGGTATTAAGTGCCTTAAATTTTTATAGAAATCCGATCCAAAAATATGTGAAAAGCTGTTGAAAATGAAAGTTCGATTTGTTCCTTTACCCTGTTTCAAACATTATCCACAGAGATTGTCCTAGTTTTATTCTTGACTATCTCTCACATTTTTGAAGTTTCCTTTTCTGTGTCTTTGAGTCTTAGATTCTTAGGTATTCAATTTAATCATCTGTTTTATAAAATAAATAGATGGGGCATTTCTGGAGTCGCTGGAAATTGCAGCATTGGTCCGTATAAAATAATCATTTCTAATTTGGATTAATAATTGCACAGGTCAACTCTGTTGACATATAAACCCATAAATTTATATCTAAGAATAAAATGATTATGGACAGCTCTCAGGGTTTGCAGTGGAAGGGGGAGGCATTTAAAATTGTGATTTGAAATCTGCCAACATGTTATTGAAAAATAGACATCTTAAGTATAGTCGCATTTTCACTTTTCTCATCATGTGGTCTACAATAAAATGATACTTAGAGAGAAAAAAAGAATTTGACTCAAATTTATAATCTCTACTTATTGAGTTTGGGGCTCTGGGTTCTAATCATTTTCTCTAGTTTATTCAGATGAGGAACATTACAAATGACTTTTTGTAATTGTAGCTCCTATAAATTAACCCGGAAATCTCAGCATGATGGCATAAGAAATGTCCTCTGTGAAAAGTTGTTTTTTTTTTTAAGTAAAAAATATATTTTATTGATATTTTACAGAGAGGAAGGGAGAGAGAAAGAGAGCTAGAAACGTCGATGAGAGAGAAACATCAGCCAGCTGCCTCTTGCACACCCCCACCGGGGATGTGCCCGCAACCAAGGTACATGCCCTTGACCGGAATCGAACCTGGGACCTTTCAGTCTGCAGACCGACGCTCTATCCACTGAGCCAAACCGGTTTTGGCTGAAAAGATGTTTCTATTTCCCTGCCCTTGTTTTTTGACTCTGTGGACTTTAATGCTCCTCTCTTACAATAAGCAATACTTATAAAAATAGGCATTTGAGTGGGTTTTAAGTGTATGGAGGACTGTGGGGCTGCATTAATTAAACAGGAGATAAATTAACACCATCTTATTAAAGGGAGGCCCATAGCCAGCATTAGGCCCATTCATAATTTTAAAGACACCCTGTGGGTTTTTAAAGGTTAGACCTTTTCCAATTAAAATGTTTACTTCTGTTCTGTGGACACCAAGTTCTCACATTCCTCAACACCAAGGTTTCTAATTCCTTTCTGTTATTTAAATGTTGCACATTACACAATTACCACTTCTCAAGCCAATAATCTCTTCTCAAATGTCTGAATTAGCCTTCTCCCCTGTCACAGAATGCCATTTTTCGTATCCAAATCCAACTCTACTGCTATGATAAATAGGTTCCCCTCCATGTGTGTATCTGTCCACCTCATTTTTATCTCGTCTCTCAAACATTAAGGTACTTTAAATCAATCTCATTCAGATTGATATTCCCATCATCAATGGCTTTGATTATCCATATCTCAAAAAATAGCTCAAATTCAGATCCCTGCCTCTCACTACATTTTGTTCCTATCTAGTATATTCATTTTTTACTTAAAAAACAAACAAACAAAACTTCTGTACAGTATTCTATCATTTGAACATAATACAAGTTAGAGAATAGTTTATATGAAATGTAATATTTCATATAAACCAATGCCATACTAATTTTCAGTACACTCATTCATTGCTACTCGATACTAGTATAGTTATGTCTGATTAAATATATATTTTCGGATGCACACACTAGCTTATTGTGTTTCTAAAAAGATGTGTTTAATATAAAAAGCTACCATAAGCCATAACTGGTTTGGCTCAATGGATAGAGCATCGGCCTGCGGACTGAAGGGTCCCAGGTTCGATTCCGGTCAAGGGCATGTACCTTGGTTGTGGCACATCCCCAGTGGGGAGTGTGCAAGAGGCAGCTGATTGATGATTCTCTCTCATTGATGTTTCTAGCTCTCTATCCCTCTCTCTTCCTCTCTGTAAAATATCAATAAAATATATATTAAAAAAGATACGATAAAATAATATATATTTCTGTATAGTTCACAAATTAAGGACACTTTTCTTTTTTCTTTCAATCCCTTACTTTTTCCATCCAATTTCCTTCATGCTGACAAATTCACCTGACATTAACATTGATCCATTTTTTTCAAGGATCAGAGAAAACAAGGGGTTTTCATTATCTGTATCAATCCTTCAGGTGCTTTAAAACACATAAAGAATACAAAAGCTAAAAATCCCTTACGAGTGTCTTTTCTTCTTAAAGCTGAGCTTGCCCAGCCGGTGTGGTTTAGAGGTTGAGTGTCCTCCTATGAGCTGGGTAGTCAGGGTTCAAATCCGGGTCAGGGCACATGCCTCAGCTGCGGGCTCTGTCCACAGTGTGGGAGTGTAGGATGCAGCCGATCCATGATCCTCTCTCCTCATTGATGGTTCTCTCTCTCTCCTCCTCTCCCATTCCTTTCTGGAATCAATTAAGATCTATATTTTAAAATATATTTATTTTAAACAGCTGAGCATATTGAAGAAAAAATATCAGAATTAGAAGATGCCTGTCAGTGAGTCTACTCTGGGGTGTTGCCACTGGGAGGGTTCTCTTGGCCGCGATCCCAAGCCAGCGAGAAAAATGCTAAAAGCTGAGATGCTTTGTTTGGAAATTGATGCTGTGCCTCCATGATTGGGGGTCACTGCAGAAGAGGGGCGTTGGCTGCCTGCCAGTCCCTGTGGGCACTGCATCCCCTTTTTCTCTGGATCTCTGGGGCCTATTCCTCAGCCACGTGGGTGATCAGCGAACATCTTATTTCAGTAACACAGAAGACAGAGACACGTACCCTCAGCCCACCACGTTGTTAATTAAGTATTGATTTGTTAAATGAACCCCGAGCCTTCAGTATTTTTCTAATTAGAATAATTTGGCCGCGTGCTGGCAGTTATGGTTCCCTTTAAGAAAGAAAAGACCCGTGGAAGTAGTTCAAAAGTATGAATTATTAAGCATATTGTATTCCGAGGGACAGCTAATAACGCAGACGTACTGTAATAAGGTTCGGGCAAATTGCTTTCATTGCTTATAATAAAGAAAAATCCTGTGCTTCTCACCCTGGATGGTAGTCTAGGCTAACATGGCGTTGAAAGCAGTGTGGCCTTCGGACAATCCATGTACACAGGAGAGTTTGCCCTGTTCTTAGTGGGCAGCCATCTAATTGGATGATTGCATGTCCTATTACAATTTAAGATCTCTCACTGTCTAAAAACAGAATTATGTGTGTGCGTGTGTATTTTTGCTACTTTATATTGTCATAAATAAGTCTCAGTCAATTGTATTGTCCCAAGGAAAGCAATATTGCATCTAAATAGCATTCTCCACAGAACGAAATCATTTTAACAATATTGAGTGTGGTCAACTAATTAAACATGGAGAAAGTCCATCACATAATAGGAAACATTAAACAGGTAGTAAAGACACAGCATTGTGAGACTGTGTGTGTGTGTGTGCGTGTGTGTGTGTGTGTGTGTGTGTGTGTGTGTTGTGTGTGTTTGTGTGTGTGTGGTTTTTTTTGTGTGTGTTTTTTGTGTGTGTGTGTTGTTTTTTTAAACATGAAGGGCATCCAAGGGCATCGAGCCCTCCTTTGGACAGAGTTAAAATGGGTCTTGATCATGAATTGCTCTTTGAAGAATAAGATGAAGCTTAGGAAGCGAATGCTGAAGTTAGAAAAAGACAGAAAGTGATGAGTCTGCTTTGAAAGGTTTTTCCAGCATTTATCACTTTTAATCCATTTAAGAAGTTTGTGGATTAATCTGTTCTCTCTTCTCCCAGCTCTCCTTTCTTCTTTTTTAAACCTCTCTCTGCGTGATGTCTTTCTTGTTAATTTTTTTAGGGGGCTTGCAACTGTTTTCTTAAATATGGAATAAAGACAAATATTATAAATTATGTGGGATGTAGAGAACAAAAATGCAAAAGGCAACACTTTAAGAAATAGAATGCAATTATCATCTTTATTTTTTTAAATATGTTTTATTGATTTCAGAGAGGAAGGAAGAGGGGAGAGAGAAACATCAACGACGAGGCTCACGGATCGCCTGCCTCCAGCACATCCCCTACTAGGGATTGAGCACGCAACCTGGACATGTGGCCCGACCAGGAATCAAACTGGGACCTCCTGGTTCATAGGTCAGTGCTCAACCACTGAGCCACTCGGGCTGGGCAAACCTTCACAACCTTTGCTCTGGATAAAGACATTATTTTTATTATCCTGATCGGGGGGAGGTAGGGAATCTGTCCTTTGTGCAAGAGGAAGGTAGTGTCTCATTTGCCAAGGCTCTACAGGCATTTAAAAAGAGATAGTTTGAGGGAAAAAGCTGTCATAAAAGAAATAGTGACCCCCTGGAGAATTGTCTCCCAACACAGTCAGAGTAATGGAGAATCTCATTTCCTCCGAGTCCAGGTATTAGATCTAGCTTTCTCTAGATCTAATGAGGGGAGTGCAGCTACTCATCAGAAGAAAGGACTTTCCTCACCTTGGGCTACAGGAGTATTGTTTGAAGAGGAGCTGCGTGTGCTGCAAATTAGGCAAAGGATGTCATTATTTAATTAGGTTAGTAAAGTGAAATGACATTCCACATGTAGGTATATTCTAAGTTTTTCCCCTGCAAATGTAAAGACAGCATAGAGCATTGCACATAACCAATGTTTGGTGAGTGCAAAAAAAAAAAAAAAAGAATGGGAAATTGATTTATCATTGATTTATAAGTGATTTGACTGAGCCTTATAATGTCTTTTCATTTTTAGAAAAATGTCTTTCTTCTCAGCTCAATACATTTGGAGCAGTACATTTACGTAACTGATAATGTTCTCCCAAAGTAATTAAAATCAATCATCTTGATGCTCTGCCTTAAAATGGAATCCTGCTTTAGGGAAACCTTGATTTGCCTTGTTTTAAAGGGTTTGATGTACTTCTCTAAATTAGTCCATCTTTTAAATCATAAACATAATGATTTGGATTGCACCCAAATCATGTCTCACCAGGAGAATATCTTTAATGTCTCCGTGAAGATTTTCCTAGGATTTTGTTAGAAAAGCAACATTTTGGGAAGAAAAAGAAGAACTTTAATAGTAAAAAACATCAGTTCAGAAAAACTTCTCTAAGTTATTTTGTTTTGTAAATTAAAATTCTTGCTTTCTAATAGAAAGGAAGTATCCAATTATGACAACTAATAAGAATACCCTGACAAAATACAGCAGCAACTATCACATCAACACCCAAAATTAAAGCTCTTTCTCTGTAACCCACGAAAGTATCTGAAATTAGCATTTTCAGATTCCTCAGATGCCACTATAATTTCCTGTTCTCTTTTTTGTATACAAACCATCTCTGCATGATAACAACCTGGAATCGATCCAGCCGAGTGAATTCAAGAGCCATGTTAGTTTCCATTCATCATTGTCTTACCGCACACTTAGCGTGGCTTTATTCTTTCCTAATTCCATTTAATTAACACTATTTACAGGCACAATATTTCAAGATCCAGGAGTATGGCAGAAGTGAACTTTGGAGCCAAAGTAGGTACACTAACATTTCCATTCAAAAATTTCATCTAGTTGACTCATAGGACGCATTCTATTCGCCCAGAGTTTTCCCAGCACGAATCACAACTTACAATGCTATAGCTGGATGGGATTTTGTTAATAGAAATATTAACTGAGCACGGAAGTCTCAGTTTAGAAGCCTCGTGCAGAGGCGTGATACTCTTTGTACACATTTCATTAGCTAATACATAAACATATACACGCCATAGGCTTTACAAATTTTTTAATAAAGACACAAACCATGCACTGGAAATGGCCAAACCTGCAGGGCACTTTAAGAGAATCCAGACACGCCAGACATGAATGATGATAAAATTATACTACCGCCAAGTTTAGTAATCCACATTTCTAACGATGTCCCTGAATATTGGACGTAAACTTTAAAGCACAGTATATGTGATAAATGTTTTGATAGATCTCACCTCAGGCAGGACTCACCAGCACCACTTTCGGTACATATTGATACCTCCTTTTTCGAAAAGAGGAAATGGAAACATTTCAGTGGGATGATTAAAATCATGAATGGTGCCCAGCCAGGGTGGCTCAGTGGTTGAGCATTGACCTATGAACCAGGAGATCACTATTTGATTCCTGGCCAGGGCACATGCCCCGGTTGCAGGCTCCATCACCAATATGGGGTGTGCAGGAGGCAGGCGATCCATGATTCTCTCTCATCATTGATGTTTCTATCTCTCTCTCCCTCTTTCTTCTCTCTGAAATCAGTAATTTCTTTCTTTCTTTCTTTCTTTTCCTTAAGGAAAAACATAAATGCTGGAGCTGGACACCAGCTTCAGAATCTACCTCCAGGACATACTAACAGTCACAACATGGTAAGGGTAACACCGTTAGCTTCTGTTTTCTCACTTGTCATTGGACATAATAATACAATTAAACTCAGAAATTCCTGGGAGGTTTTAATATTAAAAAAACAACAACATGTACATGGTGCTTAAAATGGCCTGTTACACAAACATGATTCACTAATTATTACTATTTTTATTATACCAGTGCTGCTACTTTTGCTGTCATCCTGTGTTGTTATCGTGTGAGAGATTAAGCAAATCTAAGACAATTCAGCTAACATTTTGAAACACAGGATATAAACCAAAACACTATGCTAAGTGAAATAAGCCAATCTGAGAGAGAGGACGGATATCACACATTCTCACTCATGGGAGGAATCTACTGTGTGGAATGAACTGAGCAGCAAAACAAGACCCAAAGCAGGGAGGCATGGAACAGCCTGACAAAGGGAGGGGGCCAGAGCAGAGCCCCAATTTTATATTTCCAAATGGAGCATTTTTTGCACACATTTTGAGGTTCACAGCAAGTGTCACGTGCTTCTCCCCCACCCACCAGGTACCTCTCTCTTCCTTTCTTTTGAGAGCAGTTTTAAGTTCAATAAAAATGACTGGAAGGTACAGAGAGGACCACATACCCTCTCCCCAACACATGCACACCCCTCGCAGTATCAACAACCCCCACCAGTGTGGTATGTGTGTTACCACTGATGAACATACACTGACATATCATTAACCAGAGTGCATAGCTTACAGGAGGGCTCACTTTTGGTCTTGGACATCTTCTGACTTTGGACAAATGTGTATGAATGATATGTACCCATCATTAATTACAGTATCATACAGGGTAGCTTCATTGACCTAATGCAACTCTGTGCCTCTGCCCAGACCCCACCACCTCGGGCAGCCACTGATCTTCTGGTATTTTTACTGTCTCCATCATTTGCCCTTTTCAGAATGTCAGAGAGTTGAAACCATAAAGCATAGCTTGCCCTTTGGGGATTTGTATTTTTTTTCTTTCTTTTTTTTTTTTTACAATGATATTTCTTCTTTTTTTTTTTTTTTTTTTTTTTATATATATTTTATTGATATTTTACAGAGAGGAAGGAAGAGAGATAGAGAGCTAGAAACGTCGATGAGAGAGAATCATCGACCAGCTGCCTCTTGCACACCCCCCACTGGGGATGTGCCCGCAACCAATGTACATGCCCTTGACCGGAATCGAACCCGGGACCTTTCAGTCCGCAGACCGACGCTCTATCCACTGAGCCAAACCGGTTTCGGCGATATTTCTTCTTAAGTGAAGTTTTAAATGCTTTTTGTTTTCTTTCTGTGTAGTTGGAGACCAGTATTCCAAATGTGTTGTATTAAAAACAATTCTACATTTTAACTTTTAATGAGCCATCTATTAAAGTATCCATGAATTAGCTAGGTTAGACCACTGAACTTTTTATTGTCGCTGTTAACTAGTAGAAACGCTTCATAATTAGCACACTGGATCTCATGTGTACCAGAAATACAGAAGTGGAGGCAATTAAGAGTATATACTATATTATGTAGGGGTATTTTACATATGCAAAACTCATGGAACTAAACACATGCTAGGAAAAATATTGATTTTGTCTTAAATATGTTTTTATTGATTTCAGAGAGCAAGTGAGAGGGAGAGAGAGATGGAAACATCAATGATAAGAATTATTCATCAGCTGCTTCCTGCACACCCCTTACTTTGATCAAGCTTGTAACTCAGGCATGTGCCCTGACCAGGAATCAAACAGTGACCACCTGGTTCAGAGGTCAATGGTCAACCACTGAGCAATGCTGTCCAGGCAAAAAAAAAAATAATAAGTTTTAAAATACATTTTCTGTTATATGTAAAATCTCTCTTTGTTCATCCCAGAGTTTCTTTAATATTTCACCTCCCTTTTGACCGTATCAGAGCTGGACTTCACAGGATAACGAGCTATGCCCAGTGCATAGAATTCCCCTTAATTGCATGTGGAAATTAATTTAGATGTTTGAAAGTGATGTTAACCTACCTTGAAATGTACCATTTTAATAAAAGCTCTGAAAAAATATCCACAGGAAGGTTCAAAAATAGAATTATAATTCTTATATTTTTCTCCCCCTTGTGTCCTGCTCATTATTCTTATAAATTCCAACATGAAAATAATTATGTATCTCACCATGATATCAGGGCTAAACCTTGTAATGAGTATGAAATAACTAAGCCCTGTAATTATCTGTTCAAAAGTACAATTAAAGTCGTTTAAGAATTTTCCCTTTTGCTTTTACAAATCAGCGTTCAAGGCAACAGCACTCCTTGTTATAAATTGGAAACAAATACAATTTTAACACACACGTTAGACCACCTGAGAAACTGCTCAATACTAAAATTAAGGAGTCAACATGTTTTCTTTTATTAAAAATTGCAATTACTCTTGCATGCTGTTCATTTTCACTTAAATATTATAAGTAAGCGCTTCTGTTTCAGATACTTTGAAAAAACTGATGTTATACACATACCTTTTTCCACACAACTAATCCTAAAACTACTTGCCGATTGGAAGACTTAATGCATTTTTGGTAATCTCTAAAGGCCATATGCAATGTATTTAAATAAAAACAAATTACTGCGAAGAGTAGACCTAGCATTTTATTTCTCTTAAATTGTATCAAAATATAGCTGTTATTAGCAGAGTAACTTTTCCACTTAACATTGGTATTGGAAACACCTCCTTTCACTTCCCCATTTTGGTTTTTGTTCCCATTAAGTCCTCCAATTCTGTACTTTCTTCAGGCAGAATTCTTTATAAAGCACCCGAGACCTCCTGGTTCATAGGTGGGTACTCAACCACTGAGCGATGCAGGCCGGGCACATGTTGGTCCCAATACCTTCTGATCATATAAATTGGTATTCATGGAGCTCATTTCATTTTGGATGCATCACAGTACGTTTCTGAAAAGATTAGCCTCAAGTGAAGGCAGATACTAGAGATCAGTTATTCTCTAGAATATGGAAAATAGGCATTCCACACTCTGGAGCATCCATCTGTCTGCTCACATACCACTCATTCCTGAGAGGGTGGACATGGCGCACCAACATGCATCTGCGCGAGGCAAATTATAACAAGGGCCACAATGAAACAGCCTTTAGCCAACCACTGCCCACCCCCTGTGGATCAGGCAGCATGCCCAGAACTCTTTACATGCGTTATCTTTTAAATATATATATATTTTATTGGTTTTTTAACAGAGAGGAAGAGAGAGGGATAGAGAATGAGAAACATCAATGAGAATCATTGATCAGCTGCCTCTTGCACATCCCCTACTGGGGATGTGCCCGCAACCAAGGTACATGCCCTTGACCAGAATCGAACCTGGGACCTTTCAGTCCGTAGGCCGACGTTCTATCCACTAAGCCAAACCGGTTCCGGCAACATGCATTATCTTTAGACTGTGCAATAACCCCTTACTGTAGGATTATTATCCCTCACTTATAGAAGGATAGCAAAGGCTTAGAGCGATGAGGCGATGTCGCTTAAGAGCTGGTAAGTTGCATATTTGTAATTGGAGCCCTGTGACACGTCTCTGCTGTCCCCAAAGAAAGGTATCATGCTAGAAACGTGTGACATTCACAGATACCAGAGAGAAAGAGTTCTAGTGAGAATATGTTCCTTCACGTGGCATAAAGCTACTTTATAATTTGCACACTAGTCAAGAGCAATACTGGGTGAGGTCAAGGTGTCTCCAACAGGCAACTAGTTGATATAATAAGTGAAAGAGTTTCCAGATGCATTTTTTTTTTACATTTTCACTTAGTATTTATCTTCATTTACCCACTCAGCTCACTCTGATTGGGGTCTTTTTTTCTTTATCATAACCATTCTAGTGGTGGTATCTCGGCCAATGCAACATCTTACCCATTTCATTCTCCAACTCACACTTCGTTTCTAAGTCCTCACCCGTGAATCAAATTTCAAAAGAATGGTTATCCACCCTTGGAGGTATCCCAGTGCTTATAACCTAAGTGACATTAATTGGATTTATCACTGCTCACCCATTTCTTCTCTCCCCACACTGAACCTACCTCCACCCTACTCAACAAACCATATATCTGTTACATACTGCCAGCTTGTGATGTATCATCTCCCATTTCCAAAGATCAGGAACCGAGTTCTGTCAATTTCACATTCTTAATATTTATTGAACCCATTACCTCTCTCTCCTCCCATGAGATGCCACCGAAGAGCAAGATTCTTTTCCTACGTAACGGGCCGTGGAGGGGTCCATTTTGGTAAGCCCTGCCATGAGCCATAAATACAGAAAGTAAAAAGGGTGACAGGATTTCCCAGCACGGACCTAAAAGGAAATGAGGAATTACAGTCCAGGGAAAGAGCAGTGAGAACTTGGCTGAGGACGGTGACCTTCGCATCTTTCCCTGGTGTGTTTCTTTTTCTCTCCCGTGTCTTTTTCTTAGTTCTGATTTATAGGATATACTTGTATCAGGGATTATGTTAGCTAAGGGAGGAGGGGTTTTATGTACGGAACAGAACAATGTGGTTCAAAGTGTGCAGCTCCTTTTTATTTCTGTTTACACTCTCTCATTAAAATGCTTTATAGGCTGGTCGTGTTTGAAAAGTTCTCACCTTCTCTGTGTTTGTCTGATGTCCTACATACCGGTGGTAGGCAGTCCGTGTCAAAGGATATGCACTTCATGCCGATTGGAATTCTGCAAAATTTAAATCACGTCAAAACAAGGGCTAATGCGCATTTTATGTGCAACTTAGGAATAAAGGGAAGAGCCTGAGAATTATAAAATACTGCCTGTTTTCAAAGACGGGAGGCCAAATGAAGCAGAAAGGGCATTGACTCCATTTTCTCACAGTGGGAAGGCTTAACTGGTAAAGAAAAATGGCTGTCATGTTTTTTCAGAATTCTTTAAATCTCACTCTGTTCAGTGTATCAGAACTTCTCTGAATCCTGTCAGAGACAAGCATGTGGCTTTAATATTGGGCATTATTACCGTCCATTGATTAACGGTGCATATTCTGTGTATAATAAATTATCTTTGTGTATTTTCATATACAAAGAATATAAAAATGTGCTAAAACTTAATACATTTGAGATTTTATTTAGAAGTGAAATGCCTTGGAGAAGGTAAGGGCTACTGAGATTCTAAATTATCTGATTAATTTAGAGAAAAAGTCTGAAAAATATTACAGATAAAGTGGAAGAGAAAAAAGAACCCTGCTAAATTTTTAAAAATTTAAATATGCAAACTCAGGTTTTTAAGATTGTCATGGATAGGAAGAGAATATGTCAGTGAAAATATGTACTAAATAGAATGACTTGGGGATATAAGTACAGAAATCTTTATAAATATACTAGAGGCCTGGTGCACGAATTCATGCACAGGTCGGGTGCAGCCTGCCCACCCAGATCAGGCTGGCTGGGGGGAGGGATCAGGGGTGGTTGGCTGGCTGGCCCCACCTCCTGGTCAAACTCTTGGTGGAAGGGACAATTTGCATATTAGCCTTTTATTATATAGGATCTCTCTCATTAATGGAAATTTCCTGCACTAGGTGATTATTTTGATATATTTTTGAATAACTTAGTTATTACAAAAATTTTACTTAGAACACATTACAAATGAAAGTGGTAGTCTATCAAAAGCAATCTCTCAAATAGGCATGACATTCTGTATTTCTCCCTTTTTCTTCTTTTCTTTTTGTCTCTTTTTTCCCCTTTTGAACAAAATACTTTTTAAAGTTTTTATATTAGCATAGATCTTTAAGAAATCTTTCCATTTTCCTGCAAAAAAAAACAACCCCTGAACATTCACCCTACTCTAAATTGTTATATGTAATTACCAAAAAGAAACAAGAGTAGTATGCTGAAAAGAAGATATATTCATGAGCAACTGGAGGATTTTCAGAGTATCCTAGGTATTTATCTCAAATAATGATTTCCAAAATATAATTTACCCATTCACTTTCAGATTTGGGAATTCACATAAAGCACCGTTGGACTCGAACTCATCTTTGTTGCTCATTAACTACAATTCTATCTACTTTTCATGCTTTTGGATCCTAGGTTTCAATCTAGTGCTGTATTCATAATCGAAGGACCTCATGGTGCATAGGTGATTAATTCAAATTGCCAAAATGGCTCAGTGGCTGAGCGTAGACCTACGAACCAGGAGGTTACCTTTTGATTCCAGTCAGGGCGCATGCCGGGGTTGTAGGCTCAACCCCCCAGTGTGGGGCGTGCAGGAGGCAGCCAGTGAACCCCTTTCTTCATTGAAGTATCTAGCTCTCTTTCCTTCTCCCTTCCTCTCTGACATGAATAAAAATATATTAGAAAACAAATTAAAATTGCTATGTAACGTTATATCTCACAGCACATAGTTTAACTCTTAATTAGAAATCTAGCTATGATTCACTGACCTTTTCATTATCTACTTCTAAAAATGATACCTTTACATACACTAGAATATACAATATAATTTAATCCAGGATATTTTTTTCTGTGTTATAATTTAGCAAGTTCTTTGCATAAGATTAATTTTCCTCTTATCTTCAAATAACAGAACCTCCTCTTTCCCCCATACTTATTTTTAACCTTGTGAACACTGTTCCTGCAACGAGTCTTGTAGATGAGTCCCAATCTGTGGTTTTCATTAGCCCACCTTATTCATGCTTCATGTTTTATTTATTTTTCTAATTAGCAACTCAGCCAGGTTCCAGCGCTGACAGCCCGGAGTGGGTGGAAGGGAACCACATTTTGTGCTCAGAAGTCTGAGTTGTGCTTCTCAGGTGCCCTTTGCAGAAACGCACCCCACGAGCTGATTTTTATAAATCTGGAGCAAGCCTCTCACACGATTTTTATAATACCATAAAACCTAATGTAATGTTAAATTATTATTTTTTTACATTCAACAAGGACATTAGGAGATACAGCACGAAAGGTGTACGGCCTTCTCAGTGTTCCCTGTTTCATCTCACAATGAAAAAGCCTTCAATTTTCTAAATTCATTACAGGCTAATGAGAGGGTTGAAATGATTTCAACAAACAATATCATCCATGTCCATCAACTTCAATCAGTAGTTATGACTGACATGTCAGTTAGTTATCATGTTAATGAATCCCAAGGAGTTCCCACATCCCCAGAATATCAACTTATATTAAAACGTTTTCAAGACGCTTCTACCCATTGTACCACACAATTGTTATTTATTCTGGAAGTTACTTGCACTTGCTTATATGTGTAAATTTTTGTAGAAATAGTGATGTCTTTTAAAAAATAAATACACCTTTCATTTAAAAATAATTCACTCAGTATAACTGAGGCTCATCTAAATAATTTGAATATGATGTGCTTTGTGTAGTCTGATATTTATTGTACTGGATTTAAAAAAATAATTCCAATGAGATAATTCAATCTGTTAATGGATACTTTTACTCAAGTCTAAAATATTTGGCAATTATATATTCAAAATATTTTCCTAACATGCCATCCCTTCTTTTCTTTTGGTGATATTAAGCACACATTTATATTTGGCCACTGAATATTGTTCCACCACACACAAATGCTCTATTGTTTTTGTTTAGAATTTTCCTCTCTGTGTTATTTTGAATAGTTTTTATTGCTACATATTTGAGGTTGCTGATTTTATCCTCTGAAATGTATAATCCAATACATTAGTCTTATGCAGTGAATTTTCATTTCAGACATAATTTTCACCTCCAGTCACTTGATTTGGGTCTTTATTGTATTTTTAATGACTCCACTTACTATGTCCAATCTTCCCACTATCTTCTTGAATTTGTCCAATGCAGACTTAGCAACTAGGTTACTGTCCCTGTCTACTAATGCTATGACCTTCTCCATTTTGGACCAATTTCAATAGGTTATTTCCTTTTCATTGTTTTCCTGCTAATTTTACTGGATGCCTGAGATGGTCAATTTTCCCTTCTTAGTGTGGATTGTCTTTACAACCCTATACATAAATATTCTTAAGCTTTTTTTGTGTTGCAGTTAAATTAATCAGAAACACATTGATCCTCTCAAGACCTGCTTGGAGCTTTGGGGGTGGGCCCTGTAGCAGCTTTTAGCTTGAAGCTAATCTGACTCCACTTCTGAGCTAATAACTTTAATCACTCTACTAAATGCCCAGTAAATCTTTTTATTTTTATTTTTTTAATTGATTTTCCACAGAGAGGAAGGGAAAGGGATAGAGAGCTAGAAACATCAATGAGAGAAAAACATCGACCAGGTGCCTCCTGCACACTCCCTACTGAGGATGTGCCCGCAACCAATGTACATGCCCTTGACCGGAATTGAACCTGGGAACCCTCAGTTCACAGATGGATGCTCTATCCACCGAGCCAACCCAGTTTTCGGCCCCAGTAAATCTTGAGGTTTCTACTTGGCTTCAGGGTTTATGACCTATTGCTGTTTTTTTAAGTTTTCTCCCTCCACCCCCTGCTCCAAGCCCCTAACCAACCCCCATAGGTCTGCACCACTCTATTGCCATGTTCATGGACTATGCATATAAGTATACTAGTGGCCCATGTTCATGGACTATGCATATAAGTATACTAGTGGCCCAGTGCATGAATTCATGCACATAGAAAGGAACTTAGAAGAAATATTTTAATATCACTATTTGTCCTTTCTCTATAATAGAAGTGTCAACCAAATTCACGATTGACAATGACCGATGGAAACATACTTATGCGATTGGCACCATCCAGAGCTTTATATGTATCGTGCATGTGTGAATCCACTCATCCTTTTATAGATATAGGATAAACTTGCTTAATTATACCTGCTTTCTGATTTGGCTAAACTTTTTCTAGCCCAGTGACGTATCCCAACTTCTCTTTAAGGTGATTGTCAGGAACACAGCAGTAAATAACAACACGAAGCAGATTATTATTATAGATCACACAGAAAGAACAAAGGGTAAAATATTTAACTGCAGCAGTGTTTGACTATGTTCTACACAGTGACAAAAGCTGAAGTCATTTTCAAGGTCCACCATTTCTTCTTTTCAGTCGGGTCAAGTTTCTAAATCACCATTTTCCAGCTAATGAAAAGAAAATAGGATTTCCCCCAGTCTTCTATCTACCTACTTCAGGACTTGGGTGGAGATCAAATGAGACAAGGCATGGAAAAACGCTTCACAGACGTTTAGTTACAGTTTAAAGTGTTTCCACGTGGCTATACAACAAGGAGTGTTCCTGGTCTGAAGAAATTGCAAGGGGGCTAGTTGATAGTCAGTAGGGAGAGGAAACCAGGCATTGCTACCATCATTTACCGGGCCCACAGCCACCGTTTTTTGGGCTGAGCTGGGCTGTGGGCCACATTTTGTGCCATGGGGTCATGGCAATATCAGCTGCCATTTGGTGGGCTGTAGCTCTGGGGTGGGGGAGGGGCCCGTGTCCCATTTGGGGGAAGCTGAGGGTTGCTTTGTCAGCTCCAGGTCCATGCTGCCATTTCTCTGTAAATGCCAATGCTCGTCATGGCAGCTCCTGCATTGAGCATCTGCCCCCTGGTGGTCAGTGCCTGTCATAGCGACCGGTCAGATGGGACAGGTAGCATATTAGCCTTTTATATAGATAGATAAGTCCTTTGATGTATCTATTCCTGTTTCTAAGTGTGCTCTAGACATCGTCGTCCTGTTTGCTTTCTGTATGGTTCTTGCTCTAGCTTGGGACAGTTTTCCTCCTCTGCACTCATGAGCACTCCGATGAAGGAAGGAAGGGGTCTCCTGCAGGTCTTCAGGCACACTGCACTGCCTGTCTTGTGCATTTCTCCCCTCGCCAGTATTCTTGCAAACTTCAGCCTCCTTGGCCTCATAAGACTCCCATCTCTTCCCCTGCCCCTCCCCCTTTTCCTCCCCTATCTTCCTCCTTCCCTTCTTCCTCCTTCCTTTCCTCCTCCCCCTCCTCTTCCTCCTTCTCCCTTTTAATGTGTTGATTGAGAGAGAAAGAAAAAAATTATTTGTTGTTCCATTTATTTATATTCATTGATTGCTTCTTGTATTAGTATGTTCCCTGACCTGGAATTGAACCTGCAACCTTGGTGTATTGGGATGATGCTCCAACCAACTGAGCTACCTGGGCAGGGCTCATCTCCATCTTCTTAGCTCAGAGAGATTGCAAAGCTTCCCATGGACTTCCCTTCCCTTTGTTGCAGTCTGCAAACTCAAGGGATCAGCTGGGGTGCTTTTAGGACTGGCTTCCTCTGTGACCTCTCTCTCTGGGGACCTCTGCCCTGTGTTCCCTGGTGTCCAAAGTGTGAGAACTGTTCGATCTCTCTCTCTCTCTCTCTCTCTCTCTCTCTCTCTCTCTCTCTCTCTCTTTACATTTTTAGAGTTTCTTTAGTCGCTTCAAGTGGGACAAGTGAATCCAGTGCCTTTATTTCATCTTAGCTGGAAAATGTCCCCGATTCATTCTTCAAGCCTATTTTTAAATTATGCATGTGTTCTGCGAGAAGCACGCTTTCTTGGAAAAAATTTATATTAGTCATCCTGTTTAATATTTTATAGACTCTCACATCCTTTTGGGTTCTAAAGACATCCTCCGTTTTCAATGTGATTTTGAAAGATTTTATGTGTACTGATGAAGAAAATGTGGGAGCTGTTTTAAAAGGGAGAGATACATTTTTGGACAAAGGAAGTTGCATATCATTTTTTCTACTTTGAGGGCATGTTTCACTAACTCTTGAGTTTCTTAAACAAAAGTAAATGGAAACTATTCAGCCACCTCTTGACTCATTTTGACATTTTCTTTTCTACTTTAAAATTTCATCCTCTTGCCACACTAGAATAATGGGCAAAGGGCCAATTAGGTGTTCATTTTTTTTTTCTTTCTTTCAACCTAACTTTATCCTCTGATAATGTCTCTAGACAGGAAGATTATTTGACATGGCAAACACTGAAACCACTCTATAGGAGATTGTCTAGTGTATATTCTCATTTCATAACTTGCAATAAAACTTAGAAGCCTTTGGGGAACTATCACACGATGATAATCCATCAGAAACATGTAGGGAGAACTTCCTTTTCTCTTCACAGCAAACAGACACCTAGACACTTAAATCCAGACCCTGTGACCTTCAGCTAAGGTAAGAGTCCTAAGCAAACAGCATGAAGACATAGTGTCTCTCTCTCTCTCTCTCTCTCTTTTTTTAAAGAAGAGTTCAGTCTTCTTTCATAACACAAACCACCTCTCTGTGTATTTATCAGCTTTGATTCATACTTATTTCACTCAAATCCATTATAAAGTTGAAATACAGTGGTTCAGTCAGTTAAGGCTTCGTCTTGTGCACCAAAAGGGTGAATGTTCAATCCCTGGTCGGGGCACTTTCTGGAGATAACTGATCAATGTTTCTCTCTCACATCTCTCTCTCTCTCTCTCTCTCTCTCTCTCTCTCTCTCTCTCTCTCTCTCTCTCTCTCTCTCTCTCTCTCTCCTCCTCCTCCTCCTCCTCCTCCTCCTCCTCCCACTCCTCCTCCTCCTTCTCTTTCTTCTTCTTCTTCTTCTTCTTCTTCTTCTTCTTCTTCTTCTTCTTCTTCTTCTTCTTCTTCTTCTTCCTCTTTCATATCAGTAAAAAGTATCCTCAAGTGAGGATTAAGGTAATAAAATAAATGAAACCTAACATAAGATCACCAATACCTTCAAATTTTTTAACACTGCTAGATACAAGGTTTTTTATTATCATTATTATTGCTTACTGTACTCTTATGGAACGTTACATAAAAATGCAAATGCCCATTGCATTTCAATCCTCTAAGCAGGTATTTATGCATAACTACAGGAGGCAGTATGTTGATTAAAAGAATTACATAGAAATATCAGTTGAATTTGCAGAATTGGTAATGATGAATTATTAACATTTATGTCTTTTGTAGAATTGCTAATGATGAATTATTAACATTTATGTCTCTAAGTGAAATTTGTATGGCATCCTAGATTTTAACACTTGAAATGCAACATATGTAACTGCCTTTTAACAGCTGATCCAGTTCTATGCCTCCTAATAGAATACTAAAAATAATTGGAATTCTTTCTCTATTGTCTGCATAATCATTTAAATACCATTTGCCGTACTTTTCATCTGAAAGTGCCTCAAAATATTGTAGGGTTTAATGAAAACCTAATGAACTCTGAAAATTAGTGCTAATTTTACTTGCCACGTTTCCAATTAGGTTTTACAGGGGCCTTTGATGAGCAGCTCTGGGTTTCTGTGACTGAGCATGTGCAATGGTTGGTGAACTCGCTGAGTTGGGTTGCTAATCTCAGCATTAGGTGCGACTGTTACCTTACAAGAGTAGATCTCCCTGTGTCTCTGAGACCCAGAATGAAGGGCGGTGGCAGGCAGTGTACGTAGCTGTCCTCTACAAAGGGTGAGCACCAAGTGAGATTGGACAGCGTTCCACCTTTTTTCCAGCATATTCACTCCATCTCACTTTCCTGAGGCTGAGCATATATTTTATGTGACCCAGCCACACATTGCTATTCTCCCTCTGTTTCCCAGCATCCACATCAATTTCCATTCCATGCAGTTCCCCATTGGAAGTGGCGTCATTTTATATTCTTATCGCTAAGGGCTACACAAACTAAATATAGTGTATTTTTTTTTGCCTCCTCCCCAGCACTAATCTAGCGTGATATGAGAGGATTAGTGCCACGAAAACTGTGTGGTATGGAGGGCATCCCAACTTCTCCTGTCCTTGTCTTCAGAGAAATAAAACCGATTTACATATTATTAAAAAGTAAACTATATCACAAATATAATAAAAATGTCATTAAAGCCACATCTCCATATTTATTAAGGTCATGTATGTATTGTTTCTGCATCTTTTTATATCAAAAGCATTCCTATGTGTGTATGTATATATATATATATATATATATATATATATATATATACACACACACACATTTATATATACATACACACATACTTAGCGTTCAAGGGTTCAAGGGGTATATTTTAAAAAAAAAAAACATTTTTTATTGATTTCTGAGAGGAAGGGAGACTGGGAGAGAGAAAGAAACCTCAATGATGGAGAGAATCACTGATTGACTGCCTCCTGCACACTCCCCGCTGGGGATCTAGCCCCCACCCCAGGCATGTGCCCTGGACCACAATCAAACCCAGGACCCTTTAGTCCACAGACCAATGCTCTCTCATCTACGTTTCTAGCTCTCTATCCCTCTCCCTTCTTCTCTGTGGAAAATCAATAAAATATAAAAAACAAACAAACAAAAAATAATATGTTTGAAGAGTACATGGGGTGCCTACACAAGATGTTAAGCACCGCTTGGGACACTGACATTGATAGAAATAAATCTGGACTCATTACCTTCCAATAGCAGCCTGTTTTTCATCATCGGGAGGCCCAGGATGAAGGTGCCTGTCCCAAACCTAGACCTGTCTGTGCTCAGGAAGTGATGTGTGCTCTGGGTCTGCATGCTCCATAGGGTCCTATAGTTCATCTTGGGGCATATGCCCATATTGTCCTAGACAAATGTTAGTGGCTTTGATGCTAGCTTTTTAATATATGTGTATGTGTATGTATATTCCGGAGAGGAAGGGAGAGGGAGAGAGAAAAATGTCACTGAGCTGAAACTGGTTTGGCTCAGTGGATAGAGCATTGGCCTGTGGACTGAAGGGTCCCAGGTTCGATTCTGATCAAGGGCATGTGACTTGGTTGCAGGCACATCCCTGGTGTGTGAGTGTGTGTGGTGGGGGGAGGATTCAGGAGGCAGCTGATTGATGTTTCTCTCTCATCCATGTTTCTAGCTCTATCCCTCTTGCTTCCTGTGTGTAAAAATCAATTTATATATATGAAATGCCAACTGTGAGAGGGGATCATTGACTGGCTGCCTCCTGCACACCCTGCACTGGGGATCTAGCCCACAATTTGGGCATGTGCTCGACCAGAAATTGTACCATGACCCACAGACCCATGCCAGATTTGATACCAGCTTTTCTTCAGACCAGTCTGAAGGGAAAACAGTATTTCATTTTCGTCGTTGATGGTACACCCCAGCCCCCAGCTCTGCCCTCACTTTCTGGCCCCAGAAACTCTCTAGTTCTCACTCCACCTAGGTCTAAAGTAACATGGCTACAAGATCACTGATCTGTCAGTCAGTTTCATGCATCCGTACCTCTGGAGCTATTTGGTTCATCGGTTTATTTTGTTCATTAGATCCCACATGTAAGTGAGACCAGAATAGACTTGTATCATAAATAAATAATTTGTTGCTTAGTCTGAAATATCAATAGCTAATTTTTCCTGCTACACAGATGTTCCCTTAGGTCATAAAAACACATTTGTTTTCCTGTCTGAACTGGAGAAATCAGATACATATTTGATGACAGCCAGAATTCTATAAACAGTCCTTCTCTGAACTTTATACTCACAGGACTTTGGGCATTAACATACATACAGCACCATATGTATACTTATGGATGGCTTTGTTCTAAAAATGTGTTCAATACAAGTTTTAAAATTGACTTATTCTGCTTTTCACAAAATTGAAAAGATACATGTCATAAAGCACATCTACACATAGAACATCTAATATTATTAATCCGCCTGGCTGGAATGATTCAGTGGTTGAGCATCGACCTATGAACCAAGAAGTCACGGTACAATTCCTGGTCAGGGCACATGCCTGGTTTGTGGGCGCGATCCCAGTGTGGGGCGTGCAAGAGGCAGGTGATCAATGGTTTTCTCTCATCATTGATGTTTCTCTCTCCCCCTATCTCCCTCTCCCTTACTCTCTGGAGCCAATGAATGTATATTTTTATAATGGTATCAGCACTAGCAGAATAAACTGTGGGACATTGTTCAAAAGTTATAAGTTCCGGACAGTGACAACAAAACCTTAAACCTTGGAAGCATTGGGCCCTTCTGCCCACAGGAGCCTAAGCACCTCCCCCCCTTACACAGCCGTGAACCTAGCTCAGCTGCTGAGATAAGATTATTTTGAAAATAATATTCTCCTCTTTGATGGGGTGCCAGAGTGCATCTTGAGGTGATTTGCTATTAAATGTATGTTTTATAAGGAAGACTGCTTCTTGCTGATACAAATGTGATAATCTGACAAAAAGAAGTCCATTTTCTTGCAAATACCAGAGATCAGACTAAGAAAAACATATCTTATTTTCTTCTGCTTTCTAAAGTGAATTCAATGCCTGAATGTTTTTATATACTTCCCTACCAAACTTATATTACATTATTTGAAATTAATTTATTTAATGTTCCTTGGATTTTAGGAGGTGTTAATTCTTAATTGGATCACCTGTTGTATGTATTAATGTATTGCATGTACAGATGCTCTCATTAAAACCTCTAGGATTTTTTTTGTACCAACTATACCCTTCTCAAATAAATATCTGAATTATTTTTTAAATAAATTGAGAATAAATCCCTTGTTTAAGAAGCTTTGACCATAGACCTATTATATATTTTATGATATATATATATATATATATATAAAATTATATATATATAAAATAGTATATATACATAAAATATATTTTAAAATACATCTTATATATATAAAATATATTTTTTTAGCACTTTAAGACATTCTGGAAAATATTTTCTGATTCTTTGATAATTTATATAAATAGTTTCAAATCTGATACAACACATGTGATATATCAATATACACATATGATATATACATATCTTTAAAAACTTTTCTATAAGTTTTCTCATGATCTCTAAGAACCTAAAGAAGACCTCACACCTCTAAATCTATAATTTGATTTTTCTCTCAATATTAGTTAAAAATACAACTGATCTATGAAAAGAAATAAAAGTAACATCAACACAAACGTTTAGATATAACCTTCATTCAGCATGCATAACTTTCTATAATATATACTAAACCAAATAAATAGAAAGTTTTGGATTAAAACACCATAGAATTATACTTTCTTAAAGGAACGGGTAAGCTTACTATTTCAAGAATATTTTATGGAGCCAAGTGTGAGAGAAGTACCTAGAATTTATTCAACAACTCTATTCTGCTTGTATGATAATAAGTATGATGATAAAAATAATTATTAATGTTTATTGAGAATTCTTATGTACTATCTGCTGTCCTCCATAATTGTTATACACCTGAACTAACACATGTTGAGGTATTCATCTTCATGTCAGTATTAGAGATGAGGAAACCCAGACTCACAAAGTCAAAATAACTTTTCAAAAGCTCAGGGTTGCCGAAACCGGTTTGGCTCAGTGGGTAGAGCATCAGTCTGTAGACTGAAGGGTCCCAAGTTGATTCCAGTCAAGGGCATGTACATTGGCTGCAGGCACATCCCCAGTGGGGGGGGGGGGTTGCAAGAGGCAGCTGGTCGATGTCTCTCTCTCATTGATGTTTCTAGCTCTCTATCCCTCTTCCTTCCTCTCTCTCTAAAATAAATCAATAAAATATTTTTAAAAGCTCAGGGTTTATGAGTTATGGCTAAAGAAAAAAATTATCTCTTACCAGTTTCAAAGCCCTGGCATTGCCCCATATACCATGTTGATTTATGATCCTATTCAGTTCTCTTTTTCAATATCATATATACAGAGAGCTCAGTTCTTAAAACGTTGAGTGTTTAAAGACCATCATGGGAAGTAATGATTGAGATTTGATTGTAACAGTAGAAATAACATTATTAATGTTAAAACAAAATATTCATTTGAAGCCTTATTTGTTTCCTGCCTTTAACTAGTAGCTTTAGTCCTCTGAGTAAAGTTTGGATAGTTAGGGTTTAATAACTTAACTGATCTTGGATTCCCTAGTATGTACTCCGCAACCGTGTACCAGTTCGTAGGATGATGGGCTCAAAGTCACCAGGAAGACAGGTTGCCTTCTCCTGATCCTCTGCTCGGTGTCTACTTTTAATGTTTTTATTTGAACTCAGGATATCATTTATTTTTAGAAGACATATTTGAATTTTTGCATTTGTCCTTTCAAAGGACTCTGGAGGTCACCGGAGATGATCATACTAGAAAATGTTCAGTGAACCCATGAAATTGAATTTCTGGATAGTTGAATCTTTATGTTGAACTTTGCTGAACTGTCCAAAAAAAAAAAAAAGAACTTCTTTTTCTAATTTGCGCAAAGTAGAGCTCAGGTCAAGTCATTTGATTCACATTGAAGAGGATTTCAACCCAAATCCATCACTTCCTCGCTCCATAATCAAACGAAAATTAACTGCTTCCACTTGAAGATTACCATTTGCAAAATGAGCAGACTTAATGACCCTATTTCATAGGATTTCTGTGAAGACGAACATGAGAAAACGCACACCAAATTATGTAGTGGTGTGCTTAGGATGTAGTTTTGAATTTAATATATAAGCCATCATAAGTGGTTCTTAATGGCCATCTAGCATTTGGAATTTTGCAAGTTAAAGGGGATTCTCAAAATGGTGAGGAATGATAAAAGATGAACTTGTAGGAAGCAATTGGTTATTCAATGTGGAATCTGTGTATTTTTCCAGAAACCCCAGTTTGACCAGATTGCAGATTTAGCAGGTTACCCTGAATTGCCCCTGCAGAATTTTTTAGTGTATTGTTTGCATTTTAATACATACCTCATATTCTTTTTAAAAATGTATATTTTTATTGATTTCAGAGAGCCAGGGAAAGGGAGAGAGAGAAACATCAATGATGATAGAGAAACATTGATTGGCTGCCCCTGGCACGTCCCCTACTGGGGATCAAACCCACAACCTAGGTATGTGTCCCCTACCTGGAATCAAACCATGACCTTCTGGTTCATAGATTGACACCCAACTACTGAGCCACCATGGCTGGAGCATACTACATATTCTTCTTTCTCCTGCCCGTAAAACTTTTTTGATTCTTCTTTAAGACTATCTTTCATTGCGTTTGTGCAATTAACCTTCCATTGATTCTGGTCTTGATGGAACTGCCCATCGAAGCAGCAACCTGCTCCATTTCTCTCCCACTGCCGTCAGGACTGAGACATTCAGATGCTATCTCACCATCATATGAATCTCATTTGAGTAAAAAGGGCAAAAAAAAAGCCATTTTCATTCTAAGGTGATACAAGGAGTAGTCATTGAAACCTTGATACCTTATCTTCACTGGTTTCCTTTTTTAAATATATATTTTATTAATTATATTAAATGGATAGAGCCCACAACTCAGGCATGTGTCCTTGACTGGAATCGAACCTGGGACCCTTTGGTCTACAGACTGATGTTCTATCCATTGAGCCAAGCCGGATAGGGCTCTTTGCTGTTTTCTGACGTGAGATATATAGGAGGGAAGGTTGGTAGGTAGGTAGGTAGGTAGGTAGATCAGTAGATCTGTCATCAATCTAACTATCTATCTATCTATCTATCTATCTATCTATCTATCTATCTATCCATCCATCCATTCAACCATCCATCTATCTCTATATCTATCTATCTATCTATCTATCTATCTATCTATCTATCTATCATCTATCTATCTATTTTTCTATCTATCTATTCTATCTATCCATCTATCTATCCATCTCTCTCTATATCTATCTATCTATCTATCTATCTATCTATCTATCTATCATCTATTTTTCTATCTATCTATTCTATCTATCCATCTATCTATCCATCTATCTATTCTATCTACCTATCTATCTATCTATCTATCATCTATATATCTATCATCTATCTATTTATCATCTATCTTTTTTTTAAGATTAAGTACAAAGATCTATCTATAAAAAATTGAAATAGCCCTGATAATCAACAGGCTTTCAGACACTCCAGTTTCTAAATATTGCCCTGATTGTGTTTGTCCTTTATTCAAAACCTGCTTCCAACAGTAGTTCCTGCTACTAAGAGGCACCGGGAAGACATTTCACTTCGGATTCATACCACCTCTCACATTCGCTTTCCGTCAGAAAAACGCACACCCTGTCACCATCAATCCTCCCCGGCAAACCTTGTTCCTCGCTGCGCTCATCCCATTCACAGGCACACGGCTCACCACTTGACAGGATGCAAAATATAATGGTCATAAAAGCAAAGTCTGCTAACTCTCACTCCTGACAATTTGTCAAAAGGCACATTACAAAATAATTGGAGGGAAACGGCACAGCTTTTTTTAAATGTATGGAGTCATTTTTCTTCAATGCTTGACTGGCCAGCTTGCAAGATCCCTCGTCTCTCCATTATTAACAAGCCAAGACTGCCGCATGCACCAAAGAAATAGCACCGCGTGGCAAGCATCCCACTCTGGGGTTGGCTGCGGTGGGCCTCTGATTTATCGGCCAAGTCAACAAGTAAAACAGTCATTTAGCACACGACTAGTTTATGTTTTCAATTTTACCTTTCATTAAAATTGTCCAGGGTTTCTTTCTTCCTCTTTTCCCCCCCCCCACCTAAGCCTGCAGGGAATATCATAAATACCTCCTGGAATGGAAATAATAACCCGGGAGTAATTTTCCTTTTTTTTGTGGTTTCATTAACAGTTTAATGTCTTAATAAAGTTTTAGAGGATTAAAGAGTAATATATGCCCCGTGTTTAGTCTGTGATACACAAACCATTCAAACCATTGGGGATTCAGTGACTCGCTGTCACATGGCTGCATGCTTCTCATGAGGGACTAAAAAATGCCTGAAATGAAATAAATTGATGAATTCAATGAGGAGGAATTTGGAATTTCAACAGAGAAAAAAGCAAAACCTCTTCTTTAATGAATTGAGGATCTCTAGGAAAAGATAAGTAGAAAAAAGAACAGGATATTTTAATTGATTTAATATGTTGGCTAGGAAAGTGAAATCTGAACTGTGCTTTCTTTTTAACAAAAACACATGCATGATTTTATTTATTTCAGAGATGAAGGGAGAGGGAGAGATAGAATTATCAATGAGAGAGAATCATTAATGGACTGCCTCCTGTACACCCCCTACTGGGAATTAAACCCACAACCCACGCATGTGCCCTGACCAGGAATCGAATCGTGACCTTCTGGTTGTAGGTCAGTGCTCCACCACTGAGCCATACTGGCGGGGTTGTGCTCTCTTTCTTTTTTTTTAATATATATTTTATTTATTTTTTACAGAGAGGGAGAGAGAGGGATAGAGAGTTAGAAACATCAATGAGAGAGTCATCGATCAGCTGCCTCTTGAACACCCCCTACTGGGGATGTGCCCGCAACCAATGTACATGCCCTTGACCTGAATCGAACCTGGGACCTTTCAGTCCGCAGACCGACGCTCTACTACTGAGCCAAAGTGGGTCTCGGCTGTGCTCTCTTTCCTAAAAATAAAATAAAGTCATACAGAGTACAGATAGTTTCTGATTGAAATGGTTTAATTGTATTTGACACTCTCTCTCTCTCTCTCTCTCTCTCTCTCTCTCTCTCTCTCTCACACACACACACACACACACACACACACACACACACACAAACACACATGCTCTTTCACACACATTACCAATAAAATAGCATGCAAAGTAAAATGAGCAGACTGGATGGACCTACCCCATACATGACAATAGAATCATTTTTACATATTTCTGCTACCCATATAAAACATTTGCTAAATAAGGACATATGTATCAAATACTTCAGCATATTGCAATTTTTTAAAAAAATGTACTTTTAATATTGATTTCAGTGAGGAAGGGAAAGGGAGAAAGGGACAGAAACATCGGTGATGAGAGAGAATCATTGATTGGCTCCCTGCACACCCCCCTCACTGGGGATCAATCGAGTCTGCAACCTGGGATGTGCCCCGCTAGGAATCAAACCTTGACCTCCCGGTTTATAAGTCAATGCTCAAACACGCAGCCGCACCAGCCGGGTGCACATTTCTTTAATGCTTTCTTTAAGGAATTTTCAAAACAAATGTTTCCATTGAGAAAATTAGTTGCTGTACAGTAATGTGGTTTTGGACATTCTTTGTCTTTACATTTATTAAGCAAATACGCCCAATAATAAGCTTTATCTGCAATTGTTATGCAGAAACGCAGCCTAGGAACTGAAGGCATAAATTAGGTCCTGTCATATGCACAAATATATGCAGCTTTAAATATATCGAGTGTACACAAATGCTCGTGTAGTGTAAACAAAAAAGTAATGAATCTGGCAGAAGCTCCAGTAAATATTATGATTCTCAATTTCATTCGTAATTCAACTAGAATATAGTGAACATAATTTCCATCCCTCAGGGTTGTTAAATGAAGAACAGTGGAGAATTTTCTCTCATATAGCCCGGTTTTATAGTTTTTTTGCTTTATTTTCTAAGTAAGAATTCAGTTACTAACATTCTTGGCTCTAGAAAAATAAGAATCTACCTCACAAACCAGCATTGAAAGTTTTTCATGAATACTTGACTAATCTGACATAAGACATTATAATGAATGCCTTTCTGGAAAATAGTCAGGCAAAATTGGAATCCAGTGAAATTGCTTTATTTTCCACTGTGTTTTTAGAAAATAGTTAATAATTTTTGATGCCATGTAAACAAGTGGATATAAAACTAGCATATAAAAATACTAAATTGCTACCTCTTATTTGTTGAAGACAGTATATTTATATATTGCACTGCTTTCTTTAATACGATTTGTTCATTGACACACATTTTTCAAAGGTGTAAGTATATATAACAAAAGTTTTGAAATAATTTGAGCATTATATGTTCAAATATGAAAAGAAATAAAGGATTCGTTTTGAAAGTTAATTGCCAATAAATGTGAAAACTGAATAACTTTCTTATAATTATTATTGAATTCATAGTTTTGCATTAAGATGATGAGAAAATTATTGGAATCCTGAGAATAAAAATTTACTAATGACTTAACCCATTTTTAATATTTAGATAAGCAAATATAATTCTCACAGTGTTATAACAATTTAGGATAAAATTGGGATATATAAAGAGGAAAATTAAAATAAATTATATGCTATATCCTTGAAAACATTGATGCCACTGATTATTCCCTAAAGAATATTTTAATATGACAAAAATTGTATGTGATGACCATAAAATTTTTATTAGAGAAATATATTGTGAAAAATATTTTTCAGGATAGCATTTTAAAAAATTTTTCTTAAAACTTAATGATATAGCCAAAACCGGTTTGGCTCAGTGGATAGAGCGTCGGCCTGCATACTGAAGGGTCCTGGGTTCGATTCTAGTCAAGGGCGTGTACCTTGGTTGCGGGCACATCCCCGGTGGGGGGTGTGCAGGAGGCAGCTGGTCGATGTTTCTCTCTCATCAATGTTTCTGACTCTCTATCCTTCTCCCTTCCTCTCTTTAAAGAATCAATAAAATTTATTTTTTTGAAAAAATATTAATGATATTAAAGTAGTTTAGTTTAGGAAGTAGCATTTCTACTTTTGTCTAGTCACAGGCTCTATTAGAGTTGGTAATCTTTCTATGAAAAATACAATAGAACTCTTTTTAAATATTTTATCATTGATATTTCCAGATATTTGCAGAATTTTTTTAAAAAAAACATATCTTTATTTCTGCGTTGAGGATAGTCTATTCTTCGGACAATTAAGAGTCAACACCATTGTAGATTTTGCAGCCAATCCACAGGGTAGCTCGGCTTTCGATTGCTTTATTTATTAAGAGAATATTTTTCTTTCCCCCTCTAACAAGTTTCAATCAATTACAATAGCTCAGAATTCCGCGGGCACCTCTGACCTCCAAAATACAATAACCTGTCAGTGAGGATGATGAATTAGTCATAAACCCAAGGCCACGGAGCGAGCCACTGCCATCAAAAGGTTGACAGAGCACATCGCGTTCTGAGGCGAAGGCGTTGTGGCTAAAAGGACGCTTTTACTTATCAAAGCTTAGTGCTAGTTTGAACAAGTTAGTTCCCGGGAAAGCTTTAACAAGACGGACGGCCCTACAACACCGGGAGATGCCGCAGAGAAAGCTTGACAATCACTGACAAAAATAAGAGCCCCCAGCGGCCCGTATCCATTCATCCTCAGCACCGCAGACACGCCTGACAAGCCATCCGCTTTCTCTGACGCTCCCTCTAAGAGATTACAGATCCGGCACCGGATTTTTATAGGTTAATACAAGAGTTCTTGTTATGAGACCGTCTCTGGAGACGCTTGCAAGATATTGGCATCGCGTTAGAAAAGAACACAGCATCGCGAATATAGCTAGCTACAACTACTGTACACGCATTCTTCCACTCTCTGGCCTCCTGCTGTACAATTTGCAACAACTAAAACACAGGATGCTTTTCATCCTGTTATGTGTGTTCACAGCTTTGTGTGTGCGAAAACACTGGGGGGGAGATATTAAAGGATATGAAAATGTATACAAATGGGTTTTATTTATGGTTTCCCCCAAATAGACTTTTAGAGCAGTGTTTAATGCACGTACAAACTAAAGTAGACCTCATTGAACACAATTATTTTTTATCCAATATGTTAGATATATCTTTATTCTAGACATGTTAAGGGAGGAAAGTCCATGCATTGCAATGAGTTGGCCATGATCAAAAACAAATAGATGTTTGTTGAGGTTTGATTAATTTAGTAGCCCAATGATTTATTCACTTTGGGTAAAATAAAGAGATTTTATGGACGGTTAAAATCAGTGGTTCTCAACCTCTTCTAATGCCGCAACCCTTTAATACAGTTCCTCATGTTGTGGTGACCCCCAACCATACATTATTTTTTTGCTATTTCATAACAATAATTTTGTTACTATTATGAATTGTAATGTAAATATCTGTGTTTTCCGATGGTCTTAGGCGACCCTACTAGCAGTTCTCAACCTACTAGCAACCCACAGGTTGAGAACCGCTGCCGTAGAGCCTCAGGCCATCAGAAAACGCAGATATTTACATTACGATTCATTAACAGTAGCAAAATTACAGTTATGATGATTAAAATGATGATTCTGCTTGTTTTGCACTGTTAATCATACACGAGATGTTCACTAAAGTGGTAGTCATTGGTATCATGAGTATACTTGGCATCCTGAACTCTCCATCTCATATAACTCCTTAAAGTTGAAATTTCCCCTTAATGTCTTCTTCTTCTTCTTCTTCAAAAATATTTTTATGGATTTCAGAGAGAAAGAGAGAAAGAGCGAGAACTAGAAACATCAATGATGAGAGAGAATCATTGATGGGCTGCCTCCTGCATGTCCCCCTCTGGGGATCGAGCCCACAACCCAGGCGTAGGTCCTGACCGGGAATTGAACCATAATCTTCTAGTTCATAGGTCAACACTCGACCACACTGACTGGTGAAATATCGAGATTTTTAAATCACACACAACTTTCCTTTCCTTATGGATCTGAAAGAGTCCCAGATATTTTCACTATGCTCTGGTGTTTTTCCTAAAATGCCCTTAGCAATAACTTTTCATGTAATGGCTGTTCGTGATATGCCTTGTTTTGCTGAAGATATGAGAATAAGACTTTCCTTCAGGAATACAGTTTGATATTACAGTTATTATTTTATAGCCCTAATTGCAGTGTTTTGTATGTTTTTTTGTGTGTAATTCTAGATTAGGAGCCAATATTCATATACTTGATCAAAAAAAGTAAGATTTATTTTTAGAGAAGTTGGAAATGATAATGCAGATGAATATTTAGTACTTATGAGAGAAAGACACTTTAGTTGTTCTCTCTTTCAAACAGATATGTAGCAAGAATGGAGATTTAATGCAAATATAATGGCAACATTTTCTCTCTTTTCATGAGTAAAATTTGTTTTCAGGTAAAATCAGATCATTTACAGCAGCATGTTGGTAACAATAGAATGTAATAAATACATGTCATTTATGTTTTTGGAGGAGTCATTTTAAAATAATTAAAAAGAAGTGGCTAAACATACTTTTAATAACAAATTTAACTTAGCTTGCTATATCCAAAATATTGTCACTCAACAACTATCTGTAAGACACTGTAAATATATTTTACATTTCTTTTTTCACAAAGTTTTCAAGTTAATGTACATTTTTCACTTACACAACGTCTTGATTTTAAATAGTCATGTTTTAAGTTATCAGTAGCAAATAAGTACTGACTCATGAATGTAGGAATAGAAATGAATAAACATTGAACTAAAAGGATTTGAATGAATATAACAAAATACCTTGGTATTATTAGAAGTCGATATTGGAACTGGCTGGACCCCTAATGCCGATGAGTTATATAGTCATCTTAGAATACCACATTAAAAAGAAAAACTCTATACAGTTTTGCTAGGAATATATTGTTATTTGGGGGATGGATAGTATCTCCTCCAAGTAGTAATTGCTGTACAAACCAACAACATATTTTATAAATGATAAATTAGAGAAAATAAATATTTAGAAATAATAAATATCCATAAATAATGATTGTATACATACTAGTAAGTAATTAAACTCTACTTAATAAAAATTTTACAGTATGCTATCAGATAGCATATATATATTTTTGAGCTCATAGAGAAAGAATGCATTCCTAGTAAATTGAATACCCCCCTAGACTGAGCTATTAGCATATGATTTTGATATTAAATCACATTTGGCATTCTAGAAGAACTAGGGACAATGCTAAGTTTTTCAAGAAAGCATATAGATACTTAGTTGTTGGAGGCCCTCTAGCCCATAATTCCCAAATTATGGTAAATCCAGTAAAAATCTATCACCATTTCTATTCCTTAAAGGAGAAGATAGGCTATAAAGTTTAAAGGACTAGTAACAGATCCTTTGTTCATATGACTGTTGAAGATTTCTTTAACCATTTGTGATTTTAGGGTGTTTCCTCCTTGCACAATTTGATAAATACTTACTTTAATTTCATGTTTGCTTTCTATATTTTGGATTAAACTCTTAATTCTTAAATTCAGAAATGGTATGAATAAAGGTTAAACAAGCATCCCTAGAATAAGTAAATAAATAGTGACATAAAATTACATATCTATATTCATAACCATATCTATATTGATATCACCTAATTATTTCTTTAGTTCCACTCGAGTTTATTGTTATTCAATTCATAAATAACCCTGGAGCAGTGAGAAATTGGTTCCTGTGTTTAGTATGTACAACTTGGAAGACAGTAAAATAAATTTGCATTGAATTTTTTTGCACTTTGCAAAGTTTCCTCCCTGGAGATTTGGGTAACGGAATTTATCAGATTGGTTACAGCAAAGAGTGAAAAGAAAAATGGACCATTTTCTTCCTTTTCAAAAAGCACAGGATTTTAAATCTCACATGAAAAAAAAATATATATATATATCTTAATTTGCATTTAAGTGAAGCAAAACAAGAGGTTTTTTACAGAGTAAAATTGGGGTATGTCTCCTTGCCTAGTAGCTTTGATGCAGTGAGGGCATGATGGCTGAGGAACACTTATAACAGGAAAAAGAAATCACAGATCTGGAGGAAGCAGCAGGGAAAGCTAGCACCATTCTGGCATGAATCCCGCTAGTATCTGTGTCAGAGCTGCCGTGCATTCTGACTGAGGCCTGCACCCAAATATAATGAATAGAACGGGATACCTAAGCATTATCCTGTAGAGCTGAGACTGCTTGCTACATGCTTAATCATCTGCCCCCAAAATAATGAAGTGTGAAGGTTTTAGCCACATTCTAGAAGATTTTGCTTAATTTTTAGGAGGTATAAAAGTGAAAATTAAACATTGTACAAGAAAAAGAGTTGACTGCTTAAGTGTATTGACAGAACCAGAATTGATCCTATGTTTTCAATCACTTGTCACAACTTATTAGGCAAGAGTCAACTATTTATTAAAAATACCTTGAAAGCCCTGCTGGCGTGGATCAATGTTTGAGCATTGACCTATGAATCCAGAGGTCACCATTCTATTCCTGGTCAGTGCCTGGGCCCCGAGTTGTGGGTTCAATCCCCAGCAAGGAGCATGCAGGAGGCAGCCAATCAACGATTCTCTCTCATCATTGATGTTCCTGGTCTCTCTCCATCTCCCTTCCTCTCTGAAATGAATACGAGGGTCTACTTTATTTCCCCAATAAATGTGACTCTCATCCACATTTGCTTTCTGAATGTGTCATTTTCTGTGTGTGTTTGTGTACATGTGTGTTTGTGTACATATGTATGTTTCTTATTTGCCAGTAAATTTCATCTATTTTATTTTTTAATAATACTATTTAACGAATTGATTCTATTTTTTAATCTATGACTAGTGACATTTTTGAAAAGTGATTTCCTTTTCTGTCAAGTGATCGTAGTTTTTTTTTTAGGTCCTCATTTCTTTGATTCAAAGGACTTGCAAATTATGCATTTTTTATGTGTTTTGACAGGATATTTGGGAAATTGATCCCCAGATCAATGTCCCCGAAATTACTAAGACTTTTCTATTTATTTCCCCGTGTGCTTCCTTGGATATTTGAATTTGATACTGTGCAAATATTTTCAAAAATTGAACTTCAGAAAGCCAAAATCAATTTATTAAGCACGCACTGTGCCCATGAAAGAAAGCAATTCTTATACTGAATCTTTAGTAAAAGCATGTATCTAGTTTGGCTCCACTTAAATGCAAATGAAGAAAGTTATTTTTTTGTGTGTGTGATTTTAAAACCTGTACTTTTTGAAAAAAAACATGCATGTTGCATCTTTAGTAAAACTGACGAGGACACGTGCTGGGTGGACACCAGTGAGAAACCTCTTTTGCCATTAGGCCTGAGGGTGGAACTGAGTGAGGGGCTTCTGAATTCCATCTGCTCTTGGAAAATACCTACAAACAGCTCTTGACTGGCCTACCAAGAGCTTGATTTGTGGCAGCTCCAATAGGAATGGACAATATTCTGATTGGAAGCTGCCACTAATCAGAGAAGGTGAAAGCAGATAAGCTTCCTGAGCTGAATTGCGTGCTGTTTTCCTAGCAGCGATGAAGGAACTGAACAAGGACAAAAGCTTCTGTTTTCATGTTTGTTCACTCAAGGGTGATGGCCGATCGCCTGGCCCTAAGGCCAGCCAGGAAGCGTGGGAGACAGTCTAGTAGAGTCCACTGGGAGAATGGGTGTGGGGAAGTCACTATGGGAACTCAAGGGACACATCATAGTAGGACCTGTCATGTCACTCAGAAGGACCACCGTCCATGTTCAGAGGTGATAGCAGTCGCCTAGGTGACCTGTGGGTGCATCCCCGTGAGGTGACCACCTGGGTCCCTGAGATAAATGGGCATGGGGGGGAGTTATAGCAATGCAGACATGGACTCAATTTTTGTTTTTCTTGTCTCTGAACTGAATTTCATATTAGCTTTGCTTTCAGTCATCAATTCTCTCTTCATCGTGTGTTTGGCATGTTGATCTCTCAGAGATTCTAATCTTCATTAAATTCATTTATAATAATTTTTTGATATTTTATTTTTACAATTTTGTATTTTTAATAGCCAGGCCTACATTTGATAGTCTTTCATTGTCTAACTTCTGATTTTGATGCCGCCTTTACTAGTAATTTTAATTATGATAAATGCATTCTGTGGCGGATAGTTTCAAGAGACAGATTCTCCATGAGCCAGATTCTGTCGCCTGATGCATCTCCCGACTCTGTCCTGTTTCCCTCCTTTTGATTTTTCGTGGACTTGGCTGGTGAATTCATCCTCATCATTCTTTTGCACGTTGAATACTGTGAGATCCGGTCTTCCTGTGAATGTATTGACAGAGAGCTCGGTTTCTGGGAGACACACGGGTGCTGTAAGCCACCGGCACTGTTTTCAATTCCTCTCTAAGCTTAGAATTACGGGGACCATGATCTGGAATTCAACCCAAATCCTATGTGAAAGCCACTTGGAATTATGAATGCCCAGGCATGCCCTATCTCACATGGGAGGGCTGTAATCTGGTTTATCCTTTCGCCGAAGGGACAAATCCATGGGAATTCATTTTTATGCCGGGTTCACCCTGCACAGCAGATATTCCCTGGATCACAAGCTCAAGCCTTTATATGTTGTCCCCTGTAGGTAATGAAAACAAACAAAAGAGGAAACCTCTGAGTACCTTGAGCTCTTCAAATCCCGTCCTAGGAGCTGCTGGCATGGCTCACTGCATTCTCTCTGTATTTGTTTCCATGCTACCTTTGACCTTGGATCTCTCTTCCTTTCTTATAAACCCACTAAAGGCCGATGCACGGAGATTCCTGCAAAAATGGGCCTTCCTTCCTCTGGCTGCCTGCACTGCCTTTGCTGCGGCCAGAGTCGCCTTTCTGCCTTTGCTCCAGCCTATAGCTAGCTGCCTTTCCACCTTCCCATGCTGCCCAGAGGTCCAGAGCTGCTGCATCGTTGCCATGGCGATGACACAAGCAGCCAGGCCCGCCCCGCCCCAGGCCTCTTGGTGCCTGCATATGCAAGTTAACCCACCATCTTTGTTGGGTTAATTAGCATACCCATTCCTGATTGGCTGGTGGGCATCACGAAGGTACTGCCAATTTGCATCTTTCTCTTTTATTAGTGTAGATGCACATATTTTTAAAGTGTATGAGTTGCTATATGTCGTCAAATGTTTAAGCATGTTGCAGGAGCTAGATTTACAGAGTACGTAGTCTATACATCTTGTTGGCGATATTGTATAGAGTAAAGCGTCATGGTTAATTTGGTGACCTAAAAAGTGGTCATGTAGCCTGGCAGGCGTGGCTCAGTGGTTGAGTGTCGATCCATGAACCAGGAGGTCAATATTTGATTCTCAGTCACAGCATGTGCCATTGGCGGGCTCAATCCCCAGTGTGTGGTGTGGGAGGCAGCCAACCAGTTATTCACTGTCATCATTGATGTTTTTATCTCTCTCTTCCTCTGTGAAATCAATGAAAATGTGTGTGTTTTTTAAAGAGAAAATCTGTAGCCAGCCTCATCTCTTACAACCCAATTAGACTGCATTTAAAGAAAATACTTACACTTTATTTAGATACAAAATTATAACAAACAATGAATGTTTCTATAAATGTATTGAAGAAACTCATTTTTTATGCAAGGAGAAAAGCCAAAACCAAAGACCTATAAAGTGCTTATATAAACACAGGTAGCTTTTTTATACCACAAAAATCTGGAAAGATATATTTTAAATAAGAAAAAGGTGTTGGAATAGACGTTCACCATTTATAACAAATTGCTCCTATCTAGAATATGGTTAGATAATGATAACTAGATATTGTCCAGTAAGGCCAAAACTTTTAGATTTAGTAATCTTGCACATATATCCTCATCGAACGGGTAATGGCCTAGATTAATTAATTACTTCAAAGTTAATTTCAGTTGTCCATTTAAGAACAACTGCATTCAACCTTCATTGCAAACCTCATCATGACAGTAATTAATATATTGGTAATGCATCATTGAGCTAGCCTGTCAAGGAAGAAATAATTAATTACCATGAAGTATTTCATGTTTTAATGGGCAGGAGAGGGTCTGAAAAACATTTTGTGACTGATGGGAAGGCCGGAGCAGCAAAGTACACGAAACTCCAAGTGTATGGAGTGTTCAGCAGCTAACGACCCTTGAGCACTCAATAGTATTTACTTAATTAAATTCCAATCCCTGGGATGTCCCTGTTTGAAAGCTCAGAAAATATGAACTATGAACAAGTTGCATTTTAATAATTATTACATACTTAGCTAAAACAATAAAATTGGAAGGGAAACAATTTAAAAACCATGCGTTGGTAACACCATCTGATGAGAAGTTCAAGCGGGTATTTCCCCCCCCCCACTGCTTTGCATTAATAATTGATCTTATAATGGTCAATGTTTGTTAGTTACCTATGTCGAGGAGATCTGATACTTATAAATAAAAAAAATGGTTATTAATTATGACCATAAAAGTAAGTGCTCTTTGTAATAATTATTTGACCATATAATGAATCGTAGCCTAACTTATTTACATTGATTAAGATAAATTAACTGTATTAATTATTTCAGATTATTTAGCAAGCTTAAGTTAATATAAGTATAATCTGAATAGAGTCTGCCCAATTCAAATAGAGAACATAAATGAATTCAGGACACAAAAAGGTCCCATTAGTGTTCTTGATAGCATTTACCAGAACCCAGAATTAACTACTCTCCTGTCGGCATAGAATATAGTTATTTATTTTTTTGTATTTCATGTAAAATGAATAGCCTGCGTATAAAATGCAATCCAGCCTGGGAAAGGAAGTATACAACCTCTGGTAGCATCAGAAAGGACTAGTGGGACCCTCCGGGGCACTCTATAAGGCAAGGAGACCAAAGTAACAAGGCCAAAGGTTCTGAAAATTAAACTGCTGTTGTAACCACCGACCCCTAATTAGGCAAAGACTAGAGTGTTGAATCTCAAAGGGGTGATTATCTCCTAATATAACATGTGTAAGTAGAACTCAGGATGTTCTAACATAATAGATGTCTAAGGTACAATTAAAACAAAAGAAACTTTTAATCTGTCATAAAAAGCAATAAGAAAGTCACAATTTGAATAAGAAAAGACAGTCAATGAACACCAATATTGGGATTAATCAGATACTGCCATTTTTTGACAAGGATTTTTAATGCAGTGTCTGAGTTTCATAATAGATTATAGAAAACTGGTCTGCTGTATACAATATCAATGAGAAATTCTTAGATTTTTTCCTTGTAGTTACTAAACTTAATCACTTAAAAGCTAAACCACATTGAAATCCTCAATTGCCTCAAACACTGAATATTATAAATTACCTTTTTATTCATTATAAAACTAAAAACAAAAAGTTAGCAATGCAAATGCACTGCACAAAATTTGGAATACACACTGAGTGGCCAGATTATTATGATCTCTGAACGCATGATAATCTGGCCATTTTGTGTGTGTGTGTGTGTGTGTGTGTGTGTGTGTGTGTGTGTGTTAAGGCCTGGTGCATGGGTGTGGTCTGGCCAGCCTGGCCAGCGGGAGGGGACATGCATGGTTGGCTGGCCTGCTGGTCACACTCCTGTTTGAGGGGACAATTTGCATATTATCTTTTTGTTATATAGGATATATAATGAATGGCTAGATTATTATGTGTTCAGAAATCATAATAATATGGCCACTCAGTGTGTGTGTGTGTGTGTGTGTGTGTGTGTGTGTGTGTTCACATATGAGAAAATTAATTTAAGTAAAACAAATTAAAAGAAAACTCTGTAAGTGATATCTCTGGTTAGTAGGTATTTACTAATAAATTAAATAAATGCTTCTTTGGTGCTTACATTATGGAACTGCCTTGTTTTTGTTTGGTGAAGCATAACACGTGTCCGTGTCCTTGAATGTGCTTTCCATGCATAAACACAATTTTTAATGATTATTTTTGCATTTAATTTCATCTAGTTATGCAAACATTTGGGCATGCTATCTCATTTTTCTTAACTGCGACACTAATCCTAGTTAATCCTATAAACATAACACAGTTTTTTTCTCCATGAGTTTATAAACATGCTGAGACATATCGGTTTAGTGTATAGCCTTATAATTTTAACACTTACTATTTTCAGGCTTTCTTATTCTCATTAAACATGTGTAGCACTAAGTTCTCATAAAAGCTTGTTAGCTTGCTCTGTCTCCTTTTTTTTCCTCCTGTATATATATCTCTTCCTTTGCCACACTGCTCTTCCTTTGTTCACATAGAGCCTTCATGTGTACGGTTATATTCCTTATATAACCTACCTAAGTGAGGTTATGGGGCATAGTGGTTAGACTAGAGGCCCCATGCATGAAGACTGGTTCAAGAATGGGCCATCCTTACCCTGGATGCTGGTTCCACCTTCCCTCCGGCCAGAGCCTCCTTTTCATTCTGGCCTGGAGCCACCTTCCCGCCTTCCCACACTGCCCAGCATCCGCCCTGCCCCAGCTGCTCAGCACCTATGTATGCCAATTAACCCACCATCTTTGTTGGGTTGATTTGCATACTCACTCCTGATTGGCTGGTTGGTGTCTGGAAGGTTTGGTCGATTTGCATCTTACTCTTTTATTTATAGAAGTGGGGGCCTGCCCTGGCAGGTGTGGCTCAGTTGGTTGAGTGTTGTCCTATGCACCAAAAGGTGGTTGGTTCAATTCCCATTCAGGGCACATCCCTAGGTTTCTGGCCCAGTCCCCCAATAGGGGGTGTGCAGGAGGCAGGTGATCAATGTTTTCCTCTCACATCCATTGTTTCTCTCTCCCTCTCTCTTCTGCTCTGTCTAAATAGGAATAACAAAATCTTACAAAAGTGTGTGGAACCTTGAAGTTGGCTGGAGTTCCTGTGATTAAGTCCCAGCTCTGTCATTCATTCATTTCTTTATCTTTATGGCCTTTGACTGTTTCCTCATACTTAAAAGAAGGGCAAAAACATGCCTGCCTTGGGGACAAAATCGGTGAAGCCTTTGGACCAGTGTCCACAAATACTGGTGACCAATAAGTCCTCTCCTTCAGAATTTACTGTAATCGATCAATCTGGAATGATAGTCAACACTTTGCCTCTCCTCCTGGCGGGGGAATTTCAAATTCAAAGCATCCATATAAAGATATTGTTCTGCTCTTATAGACTTCAGGTCTCTACCATTGACACTATATGTAATCTTAAAATGTTAGAATTACAATTTAAATTGTGTATTAGAACCATTATACCCATGTAGTCATCAAGTCTTGACACTCCTTTCATAATATTCTCATAACTTTCATGGCATCTAAAGAAACACTAATTATTCCCTGCCTAAATGTGTCCATAATACATGTAAGTACTAATTCCCAATTTTACTCATACACACACACACACACACACACACACACACACACACAAGAATGTTACCATATTCCCATCATTCAACTATATCTACTCTTACTATGTCAAGGGAGAAAGGTGGATTACTTCAGTGTTTCCCAAACTTTTGACATATGTGTACCCCTTCTATAATTTTCATAACGCTGAGTACCCCTCATCAAAAAAATGGATGTATTTTAATAACAATCAAAATATATTTATTTTTTTCTTTTTTTTTGGTACATATACAAAATAATAATAAACAAAAAATAAAATTATTCATAATAAAATATAAATAAAAGTTATATTATAAATAACATTTATTTGCAGACCGGACCATCTCAGGCCTCACAAGACTGTCTTGACTTGACTCATGAGAACGTAGAATTAGGTGCAGCTAAGCAGGGTGCAGTGCATATCCCCACCAAACTCCGGTGCAACGCGTACCCCCACCACACTCTTCCTGTACCCCTGGGGGTACTCGTACCACACTTTGGGAAACACTGGATTACTTGGACAATGAAATGAAAGCAATATTCTTTAGTCACTTGCCATATTTCAGGCATTCAACAGACATATGAAACTATATTGTATGATACTGAATGGCTGAAACTATATTGTATGATACTGAATGGCTTAGCCAGAGAACATCTGTGTCATCAGATACTCTTGGACAGTCTGATGCTGGTCGGGGAAGGGCGGTCTCAGCCCAGAGACCATCAGACCGCCCAGCCCTCCAGCCGGCCTCTGTGGGGCCTGGCGTTGATCCCCTGGGTCACTCCACCCAAATGGTTCTCCAGACCAGCCTTCCAGGGAAACAGGGACAGGGACATTTTCGTAGGGTGACTGGGGAATGTCAGAACTCAGTGTCTTGAAGTTAATTAGGTCCTGGTTGGGTCATATATCTAGCAAAGGAGTCAGTATTACACTGCAGGGAGTGTGGAGCGCAGCGCCCGGCACAGCACTATTTAGACAGATTTCAGGTCCTCTTGGGGTCGGAATCTTTCCTCCCTCCCCCCCCTAAGGGGAGTGTAAACCACTTCAGAGGGCTTCTTCTTCGCTGAATTTCTACATAAATCTGAATCGCAGCTACTTGGGGTCTTCCTAAATTTTTCAAAACGTCTAACTCAGTTCTCAGGCAGTCCCTTCTATGTCAGGCTCTGTCAGAAAAGGACAGTATGTACCCACCCAGGGTTTGTCTGTTCATTTCACCACGCTTTACTTTTTGGGGGGTGCCTTCTATAAATAAATATATTTTTCAAAAATAATCAGAGAGCCCTGGCTGGTTTGGCTCAGTGGATAGAGTTGGCCTAGGGACCGAAGGGGCCTGGGTGTTCAATTCCAGTCCAGGGCACATGCCCGGGTTGTGGGCTCCATCCCCAGTAAGGGGGCACACAGGAGGCAGCCGATCCATGATTCTCTCTTATCATTGATGTTTCTATCTCTCTTTTACTCTCCCTTCTTCTCTGAAATCAATAAAAAATATATTAATAAAATAATCAGAGATTTAAAAAAAAACCTAGGGAAGTTTATGGACAATTATCACAAGCATTATTAATGGCTGAAACTGGTTTGGCTCAGTGGATAGAGAGTCGGTCTGCAGACTGAAAGGTCCCAGGTTCGATTCTGGTCAAGGGCATATACCCTGGTTGCAGGCACATCCCCACTAGGGGGTGTGCAATAGGCAGCTGATCAATGTTTCTCTCTCATCAATGTTTCTAACTCTCTACCCCTCTCTCTTCCTCTCTGTGAAAAATCAACAAAATATATATTTTTAAAAAACATTATTAATGAAGGAGAAAACTCATTGGCCTTTGGAAATATAAAGCAAACTTGTGATGAAAGTGAAAACTATTTAAAATTAAATATATTTTCATAATCATAAGGTTCATTAATTTGGCAAGGACTTAAATTATGCTTTTAAAATTATTGGAAAGTCTAAATTTATCAGTATGGTAAGATCTGTGCTTATAAATTATTATTATAACCACTATAAATTATTCAGCCATTAATATTACCCCCCAGGTATGTTGGCACATGGCTGAAAACAGAGGTAAATATTTAATGGACTATCAAAAGCTTATGTTTTTGCCAATTTTGAAACTTTTAATGATGCTTTAGATTCAGGCATTTAATACATATTTATTTTTTTGTAACACAAATTAAAAAATGATAAATAATATTCTGATGGTATTGGGTTTATATCATTTGATTTAATAGTTAATCTGTTTAAATGTTTAAGAATATAATACTGGGTAAAATAATCTTTAAACTTTATAAATGCTGTTTCTTGTTGCATATGTTTTCTAATTTGTAGCCTTAAACGTATGTTTTAAAATAAGATTGCCTGGTTAAAGGTGAGATATCTCATTAACAACAAAACGTTGGAATATAGTATCAGGATATGGCCCTGTCAGTTGCTGGGAAGTTTAATGAGTCAGTCATTTAAAGCAGGTGCTAAAATAGCAGACGTAATCTTGTTTGCATTAATATAGGATAAACAACGTCGCAGAAAATAATCACCTACAGCAACCCGTGCCGCATAACGCAACCCCAGGAGGAATTTTCTCATTAATAAGAAACAGGCTATTTATCTTTAAAGCTCCAAACTTTACATAGGCCAGAGATCCTATTAAATACTCCTGCAAAAATGGTGAACTTTGAGTCCAGAAGAGCATCCGGAAATTAACAATGCAAACAGTAAGCGGAAATCCATGTGCCAGGAACATCATTCAAAAGAACTGCATGCTTAACAAGACAAAGTTCAAGACAAGATGTGAAAACTATTTAAATACTCAGCTCCCCTCCTTCCCTCCCTCCCTTCTTCTCTCCCTCCCTCCCTTTCTTCCTTCCTCCCTCCCTCCTATTCTCTTTCCTTCCTTCCACAAGTATGCATTGGTTATCATTAACAACAGTCATGGAGATAAGCTTACCTTGTAAGAAAGCGAATAGATTAAACTTATATCATTGCAAAGTTAAGAAAATTTCAATTAAAAAATGGAGGTAGAGCTAAATAATAATGGATTAAGCTGCCCATTGTCTCCTGAATAGCAAATGTTTGTATACATGTTACATTCTTTTGGCCACATATTTTTGGACAGATATTTGATAAGGAACTAGTGACCTCAAATATAACCTCATATAGGTTAAAGTAGCTTGGTAAAACTTTCATTTCTAGTCACCTGCCAAAACATAGTTACGATGTTTCAATCCCTTCATATAGGCAGCACTCATAGATCCGGCATCCGCCATTTAAGTTTTTTGCATTATTAATATGAGTTTCATTTCCCATGATTACTGTGTGACAGCTGTACAACCTTTCCAAAGTGGGTGTGGATGTGAGAAGGGGGCGTGGGATCAATGATGATTGTTTACTTTTAAGACAGAAGATCCTAGGCAGCCATGAGCAAATTATGGCCCACGGGCCGGATCCGGCCCGTTCAGCTGTTCTCTATCCGGCCCGCGGAGCCGGAAGAGCGGAGGGTTCTCTTGCTCTCCCCTCCGCTCCTTCACCAGCAGCCCAAGAGGAGAGTGCCATTATGGTCAAGTTGCTTTTGTTTTGGCCCTCCGGTCCAGTTTAAGAACCCATGTGGCCCTCAAGTCAAAAAGTTTGCCCACCCCTGCCCTAGTGTATGCCCCTGTGCTAAATAGGGACAATCAAGTTACATGGATATAACTGACTCACAATATGATTAAGAGAAAATTGACCACTTTGTCTGGTATTTTAGTCAGTAATTCTTTTAACGTATCCATTCCATTGTACATAGTAAATATATTTTAATTTTTTTGTGTTCTAATAAGGTAATAGGTATTAAATGATCTAAAATAATTTCCAAATACATGCTATGAGTTGGGGACTTCAGATCTCTCTTAAGAGACTGGCTGTGCTTAAAAATAAAAATGAAGAGCAATCCAAGAAAAGCTTTCACTGAACACCCACATCAATATCTTACAGAAAGAGGATAAAAATAACATGTCTATCACCACGTCCATAAATCAGTTGGAAAAAGCATATATAATTTAATGCACTTTGTTCTCGCTTTATAAAATTAATTCACTAACTTTTCATGCGATAACTTTAATTTTTTGTTCCTCTCATCTTATTCTCCAATAAATATGATCAATTCACCAAGAACGACCTCTTGAAGTTGGTTTGGGTCTGTTCAAAATTTAAATAATGCAGGTAGGAAGCAAATCTCAACATGCTTGTCGAAATGAATGCATTTCTTTCTCAATTTTAGTCAGAAATATATTAGTACAGCATTGGTGGTTAGCATCCTAGAAGGACCCTAACAATTATTTGAGTAATTACCTATAATTGTTTATTTATTTATTTTTTTTACTCAGTAGAGTTCAAAGCCAATGAAAGCTTTTCCTCACCCATAATTGTGCCCTGCCTAAAATAGCAGTAAAATATTTGTGTGTAGATTAAAATGTAGGCATTGGAGGTTGGCCAGTATGACTCAGTGGTTGAGCGTTTATCCATGAACCAGGAGGTCACATACAGTTTGATTCCCAGTCAGGGCACATGCCCTAGTTTTGGGCTCTATCCCCAGTAGGGGGCGTGTAGGAGGGAGCTGATTGATGATTCTCTCTCATCATTGATGTTCCTGTCTCTCTCTCCCTCTCCTTTCCTCTCTCTGAAATCAATTTTTAAAAAAATTAAAAATGTAGGCATTAGAATATCTCAGTGAACCCACTCTGATTCTTCATGTCTGATTGGTAAGGACTGAGTGAGGATAGTCTCCAAATGCACACTCTACCACTTGAGTGGGCAATTGTCTCTGCTCTCATGAGGGGCCACATTCCTCCATGCCCCGAGCCTCAGCTGTACCCACAGCTACTACCACAGTCAACTCTGCCTGTATGTGCTCATGTGTACTTACACTCACATCAGTAATCACGAGCTGACTGGCAGCATAAAGGGAACTTGACAATTTATTCAAGAATATCAAGTAAATGCGTTTCATCCATTAGGAAAACTCTTACCTCATTCTTCTCCAGCACATGCCCCCACACCCTTTCCAATATTCATCTATGTCTTCATGATAAATTGCATCAGAATGTTTTCTTTTAGCAATTTTCTTTTGCTCTAATAGTAGACCTGTTCATTTATTTTTTTTCTAAAATGGAAGTACTCTAGCACAGTAATTTTATCATTTTCTGTTTTGTTTTTTTTATAAACAAAATTAGTAAAGAAAATCGGTCTTCAGCTTTTGCCATTCAAGATAGGGTTGGTTTGGGCGTAAGCAATTCATTAAACTTCTTATGTTTTTTTTTCCCCTTTTCATTGAATTTATTAGGGTGAACTTGTTAACAAAATTCTATAGGTTTCAGAAGCACAAATCTACAACACATCATCTGTACACTGTATTGTATGTTCACCATTCCTAGCCCAGTTTCCTTCCATCACCATGTAGCCCCTCTATACCCTCCTCCACCCTTCCCTTGCACTCACCACATCATTGTCTGTGCCCATGAGATGAGATTTTTCTCATTTTTAATTTTTTTCTTTGCTCTATTCCTTCACTCCTCCCCTACCGCCCTTCCTAATAGCTGTCAGCCTGCTGTCTGTCTGTCACTCGGTCTCTGTTTTGTTTATTAGTTCATTTTGTTCATTAGATTCCACATACGAGTGACCCCTTTCTTATCAATATTTTAATACCTCAGATTGTTTAGTAGTTCCATATATGTTTATAATAATAATGATCATCTCATGTATTATTGTTTCTGCTGGCTGCAGATAATTTTCCCACAGAGAGAAATAGTGCTGTGATACCTCTGAATAAGTCAAGAGTTCCAATCTCATAAAGATTGAGTTTATGTGTAGAATTATTGTCAGTAGTATTCTATGAAAAACAGATAAAATAGGGTAAAAGGAAAGCATGAACTTCATTCATTTATGGAGTGTGGTGATGTCATACTTTATTTTTTCATGTATTTTTACTGATTTCAGAGAGGAAGGGAGAGGGTGAAACAGAAACACCAATGATGAGAGAGAATCATTGATTGGCTGCCTCTTGCACGCCCCCTACTGGACACTAAGCCTGCAATGCAGGCATGTGCCCTGACAGGAGATCAAACCAGTGACCTCTTGATTCCTGTGTTGATGCTCAACCACTGAGCCACACGGGGGCTGGGCAAACAATTATAACTTTTAACGAATGTGCAATGATTCATTTTTCATTAACTGTATACAACTACCTCATTTCATATATCCGTTTTTTCGCATTCTCTTTCATTTTCACTTAAAAGTCCCCAAATTAATAAACAGAAACTGGGATTGAGGCAGTTATTCCAACAACGTTCCTTCATTGTCATAGCTCACACCGACGCAGACAAGACAAAGCATAAATATTACCGTGACTCCTCATTTAAAGGACAAGGGCAAAAACTCAAAGGTTCGAAACTAATGTATTCTCCCAGCGGTGCCTCTTGAATATAAAGCAAAAGAATGTTGCTGAACTTGCTGAACTATTGCCAATCACTTGTCTCAGCCTTAGTTTTAATACTTGTTTGTATTCATAGACTTTCCCAGCGAATGAAAAACTCTTTCTGTGCTCTATTAGGTAAATATACATATATCCTAGAGGCCCGGTGCATGGATTTGTGCACTAGTGGGGTCCCTCGTCCTGGCCTGTGGGGATCGGACTGAAAACAATTCTCCGGCGTCCCCCGAGGGGTTCTGGGTTGTGAGAGGGCACAGGCCAGGCCGAGGGACTCCACCAGTGCACACAGGAGGCCTCCAGGGTGTCCAGCCTGGCTTGCCCAGTCCCAATCACCTGGACCCCAGCAGCAAGCTAACCTACTAGTAGGAACATCTGTCCCCTGGTGATCAGTGCACATCATAGCGACTGGTCAAACGGCCGAAGGAATGGTCGGACACTTGGCATACTAGGCTTTTAATACATAGTAGGATATATTTAGTGCCTATCACCCTAGGCTGAAAATGAGTTTTTGAGTTAAATATCGAGCTTGTCCGAATTAATCAAATTAAAATAATCTAAGCTCTCCAATTTAATTTACTTCATGTTGTGTGAGCATGTATCTTAAATTTTTATTCTTAAACCAGTAATAAGAGATCTCTAATGTTATGTTTTCATAATAATAAATAAGTAAATATAGACTTCAAATAATCACACATTGGTGGTTTTTAATATATTGAATTAACTTTTTCCTGTTTCTTCTCATCACTGCTGTGGTAGAGGAACAAAATGGCGCCTATAAGAAATGAATCCCTGATTTTGCCATTCAGAGATAACCATTATGTATATATCCTTTAACCCCTTCATTTAGAAGTCCATTTTATTCAGTATTAGATAAAAGAGTATTTTGATAAGCTCTATAAATATAAACATGTGCCATTTTGCTGTTTTTATGATTTTTCTTTTATGTCAGAGATCTGATGTAGGTCATCCACCTCTTGTCCAAAAAAATGGTATTTATTGAATAAGCCCAAAATTACATATGTTATGATGTTTATTTAAAAACCTATACGATTGTTTATTTTAACTAACAATGGTGTTTGATATAGTCTCATTTTTTTGGGGGGAAAATAGACTTAGTATAATGGGCTAACTATTGGGTTCACAGCTTAAAATACCCTATGTCTCTCCCATGATAGAAGACAGATGCCATCTATCACGTAATAATATATTTATTTTTTATTTTGGGCTAGAGACATGCCCTTAGATATCGTGCAATCTGTTTGCAGTTCAGTTATTTAGTAGTAGTTTCAGCAGCGTAACATTTTGGTGAACTTTTAGGTCAACAGAGCATTTTTCTGTTAAAGCTAATGCTAAACTGTACATTTTATTCCAGAGAAAGCCAAAAACGCTTTCGCCCTAAAGAAAAGGTGACATTTCTTTTTGTTCATTCTGCTAAAAATGCCACACGGGCTCAAGTTTTAATCCATGTCAGTGAGTGATGCATGGCGTGATTGTAAATGTAGCATTTTATTGTTGCCGAAAGGAAAAAAAAAAAGCATTTTCTTTCAATAGTCTAGGCAGCTGTGTAATGTGACGTTGGCTGTGGAGTTAAGCTTTCACACCTATCTGTTGGTTGTGCTGTAAGAAATTTCCAGTCTGCACTGGCTGTCTATTTAAAATATCAGCTACAAGCACGCTGAAGGGCAGGTGTAGAAATGGCAGCCGGAGACCTCATTCCCTTGTGTACAAGGTTGCTCCACACTCCAATGCTTCCCACAACCTCCAAAATCCAGAACTTAAACTGTGCTTCTAGGTCTGTTTCATCCTTAAACACAAGTCAGTAAGCTATAGTCTCTAGCAAGGTAAACGTACTATAGGGGGCACCATTTTATTTTCAAGCTAGAGGCCCAATGCACGGAATTCCTGCAAGGGGCGTGGCCCTCACAGCCCTGGCGTCCTCCAGAAGGTTGCCCTTTTGGCTACCCAGTCTAATTAGCATATTGCATTTGTATTGTCACAGAAAACCATCGCCCTACACAGTTGTCATAATTCTGTAACTAAGGGTAACTAAAAATAGAGTATGTTTATGGTGACTCCGCACATCAGTGCACAACATAGTTTTCCAGTTCTTCCATTTGTACAAAAAAGATTTATCTTTGTCCTTTCAACAACTTACCGATATTGAAATTATCAGTGAAAAGGATTTATTTCCAGGCTAGAACAAACAGCTTTACTTCAGTTGGGAAGATTCCACAAAGAAAACTATATACATTCATATATATATATGAATGTGTGTGTATATATGTGTGTATATATATATGAATGTGGAATGTGTGTGTATATATATGTGTGCATATATATATATATATATATATGAATGTGTGTGTATACATATGAATATATATGAATATATATGAATATATATGAATGTGTGCATGTATATATGAATGACTATATATGAATGTATATATATATGAATGTGTGTATATATATATATGAATGTGTGTATATATGAATGAATATATATGAATGTGTGTATATATGAATAATAGAGAAATATATATATAATAGAGAAATATGCTAATTAACTGGGATGCATAAGGGGTCGATCAGACAGGAGGAGGCTGTGTACACAGCGTCAGGGGTGGGGCAGCAGGGACCTCTGGGTGTCTGTGCTGGGGTGAGCCTGATCAGCAGCGGCTGCAGCTGCTTCACGGGCCAGAGAGGGAGGCAGGGCCGGACTGATGATTTCAGGGTGGGCAACACCGCGCAATTTGGAATCACAAGCTGGGCTCCTGCCATTATATAACCCCTATAGACCATTAGATTTTTGATTTTTCATTTTATACATTTTTCTTTTCAATGTTATAGCAAAGTCATTAGAAATACTATGAATTTTTTTCCCTGTAGTCCTGTATATCTTGTACCACCAAATTAATTTGTCATTATTGGTATTCATACTCTTGCCTAATATTGCTACATTTCTAACTGACATTTACTTGTGATAAACTTCCCTCAGCGTCTGAGTTAATCCTCCTCTGTACCCCGGCCCCTTACACAATAAAACTTCCACAATCCTATTTCGTAAAAATTTTGCTGTCACCTCTCAGTCTTGCTCCTTCCTCCTGTATGTTCATGTCTAGCCAGACAAAAGCAATCACTTCCAAATTCTTTCACCAAATTCCCATCCCTTGCTCACCAAACATATAGTTCCTTGAAGTTATTTTTTTCCCAAGTTTCCAGTGGCTTCATGGATGTTTGGGAGATTGTTGTCTCACGTGAAAAATTATTCTTAGCATCTCTAGTAATTTCTTCTTTATTATTTAAAAATGTATATGAGATAGAATGTATATTCAAGGAATGCCAATTGTTAGAAGAGCTCCTTCAGATTTAGACTGTGTACAATTTTGTTGGTGATTGACTCTTTTAATAGAGAAGGATGTAATAATATGATGATATACAGTCCGAGGCAGAAGAACTGTAACCCATACACTCAATTACTAAGCATAAATCATTTCTACGTTCACTATAGCCATTATCTCTTGAAATCAATTTCAATTTCAATTAAGAAAAGAAAGAGTTCCCCTCAACGACAGTAGTGAAACAAATTAGAACATATTCAGTATATTAACTAATATCTTCAGGGATGCAGAAAGGTCTTAAAAAGGTGTCAATGGCAATGTTTTAAGTGATTCGAGATGTCAAATTGCCAACATTAGCAACAGCAAGTCTATTGGCTTAATGTTTTAAAAAATGCTAGTCGTAGTTTATGGTTTGTCATCTGGCCGAGCCTACTCCTGAATTGACTTGTTAGTGATTATAGAAGGCAGTCAGGTAGCAGGTGCTCTGATATCCTGCTTCCCACATGTGCCACCCCTCTGCCATCCTGCGAACTGCTGAGAGCTGGCATCATAGCTGGGCCTTCATCCCCAAGATGCCCAGGGCAGAGAATGACCATGAACAGTGTGACACACTTTAAACTTCAAGTTTCACTTATTACGTATCATCATTGCCAAAATGCTAATTGGATATCCTGAAGTCCCCAGCCCGAGACACTGTAATATGAATTTTACATATATTTAACATCATTGGTCAAACAGGTACACAATCCCCAATACTATACTGGCACACCAAACACTTGATGATTGATAAACGCTCCTGGATTGCTATGCTGTCTGGAAGAGCCATTGGAATTTGTTGCAGTTGGGGAAATCTAGTAATAGCTAAGGATAGATCAGGGCAAATCTGTGGGCAAACCAAAGTGAGTCCCAATAATGTGATGCAGACCTAAGACAAGAGCGTGCAGTTGGAAAACCCAAACTGTGTTGTCTGCAAAGTTAGCTGCTTGAGTCATGCCCAGGGGGCAGGTGCTCTCAGAGGAATGGACGTACGCGGATTTCCCGGGGTAGTGGTGTGTCTGTCACCCAGACCACACTAACCTTGTATGAGCAGGTCACACAACCAGAGGCCTGTCTCCCTGTGGCTTGTGGATTGATTGGGGGGAAGAGAGGCTATCTGTGCAGCTCAGACCAAAATCATGATAGCAGTCCTTACCAGAGAGTGAGAGAACAGCAAAGAGAAAGACAGTAACTAACTTTAGAACTGAGCATCATAAATACTGCATTTGGATGCAAGATGGGTGTAGTGCTTTGGTTTCCTTTGGTTTAGGCAGCTGTGGGCAAACTATGGCCCGAGGGCCAAATCCAGCCCATTTGGCTGTTCTATTCGGCCCACGGAGCAGAAAGAGTGGAGGATTCTCTTGCTCTCCCCTCCGCTCCTTCACCAGCAGCCCAAGATGAGAGTGCCAGCGTGGTCAGGTTGCTTTTGTTCCTGCCATCCAGTCCAGTTTAAGAACCCATGGTGGCCCTCGAGTCAAAAAGTTTGCCCACCCCTGGTTTTGAGACATTTAACAATAAAGGAGTAAATACTCAGCAAGGAACTTTGGGGGCGGGGTGGGCAAGCAATCATTTGGGATATTTTCAGTTTAGGTCCTTCCTCTTTCTCATTGGAAGTCATGCTCCGGGCAGTAAATACACATTCCATTTTCCTCTTATGGAGGCAGGCTCCACTTGGGGAGGTAACGTGGAATTTTAGGATGCTGGACATTGAGTATGGCATTCTGATATGTAGTTTTAGGTCCACTATTAGCTATGTTTGGCAGTTCGTTTATCAATATTAAAATTGATGTTTCTGTTGTGGGCATATGAGTTTGTTTCTTTGTTTTGTGTTACCTACAAGTAGTTCAGGATTGAGATAGAAAGAATTATTTATATTGGACCTGCACAATATTCACTGGTTCCTTCAAGTTTTACTATAAAAGAAGAGGATATTAAGAGAATAAAGCAACCTCTTTGGAAGATAAGAATCAAGCATTCTGTAAGATACCTTAAAATAATGATGAGCCGAAACGGGTTTGGCTCAGTGGTAGAGCGTCAGTCTGCGGACTAAAAGGTCCCGGGTTCGATTCCGGTCAAGGGCATGTACATTGGTTGCGGGTATATCCCCGTTAGGGGGTGTGCAAGAGGCAGCTGGTTGATGTTTCTCTCTCATCAACGTTTCTAGCTCTCTATATCTCTCTCTTCCTCTCTGTAAAATATCAATAAAATATATTTTAAAAAACATTAAAATAATGATGAGACTAATAAAATGCATTAGATCCCTTTAATTAGAAAATATTAGCATCAAAATTGCTGATTACCATCTATGAAAGTCTGATCTTTTTAGTAAGACCTTGGCTTAACCTGTAATTCATATATAGATACCATTATTTGCTTTTCTAGGGTTTTGGTAATTCAAATATGTTGTGATTATTTTTCCAGAGAAGGCGTTTCCATGAGAGTCTTGAGCTCTCTTCAGATTACGAACTTGATGGAGGTTACACAAGTCAGAGATGTGGTGAGGGTGTGCACGGGGCGAACATATCAGCGCATCAGGTTTCCATCTGGCAGATAGTACGAGGACCACAGATCTGTGAATGCAGACGCTTTCCTGACAAGCTCTTTAATTAGAATTACGATCATCTTCCCAGAAATGAGCCTCAAAATAAATTGTCTACTGTAAACCGATGAAAATGAATAGTTTATCTCTTCCCAAATCTAAAATAAAAGACCAAAGATGAAGAGTCTTAGAAACATGGCTATTTTCAAAATGGAAATGCGGAGAAACAGTCAACATTAGATAAGGCGTCATGTTGGATTTAATTTTTGTTTTTCCACTTAAAAAAAAAGATTTATGTAGGTGGCAAAATGATAGTGTCTGTCACAAACTGTCACAAAGCAGGTATTTTATTCACAATATCTCTATTTCAGGTGACTGAATCTTTAAAAATTGAGTATAATGTAGCACGAACTTAGGTCATGTTGTAAGGTATCATAATTGGTTTTATACCTATATTTGGTATAGAGAAACCTTGGAAAATGCTTTCATCTCTTTCAAGGCCATTTCCCGGTGTATAAGTCATAGACAATATATTTTTTTCCATGAGATATTTGTGAGAGTTATAAAATGTAACACCACTAAAACAATTTATAGAAAAAAATATGAGTCAGAAAGAAAAAAATATATTTAAATACAGTGTGTACACTAGCTTTTGTTTTCATGGAAAGAAGTTTACTTTGGTTTGTCCATGGCTTGTGGCATCATCACTCCAGTATCCAAAGCCAGTATCTTCACATCTCTCTGTTCAGTGTTCACATCTCTGTCGTCTGGCATATGTGTCAGTTTCCCTCTGCCTCTCTCTTATAAGGACGCTGGTGGTAGCATTTAGGGCCCATTTCAATAATCCAGGAAAATCACCCCAACTCAAGAAATTTTATTTAGTCATATCTGCAAAGACACTTTTTCCAAATAAGGTAATTATGTGGATCTTTGGGGGTGGGGGCATTTTTGAGACTACCCAACAGGAAACCACTTTGGTAAACTGGCAGTTTCTTAGTTAGTTAAATATACACATTCAAACATACACCTACCCTGTGACCTAGCGTTTTCACTCCTAGCGTTTAATCTAAGAGAAACCAAAACATTGGACCCTAAAACAGTCTGTACAATACTATCTTTTGCTTTTATAACTAACACCTCCAATCTAGAAATGACCCAATTTTGTCAATAGAAGGAGGCAGTTGATCGATGGTTCTCTCTCATCAGTGTTTCTAACTCACTATCCCTCTCTCTTCCTCTCTGTAAAAAAAAAAAAATCAATAAAAATATATATTTTTTAAAATCCTTCTACAAAAGGTGTTTCAAGCTTTTATCTCTGTAATGCTTTAAAATGGCACCTGGGGCATTGCAAAGACACTTTCTTAAGGTTGAATTGCATTAGCTCGAATTAAAATAGTAGATATCATGAGGGATAAGCTTGCAAGAATATCTTCTCTTTTATTGCGATTCCTTTCTGATGCACTTTTTTCTTTCTCTTTTTATTAAGTATGAGCCGGCAGTAAAGTACTTTTTGATCTTCACTTCTCATTCTTTGAACACCCCAGTTCTCCTCTATTGCCCCCCTAAGGTCCAGTCTCACGTATTAAGTAAAGTGAAAGTGACATTAAAGCCAGGGAAACAGGTCTTGTCTTATTTGTATTTAGTATGTCTATTCTTAACTTCAAGGGGGAAAATGTATGTGAATCTCCTTTTAGTCTTTCTAAAGTGCCCACTCAAGTTTCACAATATCGTACCCTTTACATATTGACACACACACACACACACACACACACAAAATGAGCACACCTTGAAGACTTTCTAGTTTAAAATCTTAATTCAATTTTCACATGTCTGAAGAATAAGTCTTATATTTAAATGCAGATATTCAGAGTTATAGAAATGATCAACTTTGTACCATTAGGAACAAGAGTAACTGTAGGGTGGGGATTGAACAATAGTTAAAGAGGATTTTGTGTGTGTGTGTGTGTGTGTGTGTGTGTGTGTGTATGTGTTTGGTTTTTTTTTAAGTATTACACCAAGTTAGCAGATATAAACAGTTATCCATGAGATAGCATGGTGCTTTTAAACATCACACCACTAAAATATACATCGCACTGTAAATAGTGATTTCATTAAAAGTAATTTGAAATTGGTATCTAACCTATGAAGTAAGGGAAAAGAAAGCTAAAAATCAGATATTGTTGATTATTGACTGGCATAAAATTAGAAAACTTCGCTTTTGCCTGACACATAGGAATGCTTTAATCTATTATTATATAACGCAGACTTTTAGAGGTCACAGGCTTTGGGTTTTCTTAATTTCAACGCATTATTTTTACGGGTCAAATCCAGGATATTAAAATCCCATCAAGGTTGAGAAAACTGCCCCAAATCAGAGAGTTAGTTAATTACCAAATGATATGAACTGAATTAATGAGGTTTTTTTCTTTAATTTAAATAAAGCCCTAAAAATCATTAGATGTTGTGGTAAAGGTGTGGGAAGAGGTGAACTATGTCTGTTTACAGCCAGCACAAAAGACCTCTTCATAAGAGAACACCATTATTAAAAAAAGTGTATTACTGAGTAGGTCAGGGCAGATGTGAAAAGCTGGAAGCATGTGTGGGTCAGAAATTAAGCAGCAGAAACACACAAGCACACACACACACACACACACACACACACACACACACACACACATACACACACATATACACAAGGCAGATTAGGCAGGATTTGTGGGGTTCTCAGGTTTTGTTGCTTTGAACTCAAACTGATAAAAGAAATCTGAGTTAAATCCATAGTGGCAGAGAAAGGGAGACAAGAAACGAGCCAGAGAAGGAGGGTGTAAATCTGAAAATCGGAGGCTTTTGTGAAAGTTCAGACAATGCTCTGTGTTGAGAAAGAACATTAAGAACAGAGATGTTGCCGAAACCGGTTTGGCTCAGTGGTAGAGCGTCGGTCTGCGGACTGAAAGGTCCCGGGTTCGATTCCGATCAAGGGCATGTACATTGGTTGCGGGCACATCCCCAGTAGGGGGTGTACAAGAGGCAGCTGGTCAATGTTTCTCTCTTATTGATGTTTCTAGCTCTCTATCTCTCTCCCTTCCTCTCTATAAAATATCAATGAAATATGCTTTAAAAAAAAAGAACAGAGATATTGAGTTCTCAGTATAAATGTATGCCTAAGCAATGAACCCTGCCTCCTACACACACTTGTGCACATTATTCTATTAAAAAACACTTACACTCAGGGACAGGATGTGTAATATGGAGGCTTGGTTTTTGTTTGTTTTTTTAATTTGGAACTTAACTTCCTGGCTCAAAGTCTTTCTCCACTGCAAACACAATTCCATGGAGGCCTACAGATTTCACCACAGATGCCCCATCTCTGGCTCCTGAGTCTGAAAAAAAAATACTTGGAAAATCAAGTTATCTGATCAAAGAGGACATCACGGGGCACAGCTGTGTGGGGACCAGAGAACCTCCAGTGGACAGTAGCTAACACTGCCAAAAGAGCAACTCAGGACTTACCGACAACACGCTAGAAAAGTGCATATGGATGTAACCTACATCCCAAGGGGAGAGTTGGGCATCTCTAAATAAATCTTTAAGAGGATTTTTAAGTTTAATTTTTTCCTCATGTTTTATCATCCCCTCTATGCCCTCAACCACCTCCCCCCAATCTCCTTCCCTGATATTCCTGTTTGCCATGATGGGTTAGGAAAAGGAATCCATGCATATATTTTTTCTTTTTTTCTAATATATTTTATTGATATTTTACAGAGATGAAGGGAGAGAGATAGAGAACTAGAAACATCAGTGAGAGAGGAACATCGACCAGCTGCCTCTTGCACACCCCCTACTGGGGATGTGCCCGCAACCAATGTACATGTCCTTGACCAGAATCGAACCCGGGACCTTTCAGTCCGCAGTCCGACGCTCTACCACTGAGCCAAACTGGTTTCGGCCATATATTTTTTTTCTGTTTAAGTTGAAGCAATTACCTATTTTAAAAAAAAAAACACCACCTTCAGTGTCTTAAAAATATAGAAATATGCCTGGACCATTCTGATTTGCTTATGCATTGACGTAGAAACACATTTTATTTGGAAAGTTGGGCCTAAATGATATAAGACATTGCCCCTTACTCAGGAAACTGACTGTACTAAATATGCCCAATAATATGGAAAAGAAGAAAGAACCAATGTAATATTAAAAGCATTAAAAAGTTGAGCTACCAAACAACCTTGACATCTCATGTTTTCAAGGTTCTCCCTTACTGCCAACACCCTGTGTTCTTACCCCCGATGGAGTCAACACTTGCCTCTCTGCCCACCAGCCACCAGGGGGCTCATGAAGCGAACCACATGTACTCATCACCGATTTCAATCTTTTGCATTTTAATCTCTCTAAATACTGTGCAACGCACAAGAGGCATAGCCATTCCTCCAATTCCTATTAACCCTTAATAGTCACCTGCTCTCTCGAGTCCCCTCCACTCCCTCCACGAGTGGGCTGTATCCTTGATCGGAGATAGATGGTTTTTGATCCTCCATGTAAAATATCTCATGGGGCTTACTTAATTAACGCTTAAATTAAACAACATTTATCTTTGGAGGTACACTTAGCAAGTGAAATGACACCAGCCGTCCTCAATCAACAAGAATTAATAAGATACAACCATTAAGTATCTTAATTAGAAAACCTCCCGAGGCAGCTAGCGTGCGAAAGTTGACGTGGGCCCAACAACCATGCAGAAGCAAACAGCTTAATAACGTGGCCAACTCTTGCTTAAGGACATGGGAAAACAATGTTTTTTCCAGATCCCTGGAAACAGTGATTTTTTACCTTCTCTTTTTCATACTTATATTTATCTGTTTATTGTGTTTTTCTCCTCACTAATTTACTGAGGCAGAGATTTTTATATTTGAGCTCCAGGTGTTATTTTGCAAGTTATTACTAAAAATTTCCCATTAGTTTATACCAATTTTTTTCTATTATGATCTAATCTAGGATGTCACATGACCTGATGTTAAGTTTCTTTTCTTTTTCTTTTTAAAAAAATATATTTTATTGATTTTTTACAGAGAGGAAGAGAGAGGGATAGAGAGCTAGAAACATCCATGAGACAGAAACATCGACCAGCTGCCTCCTGCTCACCCCCTACCGGGGATGTGCCTGCAACCAATGTACATGCCCTTGACCGAATCGAACCCGGGACCTTTCAGTCCGCAGACCGACGTTCTATCCATTGAGCCAAACCAGTTTCAGCTGATGTTAGGTTTCTTAGGCTCCTCTTTCTGTGACAGTTTTTTCTTCTTCTTTTTCTTTTTTTAATCTTTACTGTTGAAAGTATTCCATGTGTCTCTCTTTCTCTTTCACTGACCCCTTATGGCCTGCCCCAGTCCTCCACCCTGGTCTTCACAACCCTGTGGTCTGTGTCCATGGGTTATACATGTATTCATACAAGTTCTTTGATTTATCTCTTCCTACCCACCTACTCACCTCCACCTTTCCTCTGATATTATTTTCTTGTTTTTGATGACCTGGTCAGATATTTGTGGAACATCCCCCGGTTGGGATTTGTCTGTGTGTGTGTGTGTGTGTGTGTGTGTGTGTGTGTGAGAGAGAGAGAGAGAGAGAGAGAGAGAGAGAGAGAGAGAGAGAGATTGAGATTAGACAGAGGTTATAATTTGGGGGGGGGATAAGATCAGAGGGAAAGTTTCATTCCCATCCCATCCCATCAAGGGTAGCTGTTATCAACCTGATTAATCACTGTTGATGTTCACTAGGAACCCTGGGCTAGTATCCCTCAGGTTTTTTCACTTCTGGCTACTGTTTTCCTTTTCCACACCATGAACTCTGGACGTGAGCCACTGTGCAACCCACACTTGCGCAGTGGGAGTTAGACTCCGTGCCTTGGAAGGCAGAGTTGCTATAAAAATTGCTTGGAATTCTACTGAATGGGGGCTTTGCCCATGCTCAGTCAACTATTTTATGTTTTAAGATATTGTGTACACCAGTAGGAACTGATGGATGTTAATGTTAAAATTGGGTCACGAACCAATTCTACTTTATTATTTTGTTGTTCTCTCATTCCAGCTTTGGCGATTGGGTCTTCTTACAGTGAGATCCTATTTCCTTCCCCTTGACATACATCATTGCCGAATTTCCATTGCCACTGTTCTCAGTACTTTATTACTTTCTGATGCTACAAGTTGCCTCAGGCTACTTTTGTGTATTTTTCTGTTCCAGTCCTAGAATCAACTATTCCTCCAGAGAGATTTGCCTCCTTTTTTTTTTCTTTGGCAGGCGTGGGAGGGATTGTATTATAAACTAACATATGTGGTCTAAATGTGCTCGCTTTAAATGTCAATGTTTCTAGAATCTTTCAGAAGAGCAAAAGAATAGATGTGGGTATAATAACCCCTTTCTATGCATGTCTATAAATACTTCATGTAAATCTGTACCTATATTAGGATAAACTTGAGTTTATACTGGCATCTCCAACTGTAATTAAGTATCTTGTGGGTCATTCCAGCCTTTTCTTTCCTTCTCACTGCTCAGTAACTCCCACACTCAGAGTGAGAATGCTAGTTCCAAGCGCTGGCCATCCATTGATTTAATTATTCAGTGTCAGTATACAAATATAGTCTTATCAGAATGTTCAATCCACACCACTCCAGGATACAGCTCTATCAATGAGAGTACAGAGCTTGCGTAAAGATTTCACCTTTAGTGTTATTGATTCCTCTCGTTTCCAAAGGTGCTGAGGTCAGCAACCTTTCCTTCACCTGCTCAGTGGGAATGTTTGAAACATTTACTAATACAGGAAGAATAGAATGCCTCGATAAACCAGCTCACCTATAGTCAACTAATTTCTGGCACAGGAACCAAGAATACAGAATGGATGGTGTCTGAAATGATTGGAGAGGGAAAACTAGATATCCACATCTAAAAGAATGAAATTAAAACTATGCCTTACATCCGTATTTTACACACAAGATACCAACTCAAATTATATGCAAGACCTGAAACCTTAAACTGCTAGAGGAACACATTAGGAAAAAGCTCCTTAGTGTTGAGCATGACAATGATATTTGGATATGACACTCAAAGCTCAGGCATAAGAGTTAAACTAAACCAGTGGGACCACATCAAACTGGAGTGTCTGCTCAGCACAGGAAACTCTGAACAGAATGAATGTGCAACCCACAGAATGGAAGAAAATATTTCCAAACCATATATATGGTGAAGAGTTACTATTCAAAATATATAAGGAATTCTTTTAGATGATTACTAGAGGCCCGATGCATGAAAATGTGTTCACTGGGTGGGGTCCCTCAGCCCGGCCTGTCTCCTCTCACAGTCCGGAGGTGTCCTACTGGTTGCTTAGGCCCTTTTCCTCCAGTCTGGCCTTCCTCTGTGGGAGGCAACCAGGCTGATCAGGGGAAGGCACTGCCCCCATCACCCTGCTGCTGCTGCCACTGCCGGCCACTACAGCCACCTGCCCCCGGCCCTCACAGCTGCTGCAGCTTTGTCCATAAGACATCTGCCCTATCCAGTCTAAATAGTATATTACCCTTTTATTAGTATAGATGTTTTCTCCGGAAATGGTTAACTGCATATAAACCATGATAGGAAGACTATAACGTACTTAAACCTATACACTGAGTGGCCAGATTATTATGACTGCCCCATCAGTACTTTGTTGGGCCACATTTTGCCTTCGGCCACATTTTGCCTTCAGTACTGTGACAATTCTTCTTGGCATTGACTCCAGGTAATGTTGAAAGGTAATGTGAGGAATGTGAAATCATGCCTTATGAATAGCACTGTCCAGTTCTGTGAGATTGTATGGTTGCGGTTGGGGAACCAGCTGCGTGATGGCTCTTTTAACTTCCTCCCACACATGCCACATTGGATTGAGATCTGGTGATTGTAGGGGCCACCTAAGCAAGGTGAAGTCTCCCTCATGTTCTTGAAACCACACCTGCACAATACAAGCTCCATGGCATGGCACATTGTCTTGTTGGAAGATGCCATCTCCATTGGGATACGCCATCAACATGACAGGATGAACTTGATCAGCAACGAAACTTAGGTATGTTGTACTATTCAGACATTGTTCCACATGAATTAAAGGGCCCAGATCATGCCAGGAAAACATGCCCCAAACCATAACACTGCCCCCACCAGCCTGAAGGGGTTGTACTCATGCATGTGGGGTGCATGCTTTCATGCTGTTTCCACCAAATTCTCACTCTGCCATCTGCATGATGCACCTGGAAAGGTGATTCATCGGACCACATGACTTTTTACCAATGCCTAGCAGTCCAATCCTTGTGTTCCTGTGCGAACTGGAGAAGTTTTATCTCAATGACTGCAGACAGCAAAGGTGTTTGAATAGGCTTTCGGCTTCCATATCCCATACAATGCAGTGTATGGATATGTTGCCTACAAACACCAGGTGCTCATAATAATCTGGCCACTCAGTATAAAAGTCTAAATACACATTTACTTAGTGAGGAGCACAAAATGAAAAAAATGATTTTTTTAGTACTAATGTGAATGGTGTTCTACATACTTAATTAATTTTCTATGAAGATATTTAAGTAGGAAAGACATGATTCACAATTGCTTTATTTGGCATGATGAGCAATAGAAAATCATTTTCGGTGGGTGCTGTGGAGTCTGTTGCACATCAAAGACAGAAATCCTATGGTTTTCTTATGCACCGTGATTCTTCAAACTGCCTGGAAATGTTTTTTTCGAACACACCATTAGTTACTGGTCTGAAGGAGCACTTGTTTTCCATCTTTTTCTCATTCATAACCAGCTTGTATCACACAATCGATTTCTGCAGGAGAAGCTCACTGCTGAGTAAGCTAGCTTGGATGTAATGGCACAGTTCGAACACTGTTCTGCAGCTCAATCCAATTTGTAATACATGTATTTCCCTCGGCTTGGGAGATTCCAGCGTTCCCCATTTATTTTCTCATGCAGAAAGATGGTTGTGATATTTAAGACATCCTCGATGTTAAGCTAAATAATCACTGCGCACGTTGAATGATCAATGGAAGCAAAACCACGTCTTCTGCAGCCTTGACTAATCACATTGGGTGAGGTGCCATACAAATGGTTTGCAAATCACGCTACTAAGAGCTTGTTTCTGAACAGATTTCTCCCTGGTGCAAGAGACACCGATAGCAACCAGCTCAGTCTAACATCCTTTGCATTTGGCAAGATTAAGCTCAGTGAATGCTTTGACATAATGATGTTATCAATGAATGAATCTTTTTAATTCTCCTTCTTGTGGAGAGCAACATAGCATTTGAGAACAGCGTATGGGAAAATAATATTTGAGGTTGGCGCAAGTTAAAAATATCAATAGCAAAGAAAACTGCTCGGTGATGTGTTTAACAGTATTTATGTTTTAATTGTTAACAGGTCATATTTAAATATTTCTCCATACAGTGAAATAAGAAGAAGTCTTGAATGAGCAGAGTAGATAGGAAGAAATCAAGACTTTGCCAAGTTAAGATTTTTAAAGGCATATCTCATGAATAGGAGTAAATGCAAATATGTTATAGATAACTCTATTTATTTTAAGTAGAACCTAAACCTTATTTCAATGATGAATTTTATATGAAATATATATTAATAAGTAGAGCATATTTATGTCACAGGGCAAACATTATAAATATTAAGAAGAGGTGATGATTTTCATTAAGCTGAGTTTGCTTTCTTAAATATTGTATTAGCATGAATTTTGCATTTCATATCTGCCTGTTTTTATTATGCCCTTAGAAGCATATTTCTCTTTATTTTTAATCTGTAATTATAGCATCTAACCTATATAAAATATTTCAAGTAGTTTTTTAATTTATTACAGTTTATAACACTTAAGCCATTTGTGTCACATAGAATTATACTAATTCACATCATAATAAAATTATTCTCCTCAATTAATTAATCTTATTAAATCTTCTCTTAATCATATATTTGAAAATTATGTTCCTGAAATTAAGAAAATTTTAGCTATCCTTTTGCAGATATTATCTTATCAGGATATGACAAACAATTTCCAGTTTGCAGAAAAACAGGAAGTTTGTGGTAATAAGACATATTGAACACAACTGCATTCTAGGTCAATTCTGTTTCTTGCTTAAATGCAATAATTACTGTCTCTGAAAAACTGGTTATTATAATAATACTATTTTAAGGCACTAAACTTTGCTGAGGGTTTGGAGTTTCAATATTCAGATTAGACAGCAAGTTCCTGATGTGTGAGGAAGAGGAACCAGTGCAGGCAAGTTTGTGATGATACCATGTGGTCACATCACTCCACCTGCAACACATGACCTATATCCCTCACTCATGTCCTTATGCTATTTGTCCAGGCTCGAAAGCCCTGGGAGAGAGGGTCTGCTTGGTGAAGAAAGCACAGGTCAGCCCCGGTCAGTCTGGCTCAGTTGGTTGGATGGTTTGAGCATCCATGCCAACGGATGGATCCCCAGTGAGGGTACCTGCCCAGGTTGCAGACTGGATCCCCAGTAGGTGGCGTGCAGGAGGCAGTCCATGGACGTTTCTCTCTCTCTCTCTCTCTCTCTCTCTCTCTCTCTCTCTCTCTCTCCTTCCCTCCCTCCCTCCTTTCCTCCCTCCTTCCCTCCCTCTCTAAAGTCAACTAAAAACATATTTAGAAAAACAAACACACACATGGATAAGTAGGACTCACCTGAATTGGGGATGATGGAAAGAAAAAAAAAAATGACCCTCTATGCCAGTACTCATCTCAGCAACACTGTCCACCACAGAGTAGACAGAATCTCCCAAAATCAAACTGGCAAACGTACAACGCACCCCTGGCAAATGCACGATGCCGCAATTAGAAATTCAAGCAGCTGGATAATACTAAACCCCATTGAAAAATGTGCAGCGTGTTCGGAAAACTGAAATCAATATTCTGAAGTATCAGTATATATTATTCAGGCAGCACAAGTGTAAACGTATCAAATCTGAAGTCAGACCTTAGTCCAGTGGAGCAATTTCCTTCAATAAAAGGGAAGGCAGAATTAAGTGACTATTTGGAGGAGACATGGAGTTATAAATTCTCGCTATGTTAATCGTGGCTCTGTCTCAACAACAGCAGCCAGACCAGCTGTCTCTAAGTCTCGCCTGGATTTCACTTTGAACTCCCCATTACAAGGGGATGAAATGCACAAGTAGGATTAGCAGGTTTCCACTGACTGGCACCGTCACGCAGACCGGTAGCAAAATGAAAAGATTATCCTGCTCTATCAGATTTTGATATGCTCTAATGAGAGTAGACCTGGTCTCCCCTTAGACAGATAAGATTGGGATGTGATAAAGTAGAGAGCTGCAATGTTAGCTCGAAAATTCTTACTGAAATTAGATGCTAAATTTGGCTAGGAACTAAAATGTAAATTAGAGCTGAAAAACTGGATTTGGAAGTCTATTTTTTTCCTGTGTATTTATAAAATGTTTTCTTTTTAATATATATATATATATATATATATATATATATATATATATATATATTGACTTCAGAGAAGAAAGGAGAGAGAGAGAGAGAGAGAGAGAGAGAGAGAGAGACAGACATCAATGATGAGAGGGAATCATGGATTGGCTGAACACCACTGGGGATCAAGTCCACAACCTGGGCAGGTGCCCTGACCTGGAATTGAACCGTGACCTCCTGGGTCATAGGTCATCGCTCAACCACTGAGCCATGCTGGTTGGGCATAAAATGTTTTCTTAATTTAAGACTATGCTCATTTTTTCCCCTCAACACTCTTAATATAACGGTAACAATTTTGTGACAGAAGAGCAAATGTATTTGGTGAAGCATTTTAGGATGGACTTACTGTTCATTGTGTGGAGAGCAATGCATTAGGTCCTGGAAGAGGGTGTTCAAGCAAGAGAAGACACCAAACAATAAGAGATACCGAGACAGGTTTTCTGCCGTTAGAGATTACATAGAGATTATGTCCAACCAGAATATTAGTTTACTCACACCCCTTTTCTTTCAACGTTACTCAAAAGTGCATTTGATAGAATATTGATGAGTGATGGCACTAAAACAAACTTATTGGATAACATTGTCTAGCTGATAATGCTGTCATATGAATAATTCAACTCCTATGTGTTTACGAGAAGGCTGTCTCTATTGTGTTATTCTGACATTAAAATTAGTTATTAAGTTGAAGAATTAGTTGACTTAAAAAGTAAACTCATTATTTATAGAAACTCTGAAATACAGTAAATTATATCCAATTACTCAAAAATCAGAATGATGTTGCGCAAAATTAATTGCGTCTGTTTTTAGAAACTTCGTGTTGCCTTGCCTAATAAATATGTGAATAGTGAGTAAGAGTTTCTGAACTTACATTTCTTAAATTATTATTAGATTCATATGTATAGATTAACTTCCACATATTTTAAACATTGAATAGGCTTTATGGAGTCTTTGTAGATTTTTCCCCCTAAAAATAAGCGATGGTAACTTTTTTTTATAATAAAACAACAGATTTTTCAACATTTTCATGATGGTTTACTATATTTTACTTATATACAGAGTGCCATAAATAACATTAGAGGGAAGGAACTTCTCAATATGATAAGAATGTAATTTTTCCATTGAAATTTCATGACTGAATGGAATAGAAATGGAATGAAGATGGAGATATTCAAGAAACATATATTCAGGCAAAGTGCAACTATAGCATTAGAAATATAACGAATAATAGAAAACACCTCTGAATATTTTTCTGATCATTTACTTACTTAATAGAAGTTTCTCTCTTTTTTTTTCTGAGGGAGTAAATGAGGAAAATACACATGAGAGAAAAATAGACAAATATAAACACAACTGAATAAAAATGATTAGGTATTCAAATAGTAGTCTTATTATTATATTCCAGACATCACAGTGATGTCTTAGGTTGAACAGGAAATGCATTTTCTTTTGTCCTGAAACATTCCACATTATCTAATAGAGAATTATTTTGCTTCACAAACACCCAATACATTATTGTCAGCTGCAGTCTTCTCAGAAGATAAAGGACTAGAAACATCTTCCCTTGAACAAGCTCTAAATGTATAGACCCCATAAAAGAATTCCAGGCCATAAAACACACCGAACAAAAAAAGCAGTAAAATGCCTGTTTGCAGGAGTAAAATACTAGCATTTTATGAATTGGGGAGGTTTTACGATGCAGCCTCGTGATTTTCTGTGTTTGGACAAGGATGTAAAGGCTTCAACATCATAGTTTTCATGTCTAAAGCGCTGGCATGCTCATACGCATGGCTTGTATCTGGTGTTTTATGGACCTCGGCTTATTAGGTCCACTGCTGAAATGCTGCTTCCTCCAGTCAGGAAGTCAGCTGCCCCTCGGCGGAGACATTGTTTTCATGTTGTGCTTTTTTTTTAAAAATTTATTGCTTCTTTACAGAGAGGAGGGGAGAGGGATATAGAACTAGAAACATCAATGAGAGAGAAACATCCATCAGCTGCCTCCTGCACACCTCCTACTGGGGATGTGCCCACAACCAAGGTACATGCCCTTGACCGGAATCAAACCCAGGACCCTTCAGTCCACAGGCCAAAGTTCGATACACTGAGCCACACCAGTTAGGGCTGCACGTGTATTTAATGAAGGTGTCTCTACATCAACAAAGAAAGTGGTGACTTAGCAGCTCCATAGTTTGTTTTTTTCCCCCATTTTACTTATACCTCAGAGAGGGGTCTTGAATGTCTAACCCAGCTGTGGGCAAACTATGGCCACCGGGCCGGATTTGGCCCATTCGGCTGTTCTATCAGGCCCTCAGAGCAGAAAGAGTGGAGAGTTCTCTTGCTCTCCCCTCCGCTCCTTCACCAGCAGCCCAAGATGAGAGTGCCAGCATGGTCAGGTTGCTTTTGTTCCAGTTTAAGAACCCATTGTGGCCCTTGAGTCAAAAACTTTGGCCACTCCTGGTCTAACCCCACCACATCTGAAGTTATTTAAGATGAGGAAACCAAGGGTCGGGGAACTTACAGAGTTTCTTCAAGGTCTCTCTGCTCCCTGTGTCATTTTCCTTGCTCCAAGTCACACTGGGTAAATCCACAGCTAACAGTAACATTCTTAGGACCATACATCATCTGCATCAACTAGACTATACCAAACAAAAACTTGACCAAAAAGTATAATTTTATCATTAAAGAATCACAAAATTAATTCAGAAGGAGAGAAAATGTAGAATCAAATATTTAAAAAATGTTGCTGAAATAGGTTTGGCTCAATGGATAGAGCATTGGCCTACGGACTGAAAGGTCCCTGGTTCGATTCCGGTCAAGGGCATGTACCTTGGTTGCGGGCACATCCCCAGTAGGGGTTGTGCAGGAGGCAGCTGATTGATGTTTCTCTCTCATTGATGTTTCTGAATCTCTATCCCTCTCCCTTCCTTTCTATAAAAAAATCAATAAAATGTATTTTTAAAAATTTTACATTTTTATGTAAAAACAGAACCTCAGAAGTGGTAAGAGAGTGATCTGAAAATACACAGCTGCTTGAAACTCTAGAATTATAATTTTAATATATTCACCTAAAGTGTGTTGCTCTTTGTATCATGGTATATCGGGCCTTTTAAAATTAGTGTATTTAGTCATTATGTGAATTAATAAAATGCCCCAATTTTCTCCATTTTTCTAGTAGCATCTCTGTAATAATTATATATCCACATATAAATAAAACATAAATAACCTATTGTTCTATTACATATCTAAGCTAATTTTCCTAGAAAGGAAAAGAAGTTAATCTACACTTTGATTACAATAAGCAATGATACATTTCCTTTATAAGCCTGTTTTTTTCAAACAGAAAATTATTGGCAAAGTTACTGACAAATTCTAACAAATTAAGTATTAACATTAAACACAGTTTTTAATTGTCTACAGACAAGGGGATGGTGATTGTGAGATGGGAAGGCAGATAAGGAGCAGGAAGAAGAGGGTAAATGGGAGAGAAATGGTGATGAAAGATTAGACTTTGGATGGCGAACACACAAAAAAATGATGTGTATTATAAAATTGTACGCCTGAAACCTACATAATTTGATGAACCAAAATAACCCCGATACATTCTACTAAAAATAAATAACGTCTTTTAATTGTTTAGACTATTAAGTTAGAAAAAATTCTTCTACGGTTTAGATCAGCAGGGTCTGAAGCGTGTCACACATTTTAAAATAAGTCAGCTGTCATATTAACATTACAAAAAAGGCACGACAATTCTTGTAAGATGTAGAAGGTGTGATCTTGATGTAGCATATCAAAAACCGCTCCACACACCCAACCGGCGTGGCTCAATGGTTGAGCGTCGACCTATGAGCCAGGTGGTCAGGATTTGATGCCAGACAGTGGTGGGTGCCCCGGAGCTCACAGTCCAGAAGGCCAAGTAGGTATCCCCATCCTTGGCCCCTGTGTTTGTTGTCAAGATGTAGGATGGGGCTGGGGGCGGGGCATGCAACTCCCCTGCACAGGGACTCAGAATGCAGGGGAGCCTCCAAGGCGGGGTGTGGGGGGGGGGACGGGTGAGATGGGAGAGGGGTGAGGACACACTAGAAGATACCAGAACCCATGTGTGTGCCTGTGTGGATGTCCACCACATGAGGGCAGCCTGACACTGTCGTTTCCTCAATGCAGTGCAGAGGCTGGAGCAGAGGGCATAGGCAGGGGTGCAGGAGACGGGGGCTGAGGAGCACCCACAGGAGGGAGCAGCGGGACTGGGGTGTGAGCTGGTGGGAGGAGAAGCAGCACGTGGAGGAGGAACTGGCTGCGGTGGTGCAAGGTTCATGAGATATGGATGAGGTGGTTTGAAAAAGTAAACAGGCTAATAAATATATGACGATTAAACGTATTAAAATAAATTAATATAAGACTAATGACAGCAATACTCCTCGCTGTTAGGAAAGGGGATTGCAAATGTGGGGAAAATAAACAAAAATGCACACTGTGACGTAACTGGCATGGCTCAGTGGTTGAGTACCAACCTTTGAACCTAGGAGGTCACCTTGCCATTCCCAGTCAGGGCACAGGCCCCGTCTGCAAGGTCGATCCCCAGTAGGGAGCGTGCAGGAGGCAGTCAATTCATGATTCTCTTTCGTCATTGATGTTTCTCTCTCTTTCGCTCTCCCTTTTTTTCTGAAATCAATTATATATATATATATATATATATATATATATATAGTAAATGGACACTGTGGGATTTGGATGGTACATAGAAGTATTAATGCTTGTCATCAATATAAAGAAAAAGATGGTAAGATACCTACACTGTAAACATGCATATTTTGAATACATGTAAAATATATATTTATGAATAAATTAATTTATATTTACATGAATATATACATATGTGTATTCATATATAGCACATATAAATAAATATATGTGTGTATATACATTTTTATCATATTCATATTAATATTCTTTTACTGTTTGCAAAAAGAGTCTGGTAGCCGTGAACCGGTAGCCGTGAGCATAACCAGCTCACACTCATGTCTTCTGAGCGCCATTCTCTAGCAAAACGAAATAGGGTTTCTCAGAGAGAGGGCTGAGGCATGGAAATAGTGATTCATAGTATCTATGTCTTTTGCCAGAAGCAGCAAAATGCTAAAAAAAAATGAGAGCATTCCCACTGGGAAACCCTGAGACAATTGGAGAAACAAATAATTAATAATAAGAAGAAAGCAACTCTCAAGAGAAACATCTCATGGAATTCTACGCCCGCCTGTCACGGCATGAATATGATGTATTAACAGCAGATGCTTGTGGACAGATTATCAATACTTGGAAATATCAGTCTGTATCAAAAAGCATTTTCAAAGATAAAATGTGAAAAATATCTTTACAGATCAGCATTAATAGCACTTCAATCAATCTTAAGGATAAGAAATACTAACTTGGAACTACTTTCAGAAATACTATAACAAATACTAACTTTGAAGTGGAACCAAGTAAAATAGTATCCCACTAAAACAATTTATTATTTTCCAGTGGCTTAGCATTACAGAAATAATAATTATTATTTTAGAATTATAGCAATACAATTTTTAGAAACCTGTTTGTATCAGATACTTATGTGGTATCCCGATTACTACACCTTAGGCACAAAATGCTTACCAACACCTATTCTAACATATTTTTGGAGATATTAGGCATTTTATAAGATTGAGTGCAGTGGTGCAAATGTATATTAAATATTTATTTCCTAAGTGATAAAATAATGAGAAGATGTAAAGACATTAGAATTTTATCAAATCATTGTCTATCAGCACACTCTCCTGAAGTTATGATTATTTATCTGTTATAATTGATCTAATATAATTTAAGTCCTGGTAAAATGGCCTTCCCCTGAATATCAGTGTATGCATAGAGATAGTGGAGGAAGAAGAGGGACGAGAGTAATCGAGTGGAAATAGAATCATTGCTTTGTCAGGACAAAGACTTAAATGAGCAAATCAAAATTCCTACTCTGTAGCTAGCAGACAGCACTTGTCATGATCATGCTATGTGAAAGCATGCATGATAGTCATTGCATAATATCAGTTGTACTTAACATGCCAGTCACTTGTTGCTGACCATAAAACGTAAGGATTGGCCATACCATTTCTCATTCTTATTCTCTTCATTACAGTATGATAACATAGGCCTAACTTGGAATTATTTACAACTTATGAACTGAATTCATTGAAATAATCCATATGAACTCAAAAGCATGTCATACTTTTCAAGTAATCCCCTAGTTTTTCGTAGAATTTAGAAATAATATTGCAATATGAGCATTCTGAACTTTGGACTCAAGTAGATTTGGCATTTAATTCCTGTTGTCATTGATGAGGTCTGTAAAGTTGTCTTTATCTATAAAATGGAAATAAATATTCCTTCTTTATGGTATTGTATGTATGATTAAATGAAGTTATACATGTTAAATAATCTAGTATAATGAGGTTACTAATACTGCCACTCATATCTTACAGTTTTATGTTCTTTTAAAAATGTCTTTATTGATTAAGGTAACACATATGTGTCCTCATCCCCCATTCTCATCCCAATCCCCTCCCCACTCATGCTCCCACCCTACTGTTGTCCGTGACCACTGGTTAGGCTCATATGCATGCACACAAGTCCTTTGGTTGGTCTCTCTCCCTTTCCCCCCCTCCCCTACCTTCCTTCTGAGGTCCAACAGTCTGATCAATGCTTACCTGTCTCCGGGTCTGTTTCTCTTCATCAGTTTATGTTGTTCATTATTTCCCCTTTATGTTCTTTTTAAAAATCTAGTGCTTATTAAAGTTATTTATAGGCCCAGTATCTCTTGTGCTTTATTCCCCTGTCCCTTGATTTTTTACAACTTATGTCCATCTCCCTTCCCTGTTCCAATTCAATAGTATCTGTTTTTATCTCTTTAAATGTGGTGATTCATAGTTGCCCCTCTACATACATGTTCCATAGTGGATATATTCTTAAAAATCGAAATGTGTAATATGAGATATGAAATTCTGGAAGAACGTGCATAAAAACTGCCTTTCCGCCGAAACCGGTTTGGCTCAGTGGTAGAGCATCGGTCTGCGAACTGAAAGGTCCCGGGGTTCGATTCCGGTCAAGGGCATGTACATTGGTTGTGGGCACATCCCCGGTAGGGGGTGTGCAAGAGGCAGCTGGTTGATGATTCTCTCTCATCGATGTTTCTAGCTCTCTATCTCTCTCCCTTCCTCTCTGTAAAATATCAATAAAATATATTTTTTTAAAAACTGCCTTTCCCCTTAACCTGATGAGAAGAAGGTACAAGTATGAACAACCCATGACCGGAAATGAAAAGTTAATGACGGAATTGCCGAAGGACAAAAGAGAAGCAATTTGATAGATAAAGAATTTACTGTGTTATCCAAAAAAGCCCTTCTAACAATCAATTATGCGTACATAAGTACTTTGCATGGTGTTAATTAAAACATTGTATTGCTGTTAAACGTAGTATAAAAGACAGGAAAGTACCTTTATAGTCAATAGGGAGAGATCCGAAATGCCCCAGGAGACATTCCAGGAACATTGAAAAATGGATGAATTGGGGGCAAGGAAGAGGTTATCTCTCATAGCATAATCTACCAGAATGCATGTTAATAGAGGTTTAAAATTATTATTCTTAACTAAATTAAGGAGAGAAAATTATAATGTTTAAAAGTGCTTTTCTTGAAACAACTTCCAAAAATGTAATGAGCAGCGAGAGAAGCAATAATAATACATTGGCAAGGCTTGGCTAATTACACAGCTCAAGGGCCAAATTACAGGACATTTTAAAATGGTGTTTAAAAGAGCAGGAAGCAGCAGCAGCCACGGCAGGGAGAGAATAAGTGGTCAGTACAGTCTAGAACATTCACCAAATACCGTTTGCAGATCTCTGATATGTGGCACAGACTTAATTGTAATATGAATGCATTTCCTATCAATAATTATTTCTTAAACAAATATCGTTTTCTATGTCGGTTTTAGAAAACATTGAAGTAGATAGTCTATGTTCAATTAAAACCAATCATGTGGCCCTAACTGGTTTGGCTCAGTGGATAGAGCGTTGGCCTGGGGACTGAAGGGCCCCAGGTTCGATTCCGGTCAAGGGCATGTGCCTTGGTTGTAGGCACATCCCTAGTAGGGGGTGTGCAGGAGGCAGCTGATGGATGCTTCTGTCTCATCAGTGTTTCTAGCTCTCTATCCCTCTCCCTTCCTCTTTGTAAAAAAAAATCAATTAAAAAATAAAAAATAATTAAAAATATAAAACTAATCATGTATATAGCTTTCTGTAGTAAAGAAAAATACAGTGATGTCTCTTTATCTACTTCTTTACATAAGGTGTTTCACTTATGTACTTACAATTGTTACCTGAATTATCACAAATGTATGATTGTTGTCTAAATTATTGGCAAGTAAATCCTGTGTAATGAATTCTTAAACACAAATGATTTGCAAACCAGAAACCTATAATCTTAGTTTGCTCTCAGATTTCAATTTCCCTGGTGCTGAACAGGGGGTTATGGGGGAACATGACATGGAAGACCCACTGCCATGGACGTTCTAACAGCAATAAGACCCCCTATGCAGCCCTAACCTGTTTGGCTCAGTGGATAGAGCATCGGCCTGCGGACTGAAGGGTCCCGGGTTCGATTCCGGTCAAGGGCATGTACCTTGATTGCTGGCACATCCCCAGTAGGGGGTGTGCAAGAGGCAGCTGATCAATGTTTCTCTCTCATCGATGTTTCTAACTCTCTATCCCTCTCCCTCCCTCTCTATTAAAAAAAAATCAATAAAATATATATTTTTAAAAGAACCCCTATGCAAAATTAATAGCTACCAAAAGTTCACTGCGGTCTAGCCCAGGTCTAAGTTTTACACAGATCATATAAGACCTTCCTATAGATTGTCATTGGCCAAACACAAAGCAGCTATAATTATCACAAGGGACAGACCACCAATACAGAAATTGTTATACAGGATGGTCCTTTTAGCACCCCATCCCAAAGACTTCCTTTTTTAAAAAAAGACTTTATTTTTAAACTTTGAAAATGTATATTTTTTATTGATTTCAGAGAGGGAGAGATAGAAACATCAATGATGAGAGAGAACCATTGATTGGCTGCCTCCTGCACACCCTCTACTGGTGATCGAGCCAGCAACCCGGGCATGTGCCCTTGAATGCAATCAAAGCCGGGAACATTTGGTTCCCCAGGCCAATGCTCTATCCACTGAGCCACACCAGCGAGGGCCATCCAAAAGACTTCCTGCTACTTGTTCTAAGGCTGGGTGATGCTCATTGAGAAGGAGAGGCTTGAGGCTACTGTAATGTCCCTAGGTTATGTCAAAGGGTGATTTTTTTAACATTATTTTCTCTTAATTCCTTATATTTAAGGAATGAAGTGGTTTAACCTTATATTTAAGCTGGGCCTCTTCTGCCAGTGGCAACTCAGAGGGAAGTTTTACAGACATGGGTACTTGTTCCAGGTATTATAATGTTTGTGTAAACAGTTTGTCTTCCAGCGGATTGTGTGGTAGTAATATATGTACACACGGTTCAGATTGAGGGGAGATTCATTTTAATCGTATTTCCACTATGAATAGACTCTCATCCTTAATATACTTCTCCATTGACATTTTCCCTGGAGCCAAATATATTTCATAATGCCATAAATCCATAGGAAATGTTATGTGATCGCCTGTATTCTTATATCAAACAGAGGGAGGAATATGTTACCAGTGAAATACTGCTCAAGATGATACTTTTAAATAGTCATTAGTCTGCACAACCGTGGTGTCGGTAGGCTGGTAGTGTGGAAATTCATCAGAAGTGATTTTCATAGGAACTCAAGACCTTTTTTAAAATTTTTGTTATATATTTCTTTATATATTCATTCATTCATTCATTCATTCATTCATTCATGTTTATCCTCACCAGATGACTCCCCCCACCCCACCCTATTATTTTCAGAGAGAGGGGAAGGAATGGGGAGAGACACCAAGAGAGAAACATCAATGAAATAGGGACACCACAATTGATTGCCCCCACATGCACCAGAACTGGGATCAAACCTGCAACCTAGGTGCATGTCCTTGACCAGTATCCAACCTGTGACCCTTCAGTCTGAGGGCCCTTGTTCCAACCACTGAGCAAAACCGGCCCAGGTGAATCTCAGGTCCTTTTGTCACATTTCTAAAGATGGTGAGCTCAATCCCCAGTAGGGGGCGTGCAAGAGGCAGCTGATGAATGATTCTCATCAATGATATTTCTATCCCTCTCTCCCTCTCCCTTCCTCTCTCTGAAATCAATAATATTTATAAAGGCCTTTTTTTAATTAAATGTAGTCTGCATTCTTTGAATTCTGACATCCCTATAACAGAAACTCGCTCTTTGAAAAAAATCAATGTGCATTTAACTATTGGAGATATATTTTGACTTGTCTGCATCTCCTCCTTTTTTTCATGTTTAAGTTGATTCTTTATCTCTGTGTTTCCGGGGAGTAATCAATTTGAGCTGAGCAGTCTTTCCACAGACACCCACACTGATGATAGCAGAATGTTTTGTCACAAGGAGTTGCTGACAGTGACAACATTGGGGTCTTGTAATTTAAGGCCTAGGAGGGAAAAAGACATCAGAATGTATGAAATTCCACTGAGAGGGAATTACATCGCTAACTAGTAAATGGTTTGAGGAACATAAAGACGAGATGCTAAAAATTGTAGCAATGATCCTTCGGGAAACGAGACCCTGGACTAAGAGGGAGAATGAAATGCATCATGGGATACTGAAGCTAAGGCAGTGGAGTGAAATAGAAAGCAATGCACTATCCAATAGGGTTTCCCACCGGAAGTGGTCAATGGCAGAAGGGAGGGATTGGGTAAAGGTACCTGTTGTGAGGAACGAAATAATAATAATAATGTGGTGATACTGAGTAGATTGGAAGGAGAAAACCAAGTGAAATAGCTGGTTTTCAGAGAGGTATTTAAACTTTTATGTAAGCAGGTGCAGACACCTGCTGTTCCCCAATTTCTGGCTAGGTCTCCTTACATATTCATTTCTCAAAAAGAAAAAAAAAAGATAATGCTTTGTTTTTTAAGGAGTAGGCATTTGTGTAAATGTTAATGATACAACTGATATTTAGAAAAATTCCAAAAGATTAGGAAGAAAAATTAAGAAACTTCTTGGGCAAGTTCTATACCTTATGCCGTTCGTAGCTATACCTCATTTACACTTTTTTAAAAAAATTAATAGGTGACTTTTTATATATTTTATTTATTTCTTACAGAGAGGAAGAGAGAGGAGGGATAGAGAATTAGAAATATCAATGAGAGAGAATCATCCATCAGCTGCCTCTTGCACACCTCCCACTGGGGATGTGCCCACAACCAAGCACGCGCCCGTGACTGGAATCGAACCCGGGACCCTTCAGTCCCCAGGCCGAGGCTCCATCCATTGAACCAAACCTGTTTCGGCTCATTTACACTTTGGAGATTCACTTAAAAATAACTACATGTCACATAACTTCAAATGGCCTTTCTCATCAGAGTATGGTTATTTTTATAATTGTATCTGCATTAGCATAATTCTAACTGACATTTAAGCTCTTGGTCTTTACATTTCTCACAGTGTTAATTTTATCCGAAAATGATAGAGTATATCACCATTAAGTCAGTGATCAGATATGAAATAAATTCAATTAAATTTAAGACCAAATACCAACCAAGAATCAAGATAACTAAATTGAAGTGTGATAGCTTTGAATTTGAAATGTGTTATTTAAAATGCTTTGAATATGAATAGTCAATTAAAGTTGTGTGTGCACACACACACACACACACACACACACACACATTTATGCCAAATTTTTCTCATGAGAAATCCAGTCAGTCAGATGTGCAATATACACAGATGTATCAAATCAAAATTAGTTATACATAGTCAAGCTAATTTGATATTTTCTGATAAAATCAATTAGTCTAGCACTCAAAATAATTAATTTGATTTGTAATCTGGATACACATAGATTCTGAAAAAAACTAGTATTATAGTCTATAGAATTTGAATTTCAATGTGGAAATTAGATCAATTCATGTGTTAGTTTTTAAAGGATTTGAAATAGTATTAATTAAATTAACAATGGGAGGCACTATTAAATGCTCACTTTGGGGGGGAAAAAACAAATGTGAATAGTAGATGAGCTTTTTAATTATAACACACTGATGCAGATTACAGAATTGTTTGCTTTGTGATCCTGGCATATTCTATCAGAGAAGTTTAATATATCATGATTGGAGAGAGATGTTCAAAATGTTATCATCCAGTCATTTCCCCTTCATTTTGAACCCTGTAACTGATATTTCTAGTAATGAACCAGCACTCCAGTGGGCAGGGTAACTCTGCCATTTATTTGTGCTTATGTTTGTTCATAATTATACAAATACTTTTGCTTAAATAATATTTTTTTATATATTTTTATTGACTTTTTACAGAGAGAAAGGGAGAGGGATAGAGAGTTAGAAACATCAATGATAGAGAATCCTCGACCAGCTGCCTCTTGCAAATTCCCTATCGGGGACGTGCCCACAACCAAGGTACATGCCCTTGACCGGAATCGAACCTGGGACCTTTCAGTCCACAGCCCAATGCTCTAGCCACTGAGCCAAACTGTTTTTGGCTGCTTAAATAATCTTAAAGGAATCCATACTTTCAACAGGGATACCACTTTTCACTTGATCCTCTGTAATGACTCCAGGCTTCACCTGAAAACATTTTCCCCCCTCAGAATCATCATCATAATCCAGTGAATTTTATAAAATATATTTTATTGATTTATTACAGAGAGGAAGGGAGAAAAAGAGGGACAGAGAGCTAGAAACATCGATGAGAGAGAAACATCGACCAGCTGCCTCCTGCACACCCCCCACCAGGGATGTGCCGCCACCACTGTACGTGCCCTTGACTGGAATCGAACCTGGGACCTTTCAGTCTGCAGACCAATGATGCTCTATCCATTGAGCCAAAACGATCTTGGCCAGTAGATGTTTTAAGTGCTCCCAAAGACTGCCATTCATGTAGGCTCTCACCTCCTCTTCCTGCTGTAGCCAAAATTAGCCACCGGTTAATCTTCGCTTGATGCCTAACATGACCCAGATTGTTAATACTAGGCAATTATTCTCATTTTTTAACTCCTTTGGCCTGAAATCCTGGAGAATGTGAAATATTTTCACTCTAATTTAAAATATATATTTTTTTATTGATTTTTTTTTTTACAGAGAGGAAGAGAGAGGGATAGAGTGTTAGAAACATGGATGAGAGAGAATCATCAATCAGCTGCCTCCTGCACACGCCCTACTGGGGATGTGCCCGCAACCAAGGTATATGCCCTTGACCAGACTCAAACCTGGGACCCTTCAGTCTGCAGGCCTATGCTCTATCCACTGAGCCACACTGGTTTGGGCTTCACTCTAATTTTTATTTTTTCCCCATAATTTAGGCTGAAGAGATAACTTTAGCTATCTGTTCCCGTAGGCCCTTGTGGGGTTTGGAAAGCCAGAGACCTTGAGATGAAATGCATATCATGCGCCATTCATACCATTGGGGGAAGGAGGCCGGGATGTGTGGGACGAGGAGGAGGCGATGCTCAGTTGTCACCCTGACTTCAGACCTGGACCGAAAGAGCAGCTCTCCTACGCTGACATGTCTGACACGAGACCTCTCATAATGAGGTGGCCCGCATCTCCTTTTTATGCCTCCGCCAAGCAGTTCATAGAAAGGCAAGCTTCTGGGATAATTAAGCCAGGCAATCATTCCAGTGTAGCGTTATTAAGTCCCGCAGGATAAAAGGAAGCCATGTACCTGGCTAGATAGGAATAGGTGATGAGGTACCTGCAAAGAAGAGCTCTATTTTATTTTTAACTTCATTTATACCCTTGCCGCTGAAGGAGGTTGAAGGGTCTTTTAGCCCCGCTGGTTCACAAAAGATGTGACACTGCCACAGTGAGCTACCTCCCCGTCCATCCTGTGACACAGAAGCGGGTGGGTGTGACTGCGGCAGCATTTTAAAAAGTCATAACATGTCCCATGTCATTGCATTTGCCACCCCCACACACATGCCACTGTCTGGAAACAAGAGAGAGGGGCTCCAGCTAACATTGATGAATAGCATGTGGAAAAGAGTCATTTCTTTTCTTGTATCAAAATATGTCTTCTATCACTTCATCACAGTGAATTAATGAAATTACCAAAACTTGACGATTTGGAAAAAGAGCAACAGCACGTTTTTAATGTACTGAGAAAAATGTACTGAGAAATGGCTTTGTTCTGATTGTTTCCAGGGTGTACGAATTCAACAGGCAACCCCGATTCCAACGTTGCTGACCGTACAGTCATGCTGTGGACAGAGCGAGTTACTTCACAAACGTGAGTTTTAATTCCCCCGCTTGGTAAATAATCAATTACTGTCTACAGTGTAAGTGACATGATAAGAGAAACAGTACTCGGCGGAAACCGGTTCGGCTCAGTGGTAGAGCGTCAGTCTGCGGACTGAAAGGTCCCGGGTTCGATTCCGGTCAAGGGCATGTACCTTGGTTGCGGGCACATCCCCGGTAGGCGGTGTGCAAGAGGCAGCAGGTCGATGTTTCTCTCTCATTGACGTTTCTAGCTCTCTATCTCTCTCCCTTCCTCTCTGTAAAATATCAATAAAATATATTTAATTAAAAAAAAAGAGAGAAACAGTACGCTGATAGAAAACACAGTTTTAGTCTTCTCTTCGCCCACTTTCAAGGGCTTCCTTCCTTTTTGCCATGACCTTGGTTTGGCTCAGGAGATGCCCCAAATGGCTAGAAGGTGGTCCTCACTTCCAGTCCACTGGGCACCTGGCTGAAGCCTTTCACCCTTCTTCCTTGGTCTTCTAAATCTTCTGAGCCCAAAGCATGGAGATAGTGATGAAATTATCTACTATCTATACAAAAGCCTAAGTGATCGAATGGATGACTGAACAGGTTGCATGGGTTGACCAGGTCCGCAGGGGGCGTTATTGAGGAGTGACCAAATGACCGAGCAGCAGGCTGTGGGGGGCAACCAGGCTTTGGGGGTGGGGGACAATGAGGGGCGATTAGGCTAGCAGGCAGAGGTGATTGGGGGTGATTAGGCTGGTGGGCGAGGCAGTTAGGGGCAATCAGGCAGGCAGGCAGGCAAGCGGTTAGGAGCCAGCAGTCCAGGATTGTGAGAGGGATGTCTGACTGCCAGTTTAGGCCCAATTCCCAGGTCCTGGATTGGAGAGGGTGCATGCTGGGCTGAGGCAACCTCCCCCCCACCGGCCCATGCATGAATTTCATGCACCAGGCCTCTAGTTGTAAGTATTGAGAGAAGATCCTCCATCCTGTCTTTGCTGTTGATTTAAGGCAGGCTTATCCTGTATCCTATGGCCTAGAACCTTCTGGTAACGCTTTAGTCTGGACGATACATGTAGCTTGATGAATACAGCCCTGAGTTTGGTGTCGGCTGTGCACAAAATCATGTTTGGGAGCCCAGAGCACGTGGTTGGTTATTCATCGCACCTCCTAAGGTGAAAAGAAAATTAAGACACTGCAAGATGGAAATCAAATCTATCCATTTCACAGAGACTGTCGTCCACACTAGGAGGAATCTATGCAAACAAACCATCCTTAAGAGTTAGCCATCTTCCCGCCTGCCCCCTCTCTGCATGGGGAACTCCCAGTGGCGGGATCTGTCTGAAACGGTAGGCTGTGACCTGTGTGTTCATGTGAGGGCCATGGACAGGGCAAGATGCCGGGAGCTGGGAGTTGAAGCTCTCTACAGGGGACTGAGCCGAGTTAATTACTTTCCCGAGGGCAGAGGGCAGAGGGCAGAGGGCAGAGGGCAGAGGGCAGAGGGCAGAGGGCAGAGGGCAGAGGGCAGAGGGCAGAGGGCAGAGGGCAGAGGGCAGAGGGCAGAGGGCAGAGGGCAGAGGGCAGAGGGCAGAGGGCAGAGGGCAGAGGGCAGAGGGCAGAGGGCAGAGGGCAGAGGGCAGAGGGCAGAGGGCAGAGCTGGAGGTGTGTAACAACAGCTTTTTCCTGGGCTTGGGCTTCTCAGAACGTAATCCCATTAGATGAGATGTTGCCAAAGCTTGATTATTTCTTACTGTTGTGGAAGCAGACGTGTGTAGGTGTAGGGGGGAGGCTAAGGCATAGCTTACCAGTCCCGTGGCATTTACATGTGCTGTGAATTGTTCCCCAGCTGGTATTCAGAGGCGGTCTTACAGTTCCTCCCCGAACAAGGTAAATAATACACTTATTGTCAGGTCTGAGTGTGAGAGAAAAAGCATTGGCAGCGTTTGGAGGTTCCGCTCGTGGCGTTAGAATGCTGCTTATCCGCAGAGGCCTTCCCAGAACACAGAGGAGCATGCGGTTTCTATTGTGATCTGTGTAAAAGGGGTAAACGCAGTCTTTTCACGTTAAAAGAAGAAGGTGAACATATGAAAAGTAGTATTGATTGCTTTTTCAGCATGTGATTTCTTCATTCGTCTTTATGCGATGTTAGGCCAGTGTATTGCGAGTGGTAATTTCAGAGGTGAGTCGCTTTTACAGCAAGAACATTAACTTGATTAGCATTAATTTCTCTGGGAAATATAGAAGCAAGCCCTGCAATGATTGAAATGTAAACAGTGTAGTTTAAAAAACTTTGAAAGCCATGTTTGGAAAAAACCCCACAGTTTTATACCAAAACAAAAAAATAAGAGTGGGGATGAATTATATATTTTATATATATGTCATATATATAATTTGATTTATTTTTTCAAGAATTAGAAAGGTTTTTCATAATGCTCACATTTTACTTTGAAATTGAAGCCTGGGGTATAAGTAGCAGAATTATTTGAGCCAACAAAGGGACATAAATGTATATATATATATGTGTGTACGTACATATATATAATCTGTATATGAATGTGTGTTTGTGTATATATGTTTACTTTTATTATTATTTCAGTATAATGCAGAGCCAAAATATTTGCCTAAGGCAGAGTACAAATATTCCAATTTGATTTCCAACAGTAAACAGTTTGTTGTTTAAAAATATATGATGCTCTTTCTAACTATAAGCTGCTTAGGAAATGAAACTCTCATGAAACAAACAAACCATATTACAATGAGTTTTCCCCATAGCTGTGCTAATAAATGATTCTTTTATTCGTATTATGTGTTCCAATTTCGTTCTTATTTCCCAGTCCTCTTCATTCATCCGCATTCTTCTGTATTAAGGAAGAAATTGAACTAAATTGCTCAACAAATATTTATGGCGCTTGCTTCCAATCACCTACTGAACATCTTTTCTCTGTGCTCCAAAATCTGATTAAAACATTGCAACTGTGGATCCCAAAGGGTTAAGATTCCCTTCTTAATATTGATGACTCAATTTGTGGCATTATGTTTAGTCATTTGAAGTTTTTAACAAACTTTTTCTGACTGACTTATTTCATATTGTTTCTTTAATGTATCTGATTTGTAAACAGATTTAATATTAATCATTTGGAATTCTGTGATGTAAGACAATTTATATGTTTTCAAAACTAAATTTGTCTTAGATCTAATTATAATATTATTTTAAAAATTCTTATGAATTCAGTGTCAATTTTGTAGATTCTATAAGAATCCTTGAAGGAATAATCTTTACAGAGTAGAACAAATTGTTAAACTTATTTTTTTTAATAGCATACCATCCTCATTAGTTTTTAAGTTTCTTATCAGTAGAGACTATGTTATATTGTTTATAGTAGGAGAATACTGTACATTCTGAATGTTAACATTTTCTAAGTCCTCTAGGTATGTTTCACAGATGTTTAGAGAACAGATTCACAGGGACTAAACAAACAATTAAGTGATCAGTTAATTAATTTAAAAATGGCAGGTCTTCATACCCTCACATAGAGGACTTTTAATTTTGCAAGAATGACTTCCCAGGCATTCCACTGTGACAAACTGGAAGGAACACAAGAAATAAAAATAATGAGACATAATAATGAAGAGCTAAACTATAAGTCTTAAAACCCAAATTGACAATATCTTTAAACACTTACATAATGTACCAGATAAGAAAGCAATCTTTTATCGAGGTAAGAAAGAGTCAAGAAAAAATGAGTTCAATGTTGAAATACTATTTAAATGTCACTCACCCAAGTTGTATGTCATTGGTGAGGTGTCACAGGTTTGAGAGTCTGGAATAGGGATAAATCTATAATGAGTAATGAATGGGAAAGTGAAGGAAGGCAATTTTCAAAATTCAATTTCATCCTCACCCTTATCTCTGAAATGATATCTCTCTTGGCTAATAGATTTTAGAAAATTAGAATTATTTTAGATTACTTGCAATCTATTGATCACTTGGAAGTGCTTCTTAAATTATAATTTCTATCCATAAAGGAGTCATAGGCTGCTGATTGATGTGTATATCTTTCTTTGTTCTGTCAAATATCCGAAAAATGGATAAAGCTGTTCTTTGATGTAGCTTCAATGACTACGCTACATTATTATTTGATTCTATTTCCAGTATGTTAATGTAATTATTTGATTTGTGAAATAAGTATGCTAGTAATATATACATAAATTCAAGTCATAGAAAATCACCTAAAATGTCTACCGAGGGACCAAAATCCACAGTCAAGTTTACCAAAACCAGTTAAAGCTTTCATTTGAACAGAAAATCAAATGTTGGGTGCAGCCTGTAGACCTTTTTCTTCTCAACATTGAGCGTTAATCAGATGGGCAGATATTAATATTTGTAGATAGATATTCCAGGAGGAATGTGATACAGTAGATTCGTGCAGAAGTAATGACTGTGGCAGGTATGCAGCAGGGAGCGACCCTCTAGGGCAAGGGTGGGCAAACTTTTTGACTCGAGGGCCACAATGGGTTCTTAAACTGGACCAAAGGGCCAGAACAAAAGCAACCTGACCATGCTGGCACTCTCCTCTTGGGCTGCTGGTGAAGGAGCGGAGGGGAGAGCAAGAGAACCCTCCACTCTTTCGGCTCCGTGGGCCGGATAGAACAGCCGAAAGGGCCCGATCCGGCCCGCGGGCCGTAGTTTGTCCATGGCTGCTCTAGGGAGTATAGCCCTTTGAGAGTAGAAATACAGATGTCATGTTGAAACATTGACAATCCATATTTTATCACCTGTCCAGAACAGAGAAGTTGATAGTGGACCTGAGACTGTCTGGCAGTTAGTGGCTGTAAACTACTGTAATGTACTTTGTAGAAGTAAGCATGACATTATCAGTCTGGACCTTGAGCTTCATGGAACAATCCACACATGATGCAGAAATAAGGCATGTTTGTAGTCCATGGAAAGCTAGAACCTGGAAATGACTCTAACGGAACCTTATAGGTGTGTTTGCTTTGTTCTGTCTCAAACAGGGTGTCTCTGTCACGGAGTGAGTGCAGTCCTGGGTGATGATGCTCTCTGTGTGCGAATTCTGACAATTTGTTTCATTTCACTGAATCAGTTTTTTCTCTAATCATCTTTAGAGCTGAATCATACCAGACTCTGAAATGAGGCGGTTGACCTCGCTTGCTCTATAGTCTTAGACAAGTTTTGTGAAATCTCTGGGTACCATTTTCCTCATCGGGAATATGCCTATAGAATATGCAAATTGGGAATATGCAAATAGGCCTATAGACCTGGCTTTCAGATATTTCAGACGTGCGCAGATCACACACAGATACCTTTCTCTTTCGTAATGAGCATGCGCCCTTCAGCCTGGTGTCCCATGGAGTCAGTGCTGCATGCAGCCTTCTCTGCGCAGTTGGCAGACATTTCATTGAAATACTCCCCCCCCCCCCATTTCTCTTTTGAAAGATCTGTTTATAGACTGGATCCACCAGTCTTATGGTCTCAACCTTCAGCCATTCAATTATTTTTTAAGATATATTATTATATATATATTATTTCAGAGAGGAAGGGTGAGGGAGAAGGGAGCAAGAGATAGAAACATCCATGGTAAGAATCATTGATTGGCTGCCTCTTGTACGCCCCCTACTGGCAGTCAAGTCTCCAACTCAGGCATGTGCCCTCACCAGGAACTGAACCATGACATCCTGGTTCATAGGTAGATGCTCAACCACTGAAGGATTCTTGCCTAGAGCCATTCAGTTCTTTCTAAGTGATCTATGGATTTCCTGAGTGTGATTAAATGCTTGTTTTTATACCATTATGATGTTACTAACTCATATTGTTACAGAAGAAGACTAAAAGTAAAGAAAAGTACTTACCAAGTTAAAAAAAACACAAATATGTTTTGGAAATAAAAATATATAAAATTATGTAAATACATGTACTAGAGTGGACTAGTAGATATGTTTACACATGTGAGTGGTATTTATCAATGGCTGATTGAAACCTAGCAAGTTATTTAAAATTTAAGACAGTTTAGAATATGCCTTGTTATTTTGAGTTTGATCTTATATTGGGCACATAACATTCTCTTGTGCCAACTGCTTACCAGTGCTATTGTCAGAAACAAATGCCAGACTGAGAGGAGAATGAAACAGCATGGCAAAATGTGAACTAAATGTGTCATTTTATTCTGAACGTTATTTGTTTATCTTTTGATGTGGGGGTTAGGGGTGGAGTTAGAATTACCTCTTGTATTGTAAGTAGGCCAATATATTGGAAACAAATACGCTTATGAACAAATTACATTGCACACTGACCGTAGGATGAAGGTACGCCAACAGAGAACCAGAACATGTATTATTCAAACATTTGCAAACCGGCTTCTTCATGAGGATTTTATAAAAGATGAATATTAAATTGGCCACACGACAAGAGGGGGATCATACGTTAGGTCAGAAGTAGACACTTCAGTTTCATGAGTCATTGGCCCGGAAAACTGTCGTAAAGGTATTAAGGAAGAAGAACAAGAGGAAAAGGCACAATAAAAAAATAGTATATCCATCACAGACTATGTCAGCAGGGGTGAGAAAAATAGCATGATGCATGGAATCGGGGAAACAGAGAACACAATTTGTCAGGAAAAACTTCTCACACCTGGCACATTTTTGACACACAAAAAAATGCAATGACAACGTTTCTCTCTGAGTTAAGACCCTAGCGCCTATGAAAAATACCAGAGTGATCAAACGTTAAGCCTGAAAGAGAATGTTATGATTAAACTAACATTTTAAAGTTTCTCGCAAAACGTTATTTCTCAATCATGCGATTAATGTGTTAACCACAAGTATTTCAAAGAAAAGCATCCAACTATAAAACCAGAATTAAAAAAAAAATCACTTGGCTTTGGAAAAGCATTATAGGTAAAAAACTGGAGGAAGAGAATGTAGATATATTTATTTCAATCAGACAGGCAGAAAATAATTGCAGAAAAACAAACAAACAAACAAACAAAAAATCCTATCTAATAAAAGGTTATAATCCAGAATAGACAAAGAACTCCTCAAACTCAATTAGAAGAAAGCAAATTGCTAGACACTCAGACGGGCAGAAAATAATTGCAAAAAACAAACAAACAAACAAACAAACAAAAAAATCCTATCTAATAAAAGGCTATAATCCAGAATAGGCAAAGAACTCCTCAAACTCAATTAGAAGAAAGCAAACAATCCAAACTAAAAAACGGGTCAAAGACCTTAATGGACACCTACCTCACCAAGAAGATGACACAGAATGCAAATAGAATAGTGAATGAAGCTCCACACCCCATCATTGGGGAAATGGATATTAAATCAACCACGTGATAGCACTGCACACCTATCAGCATGAGCAAAATCAGAACATTGACAGCTCCAAATGCTGGTGAGTTTGTGGAGCCATAGGAACTCTTACATCTATTGCTGCTGGGAATGAAACGTGGCACGGCCACTTGCAATCCCCACGCAAACCCTACGCTATGGCCACTGTTCTTGCCACCACTCGACAGAAAAAGAAAGCGGAATAAGATGAAGTGAGGTGCCAATTGCCCAGTCACACTTGTCGCCGCCTCCAGACGATCCTGCCTCTAAAAGTGCCATCCTCTTAGTCATGCATTTTCAGTTTTTACATTAGAACGCCTATTTTTGAGCGACCGAACATTTGGCTCTCTCCACAAACGCAGACAGTTTGCAAAAATATGTTGTCAGTCTCTCTCTGGCTTACGTATGTGCATTCAAACCAAGACACTGTAAGGTCTTGCTAATCACATAGTATAAATGCTCTATGTCACTTACACACTCTTCTATGTGACATGTGGGTTTAATGATTTCATACATCCCCCCGTCATTGTTGAAGAAGCATTAAAAATAACATGAAATCAACTTGAAATGGTAAATTTGACTCCGTTCCATGTCTTTCCTATTGAATGGCGGAAAAATAATTCTAAGCCATCTGGCTGCTCAAAAAAAAAAAAAAAAAAAAAAAGTGAAAACTTGCATTTTATTTTGTGTTCTCTTTTGACAGCAAGCTTTGCTTTTCGGTTTATGAAGCATATTGCAGAGTTTCAAGCAATGGGTGATTGTAAATTGCTAGGAGCAGGTGCACACACCATTTATTCACCAGCTTTCTAATACAGAAAAGTACATTAAGACAATGTTGTTGTTTTTTTTAAAAAAAATCATTCAGTTATTCTCTCCTCTGACTATATTATTAGGGCATTTTCTGAGAGAGAAAGGCCTCTTTTTTTAAACTCAACATTTAGGTGACGAGCTCAAATATCCATAATGCTTCCCAAGAATAAAAGCAGTGACACATATGTCGTCCATGCTGACGGCCAATGTTTAAACATCATCCTTCTGTGTCAGCTTCCTGTTAGAGACACGACAATAGAGGAACACACTCCTCTTTGCTTGGCTGGGAAAACAGCACACAGTTAAACCTTTAAAATGTCACTTATTTATTTGGGATTGGGAGCCCGTGTCTCATATAGTCCCTCGAAGTGACCATTTGTAAATGAATCTATGACTTGGTACCTCACTAAGGGCATTAATTTTTTTTAAAGTCATGCTCATAGGAGACACATGCACACAAACAATTCTCCCCAATATCCACACAATAAAGACATTGTGGACTTTTATATTTATTAAAACAGGTGGAGTCCACCAGGTGTCACTCAGTGGTGGAGGGTGGACCAATGAACGTGGAGGTCAAGGTTGATCCCCTGGCAGGACACATGCCCCGGTTGTGGGCTCGATCCCCAGTAGGGGGCGAGCTTGAGGTGGCCAATCAATGATTTGCTCCCAACACTCATCATTCATGTTTCTATCTCTCTTCCTCTCCCTTCGTCTCAGACATCAATAAAAATATACTCAAAAAACAAAAACAAAACACAAAACAGGTATAAATAAAGCTCTTATTTTCGGTTTCCTAATGCATCAAAACCAGTTTGATTTTGAATACTCACTACATTTGCAGGCTAAGAGTGGGTAAAGCCAAAGAATATGTTGGTCTAAAACAGTGGTGGGCAAACTTTTTGACTCAGAGGCCACAATAGGTTCTTAAACTGGACCAGAGGGCTGGAACAAAAGCAACCTGACCACGCTGGCACACTCATCTTGGACTACTGGTGAAGGAGTGGAGGGGAGAGCAAGAGAACCCTCTGCTCTTTCGGCTCCTTGGGCCAGATATAACAGCAGAACGGACCAGATCCGGCCCGCGGGCCATAGTTTGCCCATGGCTGTCCTAAAACATGACATTGAAATGTGACCAGGAGGAGGAGAAAAAATAACTTGAAATAGAAATGGATTTAAAATATAAGAACAAGCAACACTTCAGGAAGGTCTGCCATGAGGAAAAGATGATGCCAAAGCCCTTTCTAAATTACTACCGGAGGGAAGGATTAGGGGATTATGATGATTCTTGAGGAAAGGGGAAAAAAATCAGCAAAAATAAAGCAATCCCAGTGAAATGTGCTTAGGAAAAAAGAGATAATATGGAAACAGTTTTTTCTGAATTCTTACGGAATACCAACCATCTCTCACTAAAATTCTAAAAGTTTTACAATGTTGGAATGCTTTTGAGTCTCAAACTTGCTCTGAACCATCCCATTTCTACATTTTCCCCTCCTCCTTACTAGCTCTCCAAATTATCACCAATTTGTCATACATAAGTTTGCCAATTAAGAAAAGAAACTCATATCTGAACAATGGCTTTAAAATCGATTTTCTACAGGTTTCTATAGCCCATTCAAAGCTAATAGTTACTGATACTTGATATGATTAAATGACTTTTAAAGGCATATTTCTTCTCAATGCCACTTGCAGATAATGTGATCTACCTAAATTCTACTTTTCTTGTGGTTTATTTTAAAAGGTGGTACTTATTTGGCTACTTAATAATTCTTTGGATAGTTCAGGTTTAAAATACGCTCAATTTCAAATGAAGTAAAAAATTGTATATAAACCTTGATAAGTAATAAAAGCAAATTTTATATAATTAGAAATGAACAGCTCATATTTATATCAAAGGAATAGTTTTGAAGAGTAATTCTTTCATCTAGATTCTTGCTGTAAACAAGGTTTAAAATCATTTTAATGAAAGTGAAATTGTGATATTTTAACTCTAACAAACAATATTATTTCTTAGTAAAGGGTATTTCAAGATTAGGATATTTTTGCCATCCCCGTATTGATGTGCACTGACCACCAGGGGGCAGATGCTCCGACCATTTAGGTTAGCTTGCTGCTGGGGTCTGACTGATTAGGACTGAGTGAGAAGGGCTAGAAATGCCCTAGAGAACTCCCATGCCCCTCCCTGGCTGGCCAACCCTCTTCGTCCATCCCCAGCCCCGATCGTGCACCAGTGGGGTCCCACAGCCTGGTCTGTGTTCTCTCACAATCTTTCGGGGGATGTTGGAGAGCCAGTTTTGTCCAAATCCAGCTGGGCCTCTAGTAGATATGTAATATCTATCGAACATTTACAGTGTTCCCATATTGGTAAAAGGATCTCCATTTAAGTTAGAATTCTCTTTCAAGAAATAAAATTTCCTAGTATCATATATCTATAAATTGTGATTATTGGAACTCCATGCAAGCTTTGTCTGATTTCAAAAACAACATTCTAATGTTCTTTTTATGACAACACATTGCATGAGAAAGAAAGATTCTTCCAAAATATTCACAGAGAATTTAAATCACCATTCTCCAGTTAAATGATGTTGAAGTGAATAACTATCATAGCATTCGCCATTGGCAGGTCTAAATCGAGACAAGGAATGTGTTTCCTTCAAGGAGAACACTGATTTTACATTTCTGTCATCTTGAGATGAGAAGAGAAAGCTAAGAAACAGATTAGATAAAGTGTAAAGGTATGAAAGCCTTGAGTCTACCTTACAGATCTCCATGTAAATCACTTTGGCCTCCTAGGCTGTACTTTATCCATTAGGCTCACTTTCGTGTGATCCTGCCATCATTTTTGTTGTTGTTGTTTTCAAATTCCCACTCCTTTAGTTTTCCAATAGCATTTTGAAAAGCAAAACAAATATTTAGGTAATTTTCTGTCATCAAAGATATAGTTATCATTAGCAACATGCAATTATTTCCTGTGCTTACCAAGTATGAGTCAAGGGTATCACTTTTTAATGGTTTACCTGTTTTAAAACACAGAGCCTGTGTTTAGAAACTGCAGGAAGAATAAAAGTGCATGTCTTGGTTTGAGCTTTTTGCTGTTGATTACAGAAATAATCCATTAAGTAAGTGCATTCCTAAAACAAATCATTAAAATATGATTTGCATGCATGTAAGCATAACCAATGGATGCAAATCCATAGGGGTGTGGTGGTGAGGGCATCTGCTGGGAGGTAGGGCAGGTTGGGGGAAGGTCATTGGGGGGAAAAGGGAGACATATGTACTACCATTTATAATACTTTAAACAATACAATGTAAAATAATTAAAAAGTTTACAATATTGGAGCTATTGGAGCATTATTAACCTAATATGGCTTCCATGATGAGCTAATATGGTATTTTTCTGCCTTTTTATAATGATGAGAATATACTTTTTTACTTATCCTGTAAAGTAACATGCTCTTGATTTTTTAGAAATAAGATCTTGCTAGTTAGGTACCCTGTTTCCCCGAAAATAAGACAGTGTCTTATATTAATTTTTGCTCCCAAAGATGCGCTAGGTCTTATTTTCAGGGGATGGATTATGTTTCCATGAAGTAGGTCTTATTTTCGGAGGATGTGTTTTTTTACGGGGAAACACGGTATATGTATTCTTATAAATACACTAGAGGCCCGGTGCACAAAATTTGAGCACTTGGGGTGGGGGGTCCCTTAGCCCAGCCTGCTCCCTCTTGAAGTCCAGGAACCCTCAGGGTATGTCTGACTGCCAGCTTACGCCCACGGGGAGGAGGCCTAAGCCATCAGCCGGCCATCCTTAGCACTGTGGCGAAGGTGAGAGAGGCTTCCACCACTGCTGCTGCACTTGCCCGCTGTGAGCTCAGCTTCTAGTCGATCAGTGCTCCCCCTGCAGGCCTGCATTGACTACCAGAGGCGGCTCCTGTACTGAGCATCTGCACAGTGGTGGCCAGTGCATGAAACAGTGGCCAGTTGCTCCACTGTTCAGTCCATTTGGATATTAGCATTTTATTATATAGGATTGTGAAAGTTAAGCTGTTGCACGACTCCTGTTAAAAACTGATAGGTGGCCGAAACCGGTTTGGCTCAGGGGTAGAGCGTCCGTCTGTGGACTGAAGGGTCCCGGGTTCGATTCCGGTCAAGGGCATGTACATTGGTTGCAGGCACATCCCTGGTAGGGGGTGTGCAAGAGGCGGCTGGTCGATGTTTCTCTCTCATCGACGTTTCTAGCTCTCTGTCTCTCTCCCTTCCTCTCTGTAAAATATCAATAAAATATATTTTTAAAAAACTGATAGGTGTAATTAAATAGCATACTTGCATTTAAGAGAATTTTTTTAAAGCAGAAGGGCACCTAACGATTTGGACTAAATAAGCTACCAGCCATTCCTAGCTGTACAGTTGTTTGTGCCCTGCACTTAATAGTTCTTGCTTTCCAAATGCCCTCTATTTCTTCTTTCTTCCCCCCTACAGTGAATAGAAACCATAGAAGACAAACAAGAAACAAGCTTAGACTATGATGTTATGGCATTTGGATCAATAATCAGCACTCTAAAGAGAGAAAAGTCAGGCTTATAGAACAGCTTTTCAAACAAGAGTGCATGTTACTCCTGAAAATATTCAGTTTTTGCCAAAAATGGTTTGGCTCAGTGGATAGAGCATCGGCTTGCAGACTGAAAGGTCCCAGGTTTGATTCCAGTCAAGGGCATGGACATTGGTTGCAGGCATATCCCCAGTAGAGGGTGTGAAAGAGGCAGCTGATCGATGTTTCTCTCTCATCAATGTTTCTAACTCTCTATCCATCTCTCTTACTCTCTATAAAAACTCAATAAAATGTATTTATAAAAAAGGAAAATATTCAGTTTCTGATCCTTTAGGGATGCAATTCCTAATAGCTGAAGGGTTAGTATTTCAGAGAACCATGACACAAGAATAGCTTGCTGTAACATGTTGTACAACATATACCCACAGGCATTCTAAAATTAAGTAATATTCATAGACGAACATTTTGTGATAGGGTAGCTATTCATTTTTCATATTTGCAACACAATTTTACTAACTGAAATTAGTACAGTTAAGAAAGGGGGCAATGGGTGGATATGGACACCTATGTAATACCTTAATCAATAAAGAAAAAGGAAAAGAAAACCAAGAATGTCCAACATCAGTGGGTTTTGTGAAAGTTAAGATTTGCACGACTCCTGATAAAAACTGATAGGTGTAATTAAATACCATACTTGCATTTAATCCTATATAATAAAAGGCTAACATATTCCCATAACTTCAAAGCACCTACAGTTTTATGGGCCTGTAATTTAGGATGGTGATAAAACAGTTTGATCACAAATCCTAACTTTAGTAGAAATAAATGCAAGATCAATAACCGAGCATGTAAAGAGTCTAACCTTGAATATACAGCGTCAGCTGTCTAGACTTCTTTTCACATATGGATAACATTCTTTGGGCAACTTTTAATGGCTTCATAGAGCAACAAATACTGGAAAAATTAATATGTAGGTTTATTTTATTAAATAGTGAAGATAAGTTTTATAGGTATATGTTTATACCAGGAGTGAGCAATATTTGGATAGACTTTCAATTTGCTGCTTCATAGATGTTTTAGATCTTTTTTGCATAGATTTTGCATAGATTTCCCCCCAGCATGTTCTTTTAATTGAGAAATGAATATTTTTAGGCATATGATGATACAGTATAAAATGTAAATCTTTTAAAATAAAATTCTAAAAGTTAGCAAGATCTTTTGGTAGTGAGGAAATGGTATAATAGAAACCAGAAATATAACTTATTCTGTATTTCTTATTTTCTCTCTATCCCACTTGTAAAGAAAAACAAATCTTTCTTTCAGGGGAGGCAAGTAAAAGAAGGTTAGAGAGAATATAACCATTCATTGTGTAATTGGAGTCTGTATTGACAGCTATCATGGATTGAGACTGATAAACTACCAAAATAGCAGAAAGCTATATCCAAGAGCAATGCTTTGATTTCAGTTCCTTCCAGCGTAGAATATGGGACAGAGCTGTATCGCCCACAATCTTTGAAGACTTTATTTTGATGTCTTCACTTATTCTGGGAATTAGAAAGCAACAATATTTGCTAGAAATAAGCGAGTGTGTCATATGAAAATCCCTCTATGTAGGGATTTTTAGACCCTCCTTTTAGTTAAGGACCTTTCATTTGGGTACAAAAGGGAAGATTGTTAGTGGGAAATACAATGTTTAAACTAGAAGTTTTGCAAATGAAAATCGGTTAGCTAAAATTTCCAATTGTTATCACTGCCCATATTTGTCTGAAAATGTATACAGGGTGGGTGCTAAGAATTCAGAACACTAAGATAGGATTGTTTACCCTAAAGAAAGAACAGCTGCTTTGACATATGTCCACATGAGTACTTCGAACTAGAAATTCAAATGTCCTTCTGGAAAACTTTTGGTGCTGACATATGGTAGACAGTGAATCTTTAAAAACCATTGGCCATGGACCAGACAGGAAAAATGGGATTAGGATTAGCTAAGATTTATTTACAGAGATTAATCAAATCGAGCATGGAAACCAATGGAATTGGCCATATTCCTCTGATTTTCAAATGATGGGCAAAAATGCCTTCAATCTTTCCAAAATGCTCTTTAAACGCTCTGAAATTTACACGCAACATGATTTTTCTAGCCACGTTTCCTATCTGTCTTTGTTAAATCACAGGGAACACTTTGCCTACGACGCCATTAACAGTTCTAAGAGGAACATACATTTGTAGTCCCCAAATTGTGGAAAGAGGTGCTCAAATTTGAATAATCTTACTTTTTTCTCTCCATTACCATAAAAATGATGGATTGAAAGCATAACAATATCCACATTTAAATGACATCAAGTGAAATCATATTCTTTCTCTATCGCTGATGATAATTACATATAAAAATACCTCTCCATTTTTGTAGATTTACATTTATGCAATTCGGAAGTTTAAAATAAGAAGTGCGTCTCTGTCAGCTATCATTTGAAACAAGCCCAAACTTATATAGGACATTTATGCATTTCAACAAGATGTAAGGCATGGTTTTTATTTTTCATTTTTGGACATAATGTCTTATATACATGGCAAAAATAGTAATTTCCAATCATTGTTTTCCCTACTTGAATACCACATTTTCTTTTCCTTCCCTTCTCACTTGCTTGCTTGCTGTGTGTGTGTGTGTGTGTGTGTGTGTGTGTGTGTGTGTGTATGTTGTGTTTTCACTGGACCCAAAACATAGTCTACAAAACACCAGAGACTCAGAACATGTTTGCAACAACCTCTGCAGAAATACATTACATTTAGCCCAGCAGTTTCAACAATGATGACATGTAACAGTTTGAGTTCGCATAGACTTGGGAGGTGAAATTAGGGATATAATGTGAGTAGCCAGCACTGTATTAATGTGAGAAAGAGAATAGTGACTGGTTTGGGGAGAATAGCCATCAGCTTAAATTTTTCAAATTTCCATATGGTCCCAGAATTAATCTCTTTTTTGGGAGGTGTAGTTGATGCTTTGATTTCATTCTCCAGAAAGCATTAAAAATCTTTCCCACTGTGATTTGACAGTCTGTTTGTTGCTTTACTGTTTCTGTATCTATCTTTTTTATTCATCTGTTTATAATGTTCTTTATTATCCATAAATGAGTGAGATCATGTGGTAATTTTTCTCTCATTGATGGTCAACTTACAGCAGAAAGGTTAGGGAGAGGAGGGGGAGATAAGAGATCAACCGAAGGACTTGTATGCATGCACATAAGCATAACTAATGGACACAAAACTCTGGGGAGGGAGGTCATGTACGGGAGTGGGAGAGGCAATGGTAAGATATGTACACATATAATACCTTAATAAAAAAAGAAAAAAACACCTTTCCATCCTGTTTTACAGTAAGTATTAGGGAAAAGTATATAAAACAAGAACAATTAAGTTCTGCCAAATGTATAAATTTCCAGAAATGTTAGGAACACTAATGTTTTTTTCCACACTGAGCAATTTGGATAAATCACGTGCCCTGAATGGGAAAAATGTATGTTTCTGACTTGTGCAAAATTTCAGACTATAGATATTAAGAGGAGTCAAGTTAATTTGACTGTTGGTAATTAAATATTCCACCCGTGGGGATTCTTCTGATCGGTTCCATATATCTTGAGGACAGATTGCCACGGGAAACAATTGTTACCTGAATTGATAGCCAATATTAAATAATCCCTTTCACGTGAAAGGAAAAACCCCCGAGAAGCAATATTTTAAGTAAATTTGCACTGCTCGCGAGTAGAGGAAAATCAATCCGGCTTTCTGCATAGAACATAAGAATCCCTTCCAAGCATTGCTTAATGTGACAGATCCTCATAATTAATGTTTTATAAAGGAAATTTCACAGCCGCCACTTGAGGCGAGGCAGTTTTATTATCTCTGGATATAATACAGCACACCCTCGGCTTCTTCCTTTGGGTGGTGGATTCGCCTTGCATGGCAGCGTGGTGCCCTAGAGCAGTCACCATTTGTGCATAGATTGCATAGAGCTCACCTCCCGTGGTTGGCCTTTTATTTTATTTTTTCTCGCCTTATCTCCTAAGGCTTTGGTCACGCTGTTGCTCTGTCTGCTTTCTCAAGGTCTGCTGGTCCCATCAGCAGGACTCTTCTCACAGGTGGCTCCTTCCTTCCCATCCCCTCAGCTACTCCCCTCGCTCCGCTACTCCTCCACTCCCAGCTCCTTGATAGAAACTGGCCCCCAGCTCGCGGCCCCGGGGCCAAGTCTCTTTCATCTCGAATTCGTCATATCTCCTGGGAGTCCCTTCATGTTCCAGCCTCCTCCGCTCCTGAGAACGCGTAATGAATTAGGAACCACAGAACATATTTCATAGCGAAATCCCCTTGCTACCAGCTCCTGAACAAACCACATATGGCCGCCCAGCAGAAAGATTCCTCTAATTCTCTCCATCTGCTTTTCCCAGCCCTGATTTCCCCCTGAACACATATTTTTTTTCCTTGAGTATGAAAACTTCTTAAATCTTCTACTTGGAATATGTCTTGCTAGAGTGAAGTAATTAGAAATCAATATTAATTTGGTAAACACGCTAAATAGTGTAGGATGCTAAGTTAAGAATTATTATATATCATGACTTTATTCCATTTGATTATTTTTTGCATAAATATTTTAAAAGTTGGGATTTCAAAAGCACGGAGTACAGCTATATATTAACTGCAAGGAATTTTATGGCTCGTTCTGGTCCAAGTGGGAAATATTAAATAAATCTATTACCACCTGTGCATAGAAAGGAGCTTTAATAATTAAAATTAATTACTTTTCCCATATACTTGCAAGTGATTTTTTTTTTATTCTAGCCTTCTAAAACATATGAAGATATCCAAATAATGACAAAAATACGAGATCTATACCCCAAGCTATGGGAATATTATGTTTTTAAGGGGAACATGAATAAAAAATGTTCTGTTTTGTTTTTTAGTTTATGCTCTAAATGTTAGTTAATGATCTATAGTTTATGCTCTAGTTGTAACATTTGAATTATATTAGTTGTAGGTGTGCTAGATCTAATTTTATAAGAAAAATATCATTGAAGTCAATACTTGCCTTCCATATCCTTCTGTTGGTGTTAATGGGAGTGTTATAAACTGGAATGTTTGTGTCCCTCCGCAGACAATTCAGATTTTGAAACCCTACAATAAATTGTAATGAAAGTGATTAGGGTGAGATAAGATCCTGAGGGTGGCGCCCTTACTAATGGGTTTAGTGCCCATTGAGTGGGGAGAGAGCTTACCCCTTCTCTCTGTCCAGTGAGGGCACAGGGAAGATTGGCAGTCTACAACCTGGAAGAAGTTTCTCCCCAAACTCAACTATGCTGGCACCCTGACCCCAGACTTCCAGCGTCAGGAAGTCTGAGAAATATGTTTCGGTTGTTCATAGCCCACCCAGTCTATCCTATTTTTTAGGGCAGTCTAAACAAAGATGGAGACTTTGAAAATGATACTCTTGAAAAGTCCTTTAATCAAGGGTTAGTAATTCACTCATTTCCTCAATCATTATTCATCTTTAAAAATGCATCTTCCTGCCCAAACTGGATTGGCTCAGTGGATGGAGTGTCCACCTACAGACTAAAAGGTCCCAGGTTCGATTCCGGTCAAGGGCATGTACCTTGGTTGCGGGTACATCCCCAGTAGGGGGTGTTCAGGAGGCAGCTGATAGATGTCCCTCTCTCATCGATGTTCCTAGCTTTCTATCGCTCTCCCTTCCTCTCTGTAAAAAAATCAATTAAAATATATTTAAAAGTAAAATTCTACAGGAATTTAATTAAGTAGTACTTTAGTAAAATGGCAGCTTTTTTTATCGGAACCTATTCAACTACATGATTTTTCATCTCTCTCTTACAGGAGAGTTCTCAGTTCCTTGGGTTTTTCATTTATCTATATGCATTAAACACATTGTATGCTTAGTATCAGTAATGTTTTTATAAAACCTAATGTCAGGTGATTTGAATTTCAAATGATGGTCTGCTTTTATGGTGTCAATCACAGTAATACAGGAAAGCAAAAATCTTCAAAAATGGGAAGCGCCACTGTGGAATGCTCAAAGTATGAATACTGAAGCTAGATCAGTTACTTTTATCTCCTCATTGCTTACCTAACCATTGGGACCCGATATAAGTTACTTTTCAAATACAAAGGCGATGCCTTGTTAGATCATTTATGACAGTAACTGATAGGCCAGAGAAATGAAAAGCTAAAAGAATACCCATTTTCAGAAATTGTTGCAGTTTCCCAAATTGTAAGAAAATGAATGCTGTGCTGAAAATTCTTGATCATTTTAAATGCACAGTGACAAATATATTTTTAGAATGTACTTGGCAAAGAGAATTTCAGAGCCCTTTCTGATTTTTTTTAAAAAGTATATTTTTATTGATTTTTTACAGAGAGGAAGGGAGAGGTATAGAGAGTCAGAAACATCAATGAGATAGAAACATCAATCAGCTGTCCCCTGCACACCTCCCACTGGGGATGTGCCTGCAACCAAGCTACATGCCCTTGACCAGAATCAAACCTGAGACCCTTCAGTCCACAGGCCAATGCTCCATCCACTGAGCCAAACCAGTTTCGGGCCTTTCTGATGTTTAAACTCAGCTTTTAAATGTTTACCAAGTTGAAGGTTTTAAAAATGGACCCTAAATACCTTTGGATGCTAAGGCAGTACTAGTATTTATTGTCTGATGCCTTCATATACATCGGATTAGCCAGCGCTTCATGCTGGTCTCAATAAATCATCCCATAGAGAGCAGATGTGCTAGTCAATAATCCTAAATCTAATGTCTTTCTTCTCAAGTGCGTATGTGATGTCTTCAAAAGCATTCAATTTCATATCAATAAAAATATTTAAGTGCATAAATTAGAGTTCCTTTTAAAGAAGCATTTTAAACCAAGAGGAGGCTCAATTGGACTGCGAATGGCTGCCCCTTTGAAGAAGAGCTATATCATTAATCTGCAATCAGCCCCTGACAGACTCACTTTTTCAATAGACCAGCTGTTGGGAGGGCAATTTTCATAAATTAAGAAATCAATGTTATAACCATATGCAGTGTTTGATGTGGTGCAGAAGGGAATTAGTCATAAAGGTAAAGCGTAGTACCTAGTTCATAAAGAGATGACATTCAGATCACCATAACCCTTTACACGAATAAATCTGAAGTTAAAGATGTTTATACTGAGAAATATTTTTTTCCACCTTCCAGCATATGCTCTGAAAATCCTGGATTTGTGTTTTGTGGAAAAGTAATATCAGAAAAATATAACTTAAAATGAAAAAATGAGCTAATAAATATCATGTTTCTAATGTGTCCCTAGATTAAGTGAATAACACAAGTAACTAGATTAAAATAAACCCAGCAATAATCCTATATAATAAAGAGATAATATGCAAATTGACCTCATTCTAATACACAAGATGACCACCCCCATATGGTCAAATATGGCCACCCCCATGTGAACACAAGATGGCCATCACAAAGATGGCCAGCAGGGGAGGGCAGTTGGGGGAGGGGGGAACCAGGTCTGCAGAAGAGAGAAGTTGGGGGGAACCAGGCCTGCAGGAGAGGGCAGTTGGGGGGACCAGGTCTGCAGGGGAGGACAGTTAGGGGGGACCAGGCAAACAGGGGAGGGCAGTTGGGGTGACCAGGCCAACAGAGAAGGGTAGTTGGGTGGGGGAGACAAGGCCTGCAGGTGAGGGTAGTTGGGGGCAACCAGGCCAGCAGTGGAGGGCACTTAGGGGTGACCAGGACAGCAGGAGAGGGCAGTTAGGGGCAATCGGGCCAGCATGGGAGCAGTTAGGTGTGTCAGTCAGGTTGGCAGGAGAGTGGTTGTGGGTGATCAGGCTTGCAGGTAGAAGTGGCTAGAGGCAATCAGGGAGGCAGATGAACAGTTGGGAGCCAGCAGTCCTGGATTCTGAGAGGGATGTCTGACTTCCCTTGAGGGGTCCCAGATTGGAAAGGGTGCAGGCTGGGCTGAGGGACACCCGTCTCCCATGCACCAGGCCTCTAGTTAATAAATAAAATTTTACAAAATAGTTAATTAATAACTTTAAAAGTTTGAGTTTATATAAAATATAAATCTATTAATATAAATGCATGCAAGTTATCTAAATTAAATTCTTTAAATTAAATAAAAATAATTTAGAAATAGATTATTTTGATCAAATGAGTCAACATAAAATTATTCATTATCTATTCAAATAGAAAATAAACACAACTAATAACACAGGGTCACTTTTATTGGCTAGTCTTAATACCTTCCTTGAAAAAAAATCAAAATCATTTGATTTCTTAAAGTATCAATCAATTGCATCCATATAATTTAATAAGTATGAATAGTGTACATATGCGCAGTATATGTCAAAAGGCCTGTTATTGGATTAATTCAAGCAGGTAGGAAAAAAATGTGAGCATAGAATTAAGGTACGAACCCATCCAATAATGGAATTACTTTATTGGCCTCAAAGAGCTCTACAGGTGTTACTTGATTAAAAGTAAATTCATTAGGGAAAGAAAACCTGTTTTAAAAAGGTTTCCTGTTGACTAACAAAGGAAATACAATTCTAAATCGAACATGTTTAGAAACCAAGTTCCTGAATAGTTTTTCTTTAAATAAATTATGTACTAAAATAATTAGTTGCAACACTTTAAAACTTAGCATTTATGAAGAGCTGTTAAAGATTAATGTGTTGTTTTGTTTTGTTTTGTTTTGTTTTTTGTTTATTTTTCCTTTAAAGGGACAGTGAATCTACTTTGTGTACCCGTCATAGCCTCTCTCAGAGAAATGCAACTTTATTTTTTTTTAATATATTTTTATTGGTTTCAGACATACAAGGAGAGAGAGGTAGAAATGTCTATGATGAGAGAGAATCATTGATCAGCTGCCTCCTGCATGCCCCACACTGGGGATCAAGCCCACAACCTTCGCATATGCCCTGACCTGGAATCAAACTGTGACCTCCTGGGTCATAGGTTGATGCTCAACCCCTGAGCCACGCAAGCTGGGCGAAATGCAAGTTCATTGATGAGCCGCTGAGCAAGGCCTGGCTAGCTGGGGGAGCAAATTTAAAGGCTCACCTCTCTGTCTGTGCACAGGTTTTACAGTTTCTTCCAGAAACTTCAGGAAAACAATCACAGAGCAAATAAAACCTCAGATTTGGTGCCTTATCATAAATATACTCTTTCAAATCCTGCAAACCTTAGTTTCAACCCTATTATTTTGCAACTTCAACTTCCTTAAAAAATACTGTGATGGTAAAATAGAACACGCCAACAGAAATGGAGCTGCATGTTCTTTTCCTGCAGAATAAGGGTCCACTCCCTCCCCTGGAGTTGGAGCAGGGTCACCTAGCTTTGATCCCTGGAAGAAGGCTTTTTGAGTCCCAACCTTCCTCTGTGCTCCACTAAAATGTAAAACTTTAGCGACAGGCCATTTTGCCATTCAGTCTATTTGCATATTAGGCTTTTATTATATAGGATTACAATGTTATTGACTGGATTTCCTAGGCTGTATTTTACATCCCCATATTTTGTGACTTCCCATCTGTACCTCTCAATCCCTTCACCTCTTCCCCCGCTATAATTGTAGCATGCCTACTACTGAAAATCGACTCACATTTCTTGAGCAAATGTGCTCACACTGAGTGTCGCCAATATTATTTCCCGCCTTTACTCAATTGAATCCTCAATACAACCACGTGGGATGGGGCATGTGTCAGTCTTAATCTTAAAACGAGTAAGTATAGCTCAGAACAGTCAAGGCCCTTGCCCTAGGTTATCCACTAGTCAAGGGCTAAAGCCGATTTATGTCGTTTTTGTCAGTATCCAGTAATATTTTAGCAGCGCAGATCTGCTCAGGGCACAAGACACTGGGAGTGATAAATAATCCATGGCAATGTAAATAGCTGCCGTGTACATATTTCTCTCACTTTTTTTTGCAGTTCCTTCTGCCATCAGGAGACCCCTTTTGAACTGACAGGAAATAGCGGGCATCTTCAGAGGGGTCCACTTCATCATGATAAGGGAATGATAGATCTTCTCTTTTATTGTGGATACCATGGCGCCCGACCATTTTCCGCGGCAGTGTTAATATAGATTTTTGGTGGAGCTTGGAGTATTTATTTCCATTACATGGTAATAACTCTGTCCTGTAGTTGAATACATTTTTTGGAACTGCATTTATGATGATGAGACAGGATCCTTCAAAAGGCAAGGATGCCCCTGTAGGTGGTAAGATAACTGATGGCGGTGTTTGTCTGCTTTCCTTCTTGCACCCTTGCAATGATGAAAGTGGGAGCTAGAAATAGGAAAAATGAGCCATAGGTTGAATCTTTCTCAAGTAGCTTAACATATTGATGGGCAAACAGACAAGGAAATCTATAATTATGAAAAGGAATCAATCATAAAATGATGTTATTGAAATGCATAGGCTAGAAACCCACCCCTGTCTAGGAAATAGATATGTCTCCCCCCACCCACCCACCCACCCTTCTACCTAATCCCATGTGTCATTACTAAATGAACTTCCAGGGCAAAGAGGGTTATTACTGGCAATACAGCCAAACACAATTATTGGATCAACAGGATAGTATTCTTTAAAATATATTTTTATTGATTTCAGAGAGGAAGGGAGGGGGAGAGAGAGAAACATCAGTGATGAGAGAGAATCATTGATTGGCTGCCTTCTGCATGCCTCCTACTGGGGATCGAGCACACAACCTGGGCCTGTGTCCTTGACTGGAATCGAATCTGGGACTATCTTCAGTCTGCAGGCTCACTTTCTATCCACTGAGCCAAACAGGCTAGGCCAAGATAGTATTTTTTAAATGTATTAATCCTAGAAACCAAAAGGATAAATACACATCATGGGCTATTTGAACCTGGGGATGGTTCCTCAGTGTGGGCATCATGGACATGACCAAATGTTGAGGATCTTTTGGTGTGCACCAATTATGCTGATGGGCATTAGGAATAGGACCAAATTTCAAGGAGATTTGTCATAGCCCAAATGTCTCCCTGGACGTTTTGGATAGGATTAAATGTCCCTCGATGATGCTTGACTCATCTCTTCTCTTAGGCAGTCCATCTGTTAACAAGTACTGTTGATTCTTTCTTTAAAATGTTCAAGACTTCCATTATTTTAAACCAGTTCTTCTAACAGAAGTCTGGTCTTAGCCATTGTGGTCTTTCTCTTAGCATTGCAACATGCCTCTACCATTCTGTCTGCTTCCACCTACTTCTGCCCACTCTAGTTTTTTTTTAATACAACATAGATTCATCCTTTATAAAACAAGTTAGATAACTATGAGACTTCTCTTATACAACTGTCACGCTACTTAAACGTACTCATATTAAGGCCAAAATCCATATAATTGCCTTTAATTTCTTATATTGTGGTTCCCACTAAGCCATACCATTAATTCTTCTACATCTTTCCTACTAATTACCACTGATTTCTAAATCCAATTACACTGGCTACTATATGTCTCTGCTTTTGCTTTGGTACTTCTGACGTACTATATAACATTTAAACATGGTTTAAGTTTGCTGCTAAGTGTTTGTCTCCTCCGGTATAGATACTGTATCGAATTAGAGGGGTGTGTGTGTGTGTGTGTGTGTGTGTGTGTGTGTGTGTGTGGTTTCTCTTTTTTACTTTTTTCCTGTTAGACTTTGATCTGTTCCAGGGACAAAGATACTCACCTTAGAAAAGGTGCTGAATAAATATTTCTGATGAAAGGGATGATTTGTTAGATACCCAATTATTCCAAGAATTTAGTGGTATGAGAAAATGAGTTTAGTAAAATGTGGTTTTCAAAATACCCTTATTTTAAAATGTAATAATACTTATCTATTTTATGCTGACTCTACACTGCCATTATGAACAATCTCATAATCTCAGAAGTTTAAGCTCATAAAGGTTTAGTCTTTGCTCACAGTGTGTGTTCCAATAGGATTAGAAATGGGAGTTTAGGTGGTCTGTAAATAAATGTTCTCCTTCTGGGACCCAGGGTCTTGGAACTTCATGGTGTCAGGGAGAGGAGAGGACAGTCTTACCCTCTGTTTAAAGGACCTCTGCCCCAGGCAGATGTAGCTCAGTGGTTGAGCATTGAACCAGGAACCAAGAGGTAACCAGTTCAAATCCCAGTCAGGGCATATGACAGTTCAAATCCCAGTGGGGCTGTGCAGGAGATAGCCAATTAATGATTCTCTCTCATCATTGATGTTTCTATCTCTCTCTCCCTCTCACTCCCTCTCTGAAATCAATAAAACTATATATATATTAAAGGAGCTCTAACTGGAAGTAACATTTTATTGGCTTTATAATCATGTAAATTCAGGGAAATGAGACAAAATATTATTATCATGTGACTAGAAAGATCTTATCAAACATGAAATATAATTTGTGAAATAATTCCATTGAGTTTGACATTTTGATGTTGTTGTTATGCTTAGCTTTATATGAATGTACTAGGTACAGAAGATAATATATCATCTTCACTTGTTTATATCAAAGGCTTGTGCACTAACAATAGTTGTTAGACCAAAGCATCTAAATCACTAAATAATGAAAAAGCATATGTCTTTTGTATGAAAATGTTTTCCATAATATGAAAGTTAAAGTGTGAAGTACTAATTTACAATGATACAAAAAAGAATTGCATTCAAGCAAAATTTTACTGCTTTTCCACATTACAAAAATGCAATAGCACAAACTAAAAATTGATAATTTTGAAGCATAACACAAAACCTTAAGAATCATTTAGGTTTAATGATAAAAACAACTCACTTTTTTATTTTATTTTTAGTTTTTATGTGTGGTGGAAAATATATGGTTTGGAATAGACACTAAATCATATATTAACCACACTAAAAGAAACGAAGAGTTTCTTGTTATTATTGATTTGGAGAGTAACTTTTAGTACTCATTATAAAAAAAATTGGATTTTAAAATTATTGTTCAAGTTTTTTATGTATTTATTATTATTATTTTTGTAAATTTAAGCCAGGTGTGGGGAACATCTGGCCTGCGGGCCACATGAGGACCACGGAATCATTTGGCCTGGCCCTGCCAAGGCATTAGAAGTGAGTTAATTAAATGTTTGACCAAAAACTAGCAGGCTAATTTTTTAAGTTGATAATTTTGTGCAGCTGTGAATGGTGTTATAAATATCCACATGGCCCTTGGCAGAAAAAAAGGTTTCCCACCCCTGAGTTTAAGCAAATTCAAATGGAAGACTTACTGGATGCGGACAATGTTCAATATGGGAAAGTTTCAGAATTCAAAATAATACTGATTTTTATTTAAAATATCTTAATGTATGGACAGAGATAAATGAATCAGAAGTGTCCTTGGAATGTGTCCTTCCTCCTTGGCTATTACTTGGTAGACAGAAGTCAGGAGGTGTGATGAGTCTGCAGACAGCTGGCCAGTAGGAGAGGTGATGGGCTCCAGCCGGGCCGAGAGAAAGGGGAATTAAAGGTAGTAATGGAAATTCCCTCATTCCTGCGTCAGATTATTTTGATCAGTGGTGCAATGATCTCTTCTTCTCTGGGTCAACATACAGACTGGACATCAGTCAAGCAATTGGGATCCACCAAAGTACGGCATATGCACACACAAAAAGCAGATACAAAAACATAGGAAACATAAATCTAATAAGGGTACTCATTTCTGAGATCTGTTAATGACTGTCCTCATCTTCGCAGGTTGCTATAACAATATGCCATTGATCGGGTGGCTTATATACTATAGATATTTTTTTCCGGCTGGCATGGCTCAGTGGTTGTCAACCTATTTGGACCAGGAGGTCAGGACACATGCCAGGATTTTGGGCTTGGTCCCCAGTGTGGGGTGTGCAGGGGGCAGCCAGCCAATGTTTCTCTTTCATCGTTGATGTTTCCATCTCTGTCTCCCTCTCCCTTCCTCTCTGAAATAAATTTAAAAAAATAGATATTATTTTAAAAAGAACAAACCTGTCTTGATATACTGGACAAAGAAACTGCTAAAATTCCTACTCTCCTGGACACAGAGGGCTCATCATTAATGCCCTCTCCTCTACAGTCATCTTGGAAAGCGTTGGTCCTTTGACATTAGAGATCTGATGTTAAATTATTAAACACTAGAGGCTGGATGCATGAAATACATGCTCTGGGGCAGGGGTGGAGGGGGGAGGGATCTCAGCCTGGCCTGCACCCTCCTGGGAGCAGGTCTAAGCTGGCAGTCGGACATCCCCCACAGGGTCCTTAGTGCTGCTGTGGAGGTCAGAGGTTCTTGCCCCCACCACTGTGCTCACCAGCCATGAGCCCGCCTTCTGGCTGAGCAGTGCTCCCCCTGCGGGAGCGCACTAACCACCAGGGGGAGGCTCCTGCATTGAGCACCTGCCCCCCTGGTGGTCAGTGAGCGTCATAGCGACCGGTCATTCTGCCATTTGGTCAATTTGCATATTAGGGTTTTATTATATAGGGTTATTATTGTTGAGACATTTCAATGGCTTTCAGTCTCTTGTAACACATAAGGCCATGCACGCACTAATTCCTGCATAGCAACCACGTTGGATCACTTTTCCTCAAGGCACATGGAGTTGAATGTCCCTGATAATTGTCCTGAGTGATTCATGCCTCCAAGGAAAAATGCCCCGTCCCAGACTGCTTACTCTTTGGCAAACAGTGCACTGAGCATCTTATATGCATTAATCCGCTTACCCGTAGGTCATAGGAGCAACTTTTACAAGATATGGACAAGCTTCTGGCTGCTCTCTCTAATGCATTACATCTCTGCATTTATTTAATCGAAATTGTGTAAATAAATGAGGGTTATCATGAAAATTAAATGTTATGTGATAACTAATTCACTTTGAAATAATTTAACCGGCCCTAGATTTTACACTAATTGCTTTATGAGATTAATGAATTTACATAGTTATTTAAGTCTCATTGCTTGGCAGAGCACAGAAGGAGGAAGCTAGTGTTCTAGTCCAAGAACTTCATTTGGCCTAAGGCGGTGGTCGGCAAACTCATTAGCCAACAGAGCCAAATATCAATAGCACAAGGACTGGAATTTCTTTGGAGAGCCAAATTTTTTAAACTTCAACTTCCTCTAATGCCACTTCTTCAAAATAGACTCGCCCAGGCCATGGTATTTTGTGGAAGAGCCACACTCAAGGGACCAAAGAGCCACATGTGGCTCGCAAGCCACAGTTTGCCAACCACGGCTCTATAGGAATGAATCTTCAATACTGGCAGTAAAGAAGACTGTACAAAGCTGAGCCTCCTTGACCCCCTGGGTGAAAATTTCTCTGAAGTTACAACACATTGAGTTACTTCAAAATGACTCAACGATCTTTTCGAACAAGTCCAGAAGTTGCCAAACTGCCTAACCTCCAGGTCATGGGCTCTCCATCCGCAAGGCTCCAGTGGTGAGTGAAAACTGCCTTGTGACAAGAACCAGATGTGCTGGCTTCCTGGAAGCAGAGCTGGAGAGGACCTGGCTACGTCTGCAATTTCTGGCAGTGATACTGGAAACCTCACATCCTTAACCTTGGACTGCAGGCTCACAGGGGAACAAGGGACTGGCATTTGACATGATGAATTATGTGTTTCAAGGTTGCAAATGGCTCGTTGAGTTACTTCAAGAAGTTCCATTTGAAAAAGTTTATATTCCCCGGGTAGGTTAATGTGTCTACCGTGAAATGCTGATAAGTGTTAAGAAAATCATTTAATCAATAAAACATGTTTTAAAAAAGGAAATTATTCAAACATATATGTTATGAAGAAAACAAAAAAAGACTTAAATGAGAGTAATATAAAAAAATCCAAACCATTTAATGTTTATAAAGCAGCATCGATTTCAGTTCACTGTATTCATGGGATTTATAAAGGACTAGAGGCCCAGTGCACAGAATTCATGCACTGGTGGGGGCGTGGCCTACAGGGACCACCCAGCTCTGGGAGCCAGCTCATTCAGGTCAGCCCAGTGGCTGTGGACCTGCCCTCGAGCAACTGCTTCCTGGTCTGGCATCTTTGGTGGAGCCAGAGCACTGGCCTCTCCAGGGGACCCGTTTGGGTTCGGGCCAGGAACAACAGCACTGAGAGGCAGCAGAGGAGGCCTCAGTCCCTCAGTGGCCACAAACTCTCAGGTTGTTTGCTCTGCGAGCCTGACAGCAGTACTGCGAGGCTTGCTGGCATCCAGAAGAGGCAGCAGGGCCAAAACCGGTTTGACTCAGTGGGTAGAGTGTCGGCCTGAGGACTAAAGGGTCCCAGGTTCGATTCCGGTCAAGGGCATATACATTGGTTGCTGGCACATCCCCAGTGGGATGTGTGCAGGAGGCAGCTGATCAATGATTCTCTCTCATCGATGTTTCTGACTCTCTATCCCTCTCTCTTCCACTCTGTAAAAAATCAATGAAATATATTTTAAAAAATGGCAGCAGGAAGTGAGGAGGAGGAGGAGGAGACTAGGGCAAGGAGGTGGACAATCACAGCCCGGGTTTCTGCCTGACGGCCCGGGCTCACAGCGGGGGCAGCCGCTCATCCAGGTCAGCCAAGCTGCATTCCCACTGTGGTAGCCCACTGACCATCAGGCAGCAGCTCCTAAATTGAGTGTCTTCCCTCTTGTGGTCAGTGTGCATCATAGCAACTGGTTGCCTGGTCGTTCTGGTTATTCTGGTCATTCTACCATTTGGTCACTGGGCTTTTATTATATAGGATTTGGTTTACCTTCTAGAAGAAAAGTGGCCTTCTATTTCATTATTTATTGAGACCTCCATGTTCCTGGGTGCATGTTGTTTTATGTAAACCTTGTAATATAAAATGTACAGTTTTTTAAAAATATATTTTATTGATTTTTCACAGAGAGGAAGGTAGAGGGACAGAGAGTTAGAAACATCGATGAGAGAGAGACATCGACCAGCTGCCTCTTGCACACCCCCTACTGGGGATGTGCCCGCAACCAAGGTACATGCCCTTGACCGGAATCGAACCCGGGACCTTTCAGTCCGCAGACCGGCGCTCTATCCACTGAGCCACACTGGTTTTGGCTAAAATGTACAGTTTTATCTCTTTTGTGTTTCGGATCTTTTCTTTAACCCACCTTTCAGAAAGGGTGGGCTAAAGTTACCTATGAAACACCTTTCAGCCAAAACCGGTTTGGCTCAGTGGATAGAGCATAGGTCTGCGGACTGAAGGGTCCCAGGTTCGATTCTGGTCAAGGGCATGTACCTTGGTTGCGGGCACAGCCCCAGTAGGGGGTGTGCAAGAGGCAGCTGATCGATGATTCTCTCTCATTGATGTTTCTAACTCTCTATTCCTCTCTCTTCCCCTCTGTAAAAATATCAATAAAATGTATATTTTGAAAAAAGAAAGACCTTTCATTTAATATCAATGTCTATACTAAAATTTTAATCTTGTAGAAGTATTCATCCACTCTAACATTTATATTTTCTCCTCAAAATAGCACTCCTAGATGTCTTCATGCACACACCACCTTTATCCTCCCAAACAACCGTTGGATTTTGAGTTATTATCCATCATGGGAGAAGTACCAAGTCTGAGTTCTAGAAAACTAATTTACCTGAGGCCATACAATAGTGAGTGGCATTGTTTTCTAATCTGAAAGCTTTATGACCACTCTCATTCACATCATTCCATGAATTAGAGTATGTTTTTTTAATCTATGAATATAATTAAAGACTAAACATGTCTTGACTACTAAGTCAAGGACAAGGCAATGCTTATATTAAAATCAATGGATAGGTCTGAGAGGTAGAATTAACTCAATATTTCTTTACGTTAAGTAAAGCAAAATGTAGGACAATGAAATTAAACTCTGTGTGTGGATCTAATGGACAAAATAAACTGATGAAAAAAATAGATGCCCAGTGCAAATTCTTACTTTGCTTTAATATTTGGGAGCTGATGGGCTCTTGTGACTTTTGGCCAAGGTAATTACAAATGATGGTGCATTTCTTCTCACTGATTGACATGTTTTATCCTTGACAGTTCAACAACTTAAGGACAAAGTGTATCATTGATTAGCTGTCATCTCATCTCTTTTTTCCCCATGGAAGAATGAATGGTATGCATTGCCAATGAACTAACGTTAGCTAAAGGGATCACATAATTAAGGCTTTTAACAAAATATTAAATGAAAAAAGCATTAATAATTAAGACCATTGATCCATTAACCACAAGGATAACATTTTTTAATGAAGTTACTATATTAAATAATTATTACATTTTTAAAAAAGCTAACTTCAAGAGGACTAATAATGAACATATGGGGACTCAGAAATTCAAGTATGTCTGGGTAAAATATGTCATCTTTATGATCAAATTATAGCACAAGTGACTGACAAAGGAAATACTTTTCCATAGATGTATTAAGAGTTACATATGTTTAAATGGAAAATGACATTTTGTATCTTATTTAGGATGAGATTAGAAAAGAAATGTAATCAGTAATTATATAATGCATATATGGGCATGCATTTTGCATATGGCATTCACTAAATTAATAATTTTTATTCAAAGCCATTAGCTGTCATTGTCAGTGAATTAAATTATAGTTGCATGATTTCATTAACTAATGTATTATAAGAAACCCTTTTTAAAAAAAGTCATTTTCTTTAAATATATTTTTATTGATTCACAGAGGAAGTGAGATGGAGAGAGAGATAGAAACATCAATGATGAGAGAGAATCATTGATTAGGTGCCTCCTGCACATCCACACTGGGGATTGAGCCCACAACCCGGGCATGTGACCCAACCAATGCCATTTTCTTATTAAAATAAATTTCTGGGTTAGTTTTAATTTACTTTTTAAAGTAGACACTTTTAGGTATACATTTTCAACTAGATGTGAGATATAATGTTTCCCCTAAATTAAATCTTAGCAAAACAAAATTGATTACAGTTCTTAATATTTTATTAATTTCCCTTTTTTAAAAAACATAATGTATTTCAGTAGAACTCTATGTACTCAGCTTCTGTCAAATAAACCTTTTTGTATCTGAAGCATCATGACCTCTCAAAATACAGCACTAGTTTGTCATCAGTGTTTGTGTCCTGGTCAGCACCTAGCCGCCTGCCATTGGGCGAATCCATTAAAATCATGGTGACTTAGGTTTCTCTGTTGTTGCATAACCAGATTGGTTCAGATGATGCCTCCTGTCCATAATCCAAGACATATTTTACAGGGTAATTTTTAGGATGAGGAACATAGGTTTTGGGTAATTCTAAAATCTGTTAATTTGACAAGTGATTAAAAACTCTATGAAACTTGATTTGTAAACCCCAAAATGGGAATAATAAAACAGGTGATGAAATAATAAACATATGTTGAATTCATTTTTTTAATGAATTATCTCATTTAGTCCTCTTAGAAGCCTTAACATGGAAATATGGTTAGCACAATTTTGAGAATGAGCTTTTGAAGAGTATCTAATTCCAATTTATTGAAAGTTCTAACTGATGATAAATTAACTTTGTCTCTGCCTCAAAGTAATCTTTCACTGAAAAGTAAGATCCCTTATTTACCTAATAGGATAAAATTAAGTCCAAGTACTTTAAACTATAATTCACTATTTGCATATTAAAAATGATGATTTATGCAGAACAGTTGAATCCAAGGTACTAAGTCTATATATAACATGTTCACCTTTTGCTTTTTCTGGTAGAATAATGTCAGGATTCCTAAATAATTAAAGATAACCCAATTTATCAAGGTTTGCTGTGCAAATAATATATTCTGTTTATTAAAATAATACACTAAATATAATAGACCCCATAATACTTTCCAAACATTTTTATACTTGTAAAGTTGTTTTAAGATTATACTTCACAAGTAAAGTATAACTTAATATAAAATATGGATCATATAAGGGGTTTTGTAAGGTTTGTGAGTGATTGAAAAAGGAGTTATACTTGGGGGATTTTAAACTATGTTCACAGGACATGCTTTGTAAATGTCACATACTGTTAGAGATGTGACAGTGAGTAAAATGATCAAGTAATATAAGTGAAAAATATCAACCTCCAGTCAGCAGCAGAAAATAGCCAATCTGGAACACCAGGTGGAGAATTAGCTGAAATTCAATTATCTATATTAAAATGACTCCTAGGTGCAATTGAAAAAGATACAACATTAAAAAAAGAAAAATGAACCATATGTAGCAGATTTTAAAAAAAGTCAATTCAAACTGAATGACTGTTGTCCATAAGGCATTTGCTTTGTTGTAGGAGAAATTGATGCGTGTGATTCTAGCCACACTGTCTTGATCTTGTGAGAAAGACACTCTGGTGTCCTGATCTTTCCCAATTCAAATAGACAAAAAGACGTCCTATATAATAAAGAGGTGATATGCAAATTGACCCTCACTCCATCACACAAAATGGTTGCCCCCATGTGGTCAAAGATGGCCACCAGAACATGGCCAGCAGGGGAGGGCAGTTAGGGGAGACCAGGCCTGCAGGGGAAGGCAGTTGGGGACAATCAGGCTGGGCAGAGGAGCAGTTAGGCGTCAATTAGTTGGGCAGGGGAGTGGTTAAGGAATGATCAATCTGGCAGGCAAGTGAGTGTTGGGAGCCAGCAGCCCCAGATTGTGAGAGGGATGTCCCAGATTGGAGAGGTTGCAGGCTGGGCTGAGGGACACCCCCCCCCTCCAACCTCAGTATATGAATTTCATGCACCAGGGATCTAGTTTTTAAACAAAACAAATTCTTTGCCCTTGTGTATTCTCTTTCAGCTTTGTAGTGATTGAGTTTAGAAGTAGAATTTTAAGAATAAAAAATATATAAATATGAAAGAATAGTTGAATCACAACAATCAGAAAATTCAGGTTGAAACAGCAATGCTATGCTGGTATTACCTATCAGACAGCAAAAGGACGGAGTGAGTTGATGGTGTCCATTTGTAACGTTGGTGTGGGCAAACTGGGAAGGGTCCTGTTATATCAGATTAATGGACGTATGCATTGAACAGCATGTCCTAGGGCAGTTAGGAAGTAATGATCATATTTTAATATGTTCATTGACTTTGGATAAGCAATTCCAGTTCTGGGAAGCGATCTGTTTGAAGTATGCTTAATTACCTATAGAGATACATGTGCACAGGTGTTCACTGGAACATTACTTATAGTGGGGAAAGACGAGATAAATGTGGGCTATCCTAGTAGTAGTACATGTTTGAAAAAACTAATATAAAATAATGTAACAAGAAAAAAATATAACAACAGAGCAAAAGACATTAGTATAGCCACTGTGGCCAAAAATGTGTAACATTTTTCATCTCCCAAGTGTGCTGACAGTACTTAATAAATGATTTCCTTGTGAATTCATTAAATAGTGTGTATAATTAGAAATGTAAAACACACCCATATAAAAATGCAAGGGCAGGTGGCAATATAAACAAACATGTAATTGATTCACTTTTTAACATAGTGATTTCAGTACACTTATTAACATAGGTAATTGAGTTAAAGATTGTGTGCAGGCATTTTCAAAAGATTAATCAAGTCGCATGTATAAATTAATAACTACCCGGCACTTTACTTTAAAATCACTTCATTTGCATTTTCTTTTATTTTTTAAAACACTTTACAAAACATTACTTTTAATGGTTGCATACTAACAGGATTTGAATATGTATCTATTGCTGAATATTTTGTGTTTCTAATTTGAAGATATAAAGGTTAAGTTTGTGATGACAGTGTATAAATAAGTATCATAGATATTAGTAATCAGGTTCCTCATTTTTGGAGTCATGGAATAGTAAATGGTGCTTTCAAGTTTATGAAAATATTTTAAAGTTCTTACAGAGTATCAACAGTGTTTTCTAAAAAAAAGATTGCAACATTTGCAGATGATGTTTGGTCATGGGTGTTTCTATTGAGTTGTGTGCTTTATATTTGTTATTTTGATGGGCCTTCACTATCTTATTGTCTGTATGCGTGGGTTATGCCTGTATATATACAACAAAGTCATTGGTTGATCTCTTCCCACCCACCTACCCTCCCCTGCCTTCCCTCTGAGGTTCCACAGTCTGTTCAATGCTTCTGGAAACTCTCTATAAAACTCAAACAGGTTTGGTTCAGTGGATAGAGCATTGGCCTGTGGACTGAAAGGTCCCGGGTTCAATTCAGGTCAAGGGCATGTACCTTGGTTGCAGGCACATCCCCAGTGGGGGGTGTGCAAGAGGCAGCTGATCCGTGATTCTCTCTCATCTCTGTTTCTAACTCTCTATCCCTCTCTCTTCCTCTCTGTAAAAATCAATAAAATATATTAAAACAACAACAACAACAACAACAAAACTCAAGCCCCTAAAGATCTTGACTGCTAAAGCAATCTGGACAAATAATTCAAAAGGGATGTGAGTTCCAGGTAACCAGGGATGCTGTGTTTGCTAACTGCCACACACCTAAGGCCTCAATGCAGAGTCCCCTGATGCAGAGTGAAAGCAATGTATATCATTGCTGGATGCTTAGGGTAAGGCAAGCAGCAAAGTCATGTTTGTGTGTGTGTGTTGGGGGCCAGGGACTGTTGGAAGAAATGAATAAAGGAAGTAAAAAGATGAAAGGGATAGAGAGCATATGTTAAGAGTAGGGTGAGAAGAATCAGCCTACAGATTCAGCAACCCGAAAAGAAATAAAACTGATTTTGGCTTAGGCAATAGTCTAGACTCCAAACAATTATGTCAGCAAATTCTCCTTACAAGTAAAAGTATGAAAAGGAGCAGAGAGAGGTTGATATTTTATGTAGACTTGTCTGTGAGTTCCCTGAGTTTTTTGCAGCGTGGTTAGCATACCGCCTCACTCTTAGTTGGGAATCAATAAATACTTTACAAATGGATGCTGAGCTGTGTTTCTACTTTATATATCATATAATTTTATGCCCCAATAACTCAGAGAGGTAAGACATTATCTCTGAGTTACAGGGGAATAATCTAAAACTCATACACAAAATATCATAAAAAGCTGTTAAACAGCAGATGTAAATTTCAAACTCAGATCTGTGAGATGCCAAATGTGACAACTTTCTCATTTCCTGTCACTATTTGCTCTGCCACTATATGTGCACATTGGAAAAATAAATAATTAGCCTTGTGTTTGCATATATGCAAAACAGCTAGTCCATTGGAAGAAAATAAAGGTAGTCAAAAAGCGAATGGAAGAAAAATTTTTTTAATTATTTGAAAATTCTAATTATGTTTCACAATGTAATAGATTTTAAAACAGCATTATGGAGCTTTTTATTGTTTCTGTTGCTTAGGTAAAATCAGGTTGGTGGGATTTTGTAAAACTTTTAACAGTGCTGATCTATATGTGTTTAAATCCCTTTGCCTCATGCAATTGTATTGAGTATAAAGAGACAATTGATATTCAGTTAAATATTCAGGAAGTTCATCAATCTTTATAAGAATTCACACTACTATCATAGGCAGAATTTTAAAATGTATCTGTCTGGAAAACAATGAGAAATATAGGCATTTCCATTAAGAAGAATGTAAAACTATCAATGTTTTTTTTCCAAGTCAACTCATTTGCCAAAAATTGAACACCCACACATTGATTTTGCCCTAATAAAATTAGTTTAAAAAAATCTTTCATGAGCAAAAGTTCAGTAAGGATGCCAACAAAGAGAGTCCCCCTCAAGCATTTATCTTCATTTACTCAGACAGGAAAGGAAAACATTTTATAATGCCTCTTTTATATAGATTTGATTTCCATAGAACTGTTTTTTTTTAAGATATATTTTATTGATTTCAGAGAGGAAAGGAGAGAGGGGGAGAGATAGAAACATCAATGATGAGAGAACCATTGATCAGCTGCCTCTTGCACGCCCCCTACTGGGGATCTAGCCCACAACCAGGGCAAATGCCCTGACCAGGAATCAAACCTTGAACTCCTATTTCATAGGTTGACTGGATACACCACTGAGCCAGGCTGGTAGGGCCATAAAACTTTTTAACACATTATTGCTTTTCTCCTCCAAAGGGATTTTTGGGTAAGTAGGATGCAATGAGATCTGAAGGACAACCAGTTGTCACTGAATAAACCATCACTGTGCCTTGTGAAGTCACGTCCACCTCTATGCAATGCTATGTCTTCCCGCCCCTAACTTTTCCAGCCTTTGAAATGTACTCTCTGCTTCTGATTCTGTTCTTTCAGATTCAAGACAACGCTCCACAACCTGCTTATGTTTTCAGGGAATTAAGATGCTGGTAATGATCTCAAGGATAACAGCCTAGTTACCATCATAATCATTGCAGATATAATAGGCACTCCACTGTCTTTCTGCAGGTTTTTTCCCAGCATGCCCTGAGCTTGTAAAGATGCAACATTGTTTGTCATAAAACCTTGAATGGAGCCTAATTTCTGCTCTACAGTAAAATCTTGATATAATGATCATCTGTTCATGTGTACATGATTGTATACATTCAATAAACCATAGGATTTTGAAGATGAGAGCGGTAAATTTACAAGGTTTTATTCTGACAACGTGTTTTTTTTTTTAATATATTTTGATATGTTTTGCAAATTATACTGTGATAACTTTTTGTGGTATGCAGGTGGCTATGCTCAGCTCCATGCTTAAATGAAACACAATAAAATCATAGCATGCACTTCGATGTTTTTTATTACATTGATTTTCATACCTCATGAATATTTATCATTTCCTAATGTGCATTTTGTATGGCAATTATACTGGAGTGTTCCCAGTCAAAGTAAACTACATGGAATTATTAAAAACTGGTTTATCAATGTCCATTTACTCCAAAAGTTCCAGTTCCGGTTGTATCTTGATAAAATTAGCAAGGGAGCAGGTACACATGAGAAAAAAGATTTTTTATTGAGAAACGCTGAAAATTTTCTACTTTAATGTTGGTTTGAAAGATATATACAGGGAAAAGTGAACCTTGGAAATGTGTCCTTAACATAAACCAGTGTGTAAGGCATTTTGCTGTACGGTTGAAGCGACAGACTCTGAAGCCAAATGCCCATGTTCAAGTGCTCTGCTATCTGTGAGGCGTTCAATACATCTCATAATTTCTCCATGCCTCACACTTTCACATTCTTTTAATATATATATATATATATATATATATATATATATATATATATATATATATATATTATTGATTTTTTTTACAGGGAGGAAGGGAGAAGGATAGAGAATTAGAAATATTGATGAGAGAGAAACATCAACCAGCTGCCTCCTGCACACCCCCACCAGGGATGTGCCCACAACCAAGGTACATGCTCTTGATCAGAATCGAACCTTGGACCCTTCAGTCCACAGGCCAACTATGGCCCATCCACTGAGCCAAACTGGTGTCACCTTGTGTGTGTTTTTATGGGAGACATTTTTCTCTGTATTTCATGATACCAAAATCGGCGATTTGTTTAATTGATTTACTCCATTAGTGATATGTCCTTGGTCTCTTACTTTAGAATCTAACAGGAAACACAAAAGAAGGAGCATCAGGTTCATGCTGGATCACAAATGGAGTTAAACTGGGATTTTAAATATATCTTTGCATACTGGTCCTCTACCCCTTTCAATGATCAACTTTGGGCAAGATATTTAACTTCTCTAAATCTTGATTCCTCATCAGAAAAGTGAGAATCATAAAAACATTCTTCATGATTCGTTAACAAATCCAGTTGTCTTTTCCCTAAACATATTCATAATTTGATACTGAAATATGCATGGGGATATTTATTGTTGCATTATTTATAATAGTACTAGAACATGATGCCATTAACTATATGGATAGATCTCCCTTGATAGGGAAATAAACATAAATTATTTTATAAGAAATCTCTAGCCTGTCTGGTCTGGTTCATCTTTGAGTGTCGACCTCTGAACCAGAAGGTCACAGTTCTATTCCCAGGGCACGCACTCAGGTTGTGGGCTTGATCCCCAGTAGGGGACATGCAGGAGGCAGATGATCACTCATTCTCTCTCATCAGTGATGTTTCTCTCTCTCCCTCTTTCTTCCTTTCTGAAATCAATAAAAATATATTTTTAAAAATATCTAGTTAACCAAATGGATAGTTTTTATCTATAAAATACAAACAAATCAATACTAAAAAATAATTTTTATTTATGATGACAAGAAATAGTGTTCACTCTCATTGGTAGAAGTTGGGCAGACACACATAAAAATCCAGTCTTTGAAATTGCAGGGGTTTCTACAAGGTAGTGGGACCCAAGGTAAAAACCCATCTTTGAGATGCATTAAATGTAGTGTTTGGGAATGCTCAGGGATTTTTTTAAAAAAAGTAAATTTGGTTTTGAAGGTTGAGCGGGAATTCACAAAGCAGAAAAAATGAAGAGAATCCAATTATGGCTGAAAGAAATCGCAGTTTTACTCAGGAATGTTCAATCTGTGTTATATTGTTGGGAAGGAAAGTTGGTTAGGTGTGTGTGTGTGTGTGTGTGTGTGTGTGTGTGTGTGTGGTTTAATTGCATATTCTTTAAATATTAGCTTCAGTTAATCTCTGTGAATTGGATGCCCATGTGATACTATTAAGCATGTGAATCAGAGATGCCTAGGAAAATGCAGGTGGGAGAGAATCAGTGGTAACTGTGAATAAACAGCCCACCTTTCACACATGCCTGCACGGTTTCATTCTCTTTTTTCACGTCCTTTCTTAAATATCAATATCATCTAAATATTTTAAAAAAACACACCTTTATCTCCAAAAGTTCTACACATACAAGTGATTAGTAATGTATATGTCTAGGTTGTACTTGGTTGCACAGATGATTTCAAGTGGCCCTCTGGAAATCTCGGAATCATGCGTCCTTTAGTTCAAGTTTAATTACAACATGTCCTCCTCTCCTTCCTCTCTCCTACGCCTTTATTCCTGCCCTGCCTCTGCTCTAACTTCACTGATAAAAGAATAGTGCACTCCAGTCCCACCCAACAAGCTCCTCGCATCATCCCTGTGAAGCACCCACATCCCACTCATCAACCCTGGACCACCTGTCTCCTCATCTCTCAGTTCCAGGAAGGATGCTGAGCACTCCTGAGAACCGACCTGACGGGCACTACCCGTGCCACCACCCACTCACGCTCCTCCATCCTCAAGGAACTCCTCTCCTTTCCCATACCATACTTTACTTAAAGCATCACCGGGACAGCTCCCTAACCTCATCCGGGGTTTTCGGTAAGGACATGAGATACGGAGTCAGAAGCATCCCTGTTAGTGAAGAGCGGTGTGTCTCTGGACCTCAGTCAGCATCTGGGAATGAAAACATCAAGTAGCATAGGAGGGACGTGGGTTACGTGGCACAGTGGATGGGTCTTTCACCCCTTGCATTCCGTATTAGATAACGCTGCTCTTATTAGTACTTCCCACTGTGGCTATTCAAAGGTGTCCTCTCTCCTCACCTATGTTTCACTCCGTTAATTCCACATTTTCTCTTGACCCTTGGGTATACCTAATGCTGTGCTGAGAAAACAGAAAGGATCATGAGGGGACCCTTTTGTTCCCCTGTTTCCGGAAATTCTCTTCTTTTATCCGAATGTATTAATACACAGGATTCTCCCTGGCTGACATTTTCTTTCTTTTTAAATATATTTTGTTGATTTTTTTTTACAGAGAGGAAGCGAGAGGGAGAGTTAGAAACATCGATGAGAGAGAAACATCCATCAGCTGCCTCCTGCAAATCCCCCACTGAGGATGTGCCTGCAACCACGGCACACGGCCCTGACCGGAATCAAATCTGGGACCCTGGAGTCCTCAGGCTGATGCTCTATCCACTGAGTCACACCGGTTAGGGCAACTGGCTAACATTTTCACTTGTGCTTTTCACCCTATGTCATGTCCAATTCATCTTTAGAGAATGCTCCATGACGTCCCTGCTACTTTGGGGGGAAGAGTGTTGGACAGTGGGGGGCATTACAATATTTTCAATTTGATCATGTCTAGAACAAAAGGCATATTTTAAAAAATTAATAATACCACCCCCTCTCAGGACTACACACACACACACACACACACACACACACACACACACACATACACACACATTGACACTATTACATATGTCCCCCATTCCTCCCCTATTTGCCCACCTCCACTTAGCCCCTGGTCTCCCTTCCCTGGCCTTCACCACACTGTGGCCTGTGTCCACAGACTATGAATAAATGGCCTTTGTCTGAGCTCATTCTCGTGCTCTCCTCCACTGTATTCAGCCTTCTGTTCTTACTCCATTAAAAGTGCTTGAACCACCCACACAGCTCAAGCTTTTGCTGCTAAATATGATGCAACTTTAAAATACCAAACTTTATCAAACCCCCCCTGTTTATTACATATACACTACTAAATTGCAGGTGCTTTATTTCTTGGAGAAACCATGGATCCCCATGTAGAGAAGATTTATTCTAGATTTAGACACATTGTTAATTTTGGCTGTGTCATTATTTAGCATTATTTAGCTCACTGCACACCAGTAGGGTCAATTATATGGGTCAAAAACTGGTTATCGATGCACTGTAATACCAGTGTCAGATGACTGAAATAAAGAAAATAAACATAGAAAATGGATTCCGTGCATACTATTATATATTATTATGCAAAGTGTCCCTTTGGGAGTTTGACCAGGAAACCAGGAATTCAACTGCTAGCTATGATATGCATTGACCACTAGGGGGCAGTTCAGAATGAAGGAAGCCCCTAGACTAGGCCCACAGCTGGCAGCCAGGGAAGGGAGGCCCTCGCCAGCAGCCGGAAGGCCCCAATCAGCCCTGATCACCAGCCAGTCCTACGGACCCTTCCTATGCACAATTTCGTGCACAAGACCTCTAGTTCTTAATGATATACACAACTTCAATTATTGTCCAGTCATCCTAAAAAAGTAAAGCATGAGTGATGCACTTTTAAAGGGAAATGTCATTTTTTAAATTAGTTCCCAACTGAAAACATTATCGTCAGTTACCTCTCACCACCCTTTGAAACCACAGTCCTTTCTTCATGAATAACTGTATTTACCTCCCTTTCATCCCAGACCCTTCTTTGAAACTGGATTCCCTACCCTTAAATATTATTTCTAATTATCGGAACCGTGTATCTAACTGTCTGCTTCAAGTGTGAACTTCCTACAAAGCTGTCTCCAATTCAGTGTGAATCAACTAAACTCATTTTCTCCTTATACTGCCAACATATCAGCTCATTCCTAGCTCGAGACATTTTCATTTCAACCTTGCTGTTGCAATATAGAGGCATTCTCTTCCCTCTATATTGTTGAATGTGTTTTTGTTAAAAATTTCCCATCTCTTGGTCAGACCTATTTTTACAGCATTTTACCTTAGTGCCTCTCAATGTGGGAGGAAAAATCTTCTCGTCTTGTATTAGTCTAGACTAGGTCACTTTCTTTGACAAATTAAATTTGAGCATATACTGTAAGGGCCATTATGTGACTCAGTTACTTCTGTTTTTCCCCCTGACATGAGAATGGGTGTGCCCCAATTGGAAACGACTATTTTATCCTAAGTTCTAGAGAGAAGCATCCTGAAACCGAGACCCTAAAATAATGCCTGAAATGAGGTCAGTGTGCTGTCGTTATTTTGTTTACTTACTGACAGTGTTCTCTTCCTCTACACACAGTCAATATTTCATTGACTATCATCACCATACACTCAATTTAAAAAAAAATTATATTGATTGATTTTTTTTTTTACAGAGAGGAAGGGAGAAGGATAGAGAGTTAGAAACATTGATGAGAGAGAAACATCAATCAGCTGCCTCCTGTACACCTCCTACTGGGGATGTGCCCACAACCTAGGTACATGTCCTTGACCGGAATCGAACCTGGGACCTTTCAGTCCGCAGGCCAACGCTCTATTCACTGAGCCAAACCTGTTAGGGCCATACACTCAATTATTGAATCCTGAAATATGTAAATCATTCCTCATCTCTCTGTTCTTTAGTTATCATGTGCATTTAATATTCTTTATAACAAATAAGGTTAATAACGTAGACCTTTGAGCCAACTATTTAAGTTCAAATCACAGCTCTGCCCTTAGCTCTGTGGCCTTGGGAAAGTTACATAAGCTCCCTGTGTGTCCCTTTCCTCATCTTAAAATTGTACACAAATGTCTGCTATCATAAATACTGATTTTGCATCTCTAATTTCATTCTAATGCACCCACTGCTGTGTCCTTATAATCCTGAATTGGCGAGACTTCCATCGTCTTCATTTTAAATATTGAGTTGTTTCCTCACAGATATACTCAGCAGCCTATTGTCCTCTTCAGTCCGTTACTTCATTCTAACTAGAAGGATCTCTCTAAAACACAATCCTGTTTTAAAGTATCTGAAGAGAAGGTCCAAGATCATTGAAATACAAAGTCCTCTATGAAGTTCTATTTCTTACAAAGACATGGTTTTCTCTATCACACATCTTGCGATTGTGGTCAAGCTTCGAGTAGGGTGAGGGTGCAAATCTAGGATTTCTGAATTGAGAGCCTGTGTTTTTCACCAACTTTTCCCAACTGTGAAGTCTAATGTGCCTTTCGCACAGCATCTATAATCTCGATTTTTCTGAGAAATTCAATCAGGAATACTGTCTAGTGGTAAATGTCACACGTGTGCCAAGCATGTACTTCCCTCCCTCCACCTTGAAATAATGTAAATAAATAAATAAAGTAAGTTATTCTTGATATGCTTATATCACAGTCTTCTATATAGATCTATACAATGAAATATGACCTAAGATTAAACTACAGTTTACCCTAGGACTCATATTATGAGTTTATACAGTTATATTTCATGTATGAGTTCAGGGCTTATGTTTAGCTTTTATTTATTAATTATATATATATATATATATATATATATATATATATATATACACATATATGTATATATATATGTGTGTGTGTGTATATATATATATATACACACACACACATGTATATATTTTTAAAATATATTTTATTGATTTTTTTTTACAGAGAGGAAGGTAGAAGGATAGAATTAGAAACATCGATGAGAGAGAAACATCGATCAGCTGCCTCTTGCATACCCTGTACTGGGGATGTGCCTGTAACCAAGGTCCATGCCCTTGACTGGAATCAAACCCGGGACCTTCCAGTCTGCTGGCTGATGCTCTATCCACTGAGCCAAACCAGTTTCGGCATGCATATATATATATATATATATATATATATATATTATTTTAGAGAGAGAAGAAAAGGAGAGAGAGAAACATCAATAGGTTGCCTCCCATACTCACCCTGACTAAGGACCAAACCCACAACCTAGGCATGTGCCCTGATTGGGAATCAAACCTACAAACTTTGGGTGCTCAACCAACTGAGCCACACCTGCCAGTGCTAGCTCTTCTTTTTTTTTTTCTTTATCAGCATGAGACTTGGTCTGTATGTCTTTTCAGAACAATTATATTCTACCTTTAAAAGATCATTTCAATCATATTGAATAGAAAGTGTAATAAGTACCTTAGTTAATTGATTATTTGAAATAAAATTTATAATTTAGTTGGATCTCTTAGTCTAAGAAGTTTTAGCAAACAATGAGAAGGCATAATGTTTTTTCCTTCTATGCATTTTAGCCTGTTATTTTCAAGGATCTCTTTGAGTTTCTATTGGAACACTCTATACAATTTTTAAAAAGAAAAGTAAATAAACCATACAATTTCACTGAAACTCAATTTTATAATTGTTCTTACCATGCTGTAATTCATGTACTGTCTTATTTTTTAAAACACTAGATGGAAAGAATGCTTGCATTTTATTTATAATTGGGAATGAGATGGATTTCCCTCCTACTGTTTATTGTCAGAATCTTATCCAAAAGCTTCGGGGGGTGGAAATCTGCCTTCTACTAATTTTTAATTTGTGAACATTCCTATCTTTATTTCAGCGGGAAATGCACTCCATAAACTACAGAAACAGATGCATATCACCTTATGAAAATAGGTTCACTCACTCTGGCTGGTTGCTTAATGGTTAGAACATTGGCCCCTAGAGTCTAGGGTCACGTGTTCAATTCCGGTCAAGGGTATATCCTTGTTTTATAAACTTTGGCCTTGGTCAGAGCATGTGTAGGAGGCAACCAATTGATGTGTCTCTCTCAATTGATGTTTCTCTCTGTCTCTACCCATCCCTTCCACTCACTCTAAAAAATCAATGGAAAAAATATTCTCAGGTGAGGATTCATTTAAAAAAGTAGGTTCACTCATGTTAAGATACTATGAGAAGCTGCTATTTTTTTATTGATTATGCTATCATATAATTGTCCTTATCCCCCCATTCCCATTCCAAACCCCCCCACAGACACATGTCCCCCCCTCCCCACTGTCCATGGCCACTGGGTAGGCCCATGTGCATGCACACAAGTCTGCTGGTTGATCTCTTCCTCCCACCCCAACCCTCCCTCTGAGGTTTGAGAGTCTGATCGCTGCTTCTCTTTCTCTGGGTCTATTTTTGTTCACCAGTCTATGTTGTTCATTATTTCCTCTAGACGTGTGAGGTCATGTGATCCAAGAAATACCCTTGTAAGAACCTAAAGTGTGACAAGCCTTAATGGTTATCCTGAGAGGCAAATGAATCAGTCTGTAGTGAGTTCCTTTCTGGGCCCACAGTTCTTTTGAGTCCCACTGTCAATGTCAAATAGTTCCTTATGTGTACATGTCAGCCATGGCATTTCAGATCTGGTTGGTGGACAAATGGTGGTAATGCAGGTCCGACCCTCTCTGGTTTGGTCCTGGGCATCCTTCAGCAATACGAAGCTGCTGTCTGCTGGTATGGTGAGGTGTCCTCAGCATCTTCCATGAAGACATAAGAGACACAATTTAGAGATGGAAGATGCTGAGGATGCCTCACCATACCAGAATAGAGAGAAGCTGCTGTCTTATCAGTTGTACACAGATCTTCACTTCAACATACAAAGGCCTCATGAAAAATTTTTGCCAATGAATTATATCAGGTTTGAAAATCTGTAACTGTTGAGTAAGGTTGAAATTAGAGAATATTTTAAAGGTTACAACTGGGGGGAAAACATGATCTTAGAAGGAAATTTGCAGGTGATATTATTCAGAGGTGGTATGGATACTATTGCAGCATCTATCTTGTCTATTAATGTCAACATTTGGTATTGAGGAAGCTAAATTTGCTACTGATCTTAATTCCAGCATTGATTACACAAAGATTCTTACTTGAATGATGGTATATAGAGTCAAACAGTATTGTTTTTGTAAACTGGCTGGTTTCACATGTTCACATTATATTAGTTTCTTACATATATACTTTATATTGTTTGAAAAAAAACAAGTGTAGAGTGTCCAAAAAAATGCATACACACTCTTTTTGATACCTCAATTAATGTTTCTTTCTTTTGAGATTTAACCCACTGGAGTTAATAATTATTCAAAATGTGTATACATTTTTGGGATACCCTATATATCTGTTCTATTTTTTCTTGTTTTTTTTTTTTGGGGGGGGTTGTTTTTAGTTGTTTTTGTTTGTTTGTTCTTTTAGTTTTAGAAGCTACATATAGGGAAAGAAAACTTGGCTAGACCAAAAAAAAAATAACATCTGAATTCTTGACCTGTATTTGTCTCTGACTCACTCTAATGGATCTTGCTGTTCTCATATTTTGAATGAATTGTTCAAGCATTAGTATCTACTCCTTCCCAATTTCAGTAAGTAAGGAATGCTCTGAGCTAGGATTGAATTTCTAATTTTTTATAAAACAGTCACTGAATGTTAAAGAAACAGCAAAGTATAAAATTTCCTGTCAACCTAAATTGTTCTCTTCAAACTTTTCTGTCTTTTATGAAAGATTATAAAAATAATTTATCTACTATTCTCCAGAATAAGTTATTCACATAATTGCAGTACTTCTACTCTAGGTTGAATTTCAAATTTAAGTTGTCCCGGGAAATATTTTATTTTGGTGCTAGAATATATAAGCCTATGCTAATTTTTATGAGTAAGTTAAATAATACTCCAATTTTCTTCCTTTTTTCCCCCTGTGGAGTGTAACTGATAAAGTGTGGTAGCTGTCTCGCTTCTTAGTTTTCTTCATGCTAAGTGTACCTGCTAATTCATTCATTAAAAACCTTTCCATTTTAATAGATGTGTAAGCAAATTCTGGAGACATATATTTCTAACCAAAGTAGTTGGAAATGTTAATTAACATTTGAATGGATGGCTTTTGAGAAGCTCATTTACAAAGGATGGTGCCAGCTAAGAAAACTTTAATACACTAAAGAAATTTAAATAATTTGTACCCAGAGGGACCCAAATAAACCAGGATCCTAATTTAGAACTATGGAGTATGAGAAGGAGCATTCATCTTGATAAATCCTCATCTTCTTACTCCAGCCATCAGTGTTTGACCATGGCTGCTGGTCTTTTGTGAGACATACTCAATTTTAATGGTTTAGTGAGAAGAAATAACACAAAATTGGAGCCCAGGCCTCTGTTAGCTCAGTGGTTAGAGCAGCATCCCACATACTGCAGGGCAGATACCTGGGTTGTGGATGTGTAAGTCATTAGTGATGATGACAGGAGTGGTGATAAGGAAAAATATGAGAGATTTTACATATCCGTGTCGGTCATCTCCACTGGGGAGTGAACATGGGTGCGTAATTTTATCGCAATAAATATAAAATGTGTATGTGATTAAATTTGAAAATCACAGACTACATACATATTTTTAATTATTAGTGTACATTTCCTAGGACAGAAGTAAATCAATCGGGGTTGGCCCACATTAAATGGCAACGTATAAATGAGATCCCTTGTAATTATGTTTTGTTTTATGAGGCACTAACAATTGTAATTACAAATATTTGAGATTGGCCCAATTTTACATTAATCCTCCTGATATTTAACTTAGGAATTGACAATGTGCATTATTGTATGCTGTTTAAATGTCACTTCATCTGATGTAACTGTGTGTAAAAATTATCCCCTCTTGGCAGTGAAGAGTAGACTATTGGTGAGAAAACCATTCTGAATTCCTTCAGGATTTCTGCTTTCTGATATTTACCAATCACAGAGGCTCAGTTTTAAATATCCATCTGTACGAAGGCCATCCGTGATAAATTATTTCCGAGAGAAGTTGGATAAAATGTTAATAGTGAAGTACTAAATGGTAACAAAGGAGAAATATTAAACACTATCCTACAAACAAAGATAATAGGAATTAGAGCATGTTACCAAACAAACTTAACTGAATGATTAAAGTCAATTCTAGTAGACAATTTATAATTATATTTATTCAAGAATATGTATAGATATAATTGAAGAGTCCTAATTTAATATAATGATTGAAATTGACATGAAAAAAATGAAACATTCTATAAAACTCTTGACATAATAATTAACTTTACAGATTATATCAACCTATTATTTCTAAAAGTCTACATGTGAGTACACTTTGCATCATTTCAGATGACATTTAATTGGTACATGGCATAACCATACGATAACTTTCACCTATATTTTCTGAAGTATATAATTTAAAGTTCTGCTAATCTGCTGACTTCCTGCTAAATTTCCCCTCATGGTTCCTTTGCTGTCTCCTTTCCTAAGACCACACCTTCTTTCTTTTGTTTAAATTTCTTTATTGATTAAGATATCACATATTTGTCCTCATCCCCCCATTCCAATCCCAAACCCTTCCCCATGCATGCCCCCACCCCCCTGTTGTCTGTGACCACTTGTTAGTCTTACATGCATATGAATCCTTTGGTTGATCTCCCCCTCTTCCCCTACCCTCCCCTACCTTCCCTCTGAGGTCTGACAGTCTGATTAATGTTTCCCTGTGTCCGAGTCTGTTTTTGTTCATCAATTTACGTTGTTCATTATTTCCCCTAGATGAGTGAGATCATGTGATCTAGAAATACATTTATAAGAACCGAAACTAAGACAAGCAATAATGGTTATGCTGAGAGGCAAATGATTCAGTCTGTAGTGAGTTTCTTTCTGGGCCAACAGTTCTTTTGAGTCCCAGTTTCAATGTCATACAGTTCCTTATGTGTACATGTCAGCCATGATGTTTCAGTTCTGGAAACCTTCTTTCAATATCACATACTAGTACATACTACCATGTCATATGACCTTTGGCTTCAGAGTATATCCCATTATGTTTCTCTTTTGTTTGCACACTAGACATATTTAAACAAGTTTATTGAAACATTTCATCTTAACTGTTATAATAGAGTGGAAGAGAGGAAGAGAGACAGAGAGAGCAAATTATAGATGTGAGAGGGACACATTCATATGTTGCTTCCCATGGTACTAGGACTAGGGCCAGGGATGGCGCTGGCAACCAAGTTATGTGCCCTAGGCCAGAATTGAACCTGGGCCCCTTCAGTCCAAGACTGACACTCTATTCACTGAGCCAAACTGGCTATGGATTAGTCCACTATTTTAGCTTGCAAAAAGCAGTATGTGTCTGAAACATCTACACATGTCCCAAATTCTGTTTATGAAAAAGAAAGCAATTGAAATGCATTATTGTAGAAGTAGCTACTTCTAGTTAAAAACATTTTTTCTAAGTTCATTAAGTCAGAATAATATGCAAAAAAATTCAAAGGTATAACACAAGAATATCAAATGGTAATTTCATACCAAATAAAAGTAAGCCAAAACTGGTTTGGCTCAGTGGATAGAACATTGGCTTGTGGAATGAGGTGTCCCAGGTTCGATTCCGGTCAGGGGCGTGTGCCTTGGTTGCGGGCACATCCCCAGTGGGGGGTGTGCAGGAGGCAGCTGATCGATGTTTCTCTCTCTCATCAATGTTTCTAACTCTCTATCCCTCTCTCCCTTCCTTATCAATAAAATATATTTTATAAAATAGGAAATGTGGTAACCTAGGTTTAATATTTGTGAAAATGAGTGAGGAAGTAAAATATACATAAGTGATTATATATTTTTGGCAGATGGTGCCTAATGCATATGTGTGTGTCAAATAAAATTAATCAGATACATATTAATATATATAACAAAAAATAATGAAGGTCCAATTAATGGCAACAATCATCACAATAACCAATCTTAAAAAGTTTGAATGTTTGTGCCCAAGTGATAAATTAGCCACATGATCTGAAGAATGAAATCAACTGTATGGGTTCAATCTCTCATCTCCAGGCAGATAAGACATCTAGATACCATATTAATTATCATCAGATTCTGATTAGGTAAAAAGAAACATCCAATAAGACCGAGATGCAAGATCCATATATCACAATGACAGAATAATGAGTTTGGCAGTGTTGGTCATGTGAAAGTGAATGTGAATATCATTCTTCTAAAATAAATTGAGTTTAAAGCATTCAATATGTGTGAAAGTCACAAACTTACACACCCCAAAACTAAAAAAAAACTGAAACTAAAATTTGCTCAGTGTTAGAAAACTTTGGGATAAAAATTGGTTCCTTGACCTGACATGGCCTGTGTATGCAAATTAACCATTATATTCAGTGGGTGAATTTGCATATTGACTCCTGATTGGCTGGTGGGCGTAATGAAGGTATGGTCAATTAGCATGTTACTCTTTTATTAGGTAGATAATCAATTTTTTGTGTAATTTCCTTATGATTTTTTCTCTTATATTCAACAGATGTAGGTTTATTTATTTTAATTTTTAAAATATGTTTTATTGATTTCATTGAGGAAAGGAGAGAGAGAGAGAGAGAGAGAGAGAGAGAGAGAAACATGAATGATGGGAGAGCATCATTGATTGTCTGCCTCCTGCACACCCCCTACTGGGGATCAAGCCAGCAACCCAGGGTTGTGCCCTTGACCAGAATCAAACCCAGATCCTTCAGTCTACAGGCCAATGCTCTATCCAGCGAGCCAAAACGGCTAGGTCAGTTCATGTAGGTTTAAATAATTATTCCACGGAGGCATTTCTGCAACTTGTGTTATTTAGGAAACATAAAATCTTAAAAGATGTCAATTTATTTTAGAAAAATAGAAGACAATAAATTTTCCATTGGGTTCCTTGTCATGTTTTCTGAGACCAAAGAGGACCCTTTTGATTTGGGAAGTTTTCTCTAAAGCTATTTGAAATATTATTTTCTTTATAAAACTCTGTTGAATATCACCAGTCTTTCAACTCTTTTTTAAAAAAAATCTTTGTTGTTGAAAATATTGCATATTTCCTTCTTTTTAGCCCATTAACCCCTTCCAGCCCACTCATGCCCCATCCCCTGGCCCTTACTGCCCCATTGTCTAAGTCCATGGACAATGCATATATGCATACAAGTTCATTAGTTGATCTCTTCCCGCCTACTCTCCCCTGCCTTCCCTCTGAGTTCAACAGTCTGTTCCTGCTTCTGTGACTCTGGGTTTGTTTTTGATAATCAGTTTATTTGGTTCAGTAGATTCCAGCTCTTTGAGTGAACCTTTAATAATAGTCAGGATCCCTTGAATTTATAAATTAAAACATGGAGCGTCAAGCTGCTCTTTAATGCCAAGGCTCATTGAATGTAACTGATCACTATGAAAGCAAACAATGAACAATTAAAAAGAGATCCCATCCATATAATGTATACCAAGGATTTTAATTGTCTTCATTAGGGATGCATGAAAAAGCCAAGATGTGTTGTGGTTGTGGAAAGTAATGATCCAAGATGAAAATATATCAACATGGGAGAAAAATAGCACATAAAACCATTTACAATTTGTCACCTGGAATTAGAAGCACCTTCCCACGACATAAAGTTGTCAAACCTTTGATTCAGTTATTAAATGTGCAGATGATTAAAGTACAGGCTGGTCAAGGAAATCGAATTAACAGCGTGGTTTAGTCTCAGAAGTGAACTAGTACATTACACGTACTCTGAGCAACCGGAAATGCATCACACCAAGAGGTCATATTGCTAAAGGAAATCGCGGACAGTAGACATCTTAGTATAAAGCATGTCCATTAAGTCTAGATGTTTCACAACCCTGTAACACTTTTAATACTAGAGCTTTCAATGTCGGCACTGTTGGCATTTGGTCCAGGTGAGATTGTGTGTATGTGTGTGTGAGTGTGTGTGTGTATGAAGCTGCCCAGTTCATTGTAGAATGTTCAATCAAAAATACCACTAGAACCCAGCTGGTGTGGCTCAGTGGTTGACCATCTACCTTTGAACCAGGAGGTTACAGTTCCATTCCTGGTCAGGGCACATGTCCAGGTTTGTAAAGAGAGGGAGAGAGGGAGATGGAGAGGGAGATAGAGAGAGAGAGGGAGAGGGAGGAGAGAGAGAGGGAGGGGGAGATGGAGAGGGAGATGGAGAGGGAAAGGAAAAGGTAAAGGGAGAGGAAGAGGGAGAGGGAGAGGGAGAGGGAGAGGGAGAGGGAGAGGGAGAGGGAGAGGGAGAGGGAGATAGAAACATGATGAGAAAGAATCATTGATCTGCTGCCTCTTGCACACCCCCTACGGGGGATTGAGCCAGCAACCCTGACATGTGCCCTGACTGGGAACCAAAATGTGACCTCCTGGTTCATAGGTTAACTCTCAACCACTGAGTCATGCTGGCCAGGCAAGATTTTTTTGGTTATAAAAATGACTTCTGAAGGTTCTGATTCATCAAACGTACCTATTGCCCTTTCTTTTACTAGTGGACATTATCCTGTAGATTTAGACCCATAGCAGTATGAGTTCATTAAAATTGTATTTCTTTGATCAGCCTGCACTTTAACTATCTGCACATTTAATAACTGAGTCAAAGGTCAGACAACTTTATTCCACGTATCTCTTAACTATATATTTACAAACAATTACATGCTTTTTAGGGGTAATTGAGAATGCTGTTAATGTCTAGTGAAATATATCATGCTTCTCATTACAGAAATGTGTCTAATTGTACAGAAATAACATTTCCAGTGCTTCCGGGGCACCATCTAATCTAGGGTGTGTTTTAGGGACACACCCTGGATATTTCCTTTTCTTTCACTCTGCATTTGAATTCCTCACTGATTCCTGACATTCCCACCTTATTAATCTCTCTCCAGACTATTCACTCTCTCCACTGTGTTTTGCAGATTAGCTCTGTCTATCACCTGATTGACAGATAAATTACCTCTCCATAGTGTACAGGCATCTCCTGTCTTTACTAAACCCGTTCACGGGGATTGATCAGCTCCTGGCTGTGAAATGCTCCAATGCCTATCTTTAGTGCCTGCAATCAAGGCTGCTTCCTATCACCTGATTTCCAGGGGTCAGTCCCCAGAATTCCATTGCTGTCTCGCCCCACACCATGTTCTTGCTGTTCATGCCTTCTAGCGATGCTGGATTACCTGAATACAGTTCAGTTCTTTAATGGAATATGCTCTCTGCTGTATAGGACACTTGCTTACACCAGTTCATCTCCTTGGATGGCTCTTGTTTTATATTTTCAATTCTCAAGCACTGATAGCCCAATAAATCCAATACAAATAAGTGGGCTTATTGCCTTGGCTTCCTTTTCATCCAAAGCAAGAGATTCCAAACATTGAAGTTCAAGTGAAAGACTAGTCTCCACTAAGGTTGAATCAATTTGTTAGAGACCATCTCCTGGCTCTTGAAATTTGAAACATCTCCTTTTCATCAGAACATTCAGTTATTGCTATTTATTTGAGAAGAAGCAATGATAATATTTCCCAATACCCCTGCTACCATGCTTACCTTGCTAGATGTGTCTACCCTGTTTCCCTGAAAATAAGACAGTGTCTTATATTAATTTTTGCTCCCAAAGATGTGCTAGATCTTATTTTCAGGGGATGGATTATGTTTCTATGAAGTAGGTCTTATTTTACGAGGATGTCTTATTTTCGGGAAAATGTAGTATGCTTGCATTCTCTGTTCTTTTGATTATTTCTAACAAGGAATGTTAGTTAAGACCACTTCTTCCTTTTCTGCTGTAGATCTCATTTTTTTCTTGTCAGCAGTATTTCTCCTTCTTATGGGTGTCTCAAAATAAGAGTATGTCCATTGTTTCAATTCCTCTTTACCATGCCCCCCCTCAGTCCAGGTAAACACTTGCTTTCAACAAAACAGATGTTCTTCATTGTTAACTTTTACCTGTGAGTTTGCTGTTTCCAATAGATAATACTCAACCTTAATACTCTTCCTATGGAAAACATTTTCCTCTCTCTGCACTCCTCTGTTTATTTCTTAGTTCTTCTGATGTTGTTTTGGACTTTCTCTGTGTCTGTGTTCGTCTTTGCTGATTTGTTTTAGCCTCTTCGGATGTGTGAGTTTTAAATGGGCCAGAGTTTCTATTCCAGCAAGACTTTATTAGTGATTCATAATATCTCTGGGCTTAAAAGCCACACTTATGTTAATTTCTTCATTAAAATTCAAACTCCTGTATATAAATGCCCCCTTAACACCTCCACTTGTGTGTATCTCAAGCTTAATAACTCCTAAATCAAAATCATACTCTCCCAACTTAAGAAGAGTATCCCCTGAAGTGTTAGTCAAGGAAATAGTAATGAGGGTTAGGCATTCACAAACTGTTGTTCTGCAACAAAGGACAATTACCATTCCATTAAAATTATGATAAATTGACCAATAAATAGATGTTACCTCTTCAGCTGAAGCCATAAAACTTTTATAAGTTGGAATGTGCACAGTAATCTGTAGGAAGGCTGCTCAAAGACCATGATCCTAAGCGATACACCTATTGAAGTTATTATTAGAGCTGGAGAAACACTGAACCCCTCTGAACTTCACCACGAGTGAAATAGAACACCCTCTTATTGTGGAGTAATAAAATGCACGTTCTTGGTGCTTCACTGGCTTTGTGACGGTCAACTCAGATAATAGATATATGAAACTTCTGTGCATCATGGATCTCTTTTTCGAATGTCGATCCCTCTTCTCTCTCAAGCACAGCACCTCATGCTAAAAGTCTTCACTGTTAGGGTTTGGCCACTCTTCACTGGAGTCTTATTTGTCATTCAGTGTTTCTCCAACACTTTCCAGCTTCTATAGATGACCTGCATCTTTAGAACCTGGTCCCACCCACTGTCCCTTTCTCCTTCAGAGAGCAACTTTCCTTGTGAGAATCAGCTCTGTGATCAGTATTGAGAGCTGAACAGTGGAAGGCAATCTACTGTCCTAACCCACACAACCAGACCGGATGCTACTTTGTGTGTGTGTGTGTGTGTGTGTGTTTGTGTGTGTGTGTGTGTGTGTGTGTGTGTGTGTGTGTGTGTGTGTTGTGTTTGTATGTGGTCTGCAAATCTTGTTATTACCATCACAAGACCCGATTTTCTCCTCAAAAGGTCAGTTTCCCATTGCCCCCTCCGTCAGCTGAAGGATCACCAGTGTCCTACTTTCACAAAATTATGCCATTATAATTCAGAACCCATTTACTTCCCCCCAGTAATTGGAGTAAAGCCATCAACCATGGGAATAAAGGCAAGGCTTACAGTTCAGAGCGAAGAAGAAAAGTCCCATCATGCAGCTCGTGCGGAAAGGGAGGAAAGCTCCTTGGCCTCAGTGACACTGAGCATCAATGTGGAATTTTAATTGCAGTTTGGTTTCCTTTGCAAAAAAGAGCATGTTCTAAACACTTTCAACAGAACAGATTCTGAAAACAAATTAAGTTTCCCATATGATGATTTAAGTTGACATAGCTAATGTGTCATGCCCCCCCTCCCCCAAAAGCAATCTACAGGTAATGCTGTGTAGTTATCTAGAATGTGTCACATTCTAGAAATTGATCAGTAATAATAATGAGTAATGTAACTTGTTAATGTCATTGATTCTCTCCAGTTCAAGTTTTACTTTTAGACCAAGTATTACAATGTGTGTGTCATTTTTGTATAAAGAAAAATACCCCAAAACACAACAGAAACTCAGTGAATAACTTTTTTTAAAAAATTAACAAAAATTATGTAGATATTAGGAGGTACATGGGATAGCCAAGATATTTTATTATTTCTGTGACTGGCTGTTTAATAATATTGACCTCTTCCGCCATATAAAATGTGTTTGAGATTTACGAGTTCAATTCCAAATTGATGGACAATTACAGACATATTGCCTTGATAAAACCTGCCTGTCTATGTGTTCTACTTTCCAAATGATCTAACTCCCCAACCAATAGAAAATATGAACTTACTGTTCACATTAGATTCTCTTGTCCCCCCATAGCCAAGAGGATAATACAGAGTGCACCTAGGGGGATGCTAAGCCCCACAATGGTGTCACCAATGAAGAATACTCAGCTTGGAGACCTCAGCAGAGACTTCTGACAAACCTGCATACACTTTGCCCATAAGGAAGGAAACCTCTGGAATATAAGCCAACCTCCTCCCGAAGAATAAAGGAGCGTTGGCCTGGAACATCTCACATGTTATATAAATAAATCTGTTCACTCGTCCACGTGGAGACACTGTCCCTAGCATTGAAGTTGGTCAGAGCCTAGATGTGTAAAAATACCAGGCATGGGGAGAATGATCTCCTAGCGGAGAGATAGGACTATGACATACAATGTGAAAAGGGACCATCCATGACCTTGACATTGATCCCTACAAATATGGCAGTGTGCTTGAATAGGATAATCAAGATGAGTTTTCCTTTCTTTTCAGAGCATATACTGGGGATTAGTTTCGTCTTAGACTTCATGTTAAATGATATTAGAATAATAAAAAAGTGTAGTAAGTATACTCCATTGAAGGAGAGTAAAAGAAAATCTCCATCCTGCCAAAACTGGTTTGGCTCAGTGGATAGAGTGTGGGCCTGCAGACTGAAGGGTCCCATGTTTGATTCCGGTCAAGGGCATGTACCTTGGTTGCAGGCACATCCCCAGTGGTGGTGTGCAGGATGCAGCTGATTGATGTTTCTCTCTCATCGATGTTTCTAACTCTCTATCCTCTCCCTTCTTCTTTTTAAAAAAATAAATAAAATATATATTTCTAAAAAGAAAATCTCCATCCTATATCCACATATCCACATATTTCAATGATTTAGAAATTTGCTAAATAAAACCCAATATCCTGGTAAATAAAAAACTGTTTAGAGAAAAATGGCTGGCTTTGCTGTAGAGAGGAAGTACTTCACCATCAAAAATGATAATTAGAGATAAACTTGCTGGCTTCTGATGAATTTACTTATTTTATATAGCTTCTCTGTTTTGCCAATAAAATTTCTTTGTTTCTGTTATAAATAATTCACTTAACAACAGAATTTATGTTGGACACATAATATAAGTTCTCCAGACTATATAATTCTAACATTTTCTTCAAAAGGCAATAAAATATTCAAGTAAAATATGCAAATGTATCCGGAGTCATGCACATCTGTGGCCTCTGCTAGCAACAGTGTGGTTGTATTTCTCAAAATACAAATCCCAGATGTTATTAAATACATGCCACATTTCAGACTTGGTTAAGGGAAATTGGGGTCATAAGATCTAGCAAGCATATAACATGGTTGAGATCCCTGAATGAGAAATAAAAAGTAGGATGAATTAATTAGTGTGGTTCCCTATTTTTGCTTCAACAAAATGCCTCCAAACTAGTGTTCAAGCGACACACTGTTGGTATCTGAAGGATGCTGTCATTGTAGAATGAAGTAGGAAATAGTCCATCATTTTCTAATTTCCAGAATAGTTTATGTAGAATAGAGATAATTTCTTCATGTATATTTGCTAGAATTCAGCATAATACATTTGACCCTTCAAGTTTGAACTGTGAGGGTCCACTTATACATGGATTCTTAAAAATAAATGTCTTACCCACTACTGGTTTTCTATTCATCCTTGGGAGCCCACAGATGCATATGACCCACTGAGTTGATCTGCGCCATTTTCTATAAGGAATTTGAGTCTCTCCGTATTTGAGTATTCCTCGAGTCCTGGTACCAATACTCTATGTACACTAAGGGACAACTATATTTCCAGGAAGTCAAAAGTATATGCAAATGTAAGAGCATAGGGTTGTGTGGGGAATCAGGTGGAGGGGAGATATGGAGGGATGGGGGGAGAGGAACACCTGTAATAACCTGAACAATAAAGATTTATTTAAAAAAAAACTATGCTTCCTTCATCATTCTACTTATTGTCAAGTTGATGGGTAAGCAAGATCTAGTAGAAATGAGAACAGAGTTGGCCTCTGGATGATAGAAAATAGCTTGAAAGAAGTACATGAAGTCTTTCTGAAGGGAGGTATATGTTCTCTATGTTGAATATATCTTTGGTTGCAGGCTTGTTTAAATTAGTCAAGACACATTGAATGTTACACCTAACAGCCGGCACATTCAATTGTGTATAGATATAGCTGTGTAAAATAAATAAGCATTAAGCTGGAGTTAAATAAAAATATAACACCAGTTATCTGTGTGAAACAGTTTTCTCCTTACCAAGATATTGGGAAGTAACATAGATTAAAATGTGAACTCCTTTTGTTGCATTTTGTAATATTTCTTATGGGTGTACATTTATCTTGTGTGCATTTATTAGTGAACTGCTTAAAATATAATTAAAGGATGAAATGAATTCTATTTTATATGAATCACCAATAACTCTTTTTATTATAGAGATATTAAGAAAGGAAAAGAGATCTAATAAGAACATCTTGTTCCTATTTTTCCCCCAAATATACAGCTTTGCTGTAAATAGGTTTCCACAGAAACACCTACTGCTTATCAAAGTTTTAGCCAAGAAAATGTCAAATGTACTTCTTTTATTACCCAAGTAAAACTTTGTGATTGAAAAGTTTTCTTTCATTATCTTTTTCAATATTCTTTTGCTTCACCCAATTTTTCTGAATCTTCACCAAAAGTCTCTGTTTTTGGAGAAGACTCCCTAGGGCTTAGTTCTCGCCAACCTCACTTTCTACTCTTTTTACTTCATAGCACAGCCAAGTCTTTAGAAAAGTCCTTTAACTACAGTGTCAATTAACCATGTATTATCTATAATAATAAAAGCAAATATGCGAATTAGACGGGGCGACCTTCTGGATGAAGCCGGATTGCAAGGGAAGCCAGGGTCCTGGGTGCCTGAGGGAAGCCGGGTGCTGGCAGCCATGGGAAGGAAGGCCTATTCTTGCATGAATTTTGTGCATCGGGCCTCTAGTATTACAATAAAAGCACATATTATAACCTTAAACTGGATTATACTAAGGCTATTTCTGTGCTAAGATGCTATATTTTCCTGATGCTATTTCAACTGTTTTTGTTGTTGTTGTACTTAATTAGGTCAATGGGAACATAGCTTTGTCTATGATCCATCCTATGTAGGTCTTGGTGTTTTGTTTTATATTCATGAGCTATTTTATGGGTTAATGACAATTCAACACATTCTACCTAATAATATGTAATGGAATAATATGACTGAACATCACAGGCACATTAATATCCATTCAGTTTCACCAATTAGGTACTTGATAACGTAAGCATCTTCCCTGACCAGTCCCCCAAAACAGCTAGCCACAAAGTTTGAGTAATTCTATTTCCTAGATCTTTCTAATGGCCATCCTATTGCTCAGTTATACTCCAGATCCAATTGTCTCTGCTTTGCCTTCACTTTCTTCTGATCAAACCCTGACTTTTCATATCTCCCCGTTACCCTTCTACGGTACAACGCATGGCCCAGTGTCCTGGGAGCCTTTAGTGACTCCTTCTTATTTTTTGTTTCCTTTGCTTAATTACTTTGCTGCTTAGTTGCTCAAACAATAATTAGGAACCACTAATCTTGTAGAGCCGGGACAGACTGTGACATGATTTACTGTTATCATGACAGTAGATATGAAAATAGCCCGCTGGTAATTAAAGGATGTTGATCACATATATGATGAAGGCCTAACACGTCACGTTCTGGGGAGTTATAATTGTTACTGCAAAAGCTTCAGTCTGATAACTTGCTAATTGAAGAAAGGAAATTAATCTAGTGATCTTGTGTGCTATGTGAATGTTTGAAAATACTTTTTCTTGGTGGCAAGCTTTGTCTGAAAAACTTTGAATGTAAATATTTATGTATAAAATGTTATAGTACTCATGTTCTTTTCTTAAAATATATATTTTATTGATATCAGAGAGGAAGGGGGGATAGAAACATCAATGATGAGAGAGAATCATTTATCTGCTGCCTCCTACACACCCCCTCCTGGGAATTGAGTCAGCAACCAGGCATGTGTCTGGGCCAGGAATCGAACCTTGACCTCCTGGGTCATGGGTCAATGCTCAACCATTGAGCAAGGACAGCTGAGCCATGGTCTTGATTTAGAAACTAGAGGCAAGATGCACGAAATTCATGCAAGGGGCTCAGCCCTCAAGGCTGGCCTGGGACCTAGCAGCCCCAGCTTCATCAGGAAGGTCACCCGGTAGGTCATCCAGCTGTCTGGTCTAATTAGCATATTACACTTTTATTATTATAGATTAAAAGAAGTATCTATTGTGATGTACTAGGCTATCTAAAGTACCTCTATTTTGCCGAAACCGGTTTGGCTCAGTGGTAGAGCGTCGGTCTGAAGACTGAAAGGTCCCAGGTTCGATTCTGGTCAAGGGCATGTACATTGGTTTCGGGCACATCCCCGGTAGGGGGTGTGCAAGAGGCGGCTGGTCCATGTTTCTCTCTCATAGACATTTCTAGGTCTCTATCTCTCTCCCTTCCTCTCTGTTTAAAAATCAGTAAAATATATTAAAGTACTCTATTTTTGTTCCTTTGCCATTAATAATAAACATAATACTTTTAGTTGCAAATAATTGCCATTGCATATTCACATAGATATAATATTGTTATATCATTATTAATTTATGTATTAATTTTTGACATATATAAAATACTATAACAGTAGCTATTTCAAACTGTTTAGTCTATTGATATAATGCAAATGCATAGAGCAATTTAGAAAAGAGGGAGGGAAGGACAGGGAGTCAAATGCGTACTTCTAGAGAATAAAAACAGCAAGGTGACCTATTCATCGCGCATCCAACCACAAGTCCTTGGCCATTGCTCTCTGGGTGACGGTGGGGTCAGTCACAACAGCCTCTGAAAACAATTGGTCTCTGTCAGTCTCTGAGAGTTCTATTTGCTTCCTCCAAGGTGGCAGTTCTCCACCTGATCTGCCTACTGGAGTTGCTTGGTGAGCTCTTAAAAAACTAGGGCTGCCCCTCCCACTTCCAGCACAATGAAATCGCCCGTGTTACCAGCTGATGACATGATCATGGTAGAGCTCCCAAAGGATTCTATTGCACATCCGGTGGCACCCACTGGTTTTAAGCAGCCTCCCCGAACTCCCTCCTGCCCTTCAGAGCGACATCGGCCTGTGACGGGTCCCTCTTCACTAATGCTGATGCAGCCGAAGCAGGTTTCCATCAAATACCCCCCCCCCAAAAAAAAAGTCCTGATCATAGGATGAGAAGCTAAATTCGCAGCTCAAGTCCTTCATCTGTCAGAGTAGGGGAATTGTGAGGAAACAAACATTCTTTTAGCCAAGTCCTATTGGCCTGTAGGGAACTATTTCTGATCTACTGTATAATAAACAAATACATATGTATAGATAGATAGGTATAGATAGATCCTGCTTTTCATTTTAAAATAGTATGATATTAAATCTTACTAAAGGTATTAAGAGTAATATATCTAATTAAGACATGGGGGTTATCTTAATTTTCTTCACTGACTTATTTTTTTACTTTATTTTTTTTATTGTTGACACTATTTAGAATTCCCCCACTTCCCTCCCACTTTGCTCTCCTATATCCACCTGTACCATCCCTATTACTATGGTGTGTTTTAAAACAAAACAGACTCCTGATTTAATATTGCTTTTCCTTCCCAAAGGAAGAAAATCATAATACAATCTCTGTCAAAAGCTATCTGATCAGAATGATAATTATGTTAACTTTTTCTCATTCTTTAGGATAAAATAATCACAAATATTTTATTAAAAATGTATAAAGAATCATTGTTTATTTAGAACAGGAATGATATTATTATAATCCCTAACATGGTAAACATATTAAATTATGGAATATTTTAAGGATATTTTTAAGCAAAATATCTCTAAATTGTTAATACTCACTATTAAAATAATACACCTTGTATTTTACTCTATCAAATAATTGTAGCTACCAAATACATTCGTGTGGTGATCTTAAGATTCTTATAACACTGCTTATTCATAATTTTATAATGATTTTCTCATAATTCTAATTATTTTCTTCATATATTTCCAGCTACTAAGGAAACATGATTGACAATCTTCTATATGCGAGACACTAGAGTTAGTGTTTTTCTCATGAGAATAGATGCCTACTGGCAAATTCAGCTTTGTCAGGCAAAATGTCATCTCATAATTTGGGAAGATTCTTAATAAAATAACTGGTCCATATGTTATTCCAAGATGGGGTTAGCGTGCCTAGAAGGGGTTGGGAAGGTTGAGAAAGCTGACCTACCTGAGCCATCCTTGAAGGACAAATCTCATTCTCATGTTCAAAACACGTTTCTAATGTAAACTTTGACCTCCATCTTTCAGACAAGGAAGCCGGGTATATAGGGAGTTATAGAAATGGCCCAATGTGCAAGTCTGATTTACACCAAAAGCTTTCTATTCTCAAACAGATCCCCCCCACCCCCATATGCTTGTGTTCCTCCTTGTTTCTAAACTGGCTAGGAATGCTGAGAAAAGCAAAGGCAACTTCCGACCGCCTATGATTGTCAGATAGGAAGTCGGGAAGTCGTGTCTCTCTCCCATCCCTGACTAAGCTCTGACAGGGTACTCCCTGGGAGAAAGGAGAGAGAGATGCTCTGCTGCCTGCGAAGTTCCATTTTCACTTGGGTCTCAGGGAAAGATCTCAGAGCAGGGCCTAATTGGGAGAGTGACAGCGCGGAGGCAGTGAGAAATGCGATTAGTGTAATTTCATCAAGAGATGTTAAGTGGTCAAATATTTTGGCAATTATCAGAGCAATTTCCCAAGCTGGCCTAAGTGCCCTTTTATGAAAACGCATTTGAGCCACCACGGAGAGAGCATATGCGTTTCCAGGAGAGGAGAGCTGGAGAAATTGCACTGAGAGAGGACTTCTGGGTGGACGTGCCATGAAATAAACCTCAATTTGAAATTACCTCTATTAAGACCATCATGGCTTAAAATCTGCACATCTGCAAAACACAAAAGAAGATGACTTTTTAGGACTCCTTGTCTTTGGCGAACTTGAAGAAGAGGAGTGCCTCCTTTCTGTGTAAAATCTGATAATCTCATACGCACAGAAAATTAATGGAAGGGCACTCATTAAAAGGGTAGATGGAGGCAACTCTGATCCATGGAACTCTTCTTTCTTAAGTTTATCTCTTGCTTGTTCAGCTTACTTCACATAATTCTAAAGATTAGTTTTGTAAAAGCAAATAAGAGACACGGTTTTTTATTCTTAAATATTTACGTTGCCGAAACCGGTGTGGCTCAGTGGTAGAGCATCGGTCTGCAGACTGAAAGGTCCCGGTTTCGATTCCTGTCAAGGGCATGTACATTGGTTGTGGGCACATCCCCAGTAGGGGGTGTGCAAGAGGCAGCTGGTCGGTGTTTCTCTCTCGTTGATGTTTCTTGCTCTCTCTCTCTCCCATCCTCTCTGTAAAATATCAATAAAATATATTTAAAAAATATTTATGTTAGTGCACCTTTGCATGACTACATAGATTTTACATATCAAAAAGGAGAATATTTTGCTATACGTTGACTGTTTTCATTCATAGAGCATGTCTATCTTCATAATTTAAAACTATTTGTATCCAAGCTACCAAAGTTATCTACTTGAAATCAAATAAAGTGTATTACTATGGCAATTAACCAATTTTTTTTATACTTAAGGCATGCGGTGACTTTAAGTGACTGCTTTCCTCCTGAATTTTTGTACATTCTCTTTCCCCCCATTTATAACATTAATAAAAAGAACAGGTTTACATTAAATTCATGGGCTACTGAGGGAGAGCTATAATGAGTCATGTGAATGTATCTGTTGGAGAGAAAGCATATGGTGATAGCTCACACACACAAAAAAGCGCCATCACTGTTCCTTAACCTTGTAAAACATATGTGAGCATACACGCAGGCATGCACACAGACAAGGGGAAAGCATGTGTGCTGTCTTCAAATATTTTTTCTTGTATCAAACGCGGGAGGATGATGCTTCTCCAAAGGTTGTAACAAAGACCAATGAGTTTAACTGAGGAGATCATAGAGGCACAATATAAAAACTCTCTAGTAAATGTAGCTGCTAAAAAAATAGAAGCTAAACTATTTACTATAACCAATGTTAAGGTTAAGCTACCTCATGTCAATCAATGAGAAAAGGTAGAATGAACTATCTTAAAATGTTGAGAGATAACGTGATGATTTTTCAACTTTCTAATTTTTTATCTTCCTAGTATAAAAGAAAGTAATATGAGAACACTGGGAATCAATTTACATGTAAAGATCAATCGAATACAATGCATTTTTTGGAGGTTTGGAGCATTTTCTTTATATATCCCAGGAGATAAGATTTCTCTGAAGTGGGAGACTTTGCAGCCTTGTGGTCCAGCTATAAACACCTTGCTAAGTAAAGGAAAAAAAACAATCTTTTGAAAGGTTTTTATACGTCATCTGTAAAATCTGTCAGGGCAAAGGAATTATTATGGAGACAAAGTATTAAAAAAGCAATCAGGAAGTGACATGTTATAAATAAAAATGCAAGCTTTTATGAGAATGTCAAATTTAATATTCATATAATATGCCAATTTAGAAAATGTTGCCAAAATGTGATATTCAATTCCTTTCTCCTCGATGCAGCTAAATCTTGAGATGAATATGTTTATATATTTTTATATGATTTATACTTATATTTCTTAACCCTTAATTCAAATCCCCAAATTAAAGGGCCACAGTGCTTATTCCAGACTTGTCCAAAGTGGACTTTTACCCAGCTCACATTATAATCCAAAACATTTCATATTTCTAGAAAACAGGGTTCTTTCTGTCCAGCTGGTTTGGGCTCAGAGGTTGAGCATCGACCTATGAACCAGGAGGTCATGGTTTAATTCTTTGCCAGGGTACATGCCTGGGTTGCGGGCTCAATCCCAGTAGAGGGCGTGCAGGAGGCAGCTGATCAGCGGTTCTCTCTCATCATTGATGTTTCTCTCTTCTCTGAAATCAATGAAAATATATTTAAAAACAGGGTTGAGTGCAATCAAATCTCCAATACATATCAAGCATACTTGTTAAACCATGATTTAGACATTATATGCTCTAAACGTAGGATCTACAATAATGTAAATCCTACTTAAAGGTGATTGTTGTTTATCCATGTTCCTTTTTCTCTTTTCAAACAAGAAAAATAATGTTCCTGTGCAATATTTTATTCTGGAGAGAACATATATCTGACTTACATAAAGGTATCCCATGCAAACCTGCCAAAATATAGTACGTCGTTAGGTGCCCTTTATTGTGGCCTAGATGGTATTTAACACAAACATACTGCTTGGGTTTGTAAGATAGTCATAAAAATTTATGTAATGTTTATTCACTCTAACCAAACCACTTCCAAACCTTTTGAGCTGTTAAGTCTTTCATGAAACTCAGTAAGGTATTGTGTTCTTAAAGTATCTATCCATGAGTAGGCTGAGAATATTCTGTCTAGACTCAGAAGAGTCTCTTATTGTCCATGAATGGCATTTGTATACTCAGCATTTCCAAACTTTGAAGAAAATGCTGATGCGTAGCAAAATTTCGAGCTAAACTTTGTTTTCGCTCTAAGGTCGTCTAGGATTCCATGATTAAAAATGCTCCAGGATGCACTTCATATTAATCTTGGGAGGAGCATAGCTTGACTCACCTCCGCTGAAATTAAATATAATTGCAAGAGCTGCATCCTTCTTAAAAAGAGCTTTATGAAAATTTCTCATCTTCCAAGGATTTTTCATCTCATTACTTTTATATGTATTTCTTGTTTCCATCTAATGGATTACGTCCTACAAAAAGAACATTGATAAATGTATGCAGACTGAAAGTAGTTTTCTAACGGTAGCAGGAAACCGTAAGGGCCTCAACCCATATGGGCCCTTCTCACAGATTTAAAACAAGCTTGGACAGGAGCTTTTCTCATCTACAAAACATCCCTGAAAGCTTTACATTCCTTTTTTTCTGATGAGGTCATCACACCAAGGTCACAGAGCAAGAAGGAATCACAGGTTTGATTTGAATATATTCTAATATATACTATTCCTCCCTTGTTACATGTTCTTCAATAAAATCAGAATCTGGTTTAAAAAAATCATCCAGGATGTGTGTTTGAAAAGACATGTATTCATTGAACGTTTGCTAGCTATTAACTAAAGCGCAACGAAGCTAAAGCTAGACTCCTGGATGTTTTGAAGTATTTAAAAGAAGAAAAGAAAAGAAAAATCATGATCTAGTAGGAGAAATGCCTGCCAACTCAGACTAATAGGTTGTTTCCAGACGTTCTTGGGAAGCATTGATATAAAGAGATTTTTCATGCTACTGCATTCGTGTATTTTATTAAGCTCCACAGAGAGAACATTTTAACATGAGCCTGATGCTCTGAAGGCTGTAATCTCTAATGTTTGCAGCTGGAAGATGGTGAGAAACAGGTGCTCACATTTTCATATTTTACTTTGGCAGAGATATAGACGATCCAGGGTTGTTACCGCTGTCGGCGGCTCGCACGGCCTGGTTGGACATTTTTCTTTACATGGTTCATGTGGGGACCTTTTTAAGAGAAAAATATGTGTGACAGCTGAGTTCAGAGGGAAAAAAAAATTCTGTGAACTGTGAAGCTATGTTGGATGAACGTGTCATTGCATACCCGAGAGAAGGGTAGGTAAATGGGAAGAGCTACCCTGGATAATGAGAGGATTTGATAAGCCATGGGGGGTTAAGATTTCTATATCCTCACCGAGAAATCGTTGCCCATCCTGAGGCACGGAGAAATCGCCCTTTCCTTCCTCCGAAAAGCTGTATTATTTTAGTTGTATGTTTAAATCTTTCAGTCACCCATAATCGGTTTTTGAGTAAGGTATTACGTATGGGTCAAGGTATTCATTCAACATACAGATATAAAATTGCTCCCAGTATCATTTCTTGAACAGATGTTCCTGTGCTGATTGAATTGTGTGGACACTGGTTTAGAAAATTATTTGACTGTTGATTTGTAAATATAAACATTTCCTTACATTGCTAGACTGTCTTCTCTGTTTCCTTGAGCTATATGCCTGTCCTTATACCAATACCACACTATCTTGGTGATAGTGGCTTTACATGGCCTTTCTTTTTAAAAAATATTTTTTTATTGATTTCAGAGAGTAAGGAAAATAGAGAGATAAACAGGTCAGTGATGAGAGAGAATCATAGATTAGCTGTCTCCTGCACGGCCCATACTGGGGATCAAGCCCACAACCGGGGCAAGTGCCCTGACCAGAAATCCAACTGTGACCACCTTGCTCCATAGTTCCAATGCTCAGCCACTGAGCCATGCCAGCAGAACTGCCTTGTCTTTCTTTTCATTTTATATTGCTGCATAACCGATTGCTGTAATTTTAAAACATCACCCATTTATGACCCCTCCACCCCCAGTCCTGGGAGTCAGAAGTCTGGTAACACGAGGTTGGTTTGTCTGGATTCCCTGCTCAGAGTCTTCATAAAGTTAAAACGGGGTGTCGGTCTACTGATTTCTCATCTGGAGTTCCAGAGTCCTCTTCTGAGCTTATCCCTCTATTGACTGAATTATGTTCCTTTCAACTCTGGTACCCCTTGTAGGCTATTGACAGGAACTTACTCTCAGCTATTTGGCTGTTCTTTCGTTCTTGAATGTTGCCCGATTTGTCTAAAAATTCAGCAATGGTATGCTGGATCCTTGTTGGGGTTCAAGCTCTTAAACCAATAGCTGGTTATTTGAAACTGTCAAGAACTTGATGACCTTTATCCAATGTGAGCAGGAATACAGAGTCCCAAGAAGACATCCAAATAATTAATGTCTCCAATGATGTAAGAGGCTATATTTAAGAATCCAGCAGTCTCTTATAGTCTTTTGAAATCCAACTACACTGATGCTTTCATTTGCAATCTAGTGCACTATTTAAAACAAAACTCAGAACTTTAAAAATTGGGCATTTGCTCTCCCAATTTAATTTGTTTTTTGTTAAACCCTCCGGAGGATACAATTCTTTTATATCCTGACCAATCGATACCAAGAGAATAAAGTTAATAAGGGGGATGGAAGAAGTAAAGTTGTAATTCCAATGAGACATTCTATTGAAGCTCATTTATTTTCTGCAAATTCTCTGGAATTGTTTGTGTACGTACACACACACACACACACACACACACACACACACACACGGTAGGTAGAGTGTAAGAACATGTCAGGGAATCAGTTGCCTATATGTTCCCCAGACTTCATCTTATGTCAGTGACCTATACATCTCTTCCATATAATCTGTCAATGAGAGACTTTTGTTATATTCTGTCTTCAGTCTGAGAGAGGGCAGCATCATTAATTCAAAGCCACAATTAAAAACTCTCCATGACAATTCTTGTTATTATTTGTGTTTTTTAAAAAATAATGCCCCTTTTGCTACACTTACTGATAAATTTTATATACATAGTTATAAGTGATATAACTCTATTATTATGTTTTTTTTAAAATTATCTCCGAGTTCGGTTAGTTAAGATAGCTTGCTAGTATCACAAGTAAATTGCGCAACTTTCATATTCTTGTATCTAGAATAGTTTTATATATATTTAGAAATTAGAATCAGGCTGTGGAATCATCAATTCTGATCTCTTTTAAAAATGTTTCTAATCTTTAGTAAGGAAATTTTACTTCCCCAACCTTAATAAAATTATTTGTTTTCATGCAACTTTGGCCGTTAAAGTGTTAAAAATTAATTTCTTGACATTCCCTGCTGTAATCCTCCATGGTAGAAGGAGTGTCATTTGGGCATGCTGAGCAAAAGGGGAAATGCAAGACATAAAATGCAGAGCCACTGATACCGGGATAGTCCTTCCACTGCTGCGATTATAAAGTACATAGTTTAGCTTAATGTCTGGAAGCTGTTGATGACATTTTTTCCAAGCACTTGAACATTAAATCTCTGTCTGGTAATACCATGAGAAATATTTTTAAATGCAACAACCTCTTAAAAGATCATCATAAAAATCATTCCTAATTACGTTTAGGAAATCAATTTAAGTATCTATGTAAATCAAATTTTTATGTGATGTCATCTCAAATGCATGGTCAGGTAAGTCTTAGGGAAAATACATATTCATAATGTTCCTAGGCAGCATATAAAACCACTGGGTATTAAAATTGATTTGTATAGACATAAAAAAATAGTTATTATTCCAAGTATCCGAGGATTTATTTTTAAAACAAATAATTATGAGTAATGGCTATATGATTGGACATCATTACAATTAGCAAGGGGGGCATAATTGTCACTGTCATTTTAAAGCTATAGAGGCCATAAAAGGAAAGTCCCTTAAGAAGATCCTAGAATTGCACCATCAAATCGAATAGGCATGATATCCAAATATTGTTATAATATTCAGGAGCTCATGTTGTTTGCAAGAGCTCCCTAGGTTACCAAGATAACACAGAAGACAAAGGCCACCATGTCTTGGGAACCTCCACACATTTTGATCAGGTTCTTCTTGCGCATTGAGGACATTCAAGGAACATTCCAAGGGCACAGCTGACCTTTTCCTGACCTCTCAGAGCCCAATTTCTATCATGGCAGGCGAAAATGTTCTTTAAGAAGACTACCTTTCACTCCCAAACAGGAAATGCTTATCCTTGAAGTTCAATTAAATTATTATTTTTTTCTTTTTGTGTGTCATTAATATCTGATATTTTCCATCACTATATAATATGACATATTAATAAATATGTGTGTGAATGTATGCATATACTCCAAAGTCATCCTGGGTGATCTTGCTGTTATCACTATATTTTATAAAAGAAAAGAACAGTGTGAGATAGTCAAAGGTTCTGATTTTACTGGTATACTTTAATTTTATGAATTCATACACTTGAAGGAGAGATATCAGGTCTTATGGTTATACTTTCATCCGATAAAGGCTTGGAAACAAAAAATTCTAAAATCTCTTTCTATGCCCTTTCTTTCAACTGAATGCATTCCTCTTTATTTTATTTAGAGATGCCTTCTCATAATCTTTAACCATCTTTTAGCTTTAAGAAACACCAAAGGACTTATGTGTTCACAGCCATGGAATACAGATAATATTTTGGTGAAGGCCTGTGGAGGGGTGGGAATGAGGTGGAGGAGGGCAATGGGGAGAAAGTGGGAGGCATCCGTAATACTTTCAAGAATAAATATAAGTAAAGAAATAAATAGATAAATAAATAAAACAACCCACATGGTTCCTTAAGAGTTATACATAGGCTGGAGATCCGGTGCATGGATTCACACACCCACGGGGTAACTCAGCCTGGCCTGCTGGCCTGAAATTTCTTGCAATCCAGGAACCCTCAGGGGATGTCAGAGAGCCGGTTTCAGAGGGACACTAATCCCCACAGGCCAGGCCGTGAGACCCCACTGGTGCACGAATCCTTGCACCGGGCCTCTAGTATGCATATAAGAGCTTTGGTTCATTTCTTCTCCCCTTCATCCTCCTCGCTTCTCTCTGAGATTCATCAGTCTGTTCCATGTTTCCATGTCTGTGGTTGCCACTCCTGTATTAAGCATCTGGCCCCTGGCGATTGCTTAGGATTTTATATATATAGATGATTGCAAACTTTATGTTAGTAGGTGTGGTGGCCTGTGACTTTGCCTTGATAGGCAGATACATGTGTCTCTCTGAATCAGCCTTCCTGCCAATATAGACACTATCAACTTGTTTAGTAAGTGTACTATGGTCGTCTAAGTATCTGCTAGTTCATGCAAAATGCTCAGGTGATTCAAAACTAAAATGTGTCTCAACATTTAAGACACAGATACTTAATGAAGGCTTACTAAATGCCAGGTTCCATGCTTGGTACTTAACACACATACATAAGTGAAAAAATGAAGACTCCTGGAGCCTATTCCTTCCAGGAATATATAATTTAGTATTTAATCAAGTGTGATAACAAAATAGCAAATCGGCATTACAAGACATAAGTGATAGAAGCCAAATGGAAGAAAAAAAATAATTTGAACTTTATAAAATACATAACACTTTCCACAAGATGGATTTTTTTAGGTGGATTTTCAATAACAAACCTTTCATAGGTGGAAGCTGTTCAAATAAGCATTCCATCACTTTTATAAATTGGTAATAATAAGAAAGGAGATATATATATATATATATATATATATATATATATATATATATAATATCACATACTATATTGCTTCCAATTTAGGTGGAAATAAGGAAGGCAGAGGATGCTATGAGAAAAATTAATTTGGTAAAAAAATAAGTCATCTTTAGAGGTTTAAGTGAATAATAATATTCACTCCCCCTTTTTCTCGTATATGTAAGTGCCTCTCAACATGAAGTGGAATAGCCGGCTAACAATTACTGAGCAGAACAGCCAAGGAATAAACATTAGGGAGGAAAGAGAGAGCCATTCCCCACTCTGAGAATGATAAATTCTATTATGAACCTCACAGGGCTCCTGCATTCGCTAGAATATCTGTATACCAAACAGACCAAAATAGATCGGTTCAAATTCGGTGTTTTTGCCATCAGGAAAGTACATCATGAGAGAACATTGTGTCTCCGATGGATGCTAGGACCTCTGTGTGACACGACTCCTGGCTGCTGCTTCCTGAGTCACAGGGAAAATAAACAGGAGTGCTGGCCAGGGTGTCTTTGTGGGGCCTTTGTGCTCCTCATGGTAGCGAAGCAGACGACACGTGTCACTGAGGGCAGCTAAGTTGATAACTGAAGCATGGTGACAAAGACTGGAGAGATACCTGTGCATTTTTTAAATGCACAGGTTAGTTGGATGCATACGTTCCCTTTGAGAAATAACCACTTCAGTTGTTTATAAGTGAACAAAATAAAATCCTCTGAGGAAATCAAAAATTAAGCAAGGATCATGGAAGTTTGATATCTAGTTGTATTTTTTTGTTGTTGTTTGTTTTTTTAAATATGTTGTATTGATTTTTTACAGAGAGGAAGAGAGATGGATAGAGAGTTAGAAACATCTATGATAGAGAAACATCAATCATCTGCCTCCTGCAAACTTTCCACTGGGGATGTGCCCGCAACCAAGGTACATGCCCTTGACCAGAATCGAACCTGGGACCTTTCAGTCCGCAGACCGACGCTCTATCCACTGAGCCAAACTGGTTTGGTGTGATATCTAGTTTTTTAAAATATATTTTTTATTGATTTCAGATCAGAATGAAGAGGGAGGGAGGGAGGGAGGGAGAGAGAGAGAGAGAGAGAGAGAGAGAGAGAGAGAGAGAGAGAGAGGAAGAAACATACATAAATGATGAGAGAGGATCATCAATTGGCTGCCTCTTTCATACTCCATACTGGGGATCAAGTCAAGTCTGCAGCCTGGGCATGCACCCTGACTGGGACTTAAACCATGACCTCCCGGTTCATAGGTTGATGCCCAACCACTGAGCCATGCCTGCTGGCTCCAATTTTGTAATCAATACCATTCGTTTAGAATGTAAAAGGTAATGAATACTCTACACTGTAGGAAAAAAGGGGGAAAATAATTATCTTACCATTCTGCCTTTCCTCTTCTCATCTTAGTTCTTGGCATTTAAAATCACATTGTCCATATACAGAAACATGACCTTAAGGTCTGGTGAAACATATCTTACATGGGTTGCTGTTCTGATTCTGCAAGTTGAGGAAAGGTTCAGACCAGTTAGATGGGTCCTGAAGGAGCTTGCAGAGGGCTTGCTCTGATTTCTAAGTTTAAATAAAAAAGATAAAGTTGGTAATGAAAATATGAACAGTCATTAACTTACATAAAAATAGTTTGCAACTCATTTGGTGTGGCTCGGTGGTTGAGTTCAACCCATCAACCAAGAGGTCCCCAGCTCCATTCCCAGTCAGGGCACATGCCTAGGCTGAGGGCTTGGTCTCCAGTAGGGGATTGTAGGAGGCAGCCATTCCAGGTTTCTTTCTCATGGACATTTCTATCTTTCTCTCCTCCTTTCCTCTCTCTCTAAAATCAATAAAAACATATTAAAAATAATTTCCAAAGTAAGACTCATATTCACATGCTTGCACACACTTTCCAATTTCAACCTCCTCATCAACCATTTATAAAGTGTGCAGCTGACTGGGAGTGTGTCAGATTTTGTGAAACATTGAAAGGATCATATCTCATTTGTGTTTTCGCACTGGCTTTGATGAGCCTAGACAATGTCTTTCCTATGACTTACTCACGTGTTTTAAATGTCTTTGCTTGAGCCAATGCATCCTTGGTTTGTTTGTTTTTTCAATTTACTTCATTGCTCTTTTATTTCATTATTTACTGAAGAAAGTATTTTGTCTCCAACACACATCCCAAAATGGATCCCCCCTCATACCCTTTTAAATTGGTGTTGAACTCTCTTCAGCGAACCCTGCTATTTCTCTTTCTCCTCCATGTGTGTAGGTTTATAAACAGGAGATTTTATTCTGCTGTTCATTATTGATTGCAAGTATTCAGTCAGCTACTATTGATCATCTATCCTTTCTCTTTTGGAAGTGATAATATTTGCCTGTCACCTCTCTCAAACAAAAGGCAAATGGATGCAATTTCTAATATTTCTTGAAGACTTAAGCAGCTGGTGCACAGTATTTTTTATTTTTATTTTTTGCAAAACACCTGGTATTAATGCTGGTGTCTTCAATGTACACATTCAAAATATGTTCACTCTCACTGCTCCTACCTCACTCCCCAGTCCCTGTAACCACCATTTTACTTTGTGTTTTTATGAGTTTGCTTTTTTTATATCCCTCATGTAAGTGATACAATATACTGTCTTTCTCTGTCTGACTTGTCTCCGTGTAATGCCCTCAAGGTCTGTCCATGCGGTCACAAATGGCATAATGTCCTTCTTTCTCATGACTGAACAATATACGTGTACAATATTTTAAGTCTCTAATTTCTAATTCCGGCCATTAATGCCTAACATTTTTCATATACTCTTATTTTTATAGAAACTGTGTCACACTTTTATATAAACATCAAGTTCCATAGCCTCAGCCTTCAGTTCGTCCACTGGCATCTTTGTAGGTTCAGTTGATCTTCCAGTCACATGTAATTAAATTTAGGAAAACTAGTCAATTTCAGTTTGTTTTCTGTTTGCATGTAGGCCGTGGAAGCTTAGTTACAAAGGACTCGGTGCTGACATAATTGCCCTTCACTTCCATTTCTTTACCGTTGACAGGATAGCAGTTGTTACTGTCATTTCACTTTCTATAAGCTCTGTTTTAGATTAGCTTAACTTCTATTTGACTCAAATAATTAAGCCCCACAAAACTGTTTAACTATTGTTAAGTTGTTTATTCTCAATGTCAGCATATCTCTATACCTTCACCAATATTCCTTTTTTTTTTTTTTATAACTCTCACAATGGTACTGTTTTTGTCTTTCTCTCTAGGGCTGTAATCTCATGATAGAAAGCCACAATGGGTAGAAAACAGTTGTTAAAGTCAGAGCTTTGCTTTCAACCTGCTCTGTCTGTCATTCAACAAGCCTTATTACTTTCTGGGACATTATCTATTTGGTTTAATAAATGTTATTAGTCTCATGTAATTCCTATGTGTAGTGCTGTTTCTTTATTTGGGGTAGAATTTGGAAAAAATATGTTATACGCTAAATAACTTTTATTTGCAAGCCTTTTAAATGAGAGTTTTTATAGCTTTAGAAGTAATAAATATAAGAATAACATCCTTAATGCATTTTTGTTTAATTGCATTATGTCTTAGGAATCTCATTGATTTTAGGGGACTATGTAAACATCATTGAGCTATCTGGCCAATTCAGTAGACTAAACAATGCCATTTAAACAAATCATTCAGACAATGAAATATTAAATTGCAAAGCTATGCAACATTCATTAATTAGACAAGTAAAATCCCCAAATGCTGGTAAATCTTTATTCCACGGAATCATTTTTATACAACATAAATATATTCACTCCAGAGTTAATTGAAAAATTATAAAATTGAGCATCTAGGTTACAAATATCTTGTTGGCTATAGGATAGTATTCTGACATGAACTCTATAACAGTAATATTTTAGTCAATATTTGTATTCAATATTCATATTGACTTGGGAACGCTGAGTAATACTCTTGAAATACCTTAATTCTTACACAATTTTTTATTTCTCAATAGGCATGCCTACTACATACCCAATAAAGAGGATTGATCATAGCAAAGCAAAATGCCATAACAGTAAGTACAATGAAATATATTGGTTTCTATGAGCATTGGACGATATTCATTTAAATGCTATTTAGGTGTCACATTGTTATTTTGTGAATAATGGTAACCATTTAATTGTGAGCAAAGTTTGGAAGGAGCACCCTGCTCATCATGGTATGAAATCATTCTAAAGTTAGAAGTAAAATCCTAACCAATTCTTCCTACTCAAATGTAGGTCAAAGGTTACGTATTGAAACACTCCCCAAGTTTCTTTCTCTATATTATTCTATTAAGTCAAGCTTCATTCTTTTTTTTGGACCTTATGCCTTCATTCTCAATATGTGTCTCTATTTTTATTTGTCTGTGCATCCCTCAGACTGACACTCAGCCTATCTATCTATCTATCTATCTATCTATCTCTCTGTCTATCCCAACTAATGGTCTTAGAAAGAAAAGTAGCCTGCTTTTTGGTCTATATTGAGATTCATCTCTTTGGGGACTGCTCCCGCATAACCCCACTTCCTTGATAAGAGGATTCCTTATTATTTCTGAGTCTCCAAGCTGAAAATTTCCCATAGCTCACATTTTATCTCCTTTCCAGTATGTGGAAGCATCATTATTGTAAAATATTGATTTTTACACATACTGTAAAGTGCTGTTAACATGCTCTCCTCTGCAAAATCAATATGTCAAAATTTACTACCCCAAGAAGCTGAAATTTCTTAGCATAGTTAAGCAAGTTTAAAAGACCCTTCATAATTCGATGTAATCTGAGCAAAATGGTTTCTCACTCACTTTGCAATGATCAACCCTTTATATTTCTACCTCCTTTGTTTCTCCTCTACGCTTTTATTTTAAACCATTTTTTTTCTTTTCCTTCTTAAAAAAGTCTAACCAAGTCAGTGTGGACACTTTCATGTCTAGAATCATGACTTTAAAAGCTTCCCAAATCAGTATAATTTTCAGAAATAAATTACTTATTGTCTATGACAATTATTTATCAGTAAGTCTCTACTTCCTGAATTATTTTTACAGTTTTTTTAAATATATATATTTTTATTGATTTCAGAAAGAAAAGGAGAGGGAGAGAGAAATTGAAACAGCAGTGATGATAGGCAATCATTGATTGACTCCCTCCTGCATGGGGCATCAATCCCACAATCTGGGCATGTGCCCTGACCGGGAATCGAACCGTGACTTTCTGGTTCATAGGTTGATGTTTAACCACTCAGCCATGCTGGCTAGGCCCCCCTACTGAATTTTTTTTAAAAAACATTGCCTCATAATAACAATAAAATTATTGAATGAACTAAAGTAATTATTTTTACAAAATTAAACCATAACAAATATTTTTAAATGAACAAGTTTATGGTTCATATTTTTTGATTCCCCCAAAGAGACTACATTATCTCCCTCTCTTTTTTCTGCCTCCCCATGTTTTAATTGAGTATTTTAATTACATTTCTTCCTCTTTCTTATCATATTATGTTTCTTTCAGATTTCTTAATGGTTGCTATACCACTCATTAGATTCTATAGATATCTTACAACAGAGTACCCCAATTTCCCCCTCCTTTCTTTATATCTTTATTGTCATTTATTCATATACCACGATCACCCAATATGATGTTCCTGTTACTTTTTGAACAAACAGTTATGTATTAGGCCATTATTATTAAGCATAAAAAAGTAAAATATCTTGTTTTACTTTTTTGTTTATCTGAGAACATTTTATTTCTCCTTGACATTTGAAGAATAAATTAACTTAGTATAAAATGTTATGTTGGTTGCATATTTTCTCGACACTTCAAAGATTTTAGTCTGCTCTTGTCTGCCTGGTTTCAGAGGAAGAGTTCAGCTTAATCATTTTTTTATGTTTTCTAATAAATAAGGTCCTTTCTCTCTGGCATTTTTCAAGATTTTCTTTTTGTCTTTGTCTTTCTGCCACTTACCCTGTGACCTCCCTTCTCTGATTTTCAATGTGTTCATGTTTTTTCTTGTGAGGATGGCAATGATGCATTCCCAATACTTTACCATCAGAGCTGCGGTCCTCTCTGCATACATTATTGTTCTTTATGGAAATTACTTTATTTTTTTTAATTAATAATACAGAGTAATAATGCTATAGAAAATACTATTTGATTTGCCATGACTTCATTAAGGCTTTCATTGTAATGTCATCACTTTGCAAGCTCTGAACCTTTATGTATATGTCTTCAATATTCAGCTCTCTTCTATGTGAAGGAGGAGATGAAAAATCAAACACTTTGCATGTTTACTTTGTGTAAATCTGGTGCCATGGCATGATATTGGTCACCTGGAAGGAGAGTTACACATAAGACAGGAGGGGGGAAGTGAGGATGAGCATGAACGTAGCAGCACTTTGCATTTTCCTCCAACCATATTGAGGGAGGCTCCAGCCCACTGACTGTACCTGCATCTCTCTCTCTCTCTCTCTCTCTCTCTCTCTCTCTCTCTCTCTCTCTGCTTCCAGAACCTGTAGAGAATAAGCTTGCTGCTTCTCTCCAACCTCATCGATATTTTTCTCTTTTGACCAATTCTGCCTTGGATTCATAGAGGGAAAGGAATTCTGGGAAACATAATTATCCCTTAGCCAAGTTGACATAGTCCAAAATCACCGCAGCTACTGTGTAGAATCATTGTCCTCATGCTGACTTTTATTCTCACAGCTGAACCGCCAGGAGAACAAATTTGGAAACAAAGGTAGATATCATTTGAGAGGGGAAATGAAATGGCAACTAGATTTTTTTCAGACTTGCACAAAGCGTTCACGACATCAACATGATAAACACATCATTTGATGTGTTTTCCCACCTTACAGAGACACAATCTATCTTGTCCATCCATGCTCCTTGTGGAGTTAGTTTAGATGAATGAAAAGACCTCAAAAGAAGCTTAAAAAAACACTTGTCAAGTTCTCCAGGATGCTACAACATTTCTATCTGATCATAGGCTTAATGCTTCCTGGTAACCAGCTGAAAGAAAAAGAGCTTTGGAATATTGGAATCTTTGTAAAATCTTGGATTATCATTCTTGGCATCTCATTTGTCTAGCAGCCGTGGGCAAACTATGGCCCGAGGGCCAAATCCGGCCCGTTCGGCTGTTCTATCCGGCCTTCGGAGCCGAAAGAGCGGAGGGTTCTCTTGCTCTCCCCTCCGCTCCTTCACCAGCAGCCCAAGAGGAGAGTGCCAGCATGGTCAGGTTGCTTTTGTTCCGGCCCTCTGGTCCAGTTTAAGAACCCATGGTGGCCCTCCAGTCAAAAAGTTTGCCCACCCCTGGTAGTCGCATGGAGAGTTATGGTATAATATCCTTGGTCTCCTCTGATTCGATAACTCCCTCATCTCTGGGGAAGGAGGCCTCACTCCCAGGATTGGTATAATTGGAACAAAGACTCGGGCACCCGAGTAGCCCACTCCATCATAATTGTCTTAGGAAATGCTTGTCCACAGGAAACATGATTTCCTCCCAGGAGATATGTTGTTGTACATGGCCACCTGTAGCTGGACCAATCTATCTAAGCCTGATGTTCAAGCGCAGAAAGACCAGGTCTTCTGATAATACTGGGTTAACCACGCGCTTGTCTGCTTATTCCTACCCATTGCCGCAGAATTCAGGCAGAAGAAAGGGCTCTATTAACCCAAACTGATCAATCTCCTGTTACTTAAAGACAAAATCCATCCTATCCCCCCCCCCTTTTTGGGAAAGGTATTATATCAATGACTCCTGCTCACAGGAGAATAGGCGACTTACCTGATTGAAATATTGGAGCAAGATTCATTGTTTTTACATATAACAAGAACCTTCAAAATACCCTGCTTTTAACATGACAAACGATGTGACCCTGAACATGGGGCTGATGGTCCAGGGCCAATACTCGAAGCCTCTGGTTCCCAGACCCCTCCCTCTCCATCCTTAGGCTTTGCCTAAGAAGGCATCAGAGATGCCTTCCTTCTGCACTCCAGCCTATGTATGGAATGGCTTGAAGGGAGGGGGAATATAAGGGCAAAACCCCAAATTCATCACAACTTCTGTCCCTATGCTATTGGTCCCACCTTATCACATTATCACATTGCTGAAGCAGAGGATTTAGCATAGTAGTAATTTTCTAAGCTTGATTTTTTTTTTATTCTGTAAGAAGAGGGGGGATTGATATTGGGAAAGAATCCTCCAGATCTACCACAGTGCCTGGCCTGGATTTATGGCATCATCCCATTTGGTACAGAAAGAGTCACATTCTTTTTGTCTGCCCCATAAAGGAGTGGACGCTGGTTCAGGGTTAATGCTCTACCTCTGGAGGCCGGCCAAACAACACATCTCTTTGTAGCCAATCCTTGCTTCTCTGTGTCGGAGAGAGCGAGCCAGAAAGGCTCCGTGTTCATACATTTCAGTCCTTTTCCCAGATCTCCTCAGTTCCCTCCTTGGTGCTAATATCCAGATACAGGAGTAGGTCTTTTGTTGACTTCCATTCCAACCTCTGATCTTTAGCCCACTCATAAAAGATGGTATCTATGTCTTAGTGCTCCACTTTTATTTTTATTTTTATTTTTTAAATATATTTTATTGATATTTTACAGAGAGGAAGGGAGAGAGATAGAGAGCTAGAAATGTCAATGAGAGAGAAACATTGACCAGGTGCCTCCTGCACACCCCCTACCGGGGATGTGCCCTCAACCAATGTACATGCCCTTGGCTGGAATCGAACCTGGGACCTTTCAGTCCGCAGGCCGACACTCTACCACTGAGCCAAACCGGTTTAGGCATAGTGTTCCACTTTTAGGTCTGAGTTCTGAATTTGCTCAGAAGCTAGGGAGGAGGGAGTTATATCATGCAACTCCAACATTAACATATATAAATGTAATTTGATCCTGAAAATGGTATGGCGGGTTAGGTCAGACACTACCTTTATTTCCTAGTAAATACGAGGACAGCCGAAAACTGGTTTGGCTCAGTGGATAGAGCGTCAGCCTGTGAACTCAAGGGTCCCAGGTTTGATTCCGGTCAAGGGCATGTACCTCGGTTGAGGGAGTGTACAGGAGGCAGCTGATCAATGTTTTTCTCTCATTGATGTTTCTAAGTCTCTATCTCTCTCCCTTCCTCTCAGTAAAAAAAATCAATAAAATATATATTTTTAAAAATAATAGGGATCTTAATGCTCTCTTCAAGGGTTAAAACAATTTCTATTTTCTTATAAGTTGCTGCGAAGATTTTAAGGAAAGTTTTCCCCCCTCTCTTTTATCAAACAAAAGCAATAAAAATAAAGCATTCAGTACTGTGCAGAAAATCATTTCCATTTAAAAGAAATGATCCCATGAAGATGATTATCACTTGCAAGAAATTTTTCATTTGAACATCTCTGATAGATTTCTTATTGACTTGCTACTCTTTAATTCCATCCTTGTCTTCCTTTTAAGATTCTCTACTTCCTTTTTTTCCTTCTAAAAAACCCCTAATATTCAATGTTATACTTTGCTTCATAGCAAACATATTTCATGCTGTGCAAGCAAATGTTTTCTTTATTTATTATTAAGAAGAATGGGTCTAAAGGGGCATGTACGGGAGAGGAATATATCCATATAATACAGATTTCTAATGGAAAAATGCCTTAAAATGTATGTTTATAGGAGGATATTAAAATATTAAGTTTACTAGTCAGTAAAGAAACAGGAGAAACAAAATCAGTAACAACCACCAATGACAGGAGGACGAATAAGGGAGACTGAGGACCAGCTGGTGTGGCTCAGTGGTAGAATGTTGACCTATGAGCTAGGAGGTCACAGTTCGATTCCAGGTGAGGCCACATGCCTGGGTTGCAGGCTCAATCCCCAATAGGGGACCAGGGAGAGCATATAGGAGGCAGCTAATTGATTATTCTCACTCATCATTGATGTTTCTCTCTCTCTCTCTCTCTCTCTCTCTCTCTCTCTCTCTCTCTCTCTCTCTCTCTCTTCACTCCGAAATCAATAAAATATATATCTTTAAAAACTAAGTAAAAATAAATAAAAGGAGACTGGGGCAGAAAAAAATATTGTTAAGTGATAGAAAGGAATCTGACAATTTCTCAGCATCAACAGCCTTAGAGAAAGGCAGAGAAAAGAAGGGTACAGAAATCAAACTGAACTGTATGATCCTTAACTCAAGCAGAAGTTAACAGGAAGAAAATAAGAATATATATCATAGGGAATGTGTATCCAAGTGAATAATAGCATGGTGAAATGTGACGGGAAGACTGTGCTAAAAAATATTGCGGTTCTTGAATCACTGAGAAATTACAAACAAAATATATAGAACACATTTGATATATAAAATGTAATTGTATTCCGATGAAATGCAATGATATAAACTAATGGGAAAGGAAGGTACCAGAGAAAGGAAACAAAAGAAACAAAAATCATCTTTACACTTATCTAGAAATCCTCTGTAGGTAAATGTAAGTGTTACTATTTCAAACTTAATACTTCTGAAGTTGATCCTGGAAGAAAGTACAGTATTTTCTATCTTTGTTTAAAGGAGAAAGTGGGTGTGTAGAAACATGAGCAGAATAATAACTGGAATAAAGGATATTTCCAAAGAAGTGTATGTCCAATACAAAAGGCCATCAAATGCCCCTATGGTTAGAAGCTTCTGGAAGGATATCTTGGACGGTTATTACTGGTCTATCTACAATAAAACTTACTAAAATCATCCTGTCTCTGAGGGCTTATATAACCACTTCTCTCACTGCACAGGAAATACTGCTCTTTAGTCAGAAGGAAGTATTCTTGTAACCTGATAACTGGAGATAGCTTATCTCCTGTGCATCCATTATTCATTTTTGAGTCCTTCCTGAGTCCCAGGCAGGATGTTAGTCACTTTGAACTATGGAGATGAAAGGCCAGAGCACTCATTAGGAGGATATTGACAGTCAATGGCAAAGCCAATAAACACAAGTGAAAAGGAATATAATCATTGATTAGAGATGATCATTGAAGTCTACCTAAGGGATGCAAGGCTGACATCCCAACGGACTTGACCTTGACCATAGACACGAAGGATGAATTTACACTCTTGAAATAAAGAGCTTTGTTGTTATTTTTGTTGGTTTTGTTTTGCTTCCTATGATGCTAGAAATCTTTCCGCAGATTCACTGACTTACTGATTATAAGCCAGAAATTGATCATCCAAGTTTTTACTGAACATTGGAATTTCTTCTAAATAATGAGAATATTCATTGTGAAGCTGCATAATGGGATGCAGAATATTATTATAGAAATGCCATTTCAACTGAGTGTATCTGAGTGTATTTTATAGCATTTTCTCTCTTGTGTGCAAAGTTTATCTAGATATGTAGTATTAGCTTTACCAGGGACAAGAACCTACCAGAGTTCTCTGTTAGTGGCTGGATTTTGTCCTGCACTTGAATGGAATAGGCTGGACTGTGTCAAATGCTTGTAATAGGCTGTTATTTGTCCTGACTGAATACTGAATACTGGAGGGATACCTAAAAGACTCAACTTGAAAGAATATATCGGGTAGAACCTTGCTTCAGTTAGAGGACACAGATATACTTTACTATACTACATACTATGATATATAGATTGTGAAAATTGCTTTATATAATCTTAGTATTAAAATGAACTATTAAAAACATCAGGGTTTGACTTTATCTATAAATTTCCAGGAGACCTGAAAACATATTAAATTCTTGGCCACAAGATACAAACACACATGTACACACACACACACACACACACACACACACACACACACACAGTTGCGCACAAGCCATTGGAACAGAAAGAATTACAAACTGGCAAGAACAGTGCTGTCTCCATTTCATTTAAGAAATAGCAGTGCCTCCAGTTTAATTTGAGCTGTTTAAAATATGAATTGGAATTTATCTTCTCAGGTTCACATAAAATTCACTATGACTCAGCGCCACTTTTATGCCTTTGTGAATTAAAAAAAAAGGCGTTGGGGATTAAAGTGAAATATTTGTTTTCAGAATTCAGAGGTGTGTGTGCCTGTGTGTGTGTGTGTGTGTGTGTGTGTGTGTGTGTGTGTGGCACCTTTTTTTTATCCAAAGAGGCTGCACCAATATACATTCCAGCCAATATTGCATGAGTTTATTGATGCCAGTTCCCCAATACCATGGGTGTTGCCAATCTCTTTAACTTTAGCCACTCAGGGATCTGTGTTACTGCATCATAGGTAATACCAAGTCTTAAAACAATCACTGGTGTTTTTTGTTCTGGCTCCAAGTCATTTTTGTTTGTTACTTTCTTTGTTATAATTTTTCAGTAGGACAATATTCTCAACTACAAGTCTGCTTGTGTTCCATTGGCTTCTTTTCTGTCCCGTAGTCCAGGAATCGTCCCACTGTTTACTTGAGATAATTTTCATATCGACTATAATCATTTGCCTGATCACCCGTACACCTTTCTCTTTGTAATTAAAGGGGACTCCATTGCGGACATTGTCTTTTGAATTGAAGCATGCCACTCATCTAATCTTTGCCCTGAGACAAAAGAAATAGTTTGCTTAGTGCTCCCCTTATTCTGATATTTATCTAATTCTATATAATAAAAGGCCTATATGCAAATCCACCAAACTGCTGAACTGCTGGTCGCTATGACAGGCTACAGTGGGCATCATAGTGACTGGTCATTCCAGTTGCTTGATATATATATATATATATATATATATATATATATATATATATATCCATCCATCCATCCATCCATCCACATTTTTCATTGGGTTAAAGTTATTAACTTGATAAGACAAATCAAAATAGTTTCCTTATAATTAATATTTATATAACTGGAAATTAATCATAGTGTAAGTAGGATTCACATTAATATTTCAATAAGGTATAATTGTTTAATGTCAAAAAATCATGGATAGTCATTTACTCTGAACCAAAGTTAAATTAAACAAACTTTTGAAGGTAACATGAATCTGAAAAAGTATGTATTTTTAATTAATGGTAAGACAGTTTCTCACAAATTCAATGAATTAGATTAAATCATTCACAGTGTATAAAAGGTCACATCAGTCATATATGTAGAAATGAGAGGGCTTTGGAAATATCCCTGGAACTTTATTTTAACTGAATACTGTATAAAATCAGTAACCTCTGCTTTTTAGACATATAAAAGCTAAAGTGAAATTGCTTGAAGCATAAGAAATTGACAAAACATTAATGAAGGTTTCAGCATTCATACCTTGTCTTTTTTGAACTGAAAATCAGGCTCAATTTGGAATGCGGTGGGTCCATTAGGAAGATAACTTCTACTCTTTTGCTGGAAATATAACTTTTTATCTGCGTGCAAATTGCTTTTGATTCTGGTAACAACCATGTATTGATCATGTCACATGGCGGGATGTCTTTGTAAGGTTGTTTTTGTTATTCTCTCATTTTAGGTATGTGAGTGTCTGTTTTTCATTGCCCCAAACCATATGCCTTTTTATTGATTTTTAGTTAAAGCAAACAATATTTGACATACTCTGATCCAAACTGTCATCAGTAAAAATAATTTACCTGGAGTTTGAGGATGAATGTATTACCAATAGAGTGGTGGCTTTAGTTGTTTGGGAAGGTGTGTAAATATAAATTTACATATTATGTAGATTAAACAGAGAGCTGGTCCTTTATATAATATTTGTCCTTTATATAATTTGTGTTCTTTATTATCAGCTAGTATGAAAACTTTCTATGTATGTATAAAAATGTTGCCTGATAACTCCCACACAATAACAATCAGTGTTTAAATATCAAAGTCTGATGAATTGTACTCAATGTCGTTTGAGAATCTAAAGATCTGAAGAATTTGTCACCTTAAAAAAAATTAAAGTGGAGGTAGATAGGGTTGGAAGGTAGTGAACTTTCAATCAAATAATTTCTGATATTGGGTTGAATTGACAGCCCTATAATTCCAGAAATAGACCTATAACTATGTGGACACTGGAATTATGATCCAAGTGTCACCAAATATATGAGAAAATAATGATCTTTAAGTACATAACTCAATTTGATATGTGTGTGGAAAAATTACAACAGGCCCCAACTTCACACCATATGCAAAGGGAAATTTCAGATGAATTATAGACTTTAAGTTAAGATGGCTCTAGAAAAAAATACAGAGAATACCTCCATGATTTGTAAATGCAGGATATAATATCTATTTCTTAAAACACATTTATTGATTTGATACATTAAAATTAAGAACATCTGCTAATGATAAGACACACAAAAAATAAATAAAGAAGCCATTGGAAAAGATTACAGTATATATAACAGTGAGTTTCTCAGTAACGTGCTCAGTTTGACATTTCACTTATTTAAGGTCTTCATAATAGTTGGGCTACACTATGACAAGCGTTTGTTACTGGTCTCAGTCAGGTCTTGTCCATCAGAATTGTAGATCGGAATAGAGAGAAATCAGTATGAAATAACCCACAATCTCCCCACTCTATAAAACATGGGTTTTTATAAACATAACGTGTATATATGTAAACATCCATTAATATCTCTATTTTTCTATGTAAATCAATCTAGAAAGATTTATACCACCTAATAACATCACTAACATCCTGTACCAGCAACTATACAAATTATCTCATTTAAAAATACCTTTGCAAATATCTAGATAACCAAAAGTTGTAATTATGATAATATAGTTTCATGAGCTTTTTTTTCCCACTTGACTTATTAGATATATTGGTTCAATTAATTTCCTCCAAAATATTCTATATTTACAATCTTTCCAGATTATTTATTTAATATATCTATTAATTAATTTATTATATCTATTAGAAAACATAAAATATGTTTCTGTTTTTGTATATAAAATATATATGCATTAATAACTTTAGCCATGAATTGTTTATCAGAGGTATCTACAAAATGCTCTAGCAGCCCAGCGAGCACAAGCAGGAAAAACAAAAACCAAGGTAGCCAGCACAGTTACAATAAGGGATTTGGACAAAATCTTGCAAAAACAGTCAGTTGTTTACAAGTTATGCTGTGCATGCCTGTTGTGGATTAATAGGATGATGGGAGGTGTAGGAAAGGGGAAAGGGGACACTGAGCACAGACAGGGTGACAGGAGGAAGAATATGGGGGCAGAAATAGGACGGGCTCTCTGTTTAATCTACAAATGGTGTGACGCCATTCAGATCTAGTTGGCTTCAGTTTCTTTTTTTCTTCTTTGTTTTTGTTTGTTCTTGTTAAGCCCACCCTAGGATATTTTCCCCATTGATTTTCAGAGAGAATGGAAGGGATGGGGGAGAGATGAGAGAGAAATACCAATGGGAGGGAGACACATCCATTGGTTGCCTCCCTCACGCTCTCTGAATGGGCCGGGGATGGAGCCTACAACCTTGGTACATGCCCTTGACCAGAGTTAAGCCTGGGACCCTTCAGTCTACAGACCAGTGCTCTATCCACCGAGCCAAACGAGCCAGAGTAGTTTCTTTTCGTCTTCACACTATTAATTTTCTACTAGTCTGGCTTTCAAGTCTATTGATCACTGGAATATTTTGAGGTCCTGTAGAATAATTAGCCAGTTGGATATAGCATCTGAAACTGAGTCCTTTTTCTTCCCCTGAAACAAACTGTGTTGTTTCTCCCTAGGATTAATGCATGTGACTTGGAACATCTAGATAATTTATCCAAGTGAACAATTGGGGGCCAAATGAAGCATGCTGTGTGTTTAGGCCACTTAATGTATGAGAAACTCCGCAGGCAGATCTGCCCGTGTGGTTCTGGTAATGGCTCCACCATTCACTTCTGTTTCCTCCCACAGCTTCAGTATGTCTGAGCTGGGTCAGAACTATGCCATCCTGTTTCCTGTGCACAATTTTCAATGAGGAATATCAGTGGTCATGCCAGCTGATGATAAAGAACACAGGTTAAATGCTTTCTTTGGAAGATTAAAATCATCACAGCAGCGAATGCACACCTCTCTCTTTGGAGGACCTGTTGTTTGCATTAAGACTTTTCAAATGAACTTTTGCTCGCTGACATTAATTGCACAAAGGCAAATTTAAAACAGAAAGGAGGAAAAGTTCAAAAACCGTGCTATGAATGTGGGCAATTCACTCACTGAATTGTACTAATTCTGGGGAAGATTGATGATGAGACCTGTGCTATTAAGAAATAATTTTAGCTGAAACTGGTTTGGCTCAGTGGATAGAGCTTCGGCCTGTGGACTGAAGGGTGCCGGGTTCGATTCCGGTCAGGGGCATGTACCTTGGTTGCGGGCTCATTCCCAGTAGGGGGTGAGCAAGAGGCAGCTGATCCATGATTCTCTCTCATCGATGTTTCTGACTCTCTATCCCTCTCTCTTCCTCTCTGTAAAGAATCAATAAAATATATTTCTAAAAAAATAAATAATTTTATGCCCAGCCAGCATGGGTCAGTGGTTGAGCATCAACCTATGAACAAGGTAGTCACAGTTAGATTACCAATCTGGAGATATGCTTTGGTTGTGGGCTCAATCCCCAATGTGGGGCATGCAGGAGACAGCCAATCAGTGATTCTGTCTCATCATTGATGTTTCTTTCTCTCTTTCCCTCTCCCTTCCTCTCTGAAATCAATAAAAATAATTTTAAAAGTAAAGAATTTTAATATGCATTATCTAATATAGATTTTAAAATAAGAAAGACAGAAGTCTTTTACAAAATTAGAAGGAAAAAAAAACTAGACAACTGTTACTATGGGTAAAAATAACTAATTTCATTTTCATTGAAAATTAAAATCTAACTTTTTTTGGCATTAATTCTATCATGTGTTTTCTGATGACAACCCCTTTTGAGCCTTTATTCAGTTTTCTTCTATCACTCTTCATTTAAAACGGTTTCTTTGCTGTTTCCTCCCATCTGGTAAATACAGGTACACACACACACACACACACACACACACACACACACAGTAGTTTTGTCTTTTTAATCAAGAGCAACGTATAAACTGAAGGCAGAGCTAGAATTAATGCCTTCACCTTGCTGGTTTTATGTGAAGATTTCAGATGCTGATTACTCTATTTGATATAGCTACAGTCCCATTATTATTTATTATTTAATTCCTGAGATGAACTTGAATCCTATGCAGGCTATGATGCAGAAGTCAATACACGCTTGAAGGCTGTAATTGAAATAGCGAGCCCTGTTTTCACTTGATGAGGGTAGTTAAAAGCAGCATTTTATTTTATGTTTTCATTTTCTTTGTAGCAAGTGTGTGTTAGCGAATACCTTCTGTCTCCTTGGAAATGGTATTTTCTCACTTGGAATGAAGTTTTAATAATATATTCAAGGATTAATTCTCTGTTCTCCAAAAAGTATTAATCTCTCTAAATATATTAAACCTTGGGGAGTTGGATTCTTATATCTAGGTCACGAACTGGCTTATTTCCTCAGATAACACTTCCCTGGGGCCTTGGACTTTTATAGGAATGTCCTGGCCACTTTAATCATCACGGAATCCCAAGATCAACAAAAAAGTGTCACATCCTCACCGAGATTCCTTGGGGGTCGATAAAACACACATTCTAATTTTTCTCTTCTATTAATGCTTACGAATACCTCACTAGAAGATGAATTGTGACATAATTCTGTAACATAGCTGTAACCAATACATAAAAGGGGGGAGGGGGAGGGAGCAAGAATGCTTATGAAAATTCTATTGCTTGTTTAATCCATGTCATGCATATTCCATTCCATATTATTATGAAGGAAATACTAAATGGGTTCTTTTCCCAGCCTTACAAAGCCTTCAGCATTCTGGAGAAAGGGGCTGATGTGTAGGAGTCTAAGGACTAAAGATAATTTTGAAAGGTATGAGGGCGTCAGAGGATCTTCAGCTAAAGGATCTGAAGATTCCTTCCTCTACTCAGGACCCTGCTTTTATTAACGCAATTTGTCCTAAGGCAAGGCGGAGATAATGCACAGCAAAGGGTAAGGCACAGAAGCAATGTCAGTTTGGGGTTAGCCTGCAGCTGTTCAGGTGTTTGGCCATCAGGAGGCAATAAAATGCCCCGGGCTGTCTGGCAGTTAACAATCCTATTCAGGTTTGGGGAAGTGCCAGTTAGCCATTTCCAACAGGTAGACTACATAAGTGGCTCAGCCATTGTGGAGGCCACCAAGTCCCATCAACCTTTTGACGGAACTCTTGTAATTTTATTACATGCTGGAATTGGTTTATTCCGGCAAAATACTAAATTTCTGACCCATCAGCTATTGAATTTTATGAAGAGAAGGCCCCTGATCCACCTATGGGAATTCAACAATAGCCCATATTTGGGAATATTTGCATTTCTATGAAGGTGCTTACTGTCAAATTTACTAAGTGTAGACCTAGCCAGCAAGGCTCAGTGGGTGAGCATCAACTTATGAACCAAGAGGTCACGGTTCAATTCCAGGTCAGGGCACATGGCCAGATTGCTGGCTCTATTCCCATTGTGGGGCATGCAAAAGATAGCTGATCAATGATACTCTCCCATCACTGATGTCTCTATCTCTCTCTCCCTCTTTCCCTCTCCTTTTCTGTATGAAATCAATAGAAACCTATTTTTAAAAATGCTCTAGATTCCAGGGTCCAGCACCTTTGTAGGTTATTGAACTGCCACAGTCCTTTGCTTCTCTTGGGGGAAAAAAAACTATTGGAGCTGACAGTTATGAAAAGTGCAACCAAATGTTAGGCATTACATTGAGAGCAGGCCTAAATGCATCTTCTCTCTTAAAATAAATCAAGAGCAGCCATGTTTGGAAAAATAATGTCTCCACGGAGCCAGAAAAGCATAAGCTTTCTATGACAAATATCAACTTTAACCATTAACTACCAGAGTTTGCTGGAAAAAAAATATAGACATTTCATTTAACAATTTCCAATGCAGCCAAGTTTTGATTTCTTTTTTTGCAATTGCATTTAAGTAAAAATATTGTCTGTTTAACTTGGAAAAATGAAACTCAATATGTAGAACCAGTTCCATTTAGATGGAGTGTTATTCCCAATTATTATTGCGCTTAACTTTCGAATAGAAGTTGGAGTGATATCGCTATGAGTATATTCCCCTCTGATGCATGAGACATTTGGAATTTACCTGCTACTCTTCACTCATTGATCTTTAAATCGAGTAAAATAGATATTCATCTGAATATTTTATTGGTTAAATAATAGAATGCCTTGTGACATACCAAATACATAGTTGGTCTTAATAAACATTTTTTTTCTTTACATCCCGCATCCATCAGCTTTCATTGCCTTTCTCTTTCACTAAAAGATGTTGGTATTTTGTTTGGGTTTGTAAATTTTTTTTTTTATTCATTTATATAGTTTCTACACATTATAGGAAGACTTGAAGGATTTCTATGTGTTTTTTTGGTGTTTTATCAAAGAAAAAGGAAGAAGTAAGTGGCTTAAGCTATTTACAGGGTGTTTTGAAGGCTAATTCTTCTCTAAAATGAACATGACACAGAAGACTATACACAGGTGTGCTCACAAACTTATAAGCAGCTAGTTCCCCTTGAATTAAAATTATCGGTGTCACTTTTTATGCACATTATGCCTACCAAAATATATAAAGAATCACAAGACAAGTTTCTGAAAATATTTAACTTACTTTGTTCTTAAAGGGGAAGAAATGTAAAATTTGGGAGCAAAGTATTGCTATTTTCTATGTGAATTCATATGATTACTAGAATTACACGTGACCTTCAGAGATTTGTGGTGCCGGTAAAAAAAAAAACAACAAAAAAACATAAAACCCCACAAACCAACAAACAAAAAAACAACAAAAAGAATAAATGTGCATTATTAGAATTAGTGCCCAATGTTATATAAATGGGCAAATGCATTTATTTATTTTTCATTATTACTAATCTATTCATGATGCATTGCTTTCACATTGTTTGAACTTGTTTATTTTAAGAGATTGTTCTTACACTTCTGAGTTCAAGACAAAGTTTCACCTTTAAAAAAATCATATTTGAGAGGCTTAAGATAACTAATCCAATAATAAATGGTGACTAATAATTTTGATGTACTTAATAGGATATTAAAATAATATTTTGTGATGTCTAGGAACAATAGCTAATTATATTTAATTACGATTGCCAGATATTTAAATAAGTTAACTTACTAGGTCTTACTTCAATACTGATTTCCTAATACTCTTGTAAAACCGCATACTCTTATAATGGTGCTCTTTTCTGAAAAGACTCAAGATTTTTCAATACACCCAGAAAAATGCGTTGTTTCACTGGAATAACTTAAAATTATCCACAGGCTTCTACTTGGTGTAAATTATACCATGGATTGCCAAAACCGGTTTGGCTCAGTGGTAGAGCATCAGTCTGTGGACTGAAAGGTCCCAGGTTGGATTCCAGTCAAGGGCATGTACATTGGTTGCGGGCACATCCCCAGTAGGGGGTATGCAAGAGGCAGCTGGTCGATGTTTCTCTCTCATCCACGTTACAAGCTTTCTATCCCTCTCCCTTCCTCTCTGTAAAATATCAATAAAATATATATATTTTTAAAAAATTATACCATGAGAATGACTCACCTCAAGGTCAACTCTACACCACATTTCATAATGCCCCTGTCATTGTAAGATAATCGCAACAAGCAAAAATAAGTGAAATTTGATCACATGCCTCACTAAGACTCTCTTTAGGATGTCCCACTGGCACTTTTTCTTTCTAATGAATTCATAATAAAAACAATATGAAATCAAAGTAGAGGTAGAAAACATAACCCCAGAAAAGCACAATAAAAAAAAATAGGATCCCTCCTTGCAAAGTGCATGTTGGGTTAAAATTTGCAAATCACTTTAAATTTTGTAACATCTATTTGTTTCCATATAAACTACTTGCCAAAGTAAGACAAGGTATTGGAACCAACCATTTTAATATCCTCAAGGAGCTGTTTTTTTTTAAATTTTTATTTTTTTCACAGCCATCACCACAGAACACTATTGTCATATCCCACTATCCTCTGCTCCTACATTCACGCAGACTTACAAACTCCCGTTCTCTTCCAGAAGCAAATGAGATCACAGTACTGTACTTGGTCCCTGGAGTGACCGGGGCATGAAACTATTTCTTCTTATTTTAGAATATTAAAATAGAAGTCTATACTCCATTTGCTACTAGCAATAGCATGACATTCTGAACCACCTTGACGTTATAAAAAAAGATACATGCAAGACAGTTTGAATTCCGTTTGATAGTATTTCATCTTCAGTATAAAATAGAGCACCATAGATTCGATTGTTGATGTTATTTTTTTTTAAAGAGGAAAGCAAATATATTGTGGCATAAAGTGCACAGCTGTGTTTTAAGAGTCTAACCTGCCAGATCAGCTTCCCTGAAGTGGCTGCTTTTTAAATTTTCTATAACCTTTCTCAGGTCAGATATTCCAGGAAGAGAGAAGAGAACAGTCTCTACTGACAGCAGTGGGTGAGATGAAGCAATAGCTTCATTACTTGAGTCCCCTGCCCATGAGCCTGGAAGAGCTGGCCTCAATGCATAATCATTTAGGATGTATAAGAAGACTAGAGAGAATTATGATCTTTAAAAATATTATTTAGCTGAAACCGGTTTGGCTCAGTGAGTGTCGGCCTGCAGACTGAAGGGTCCCAGGTTTGATTCAGGTCAAGGGCATGTACCTTGGTTGTGGGCACATCCCCAGTGGGGGTGTGCAGGAGGCAGCTGGTCAATGTTTCTCTCTCATCAATGGTTCTAACTATCTCTCTCCCTTCTTCTCTGTGAAAAAAAAATATATATATATAATTTAATGGTCAAGCATGACACATATTTGCATTAGTTGCCCAGTAACACATATGGAAATGTGTGCAAATGCCAAATACCTACTGTATTTTAAATAATAGTTTATCTAATATATCTACTGAGTTTTTCAATTTGAATAGCAGTGTTAGTACATGTTACCAGGTTAGTCGGTGTGAAAACAGGCTCAGAAAGATTAAGTAACTGGCCCAAAGGATCAAAATCAGTGCAATACCTACAATTTGAAACCCTCCCCTCTTCTGATTGATACTCCCGTAATTTATTTTCTTAGGTAAAACAAGTCAAAACAAAAAAAATAAACGTATTCTGCCAAAACCGGTTTGGCTCAGCAGTAGAGCGTCGGTCTGAGGACTGAAAGGTCCTGGGTTCGATTCCGGTCAGGGGCATGTGCATTGGTTGCGGGCACATCCCCGGTGGGGGGTGTGCAGGAGGCAGCTGGTTGATGTTTCTCTCTCATCGACGTTTCTGGCTCTCTATCACTCTCCCTTCCTCTCTGTAAAATATCAATAAAATATATATTTAAAAAAATAACGTATTCCATAAAAACACTACAGACCCAGCTAAATGACATGGCAATTATTTTAAATGTGTTGATTTGTGTTTAAGCATAGTGTACAAAAGGCTTAGTCATGTGAAAGATAACGGAATATAATATTTTTAATTTTAATTTAGGGGAAGAGTATCTGTAGTCCTAGGAAAAACTGGAAATCAAATCACATTTATGGAATTTTCCTTATTTAGCATCCTCTATGAATGAAAAGCACAGTAATTCTGTATATGATTTAAATCTTGGAGGTCTCATTTATTAACTTAACTTGATCCTGTGAAACATGCAGATATATTGTCATAAAACAGAATACTTATCCAAAAATTTTAATAGATTCATTCCCCTGCCCTCCCCCCCCCCATCTCTCAGGTAGAAAAAAAACTAGTATCTTTAAACTAAAACAAAATGTTAAAAAAAAAAAAAAAAAAAACACTTCAGGAAAACCGAAACTGGTGAGGCTCAGTGGATAGAGCATTGGTCTGCAGACTGAAAAGTCCCAGGTTCGATTACGGTTAAAGGCATGTACCTTGGTTGCGGGCACATCCCCAGTAGGTGGTGTGCAAGAGGCAGTGATTGATGTCTCTCTCTCATTGATGTTTCTAACTCTCTATCCCTCTTTCCTTCCTCTCTGTAAAAATATCAACAATATATATATATATATATATATATATATATATATATATATATATTTTAAAAACTTCAGGAAAATTTAATCAGGTATGTAATCTTGAATTAAGAGACTTTGACACCATATTTCTGAGGGGAGTTCATATGTGCACTAGCTGCTCCGTAACACATTGCAGTTAAATATACGCAATGAGACTTTACATTTGCAAAACACAGATTTCAAGTTTCTCTGGTGATCTGACTTTCAAGCCTGATTTATATTTGAAGCACTTATTGATATTAAATATTAACCTCTTGGTTTTTCTTCTGCCAAACCTGAGCTTACAATCCATTGAAATGAAAATCAGTGTGTAATGTATATTCCTTTGCCATCTTTCAGAAATCAGTAATTATATGTGAGGGTATCGTTTTTAGCTTCGGTATTATTAAACATCCAGGTGGATAGAATCTTTAAGTGTAATAGATTGTGCGGCCTCAGTTTAATATCCTTTGGTGCATTTGTTAAAAGGTTCTAGACATTATTCAGCTCAGATGCTTTTGGGGAAGCTATTAGACGCTATCCTGGGAGAACCGTAGCTCTAAGTGGCCACAGTGAGCAGCTGGTGGAGAAAGCAGTAATGGAAATGAATGGGATCTCCCAAGAAAACGAAGTGTTACAGAATACCAGGAGAGCCTGCTGTGTCACAGTGCCCTGGGAAGATGGCCGTATACACCAGTGGTCCACACTAATGAGGTTATTATGCATTGTCTGCATTAGGGCGAGAGTGACTCTTAAAAAAAAAAGAATCATATTCTATAAGAATATGCATCTAGCCGAAACTGGTTTTGCTCAGTGGATAGAGAGTCGGCCTGCAGACTGAAGGGTCCCAGGTTTGATTCCGGTCAAGGGCATGCACTTGGTTGCGCGCACATCCCCAGTAGGGGGGTGTGCAGGAGGCAGCTGATCGATGTTTTTCTCTCATCGATGTTTCTAACTCTCTATCCCTCTCTCTTCCTCTCTGTAAAAAATCAATAAGATATATTTTTTAAAAAGAAAATGCACCTAAAGTTGAAAAATCAATCCAGAACTTTCTTACACTAATTTAATGATGAGATCCATGCAGTGCATGCACTTTGCTTCTATTTTTATGTTAAGGTTTTCTCAAATTTTTTTCTGATCTAAATGATGCTATGTCTAGTCTACAAATGTTATATAGGTCTATCGCTTTGAGTATCAGTTGGTTATATCATTTTACATAGGATTTAAAATATGATTGAGAACTGCTAAATTATACTATATAGCTAAGTCTTGTGCATGAACAGAAACAAAGTGTTCCTAAAATGAATGACATTCTTAGATTGATTTCTTTGCAAATTAAAGGAAATATTTTACAGTACTTTTCTCATCCTAATATCGGTGAAACTTGAGCAAGTACAGATGTTATTGACTCGATGACCACAGAAGCTTGTGTGTTCTTTTAAAAAATATTCAGACATCTGTATAAAAATCTATAAAAGTCACTTATTATTTTATGCTAATAATTCTATTTCAGCATAAGACTAGGCTACATTCTGTGCTCAGTTTATTGCAGCACCTTGAGCGTGGGATAAAATTTGTAACCCCCTAATGCTGTAACATTTTGAGAAAATATAGAACTTCTTATCAATATCTGGGATTAGTTATGTAAGCTCTCTTTTTTTTTTCTTCCCAAAGAAGTATTTGATAGAATTAATGCATCGTATAATACATCATTAATATTTTACCAGAGCTTGAATTGAAAAGAAAAAGTCATTACATTGTTAAATATTGTTTTAGTAAGTATGATTAACTGACAGCTTGGCATTTAGCAATTACAGGAGTAACAACAAAATTCTTGCAGAAAATTCCATTCTCAGACTTTCAACTATAATCATTCCTGTAGTTACATAGACTCTCCTACCTCTTCCTGAACTGAGATAGGAACTCACTAATGAGAAGTTTGCAGTGATTAATTAGAAACCTGTTGCAGAACATCTTTTGAAGTTGGCTAAATTAGGCTTTTCATTTTTCCCCCCCCGAATAGAGTTTTATACTAATTGGCTTTTTTTTTTTCTTTCCCCTATTGGATGTCAATTTGTGGTTTGGGAAGTTATTTTTCTCGCTTTGCTATCATTCAAGTTCATAGATGAGAAGAAAAAAGTACAGTTTGATATATTTTTTTTTCTTTTCTGGGAAATAGACCAACTCAAGCTAAGGTTGCATGAATTTGGCAGAATATCTGAGAGCACAGAAAGGCCAGCTCTCGGCGGGAACTCCACGGGTCACTCACTGGAACAGGGTCTTTAGAGAGAAAAGTGAAAAAGCTGAAGAAATATTGTGACCAGTAAATCAGTCAACCATTCATCAATATCTCCCTCTCAACTCTCTAGATTGAAAGCCATATAGATACTAATGGGAGGAATTTCAGTTGTTTAATTTCTCATCACTAGTCTTAAATAATTATTTCACAATTCAGACTCCTTTCAACAAGTTCAGAAGTCCTTATTTTTTCCAAAGATGAGGTGGCATGTTGGTAGATTTAATAACTCAATAATTAATTACTGTATTTTGTGAAGCAAAACATCTTATATATTTTGGTTGATATATCATAGCATTTCAGTGATGGAAACAATGATTATAAATATGAACTAGCCCCAAAACCTCCAGTGTGCATTGAATTTTTTTTTCTAAGATACAAAAATCATGCAAATAAAAGACAAATATGCCTGATTTGGTAGCACAGCAAAAACAAGCATCCTTCTATCTTCTTCATAAACTCAAATTCAAGTTTATGTTCAACCATTGAAACTACTAGGTCTTATGCAATTCAACATATTTGCCCTTGGCACTTGGTCTCCACTTGCTTCAAAGTGAAATCCAAGATCTTTACAATGACTTGAAGACCCTCTACAATCTCATGTAGTCCGCAACCCGTTGCTTCTCTGTCTTCACTTTTAAGATTTTCCCATCATTTGTTTCATTCCAAGTTCTGCTTTGTTTGTTTTCAGACATGGCGGACTTCCTGCCTTCTACTAATTTTCTATGATTGGAAGGTTCTTTCTGTGGACAGTTACTTATCTCATCGATTTGCCTCCATCATTTTGCTCAAATATCCTCAAAGTGGTGCCTTACCTTACCACGTAACTAAAAGTTTTAACTCCCTCTCTAAGCTCTCCTAATTTTTCTTCTCTGCTGATTTTCCTCCTTAGAACCATCGGGCATAGTATATATTTTGCACACATATTGGCTGCTATCTCTTCATTTGCTGGAATATAAATTTCATGAGACTAGGGGGGAGTTTACTATTGTGTTTACCCTCTAACACCACAACCAAGATTAGTACCTGATATTGCAACAAAGATTTATGATTCTGAGTTGTTTATTTCAAAGCTGTTCTTTTGATTATGAGAGTGCAAAATTGATCCCAATGAAAGAGTATACGATGACTTAAAATTAAATCCTCTTGGGCACTTAGAGTGATATTTTAATATAAAAAAGCATATTTTGAAATACCATTGGAATAGATCGTTGATATTATTTTATAAACCACCTACCAAAAATAGAAAATTAAAGTTCAGAAATTAATGAGCTTTTGTTTATATTTTATTATTTTTAATATGTTTGTATTGATTTCAGAGAAGAAGGGAGAGGAAAAGATAGAAATGTCATTGATGAGAGAAAATCCTCTATTGGCTGCCTCTTGCATGCCCCCTACTGGGGATCGAGTCTGAAATATTAGGAATCCAACTATGACTTCCTGGTTCATAGGTTGACACTCAATCACTGAGCCACATGGGCTAGGATATATTTGTATTCTTTAAAGACATTGCAGCTTTAAGAATGTCTCATAGCCGAAACCAGTTTGGCTCAGTGGATAGAGCGTCGGAATGCTGACTGGGAGGTCCTGGGTTTGATTCCGGTCAAGGGCATGTACATTGGTTGCAGGCACATCCCCGGTAGGGGGTGTGCAGGAGGCAGCTGATCCATAATTCTCTCTCATCGATGTTTCTAGCTCTCTGTCCCTCTTCCTTCCTCTCTGTAAAAAAAATAAATAAAATATATCTAAAAAGAATGTCTCATAAACTTGCACATACAATATCCACTCAATTTCCTAAAAAGTGAAGAAACATTTGCTCTAAAGCCTGAATGTAAGCATGTTCAAAAATCAGTAAATTTTGATATTAGCTCAGTTAGTTGCACTTCCTTTGAACATCATAAAACCTTGCAGAGCATTAGTCACATGTGTAGACTAAACATTGATTGAAAATAAACCTAGCCCTAACAGGTTTGGCTCAGTGCATAGAGGGTTGGCCTGGGGACTGAAAGGTCCCAGGTTCGATTCCGGTCAAGAGCATGTACCTTGGTTGCGGGCACATTCCCGGTAGGGGGTGTGCAGGAGGCAGCTGATCCATGTTTCTCTCTCATCAATGTTTCTCATCTCTATCCCTCTCCCTTCCTCTCTGTAAAAAATCCATAAAATATATTTAAAAATAAAAATAAATGAATAAACCTAAAGCAGAACCAGCTTGAGACTCAATAGGGAACCCCACTTGTCATAACCACATGTGCTAACCAGTAAGCTTGGCTATAAATAGTCCCCGGAATTTTCTGCCAGTTAATGTGCTAGCTAAAAGCACCTTGGCCGATAAATCATGTAAAACTCTGATCGAGAAAGCTGGTATGTTCCCGGGGATGCTAATGGGAAAGAAATATGAGAACAACCTCAGGAGGACAGGGACCTGGGTCAGGCTGACTTGATAAAGCTGTCCGTCACATCCAGAGCAGAGCACCATGGGAATGGCACATTGGCTGGAAGGGAAGCTGGAGAACCTTTCATTTAATGCATTTTTAGCTACATTGTTGATCACATGCCCTTTATTGCAAGAATGGTGAAGACTGGTCATATGGGACACTGTCAGGGGTGGGCAGACTTTTTGACTCAAGGGCCACCATGGGTTCGTTCTTACACTGGACCGGAGGGCCGGAACAAAAGCAACCTGACCATGCTGGCACTCTCACCTTGGGCTGCTGGGGAAGGAGCGGAGGGGAGAGCAAGATAACCTCCGCTCTTTCGGCTCCACGGGCCGGATAGAACAGCCGAACGGGCCGGATCCGGCCCGCGGGCCGTAGTTTGCCCATGGCTGGTTTAGATAGTGATGTATGGTGCTGGGGACAGCAAAAAATTGATTGTATCATAAGAACACAGGTACCTGGAAGGAAAAAAAAAACACAACAAATAAATTCAGGGTACATTATGCAGTGTTTGTTGTTGTTGTTGGTAATCCTCACTCAAGGATATTTTTTCATTCATTTTTAGAGAGAGTGGGAGGGAGAGGGAGAGACAGAGAAAAACATCCATGTGAGAGAGACACATCAATCAGTTGCCTCCTGCACACAACCCAACCAGGGCATGAGAACTTGCAACCAAGGTACACAGCCCTTGACTGGAATCGAACCTGGGATCCCTCAGTTCATGGGCCAATGCTCTACCCACTGAGCCAAACCAGTTAGGGTTACTTTACACATATTTTTCTGGATAATAAATGCTACCATAAAAAAAAATTGGACTTTGAAATAATATGGGCAAAGCCAGAGTCTTGAAAAACATTCACTGTGGTTGCAAGATTTTAAGACACTCCTGTAAGTTAGTTCATTCACTTAATGAAGAAGTAAATGACGAATATTTTTGTAATAAGTGGGAAAAATGAATAAACCAGTTAACTAAACTTGAAACTTTTTTAACTAAGTGACTGAACCTTTGTCCCATTTATTTTAAATAAAAACCAGGTATTGAGCTAGGTGTTAAAAGAAAGTTGAATTTAATCACAGTTTGTTTCTTAAAAAAATAGATTAATGCATTGCATATCTTGAATTAATACTAAGTGCAAGACAAAGACATGAAGAACCCTCCTCTCCTTCCATTCCACCTGAACTTTAAGTTCATTTTCCTCCAGAAGTCACCCTAGACCAAATGAAAATGAAATCCTTTCATCTTAGAAATCCCCACCTCGTTGACAGCGGGAGACTCTACATGTAAACCGTTCTTTGGACGGGGAGAACTGTTATCACAAGAAAATGGTTTCATTTCCCCTAGCGTGAAATATTCTCCCCCCCCCCCAAGGAACATGTCTATTCATGGCAGGCCATGATTAATTAATTGGTTCTGGGAACTATTACACTGTATTAGTCGCTTTCCTATTCGTGTTCCCAAGAGTGGCAAATAAATAAGACAGCGATTGCACCGCTGCTGGCCCGGCCACTTGCTGCCAAGGCATTTTGCTGACGCACAGTGTCCCTGTCACTTCCACAGTCTTCCTCTTGCCCGATTCCGTTAGAGCTTTGTTCCTTGAATGCTTAACACTGACTCATGTCCTAGCGGGAAGTCTCTTCCTCTCATTGCTTCTGTGTGATGTTATGGTCAACAGGGTTCCTTGGGGTCTTGACAGTTCATCCCAGCCCGGTGATTTACAGTGACACGGTAGAGCTATTGGCAATTGGGTTTAGGGGGGTTGCCAAAGGGTATATTATTGCTTCAATGTCAATCTCAACGCAGCAGCGACTTCTGTTTCATCTCTAGTCAGCGAACGGCTGTCAAATTAAAGAGGGTTTCAAAACTCACCACGAGGTTTTGCTTTTCATTATGGGTACATCGGCAGTGTGATTGGTGGGCGATGTTTTTCTTGCATGATTGGACATCATAGGAGATGGACATTTATGGGCAATTTATTCAACTAGAACGGCTTGCCGTTTTTAACATGTCAACCACAGGAAGTCATATTGCAGTGATATCTAGGGAAGATTATAAAAAAAAAACAGTTTAGGTAACCGTATTTTAAATGCAGTAAAATTGTTTCGTTTAAAATATTAAAGTGCCTAGCTGTCATTAATAGTATAGGTCCATGGAAATGTTGAATTAGGTAAACATGATAACTTTTCTAAGAATAACCGTATGTGTTAGCCATTTCACTCACATGATTTGATGCAAACATCTTAATGACCTATGAGTAAACCGTATATTATTATGTGAAGTAACTGACCCTCAGAGATACAAATATCTCTCAGTACCAATCCTGTTAACTTTGTTTAAACAAAGAAGGGTAAAAAAAATCTTGAATTCTTACTTTAAAAAGGAATTTTAGATTAAATGATATATCTAGTAAAAAAAATCCCAAATAGGAAAATTCCAAAGGTAATTGGAACATTAATGTGTATAATTAATAAAATTAACATTATATATATATATATATATATATATATATATATATATTAATAGATGTGTTAGAATAATTAAGTTGCTTAATTTATGTAGATAAAATGTAAACATTTTGGGGGAACCCTATATATTTATTTCCCAACTCTTTTTCCCAGGTATGGATTTTAACAATCACCTGTGTAGCTATGCATTTTTTTTCATATAACCAAAAATTATTCTTAAATAGGAACGTTGATTTTAATTTACCTTCTTACATGGTAAAATTTAAAAAATAGATTTATAAATGGTGGGTCATAATTTTAATATACATAAAAATAAATACATTAAAAAGTATCCTATAAAATATATTTTAAACCAAATCCACTCATGCTTATAAGATGATAAAGGTCTCATTTACAGCCAAAATCCTTTTTTTCACAATTATATTCAAATTCTATTCAAATATCTTTGAAAGATAAAATATGGTAGTTGTCAATTTCACCTGAAAAATTAATGCACATTTTTAAAAAGACTATTTTTTAAAGTAGTGGCTTCCAGAATACTGATTTATTCTCAAATGTAAAAAAAAAAGAAAAGTGTTTATTATGTTCTTTAATCTATTGGAATCCCTATAGCCTACATACATTTTTGTTTATTGAGTTGATAAATTAGGTAGCTCAGAAAAAGGTAAAATTATTTTCCTTTTAATTTAGAATTTAAGTCAGAATTTCCATTGCATCAATCAAATTGGAAAGCAAGTTTATACAACTGCTTCTTAAATTGACTCACTCAATGCCTGAGTCTCAAAGGTGGATAGTGGAGGTAGGTATCACAAAAGTTACTGTGTGACTTCGGACCAATAAAAACTTGTTGTTTCACTCTGGCTGCTATGGCGCAGTTGGTTGGACATCGTCCCATGCACTCCTCAGATTACTGCCTGGATTCCCAGTCAGGCCACACAGCCTCATTCTTGGCTTGATCACCAGTGGGGGGCATGCAGGAGGCAGCCGATCAATGATTGCTCTCACATAGATGTTTCTCTCACTCTCTCTTTCCCTTTCCCTTCCTCTCTCTCTCTTTAAAACCATTAATAACAACAGTACTTTAATAAATGTTATCTCTTGCCCTGGAGCTGGTTGGGTTCACTGGATAGAGTGTCGGCCTGGGCACTGAAGGGTTCCAGGTTCGATTCCAGTCAAGGTCATGTACATTGGTTGCGGGCACATCCCCAGTAGGAGGTGTGCAGGAGGCAGCTGATCGATGCTTCTCTGTCATCAATGTTCCTAACTCACTATCCCTCTCTCTTCATCTTTGTAAGAAAAAAAAATCAATAAAATATTTTTTTAAATAAAAAATAAATGTTATCTCGTATCCACCTAAGATATCAAGTTGGAATAATGATGCCTCTAGTACTTAACTGCAGACACTCAAATTAGAAACTGAAGGAAATGGGATAGAAAAAAAAAGAAAGAATAGCAGAGGGGAGAAAATAGGAAATAATAGTTGTATATCAGGAATATTGAGATGTTTAAAAACTCACTCAATGAAATTAAGCCTAATTAATTCCTTTTCTTTGAAAAAATAGTATGTTATCCTGCCTAAAGTTAGTCCTCTTTCACATCAAATGTTAAATTATTAAATCTCCATTAAAGATAAATTTCTCACCACAATTACCCATAAACCACGATGAGTCCCCAAAGATCATTGTGGCTGCTCTTAATATATAAGTTCCAGGAGAGAGAGGAAAAAAAAAATCTAACCAGAAAGTTAAGATATGTTTGAAACTAACCAATGCTTCCAAACTTATGTTCCCTTCAATGTCTTTGTCTGCTATATTTATGACTGCTCTCAAAACTGTGTTTATTGTTCTGAAAATAAATGAAGGGTGTTGACATCTGGCACCGTTCTCACCAGGCCTGCTGTTGGATTGAACAGTTATAATAAATGAGTTGGAAGCACTTGTCAAATTTACTTAAACGTGCTAGTTTCAACAAAGTGTCAAAATGCGAGCTAGTCACTACCCTTTAAAGAGTTTAAAATTGGAATGTTCAGAATATTAAAAATGGTGGGCTTTTTTCAGTAAGTTAAGACACAAAGCTTGCTGCATTTAAAGACACACACAAAAAAATGGTTCTTCAAAGACTTGACGAAGGAGAAGGGGGCACTTTAAGATGGGAGGATGACTCTGCTAAGATGGACAGTCGGATTTTTTCTTTCTGGATGAGTTTACTCTCACCCTATCACTGTAGGGAAGCATGATAACAATTTCACTTGACTTTCCTGAAGATTATTTTTAGCAAAATGGAAAAGCATGGGCTGAGCTATCATTAAATTTGGTGGATGCAGACCTTCAGACATCATTTACGCAGACTATTGATTACTGTTTTAATGGCGTATTGGAGAAAAAGTTCTTATCTGCATGCAGCAGGCAACATAGTTATTTAGCACACTCAATTGATATTTTTTTCCAGTGACGCGCAAGGATGTTGTAGACTTGGGGATAAATGATAATCTGCATTAGACCATAGACACTATTCAAAGTAAACCATTTTTATAAAATCCTAAATGAGATAGGTTAAGTTTACTGTGGATTCTGCAGTTAGAGGGAGAGAGAGAGAGAGAGAGAGAGAGAGAGAGAGAGAGAGAGAGAGAGCGCAGATTGAGTGATTGATTGAGTGCAGGCTAGCTATCAAAAGTAAAGAAGAAGCAAAGTGGATGAGAGGAGGAGGGGAAATAGTCCAAAATTGCAATAGAGTTAGTCTGAACAGACATATAAGAATGATAATCAGAAATCATGGGTGTATCTACTGGGGATCTCTAACTTTTACATGCATTTAGTCTCAGATGAATTTTTGCAAGCATTTGAGTTTTGCATTTAGTGAATTTATTTTTTTCTGTTATTCTCTTTTCTAATGTGAGGATTTAGTGCTACAAACTGTCAGTGTGCCATACAGCTTTTTTAAATTTATATGTAGTGGTTTCTTTTCCCACTAGTTCTAAGTAGATTTTAATTCATATTATGAGTTGTTTTGTGACCCACTAATTATTATCTGTGTGTTTTGAATTTCCAGATATAGGAGTCGCCATTTCCTGTATTAATTTTACCTTTAATTGAGCTACATTCAGAGAAATACTTTGAATAATATATTATTTGAATATCAGGGGTTGTGCTCTGTTAATAATTATAGGAAACATATATGTGCCTATAATTACATAATATAGTATATGTTTCATTATATGTCCAAGATTGTTGCAAATAGCTTACATATTAATTATTTCATCATGTTCAGAGCCATGAGAATACTAGTATAGCCCTCATATCCTTGGCACATCATATAGTACAGGTTGCTAAAAGCGAGACGAAATTGTAGAGGAGAGTGCTTTTAAAATACCTTCTACCCAGTTCCAGGACTGAATTGTTATAAGGTCCTGAGCCTTTTCTCTCCTCCTAAAAATTAAAGCAACTTCTGCTGAGACTTCTCGTGTAACGATGGGACAGAAATGTATGCAAAACAGGCCTCTCCCGCTGAGAAAATATCCATCTTGCCTACGCTAATTTTCCCCATCACTAGGAGTGCGAGCGTGGGCCATAAATCAAAATCAGCCTCCTCTCAGGTGGAACGGACATGCTCCAGCGAAGCTGACATGGACTGAAAACTTGGCTGTACAGAAGGCGGCACAGGGAATGATAAACTTTGAGGAAGAAATTAAATACAAAATAAAACCACCCAAGAGCTGCATAGCTGCACTGCCATTGCTTTTCATGTCCACCTATAGGGTCAGGTGCCTCCTCCTCCCCCAAATTCTCGCTGCTGCCTCCTATTGGCTGAACTGAGCTGGAACCCAAAGGCCCATGGGAAATAGTGTTGCAGCCTCTGAGCTCAGCCTCACAGGGGGCAGAACAGGTGAGGGAAGGAGAGTATCTCCTGGGGAACAGGGAAGGCATGAGAACACTTATATATAAGACCAAGTGTTGGTTATTGAACTGTCATGGAGGTTGTTCTAGATACATTGGTATGTCATGGTAGTTAGTGAGCAATGGAGAATTCCCAAATGAGGGTCTGAATAAGTTATCAGCTATACTTTATAGTCTAAAGAGGAAGAAGAAATGCATTCTTTACAGGAATTAAGACTAAGTTCTAAGTCTAGTGAGGAAGTTCTAACTAGAAATATCACATTGGAAAGCTGAATATAAGTTCATAACTTTTAAATTAAATATTATGTGTTTGCTTATGCTCCTTAAGAAAGATTTATGATAAATGTGATAGAGTGTGTCAAAGTGCATAAATGAATTAAAATAAACTTAAGTTGAAATGGAGTATACATATTCTGTATTGACTATATTATATAGCGCAAAATATTTACATATGAAGCTAAGATAAATTATTTTAAATTAAAGTTACTCTTTTGAATCTAGGCATTAAAATAAATATACATCTTCTTCATCCCCTTCCCATCCATCCTGAACTTAACTACCAATCTAATTTTTCCTAAAATCACATTTTTCTTACAGTTCTTCCCTTCAAAATATTCCATGAATCCCGAGAGCCAAAGAAAATATAAAATAGTTCAACCTTGAATTCTAGGCATTAGAAAGTACCGTCTTCCCATTATTCTCCCACACAGAGAATGTACTTCAGTGAAACTGTGCTGTTTTATACATAAATCTTACACTGCATTTTCCACTACTGCTCTTTTATCACACCATTACCCTTTAATATAAAACTGCTTTTCTCCCCACATTTCCCCCCCTCTCTAAATTCTACCCTACCCTTCAAGCTCTAGCTAGCTTCAATCTTGCTTATTCCAAAAACCCATTTTTTTAAGCACTCCGTACAAAAGTGTTATTGTTTCTACTCTAAATGCCTGTGTAATTCAACATCTGTCTACACTTATGAACGTATTACTCACTAGTCCATAAAACTGTGAAAGACACTTTATATGTTTAATTTTCTGGATTGATTTTAGAGAAGTGGCTTCCGGGCTTTGGGTATATACCTGATGAATGAAGCTGCAACTTTCCCTAACAAGGAAAGCGGGAAATAATTGGGAAACTGTTCAAAAGAGGGTTAATTCCTGGGATTACAAATGCTTCGTTTTCCTCCCAAGTAGAATCCACCTGATCACATGCCCTCCTTCAGTATAATTATTTGACATTCATTGATCATAGAAGGTGTGCTGAGCACTGCCCACAACTCCATGGGTAAGCCATGGTTTCTATGCATTGAGCTTGAAATGTTCATAATAAAATTAGGGCCAGAAAAAGGATATGAATGGCTCAGGTCAAAGTGAAATCTTGATCATCAATGAGTTTCTTTTCATTCTCTCTATTTGTTCTCTAGTTTTGATTCTCTTTTCTTAGGTCTGAACAACTACCATGACTTCCAAATTACTGTCCCTACAATGCCTTTTCCTCTACCCTTGCTGTCCCCAGCAAAATCATCTATATAAAAGCCTACAAAACCTTTTGGCTATTTGACCCGTAGCTATGATGCACACTGAACACCAGTGGGCAAACGCTCAACCCACAAACATGGAAAGATGGAACGGACTGATGAATCTCAGAGGGAAAAGGACAGGGGTAGGGAGGGAAAAGATTAACCAAAATCTTATATGCATTCTAGAGGCCCGGTGCACCAGTGCGGTTCCTCACCTGGACTGAGGGAATTGGGCCAAAACTGGCAGTCCAACATCCCCTGAGGGGTCCCAGATTGTGAGAGGGTGCAGGCCTGGCCTAGGGGCCCTACCACGAATTGGTGCACCGGGCCTCTATTATATAAATAATTTTCATTCAGGTTTCTCCCCTATTTAAAAACATAAATACTTTCCAATAGCTTCAACACGTGTTTATTATAGATACTTTCTGGATATTTATGCCACTGTCAGTCCAAATAAATCCCCACTCGCTTTTTGACCCATCCCAGTTTCTCTTGTCCTCTCAGAATGTGGACAGAGGACATTGTACCAAATTCCCATCAAGCCCATGAGCTCTGCCTCAGCAAAACAGCAGTCCCGTGAGAACTTGTTTCTTGATGCCCTGTCTCTTTCTCTCATTTCTGGACTATGTTCTTAGTTTTATCTCTATTTCATAAGCTACTTCCATTTTTTTTTTAACCTAGGGTGTGTTTTTTTTTTCTTTTTTTCTTTCTTTCTTTTCTTTAAATTTGGTCATCGATCAAATTGTATTTTTCTCTCTCTTTTTTCTATCATATTGACCATCATTAATGGTCCATCACTTCTCAATAGATGAAAACAAAAAGTTGTCATGTAATATCCAGAATCTCCAGGGATCTAAAAATTGATCCTTAGCTTAGCTTTCTAGGTACAGCTTGGAAATCTCCCACCCTTGACATGTAAATTCTGTTCTCCCAAGTTATTTGTTCCACAAATAATTTTAAAAATATATTTTATTGATTTCAGAGAAGAAGGGAGAGGGAGAGAGAGATAGAAACATCAGTGATGAGAGAGAGTCATTGATTAGCTGACTCCTGCACGCCCCACACTGGGGATGGAGCCTGCCACCTGGGCAGGTGCCCAGATGGGGAATGAAATTGTGATCTCCTGGTTCAGAGGTCAATGCTCAACCACTGAGCCATGCCAGCTGGGCTCAACAAACAAGTTTGAGCATTCCCATGTGCCATTTATTCTACTATGGGGATAATTCGATGTAAACAAATCTTGTCATATAAAACCTCTGCCCAGTCTCTTCACACTTTCATCTCCCTGTATAGACTTTTTTGTTTTCCTGCCTACAATTCGTCGATATGACTGCTCTTCAGCCTTGCACACTCCATTTAAGGGGTTATGAAAACCTTCTCAAAATAATCTAATTTCCAGAAACAGAGATAAAATAGCAGGAGGTTATTTTTTTATAATAGTCAATTAGGAATACAAAATAAAGATATGCACAGAAAGAAAATATAATGCAAGTTTATGGGAAACCTTATAGCCTCGGAGGCAGAGAGAGCATATTGAGGGAGGCATTTGAGAAGGGAATAATGAGTATACAGAGAGCTGGGAATGGATATAAATCTGTTTTCGCACCTCACATAGTGAATTGGGTAAAAATAAAGAAATTCTGTAATTCAGGAAAGCTAACACTGTCTGTGGCAACCAGACAGTGTGGGTCATGGAAGCTTCACCTGCACCATCATCCAGTCTAAAAAATGCAAATTTTATAAAATCGGACTCATTAGAAAGCACGAAAGCACCTTAAAGTAATATTATACTGTTTATTTTGTCTTCTTTAATCAGATGTTTACCCTGTTACACTTATCTCATTTTTAATATGTTGGAGACACTCTAATTTCTTAATTTACAGTCCCTTGGCAAGTTTTAAAATCTGTAAGGCATATAATAATATAATGAATAGAGGCCAAAAAACAGTTTGTTGCTTGTAGCACATTAAATAAAAAAAAATCCTTTACAAATGTAAATAGTCTTTCAAAAAATAGGGCAATTTGCATTAAATATCTCAGTGAAATTAAGACCAACGAGAAGTACTTTCCATTAATAGCCATATTAGTGAAGCTCTTAAATTCCCTAAAATATGAGGATAATTACCACCATTTTTAAGTATGTTCACCTTAATACACAGTTATTATTTCTTCTCTTCATATAGATTTTGTTAAATAGAAAACCTATTTTAATTATAAATAAAATGTTTATATGATTATTAGCTTTAGCTTTGCTGCTAGTTCAGAAAAAAAACAACTATTTGTGAATTATTATATATGTGAATAACTTATGTTCTGCAGGTGTGCCTTAGGAAGGATGTTTGAGAACGCCTTCGGTAGAATTACCTTTACAGAGTTTTTAATGATACCTTGATGGTGCCACGTTTTGAAATTTGCTAATATACTATGTATATAAATGACTCATCAAAATGAAATAGAAATTTATGCCCAGACAGTGTTCCTCAGTGGTTGACTGTTGACCACAACCCAGGAGGTCACAGTTCAATTCCGGGTCAGGGCATATGCCTGAGTTGCAGGTTCGATCCCCAATAGGGGGCGTGCAGGAGGCAGCCAATCACAGGTTCTCTCTCATCATTGATGGATGTCTCTATCTCTCTTTACTGCTCCCTTCCTCTCTGAAATCAATAAAAAATCTATTCTTAAAAAATGAAATATAATTTCAGGAGTATTATCTCAGAGGTTCTGAGAAAATGCAGAACAGGAATGTGTTTTTGGAGAGATCTGCACCGAGTTTGCTGAGCAAGGAAATGGGAGAATGCCACAGAGGACCCTCTCCTCCAGAGACACCCAGTTTTACCTCAGATCACCATGGCAACCAGGGAAGGGACATGCTAAAATTAGCACGTGCATTCCTTATATTGTATATTCATAGTTAGTTCTCACTTTAAAAAAATATATATCCGTTTCTCTTCCCGTTCTATCTTAGCTCCATAAGACGAGCAACACTGCATATTTTAGTAGAGGTTGGCTGCTTGTGAAATAGTTCCCATAGATCAGAATTTGATTTCTGGTGTGGGCCATTCGGTGAATCATCTATTATATCCCGTGCAGGTGTTCATTAGGAGAGCATCATACTCGAGTGGAAAGAACACCTATTCTCTCAAGATCATCCAAGTGCAAAATTGCATTAGGGACAATGATAAGGGATTAAGTGACCATGAGTGCTATCTTTATGCCTTATGTTCTAAGCAATAGAAATGACCTTTATAGTCCCCGTGTTCCCAGCAGTAATGGATCGTCCTCTCACACCGGATCCAGGGTCATCAGCATAGCCAGAGCGCATCACACACACGGGCCAGAGTCCTTCTCGGATCTCCATACTGGTCCACAGTATGGCTCCTTTCCCAGTCATCCTATTCTTTACTTTTCCAGCAGGACTGTTTCAAAACCTCTCCGCCATCCGAATATGGAATCCTGTCGCTTTATCTTTGCCCTTCGTCTCTGACCCACGTTCCTACTTCATAGAGAAAATTGAAATTCATGAACTGACAGCAGTTTTAATCCCTGGACCTTTAAACCTACCCCTTGTGACTTAGATACGGACATCTTGGTTTTTAGACAAAACAACAAAATGTACCTTTTTGTTAACGCAATCTCTCCCTTCTTTACAGAACAGTTTCTCGCCAAGATCTTTGGGTAATCATATTCTTTCCTTTCTCTTATTTCTTTTCTTTTCCTTTCTTTTTCTTTTTTTATTGATTTTTTACAGAGAGGAAGAGAGAGGGATAGAGAGTTAGAAACATTGATGAGAGAGAATCATTGATTAGCTGCCTTCTGCACACCCCCTACTGGGGATGTGCCCACAACCAAGGTACATGCCCTTGACCAGAATCAAACCTGGGACCTTTCAGTCCGCAGACTGATGCTCTATTCACTGAGCCAAACTGGTTTTGGCCCTTTCTCTTATTTCTTGTTATAAGACACACTGCCATCAGGAATACAATCCCATCAACCCATTGAGGAATCTCTCTTGAAGACCCAAATGACTTCAGTGACATTCACTTGAAAGAGACGTTCGATGCTTTGTCTTGCTTGGCTTGCATCAATGCATCCTATGTCTGAGAATTCTCTTCCACTCAAATCAGGGGTGGGGAACCTTTTTCCTGCCAAGGGCCACTGGGATATCTGTAACATCACTCACTGGCCACACAAAATGGTCACCTTAAACATGAGCCTGCTCTATGAGGTCAAACTTTCAATTCACTCACCCCTAACGCCTTGGCGGGGCCAGACCAAATGATGTCATGGGCCTTGTATGGCCCGTGGGCTGAATGTTCCCCACCCCTCCCTTCAATGAGGACCCTTCTTTCTTTTGTGACACAGAGCACTGTGATTTTTCTCTTCCTTTGCTTCCTAGTTTCCTTCTCTCCTTGTTTCTTCAATGCTCTTATGATTCATATCCCTGCCCCAGGCTCCCGGCTCTCTGAATATGCAAGGGTAGTTTAATGTCTCCAGAGCCTACTCATTGGCATAATGCCTCCTAGCCTAAGTAAGTGTAATAAAAGTAGTAATGGCGTGCAACCCTGTTACCAAGGCGATGGTAGTATTACACCGTACTCCTAGTACCTTGAAATTGTTAATAAATGCCTGTAGTTAGATGATTAAATTTCAAAATGTGCATCTCTTAGTGCTCTAAGAAAATGAAAAAAAAGGTCAGTAAAGAAACCTGTGTGACTTAAAACCATCATGAGGCATAAGTTAGAATGTGAGATATGACTTGGGGAGAATGGTAAGTACATTTTGTGTGCATGTGTGTGCGTGCATGTGTACATATCTGTATGTATTAATCAAACCTTTTAAAAATATATTTTATTGATTTTTTTAAGAGAAGAAGGGAGAGGGATAGAGAGTTGGAAACATCAATGAGAGAGAAATATCAATCAGCTGCCTCTTGCACACCCCCTACTGGGGATGTACCCACAAACAAAGTACACGCCCTTGACTAGAATCAAACCTGGGACCCTTCAGTCTGTAGGCTGACGCTCTATCCACTGAGCCAAACCAGTTAGGGCCATACTTTCTCTTAAAGGCAGTATATTCTAGGGAAAGACTAACACACATATACACATCCTGCCTAAATAATGTGAGAAACAATGTGAAATGTGAAATGAATAGAAGGTAATAGAATTAAATTAAAAAGAAGTGATTTTAACTTATTCTAGAGAAATTGGGGAGGGTTTCCTAGGTTCAGAGTCAAATTTTAATGATTGGCATTTATTTTATTTTTAAATAAATGTGCCTTTGACCAAGTAGCATTCTATTTGAGTCTACAGCAAGTAATAAATCTTGAACATGTAAAGACAATTGAACATGTAAAGACAATTAGGGCTATCCAAGGATAGCCCTAACCAGTTTGGCTCAATGGATAGAGCTTCAGCCTGCAGACTGAAGGATCCCAGGTTCGAATCAGGTCAAGGGCATGTACCTTGGTTGCAGGCACATCCCCAGTTAGGGTGTGTGCAGGAGGCAGCTGATAGATATTTCTCTCATTGATGTTTCTAACTCTCTATCCCTCTCCCTTCCTCTCTGTAAAAAAAAATCAATAAAATAATTTTAAATGAAAATTCTGAGGATATGAGGAGGATCAACCCTGCTACCTGAATCGATGAGGAGACAAAGAAACGTGACGCTGGCTTCCAGACATCTATGCTGGTGAACCCTCTGACATTTTTCTTCATCACTTACATGCAATAGGTCTTAGCTCTATTATAATCACGGGCCTTCCACAGACATTATTCTCACAGTCATGTATTCGGATTCCGATATCTTAATTCCATTCTTGGTCCTCGTGTCACCCATTACATAGAGACACTGAACACTGAAAGACTTGTATTGGCAAAGACAGATGGTGAAAAGAGAGCTGTCAGGAAGCCATGCCCAGGATCATGTGGTAAACATGAAATGCTTATCATAAAGTTGTAGGAGACAGGAAGTAGCTGAGAGCAGGGAGCAGATGGCAAAGTTGGGAGGCAAACACAATACTGCAAGGAAGACATGGTGGCAGCCGATGCAAACGTGTCGCTGCCATTGGCAGTCGCTGTGGTTGAGCTGCAACTGCCATTTTGATGCTCCCTTGATGGGTCCCTCTATGAGGCTTTGCCAAATTTCCTGTTGCAAACACATAAAGGAGATGCAAGGCTGGATCCCAACACTGGCCAAAGTGGAACTTCATACAATAGACTGCACATGTTCTTGTCCATGAATGGAGTTCAGGAACATGGCTCTGCTTTGTGAGTTTTATATTTTTAATTTTTTTATAAATGTATGCCTCGCTTTGCCACACTGCATTTTATTATGGCGAGAAGACAAAGGCACTCTCATCAGCATATTAACATGAAAGCTAGCCTTGATATCACCTCCTGAAAAACATATTGAAGCCATTTTTCTTCATCTCTAATGTTTTTGAGACTTCGACTACATTCTAACGTAGCTTTCACTGCACTGAATGTTTGATATTTAATGATACCCAGGATGTAACCACCTCAACTTCCCTGAGGGAAATAATTTTAGGGGGGAAGGGGAGGGCTATAAAAGAAATTATTGAGGGCATATCGGCATTAAAGGAGAGCCGATAAAATTTCCAGGCTCAAGTAGGTACTCAGGGAGAAAAATTATGTTAATTATTCTGTAATGTAACGTGCATTTTTTTCCCATGAACAGTTTGTGTTTTAATGAGAAGGGACGTTATTTATGGCAGGAATTAGACTGCAGTTTGAGTTTATACTTCACACATTCTCAGTAGCTTTTGTTATTTTGCTCATGCTAAGCATTTCTTCCTTTTTTTTTTTTTTAACCAATTCCTATCTTTTATAATAATAAAAGCATAATATGCTAATTAGACCGAACGTCCTTCTGGACATCCTTCCGGATGGCATTCTGAATGAGGCCAGGGCTGGGAGGTAAGCCTGGATCCCAGGTACCAGAGAGAAACCAGAGCAGGCAATCAGGGAAAGGAAGGCCTACTCTTGCAAGGAGCTCTAGTATTTAATACTTTAGTTCCATTATATATGCTGTTAACATTACTTGTAGTACCTTTAGAATTAAGATGGAAATGAGAAAGTAAAAAAAAATAAAACTATTGATCATGTAAAATTAACTTTAAATCTTTGATATTCTAAAAAGATAATAAAAAATATTTCTAGGTATTAACATAACATAATTTATATTTCTTTTGAAATTAACTTCTGGATAATCCTGTTAATTAAAGGAAACAGCCCTCTTGTAATGCATTAACCTGATCTGGGTTTCAGAAAAGGACGTTTTATATTATGAGAAATTCATTTACATTTTAACTAGGCAAAAGCAAGTGCAATGATACTACATTATTTAAATAATAATGTTTAGATGACTGCATTTTTTACCTTACCTTGCTTTTCATACTTGCCACAATTTTACAACATTTCTGGGAGTTGAGCCTTAAGTGTGATAGAGAAAACAGACTGTGAGGTAAAATTAACCTGTCTAACTAACCTTTCTAATTACCCAGGTTATGGTCATGTCATTTCTATAGGGCAGTGTTTCCCAAACTTTATAAAAATAACATTTATTTGCACACCGGACCATCTCACGCCTCACAAGACTGTCTTGACTTGACTCATGAGAAGGTAGAATTAGGCGCAGCTAAGCACGGTGCAGTGCATATCCCCACCAAACTCCGGTGCAACTCGTACCCCCACCAAACTCTTCCCGTACCCCTGGGGGTACGCGTACCACACTTTGGGAAACACTGCTATAGGGCATTAGGTAGTGTAGAGAGCAATGAATTCTCCTCTTTTTGGGGGGATTATAAGCCCTATTCTTAGCATGTAGCACCCATAATATCCTTTGCTTTTCCGTTCCTGTTTAAGTACATTATTATGCTTCAGTATTTTTGCTTCTAATTCAGATTTTTTTTTTTATTTAACAAACACGGGGATGCATTATTTGTTCTCACATATTTTAACCATTATATTTCTTGAATTTAATTATAAATGTGACCTTTTTCATGACTTGTGGTGGTGCTCATTAATTCAAGTGGAAATTATTTTTTTCTAGTTCATATACTTGTTTTTCAAATGGAACTCTGTGACTTATGAAAAAATATTATTGTTGGTACTCAAAGGCTAGTGATCTATACATAATGAGCTTGTGGCCTCATTAATTTCTTTTAAGAAATTAAGCCAATTACCCACATGTTGGTGTTTTTCATCATGTATTCTTTCCAGAGGAAATAAATACTGCCCACAGAGCATCAATAAGAGAGTAAAAATGTATTCCTTAAAATGGGCCTGTCAGTTCAGTGTAGTTTAAAATTTTATCTAGATGGATGAATTTGACTACTAATATTTACAACTAGCAAAGTACGGCATTTAGCAGGCTACATAAACATTTTTAAAAATTCTTAATTTTTTTTTAATGAAGATAGCTGTAATCATCTCTTAAGAACTATTGTGAGGATTTTAGTAAATTTAAGATTGTCAATTGTTTTGGCTGTTAGAATACACTAGAGGGCTGGTGCACGAATTCGTGCACCAGTGTGGACCCTCGGCCTGGCCTGTGGGGATTTGGCCAAAACCAGCTCTCTGACATCTCCTGAGGGGTCCTAGGTTGCAAGAGGATGCAAGTCAGGCTGAGGGACCCCACCAGTGCATGATTAGGGCCAGGGAGGCAGGGCTCCCAAGTGTGTCTGGCCCATCGCTTCCAGTCTCCATCAGTGGGATCCCAGCAGCAAGCTAACTTCCTGGTCAGAGTGTCTACCCCCTGGTGGTCAGTACATGTCATAGCAACAGGTTGAACTATCAAATGAATGGTTGGAGAGACAATTTGCATATTAGACTTTTATTATTTATGATGTCTATTGCTTCCCCCATTTACCAGCATGGAAAATGGTGACTACTCTGAAATTTAAAGAAACCTACCTGAGATGTATACAAAATTATTGTGGTAATAATAATATATTTCCTAGGATGCTATAATTTACATAATTCTTTTGAAACTATTTTGATGGAACCCAAGAAATAAAAGGCAGCATGAATTTATTTTTCTTTCATATAGTAAGCCACCCAACTTGGAAAATTATGAACTTTAGCTCAGCTGGTGTGGCTCAGTGATTGAGTGTCGACCTATGAACCCAGGTGGTCATGGGTTCGTTCCTGGTCAGGCACATGCCTGTGTTTTGGGCTCAATCCCCATTGTGGGCCATGCAGGAGGCAGATGACCAACCATTCTCTCCCATCATTGATGTTTCTTTCTCTCTCTCTCTCTCTCTCTCTCTCTCTCTCTCTCTCTCTCTCTCTCTCTCCCCCTGTCCCTTCCTCTCTGAAATCAGTAAAAATATGCATATTTTTAAAATACATGAACTTGATAGTCAGGGTAAGCTTCATTATGGGAAAGTAACACAGTCAAAACATGTTTCTTGTTCTGGGCCTTTCCTTACTTAGTGATATTGTCAGGTTTGATTCCCCTGTAAGGCCACTTGCTGGGCCTTACTATTCTAAAACTGTATCTAGACTTCCTTGGTTAGTGTTTTAAATATTTATGCCTTTATTGTTACTCTTCTGAATTTATTGGACTAGAACAATTTACTTCCCTTACTCCAGAGAAGCTACATTGCCATGAGACAAATCATGTCATGTAGAGTGGGCAGGGCCTCACGGTCTGAGAACCAGCTCAGTATGCGTGCCGCTGCCCGCATGGGCCTTCTGTTTAAAAGGTGTCTTTTTCAGTGAGAATCCCAGGGTCAGTCTGGAAATAACTACTGCTAACCTCAAAACAGAACAATTTGCTCATCAGGTGACTTTTATAACATACCCAATTTCACTATCACACTCTATTGTTTACAATTTGTTACATTTAAAACTAATCTATAATCTTAAATAAGATGGATCTTTTAGAGAAATGTTTCAAATCCTCCACTATCTATATATATTATAAATATAAATTTATAAATTTTGATGTGCATATACAAGTGTACTGATAGACATATTTCTATTGCATAAAGTCTTCCCTGAGACAAAGCTACCTATCTTCTCATAAATTTAATTGAATTTCCTCTATCTTAGTTTAGGCTTTTTATCTCTAAGATTAGGCTACATAAATAAGTTATAAAAGAAATATAGTATAACACTAATTTTACTGAAGTCTATTTAAAATTCTTCAGATAAAAATAGTAAATCACACCCTAGCTGGTTTGGCTCAGTGGATAGAGCATCAGCCTGTGAACTGAAGGGTCCTGGGTTTGATTCTAGCCAAAGGTACATGCTGGGGTAGTGAACTCCATCCCCAGTGGGGAGCGTGCAGGAGGCATCCAATCAATGATTCTCTCTCATCATTGATGTTTCTCTCTCTCTCTCTCTCTCCCTCTCCCTTCTTCTCTAAAGTCAATAAAAGAAATATATTTTAAAAAATAGTAAATCACTAAAAATGGATGCTTTAAAAAAAATGAAGGGCTGAATTCCTAATTATTTTAAAAATGTCGCTTTCCATTCTATCCAGTACAACAATTTATTTGCCAGGATATTTTGAGAGCATGGAGTTCTTGGTAGGTAAGTTTTATGGTCATGTAGATTCTGAAGATTATTATGTTAATGGCACGTGAGCCTGTTAAGTAGAAGCAACATCCACCTTCTCCCCTTCTGAGTCTTATAAGGATCATGCTTGCCAAAACCAGTTTGGCTTAGTGGATAGAGCATTGGTCTGCGGACTGAAAGGTCCCAGGTTCAATTCCAGTCAAGGGCATGTACCTTGGTTGTGGGCACATCCCCAACAGGGGGCGTGCAAGAGGCAGCTGATCAATGCTTCTCTCTCATCGATGTTTCTAATTCTCTATCCCTCTCCCTTCCTCTCTGTAAAAAGTCAATTAAAAAATTATATATATATATATATATATATATATATATATATATATATATATATATATTAAAGGATCATCCAAATTATGGCACAAAGAGAGTGGACACAGATGTTTACATTATTTGAAAAAATAATTTAATTTATAAGGTTATGAACAAGCATTGAGGTCTTATTTCCCACTGGGTCCACACCTTGGCATGTAAAAAAAATGAATAAACAAATAACATAACATAAAATAAAATAAAAAAGGTGAGCCAGGTGGGATGGAAGGAAAAACATTGCTATGATTCCTGGGAGATTCAGTTAGAGAACTATGGACAGAGCTAGAGTGGGATAGGACCCAAGTTACTTTGATTGGAGACACCCATCTCGGAACTTCTGGCGTATACTCTTGACTATAAATTGCTCCGATTACCTTCAGATGCGATTGTTAAATCCAGGCTAATCTTGATTGTCATTTACCAGGTTAGCCAACTGGTCTTGATTAAGTGTTTTCCCTTTTGTGGCCCGCTACTGTTATTCTCGAAGGGCTCTCTGTAGTCTGCAAATACAAGAATTTTATGATAGAAATTTAAAGGTGTCCCAGGTTGCTCTGATGCAGCAAGCGCACCCATAAAATCAGAGGAAGGAAATGTGCAATCAGTGTCACACCTCAAGGATACTGACAAGGGTCACATTGACATATTTTACGTCCAATTTGTGAGCAAAGATGCCAGTAAATTCTGACAGAAAGCAGCAGTCCTTTTGCTAAATTGCTATAATAAATTGTTGAGCTCTTTTAAAAGCTGGGAGGTGTTTTGGGTGGGAGGGGGGATGTGCAATCCAGAACTTTATAACTCATGGAAATTAGCTATAAATGTAGGTTATGAGAGGGACAGCAAGAGCAAAGCTGTAGCCTTTTTCTTCCATTTTTTTGTTCTCTCATTTTACAACTGACACTTTGGGAATATTTAATTTTTGTTTATAAATCTTTAAAAATAATATATAATTAGTTAGCATATATCCGGATTACTAGTAGGAGTATAGTCAAAATATTTTTATGTAAGGCAACTGTATTTTAATGAACACAGTTTGTTTTTCTTTTTGTTTTAAGCTGTCTCAATATCTAACTTAAAATATCTAACTTAATTGCACGAACGTTCCCATATTTAAAACTGACAGTGAATATTCTAGTTTTAATATTTTTTAAAATATATTTTATTGATTTTTTTACAAAGAGGAAGGGAGAGAGATAGAAAGATAGAAACGTCGATGAGAGAGAAACATTGACCAGATGCCTCCTGAACACCTCCTACTGGGGATGTGCCCCCAACCAATGTACATGCCCTTGACCGGAATAGAACCAGGGATTTTCCAGTCCGCAGACCGACGCTCTACCACTAAGCCAAACCGATTTCGGCTAGTTTTAATATTTTTAATTGATTTCAGAGAGGAAGAGAGAGCTGGAAACATAAACAATGAGAGAGAATCATTGATCAGCTGCCTCCTGCACACCCCCTACTGATGATTGATCCTGCAACCTGGGTATGTGCCCTGACTAGCATCAAACCATGACTTCCTAATTCATAGGTCAACACTCAATCACCGAGTCACACCAGCCAGGCTGAATATACTTTTCTCAGATAGAATATACCCTTAATTTCGACTCTGCAAAGACTATTCTAGGAAAAACAATCTACATAAGTGTATTTGAAGTTCAGTTTGTAAAATTGGGTCTATTAACATCACCATAAATTGCATGAATCACTTGTGTTATGCCATAGTGAAGGGATGCATCCTCTTCATTGACTGTGTGTTGGTCATTAGTTTATCACAGGCAATGGATAATGGGATTAAAGCACATGGAATTGATGGAGAAATAAATTAAGTGCTAACTAATGCTAAAGTGTCTGGAGGTTTGCTCAAATATTTTCTTTTTTTTCTCCCAATAACCTTCAAGTTTCTGAAAATGCCTATGTTTTATGTCTGGCTAAGGAGGGATAAAGACTGTTTCAAGTGAGAACATTTCCTGTTCTTTTACTTTTCTATACATCCTTTAGACTCAACTCTCAAAAATTAAAGTTATCTTGCCGAAACTGGTTTGGCTCAGTGGTAGAGTATCGGTCTGCGTACTGAAAGGTCCCGGGTTCCATTCTGGTCAAGGGCATGTACACTAGTTGCAGGCACATCCCAGGTCTGGGGTGTGCAGGAGGTGGCTGGTCGATGTTTCTCTCTCATTGATGTTTCTAGCTCTCTATCTCGCTCACCCTTCCTCTCTGTAAAATATCAATAAAATATATTTTTTTTAAAAAAATTAAAGTTATCTGAGAATGCGTATCTCCCTTGCAACCCCCAAATTCCAATTGACTTAGCCACTTAATTCGTCGTGAGTATAGTATTCCCCCAAAAGTTACTTATTTATGAGCCTTGCTATGTCAAATTTGGTCAAAATACAGGCTAAGAGAATGGTTATGATGCCAAGTCACTTGTCATAATGTCCAGAATCTACAAGACTATCCTCCTTACTCTCAGAGCCCAAGGCAACGTAGTACCTTAGGTTGATTACATGTACAGATGGGCCTAGCCCGTTTGGCTCAGTATATAGTGGTTTCCTGTGGTTCAATTCCAGGCAAGGGCACATGCTGGGTTATGGGCTCAGTCCCCAGGAAGGGGCATGCCAGTGGCGGCCAATCAATAATTCTCATCATTAATGTTTGTATCTCTCGTTCTCCCTTCCTCTCTGAAATCTATCTATCTATCTATCTATCTATCTATCTATCTATCTATCTATCTATATCTATCTATAGTTATCTATCTATATCTATCTATCTATCTATCTATCTATATCTATCTATAGTTATCTATCTATATCTATCTATCTATCTATTTATCATCTATCTATCTATCTATCTATCTATCTATTGCATATATCCTGATCACTAGCAGCAGTATAGTCTACAAAATATAGCCTACATATACCCTGATTACTAGCAGCATACTTTAATTGTTGGAACATTCTATACCTTGATTTTGTTCTCTGTAATATGTAGGAAGACCTCCTTCATATTATTTTGAATTAGCTATATATTCTACAAAATATAATCTACAAGAAAAAATATATTTTTTTTTCTTTATAAAGTACAGATGAATGCCTCAATGCCTCCGGAAGCGATCCAGTTGTGACACCCCCCCCCCCCCCCACTGTTGAGGGTTGTGGTTGCCTTGTAATTAAAGCAAGGCACACTAGAACTGTTCCTCACTCCCAGGTGGGGGGATGTATCTGTGAACTCGGGAGCAGGCATTGGAAAATGTCCCGGGAGGAAGAGTTTGTGTTCCTAGTAGTTCCATAGCAACCACAGGGGTCTGTGCACAGAGTCGGCTTCTCCTTTGAGCAATAGCTTTTTGCCAACCTCTCTGCTCTCTGCGCCCAGGGCTGTATCAACATTGTCGCACTCAATCTGCACAAACATCTTTGATGTTAGGCGCTACCACCGATATTTTCCACACGATGGATCTGAGACCGAGACTGGTTAAAGAGCGCGTTCAATGTTATACAATTATGAAATGGCAGAACTATCATTGAGCCCCGACTGGTTTGACCTCGAAGCTCATGCGTTTCACCACCTCATTATCTGGCTTCATGCTTTGTAAAGCATGGTATGAGATGACGCATGAGGTACTTTGGCTGGCTAATTCAAAATAATCTGAAGGAGGTCTCCCTACATGTTACAGAGAACAAAATCAAGGTACAGAGATTATCCTGAAAGCACAGCATTATGGACTGAACCATATCAAAGACTTTAAAGAAAACTTAAATTACTGTGTTTTTGCTGTTAGCTTTCTGTGATTTTTTTAAAAAACAAAAAAACAACCTTCTCTGCTAAGATATATGCTATGCCTGGCCAGCGTGGCTCAGTTGTTGAGAATCCACCTGTGAACCAGGAGGTCATGGTTTGATTCCCAGTCAGGGCACACGCGCAGGTGGCAGACTAGATCCATAGGAGGCTGTCTATCAATGATTCTCTCTCATCCTTGATATTTCTGTCTGTCTTTCCCTCTCCCTTCCTCTCTGAAATATATATACATTGAGTTGCCTTAATATATTTAAGAAAAAGAGCAGTTGGGAAGCTTCTGTGAGTTGTTTGGTTTATCTAGATAACAACGACCTTAGCCTACATGTGCTATTCAGTACAGTTGCCTCTAGTCACATGTGGCTATTTACATTGAAATTGAAATGGATCACAAGGACATAAAATTGAAAATTCGGTTGCTCAGTCACACTAGCCACACTCGGAGCTCTCAGGAGCTACGTGTCGGGGGTGGTTAGCTAGCCTATTTCATAGCAAGGATAAGGAACATTTCCAACATCGGAAAACGTGTATGGGCAAGCACTCCTCTAGACGCTTAGGCTTACTAGACGTGCCAAATTGGATTAAGATGCTATCAAATGCTTCTCTTCCCACTTGCTGTTAGGCAAATGTGCATGTTATCAATGCCTTGTCCACAGGAGAACAAAATGCATGTCTCTGATGTAGGGTAAATAAACAGTGGAATCAATGAGTGCAAATATAGAAATCTGAATTTTTGGGGCTTGGTGATTTAGACCTTGATTTTGATTGAAAATTGGAAAGAGTTTCCTGTTTCTAATGTGCTTATTATAGATGCTTCAGTGATAGACAGCATTACATACATTAGGCCAACATCTGCGTTTGCAAGTAGGATGTTATGTTTTGGGTTTTTGTTTTGTTTTTTCCTTCCTTTTTCTCTTTTTCTTTCTGCCTCCAAGCAGTTGGGTTTCTCCCTTTAAGGAGGGAGTTGCATGAAAGGTTGAACTCTCATAACGTGGCTGATTTATCCCACCCCATGCAGAATAACATTTATTAAACATCTTCATTAAAGAAAATAACTATGTGTGTCCAAATGCTCACAGCATTACGTCTCTATGTGGTATAACCATGATTGCCAAACTGAGGCTCGTGAGCCACATGAGGTTCTTTGGCCCCTTGAGTGTGGCTCTTCCACAAAATACCACGGCCTGGGCCAGTCCATTTTGAAGAAGTGGCATTAGAAGTTTAAGTTTAAAAAATGTGGCTCTCCAAAGAAATTTCGATCACTGTGCTGTTGATATCTGGCTCTGTGGACTAATGAGTTTGCCGGCCACTGTGGTAGAAGAAATCACATCCCACCTAAAGATATTTGTGTCTTGCCAAAACCGGTTTGGCTCAGTGGATAGAGCGTCAGCCTGCGGACTGAAAGGTCCCAGGTTCGATTCCGGTCAAAGGGCATGTACCGTGGTTGAGGGCACATCCCCAGTAGGGGGTGTGCAAGAGGCAGCTGATCAATGATTCTCTCTCATTGATGTTTCTAACTCTCTATCTCTCTCTCTTCCTCTTCATAAAAAATCAATAAAATATATTTTTTTTAAAAAAGATATTTGTGTCTTAACCTTCTATACCTGTGAATATGTTACCAAACAAGGCAAAAGGACGTGCAGGTGTATTGGAGTTAAAGATTTAAATGGAGAGATTATATAGGAGAGCCCAACAGAATCATTCATTCTCAACACAGCACAGGGCGTACACTTCTTCTTTTAAGATCTTTCTTAAATCCCAGATCCTGGTATGAAACACAAACAAATATTTTGGAGTATTTCCTTTGTCTTCTGACATGAAATCCCTCTCCTAACCATACTCCTTAGACAAGTGTGACTGCGGTGTTTTTATACTGATTTCATGGCAAAGCTTTCTAACTATTCCCAGCTATAACTGCCTGTAAACATCCGGCCGGGAGCTCTTGCTTAACTATAAATCACGGCCAAAACTATTACACCACATAATTATCTGGCCACATCCATTTGAGAACACATAATTTTCAGTAGATGAATGCAAACACCCCAGTATCCATAGAGCTTAATTTACTGTGGGCTTGGAGGAGCTGTTTGTTTTATGTGTTTCCTTTAAACAACAACAACAACAACAACAACAAAAAAAACACCCTAAAACAGCGCTGGTTTCCACTTGCTTTCTTTCCAAATTGCCTCAGCTAACTTATTCGCGGAATCATTTCAACAGCAAAAGCTTTAAAAAGGCTTTCAAAGCAAGCTGTGCATAAGGAGATTTTCAATAATTCTGGTTAAAAGGTAATATTACCATAACCACAGCAATAGAAAAGCAGGGATGCAGTGTATTAACTGAGGTAACTGCAAGATCTTGTTGCTTGGAAAACGAGGCGCCTTTTCATTTCTTAGTCACTGGTGATCTTTTTATATCTTTCCTGTATTTGAGGTTTGTTACACAGGGGATTTTCTAAATTAAAAGGGGGAAAAAACACACACAACACACTCAATAATACAAACTATAAGACACCAAGCAGTTGTGTTTCTCACTTTAAGGAGGGAGTTGCATGAAAGGTTGAACTCACATAATGTAGCTGATTTATCCCACTCTATGCAGGAAAACATTTATTAAACATCTTCATTAAAGAAAATAACTATGTGTGTCCAAACAAGAAAAATAGATATGAATTCTTCATTTGGTCAGGTCTAAAAAAAAAAATCTCAAGATCCCTCCAAGCCTGGAACTAACCATTTAGGTGAAAAATAATTGATTTTCCCACTTCATTTATTTTACTTTATCCGTATGATTCACTTACAGCCTAATGGAGATAAGTTTTTAAAAATGGCATCCAACTATTAAGATCAATGACTTTGCTTAGCCCTAGCTGGTTTGGCTCAGTGGATAGAGCGTCAGCCCATGGACTGAAGGGTCCCGGGTATGATTCTGGTCAAGGGCACATGCCTGGGTTGCGGGCTCAACCCTCAGTAGGGGGCGTGCAGGAGGCAGCTGATCCATGATTCACTCTCATCATTGGTGTTTCTATCGCTCTCTTTCCTTCTGCTTCCTCTCTGAAATCAGTAAAGATATGTATTAAATAAGGAAATAAATGACTTTCTATAAAACACTTAACTAAAGGAATGACTTTCTTTGAAACAATACTTGTGCATGGAGGGCCAGTGACTCTCTAAGAGCGTTCGGGAAATGGCAGGGGGAAGGACGTGAGCCTTCTACATAGACTGTCTGAAGCCAGACTGAAATGGTCTGTCCGATGAGGTTTTCCATCAGCAGAATGTGAGCATGGACAGAGTCATGGTGCTTATGGCAATCTTTTTTTTCTGATCAATACTAAGAGCCTTCCTGTGGAGGCTTCAGGAAGGGGACATTGCTCAGTGCTGTCATTGCTGCACTTGGCAATGATGAGAACAACTGCAATTCACCCTCAGACACACGGATGGGAATCATAAGAGGAAGCTGGTGCCATGCCCCCATAGATTTACACATAAAAAATATAAACCTAAAAATTCTTTACACGTGAACAAGGAATCACTTGGAAACAAGGAAACCCAGGTTAATGTAGCTAAGGCAGTGGTCGGCAAAATCATCAGTCAACCAAGCCAAATATCAACAGTACAACCATTGAAATTTCTCTTGAGAGCCACATTTTTTCAACGTAAACTTCTTCTAACACCACTTCTTCAAAATAGACTCACCCAGGCCGTGGTATTTTGTGGAAGAGCCACACTCAAGGGGCCAGAGAGCCGCATGGGGCTCAAGAGCCGTAGTTTGCCTACCATAGAGCTAAGGGAACAGCCTGTTTTCTGCCTCATCTGAATTCTTGTCCTAGCACCTGCTCACCATCCGCTAGAAGTCTCACAGTGTCTTTCTGGAATAATTAGGTCTTGATTTATTTTTTTTTTAAATATTTTATTGATTTTTTACAGAGATGAAGAGAGAAGGATAGAGAGTTAGAAACATCAATGTGAGAGAATCATCCATCAGCTGCCTCCTGCACCACCCCCACTGGGGATGTGCCCGCAACCAAGGTACATGCCCTTGATCGGAATCGAACCCGGGACCATTCAGTCCACAGGCCAATGCTCTATCCACTGAGCCAAACCAGTCCCGGCTGGGTCTTGATTTAGATAGATCCCTGGCTGATTTCAGGAACCCATTAGTCTTTTTTTTATGAATTTGTCAAAGTTCACATTAAGAAATAAATCTTTAACAACAGAGCAGACAGAAGGTTTTGCTTCCTTCCTGTAATCTCTGCAAAATGTTGGCTGCCCGGTTTATGCGTGATTGAGAATTTCTGCATGATGCTGCACATTCTTCCTGCTCTGACCTAGAAGCTCCGAGCCGCCCACCCGTGTTCTGTGGAGCTAATGCTTGCTCGACGCCTCTGGCTTTCACAGCGGGAGTCTCCTCCGGATCAGCGTCCAAGGTCAAAATTCATTACTTCTTCTCAGCGACAAGATGTCTTGAGAATCACACTATTAACTGTCACAGGAGCACAAGAAGCTCAAAGAATCATCATCAAGCAGACTTGATAATGCACATAAAGTAGAAAAAAATAAGAAATATGAAAACATATATGGTATTCCCCACCCATAAGACTATACAGTGGTACTACATAAATTCTTATATCTGAACTCATTTAAGTTAGGCATTGCTGTTCAACATTTGTTTTAAGACCGTTTTTTTTTCACCACCAGAGAAAAAACTGAGTTCCCAAATGGATAATCTAGCTTTCTCCACCTCACTTTCCTGTTTTGGTACATTCTGCATGCAAATCGAATACAACTTTTCACTCTAAGCCATCTTCTTAATATATGCATCACTGCCTTTTAAATCTGATAGTTTCATATGACTTGCTCATTTTATGCACTCTTATTTATTATACACAATAGCTGTATTCCTACTGTGTACTTCATAGTAGATTATAATAGGTATCCAGGACATAAAAGCAGTCAGCCTGGTTGCCTCTTAAAAGTAGACTGATTGCCAAAACCGGTTTGGCTCAGTGGATAGAGCATTGGTCTGTGGACTGAAGAGTCCCAGGTTCGATTCCAGTCAAGGGCATGTACATTGGTTGTGGGCACATCCCCAGTAGGGTGTGTGCAGGAGGCAGCTGGTTGATGTTTATCTCTCATTGACGTTTCTAGCTCTCTATCCCTCTCCCTTCTTCTCTATGGAAAATCAATGAAATATATTAAAATAAAAGAGTAGACTGATCAAGACATGAATAGAAGCAATGATCTCCAATAGAAGAAGGTGGTAACACTGAACATTGGTGGTGGTGAGATGTAGTCAAACATATATATATATATGATTTACTAAAGGAGACTGGAGACTATCCGGATATGAGAAGTTTAGAGATATTAAGAATGACTCATAGGCATTAGGCTGAGATACTGGGAGGATGGACTTACCGTTTATTGAGTTAGGGAAGACTGGGAAGAAAGGATAAAGGATATGGGAAGGTTGGTTAAGATCATTTCCAAAATCATGCTATCTTTATTGGAAAATGTTATGCTTATGAAAGTCACTTCAATCGAAGTGCTTACCTTGTGTGATGCCATGGCAAACAAATGCTTTACGTGGGCTTACAGCCTAATCAATACCAACTGGTAAGATTTAAGCAGACTTTCTGTCCAGTGGCACTTTAGGATTATCTATTTTCACTGGAATAAATACAAATGATCTATTATCCAGATATTTCTCTTTTGCCTTTCAGAGTCCTTTGGTCAAGCAGTGGCATTCCATGTGCGGGCCATTCTAAGGGTCTCTTTTCAGGGGCATTGAAGAAAGGTGCAATCAAACAGGAAGTGTCAAAATCAGGTAGCTTAGAATTATTGCCCTTGGTGAGATAAATGGGCAATGATCCTTTCTCGTTTGTTTTTCAAAAGCAATGCCAAAAGCCCTTCCATTGGAGTTGTGCTTTTCTTATATAATAAAACCCTAATATGCAAATTGACCGAACCATGGAATGACCGGTCACTATGACATAGATTGACCACCAGGGGGAAGACATTCAATGTAAGAGTTGTCCCGGGGCCAGTCGGTGCATTCCCACAGGGGGAGCACCACTCAGTCACAAGCAGGGCTCAGGGCTGCCGAGCACAGCCTCCCCACCTCCAGGCAGCACTAGGGACTCCCAAGGGATGTCTGCTGAGGGGTCCCAGTCTGCTAGAGAGCACAGGCAGGGCTGAGCCCCCAACTCGCTGCAGTGCACAAATGTCATGCACCCAGCCTCTAGTAGGCACATACTGTACAGCACCTAGGAGGGAAATCACTAGGGGAGGATGCATTGGAAACATGGCTTCACAAAAATAATGATAGAGCGGCTGGCAGAGAGCACCGCACTCTGTCACCATAATGTTATTTTTATCAGCAGCGCAAATAAAATATTCAGTCAGCATCTGCTTACTTTTTGACATCTCGCCATCAGCAGGTTAAACCGAGTTTCTCGCACGGAAATAATGAAATGAAATGTTTCCTGTCACTGTGCTCAGCATAGCCTCTCCTAGCCTCTGTTATGACACTGGCAGATCAAAACTGTAAGGGAAAGGTCTAGTGCGAAAGAGCTTTATTGATAGTTTTTTTTTTTGATCGATTGATTTCGAATGAGGCTGGCTGCTTTATGTTTGGCTCTCAGATAACTTTTAGACCCCAGACAGCTCCAAAAGCCATTTCTTCCTCTGCAGTGAGCAGACGACAATATGCTAAGAGAAATAATTGGCTCATGGCAATCCTGGGTGAGAACACAGAAACTAGGTAGACAAGACAGATAAACAGATAGACAGACAAGCAGACATACAGATGCATCCGCGGGTAGAGAGATATAGGTTCAACATCCACACACATATATATATATATATATGTAGGCTTTTAAATATATCTAGGGTGAAAACACGGACATATATAGTAGTTGGGTGTTACTTAAATTTCTGCATGTGAAATTTAACAGCTATGAAGGTTGGATGGGGTTAAAGGAACTATATATGTAGGCAAATAGACACAATAGAATTATATATATATATATATATATATATATATATATATATATATACACACACACACACACATATATATATATATATATATATATATATATATATATATATATATACACCGTATTTGCTGGCGTATAAGACGATTTTTTGGCCCTGAAAAATACCGTATTTGCCAGCGTATAAGAGACTGGGCATATAAGACGACCCCCTAACATTTCCACTCAAAATACAGAGTTTGTTATATACTCGCCGTATAAGACTACCCCCTACTTGGAGGCATATTTTTCAGGGCCAAAAAATCGTCTTATACGCCGGCAAATACAGTATATAGTGTTTATATGTGTATATAATTCTAATATATATTATATATTAGAATTATATATATATAACATATTAGAATTATATATATGATTATATATCTATATTAGAATTATATATGAGTATATATATGTGTGTATATAAATAAATAAATATATATATATATATAATTATATATATGATTATAGCTTCAAAATGCAGTGCTTTCAAAAAAAAAAAATGCAGTGCTTTCTTGTTTGAAAAAATGAGGAGGAAATTTCTGAAACACACTAATGGCAAGAAACTAAATTTCGGCTTCTCAAAAACATGCGACGTGATTGTGGAAGAAACATCACCGGAAAATGGCTGGAGGAAATCTGACTGGGCCTGCAATGAGATATGTTGAGGGTTATTGAACACTACTCATTTTCATGGAAATGGGACAAGGGTGTTTAGCACAGGTGTTTCCGTAATTGTGATGCATTAGCCAAATGAGCCGTGTTCAATGGCCCTCGGACGCGCCCTGCCACCGGGGTGCGGAATGGCCTTCCGCCACCCCCGAGAGACCTGATGGGAGGCAGGAACCGTTAAGTTCACACCCTGTTGGTGGTTCTGTTGCCTTGTTTTGTTCATATAAACCTTCCTTCCAACATTGTGAGGGGGGAAAACACACATTACAGGGAATGAAGCTCAGTGTGATCAACTGCACCTCCTGGGAGAAAGAACATTGGGGAACCACACTTACCATAGAGCAGGGAGACCCCAAGGTTGGTTGAATGAAGAATTTTCTGAGGTTGAAACTCTGACCCCCAGTTACAACCACTTTCCCCCTGAGAGACATCTTGCACCTTCATCTCTGATATTCTAGAGCAGCCGTGGGCAAACTATGGCCCACGGGCCGGATCCGGCCCGTCTGGCTGTTCTATCCGGCCCTTGGAGCCGAAAGAGCAGAGGGTTCTCTTGCTCTCCCCTCCGCTCCTTCCCCAGCAGCCCAAGAGGAGAGTGCCAGCATGGTCAGGTTGCTTTTGTTCCGGCCCTCCGGTCCAGTGTAAGAACCCATGGTGGCCCTCGAGTCAGAAAGTTTGCCCACCCCTGTTCTAGAGACTATTTCAAGGGCCCGGGACACGGCCAGTTCAGTGAAGGTCCTGAGAGAGTCCGGGACATGTGTTCATATGCCAGCCCTCCAGCCATTGAGCAGAGGGGTAAGATGCATGGGCCTTAGATGAGTTTCAAGGCGAGATGGGGTTGTTTAAACTATCCACGTAGCGTGCTTGCTTGCTTTGCAGGGAGCATAAATATTAGATGACACCGAGAACATTCCTTAATAATCAGCAGAGATAAAATGTGCCTATTATTCTCTCATGCTAAGAAAGATGGGGAGGGCGCCGTGAAATCATCAATATTTTACTTAAATTTGTTCCCAAACCCCTGAATTCAAAGGCAGGATTGCTCGTGGCTGGAGTGTGAGGCTTCCCTATTGACAGTCTCCGCTGCATTTTTAATAAGCAAATGGGTCTATAACTACACAGCACACACTATTATATTCAGATATTTTATTGGAAATTAAACATACGCAAACAGTAGTCTTAGGTCACATAGTTGACTGGATGACTAAAACGTGACTTCTTATAAATAAATTGCTTTGTCATTGTTAAGAAAAATCTGGAGAACATTATGTTGAGTTGACTAATTGAATTATGGCATCATAGATGAGAACATAGAAACCAGGTAGATAAGACAGATAAACAGGCAGACTAACAAATTGATATATATAGATACATGCATAGATAACTTTGTATAGGTCTAAACATCACATATAGTGAGATTTTTAAAAAATATATTGCTAAACACAAATACATTTCTTTTGAAACAGCAACACTATCATTTTTCTTTATAAAAATAATCTAACTGATGCTCTTGTACTTAAAATTCAACATGATAATTTTGTATGTAGTTTTGAGAAATTGAGGAAAGTATTTTTTTATTTTTCTAAAATATATTTTATTGATATTTTACAGAGAGAAAGAGAGAGAGATAGAGAGCTAGAAATGTCTATAAGAGAGAAACATAGACCAGCTGCCTCCTGCACACCTCCTACAGGGGATGTGCCCACAACCAATGCACATGCCCTGGACCGGAATCGAACCCGGGACCTTTCAGTCCACAGACCAATGCTCTGCCACTGAGCCAAACCGGTTTCGGCAAGGAAAGTATTTTTGTGTAATGTTAGTTTCCCAAGCAGTTTGCCTTTAAAATAATTTTGTGAGCCCTTGAAATGTAATTGGTACTTAATTTTAGTTAAATTTTTATTAGTATGCCTTTGAATTAAATGGCTTTTAAAGTTCTAGAAGCAAGTAGCAATACCTTGATTGATAGCCCTAGAGAAATGTTATAAATGTAAGAATGTTTTTTGATAGAAAAACATTACTGATGTTTACTGTTAAACAGGGAAAATAAAACAAAGATCTTACATAATTATCTCATTCGTTAGCAAAGTGCACTTGTGCCCTGGAAAGCATGTCTAAGTACAAAATTAATAGATTTACAAATAAATTAATTAAATGGTTATTATATTTAATGTGAAAAATTCCACTAAATTAAAAAAAAGGATTAATTTAAGGCCTTTTTTAAAAAAAAAAAATTGATATTTACTAGCATAAATCCAAACAAAAAAAAAACTAGCGTGAAAATACTGAAATATAGAGGAGTTAGGTGTTACTTTTGTAAAAATAAATACAATTAATATTACTTAAAAATACCAGTACCTTTTTATCATTATCTTTAATCTTAAATTAATGGTAAAAATGAACTGGAGTTTACCAAGATCCATATTAATTAGGGTATCTCTAAGCAGGGGTACATACATATGAACCTGTTTTATTTTTCCAATATTGATCTTCTCCTTGTTCTAGGTAGAATCTTCTCTTATTCTCCCTCAGCAGAATGTACTTCTATAGCAAACTGGCGCCAATTCATAAGTTAACTTTAATAGAATGTCTTACTTCATGATAACAAATTTTAGTTTTATTTCATAATAAATAATTCCAAAAATAACAATTAAGAGCCAATGACTAACCCATGATTCAAAGGACAGGGCACCACATTTGCTATATAAACAGACAATACCTGGAAGTGTTGTAATTCTCTGTAAAATTTAAACTAGGGACTTTTCTGTCAATAGAGAAGCTTTAAAAAGCAACAACAGCCGAAACTGGTTTGGCTCAGTGGATACTGCATCGGCCTACGGACTGAAAGGTCCCAGGTTCAATTCCAGTCAAGGTCATGTACCTTGGTTGCGGGCACATCCCCAGTAGGGGGTGTGCAGGAGGCAGCTGATCGATGATTCTCTCTCGTCGATGTTTCTAACTCTCTATCCCTCTCTCTTCCTCTCTGTTAAAAATCAATAAAGATATATTTTAAAAATGAAATAAATAAAAATAAAAAGCAACAACAAAAGACATGAACAAAGAAAAGAAAAAGAAAAACACCCAGATAATCACTTTGATTACTTGAATAGATTTGATTAGCCAGATAGTTGATTGGATATGTTGAATGGGTATTTGATGGTTTGATTGGAGCTAAAATAGAATGGGCAGAGGGCAGGTTTGCAGGAAATAGTTTCATTACGTACCTCATGAACTCTTGCCTCTTTTGCAGTAGCTACTGTCTCAAGGCCCTTGGCATTGCCTTGCAATTTCCTACGCCATCTTATTTACTGACAGTAGCTTTCTGAACAGCAGGGATGGGGAGAGAGTTTAAGGGATATTGAACTCGGTAGCTTTTTCTAATAAATGTCAATCGGAGAAACACTTTGTGGTCAGACACTTAGGGCCAAACCCCTGGGGAAATGGGAGATAAATCACTTCAAGTCAAGACTTGTATTTTGCTGCTACACATTCAAAGGATTTTTATAGAAGTTCAATATCACTTCAAGCATTTAATGCACTACTTTTTATCTGTACGCCTCTTATAAATTTGTTGTGGTGGTATTAAATACAAAGCATGAAACACTAAACTTTATAAGATAATTCATCACATACAGACCCTCACTACAAAACGTAGTGAAGGAAGTTTTTCAGACTTAAGAAATATGCCACTAGATTTACCTTAGGAAAGAATAGAAATTAAATGTGTCAGTAAATGTGAAAAATAATATCAGATCACGACTTCTGAATATTAACATTACATCATGGGAAAATAGCATATGTAAATATCAAAAACATCTATATAATAAAGAGGTAATATGCAAATTGATCTTCACACCCTCGCACAAGATGGCTACCCCAATGTGGTCATATATGGCCACCATAAGGTAGCTGGCAGGGGAGGGTAATTGTGGGCAACCAGGCCCACAGGGGAGGGCAGTTGGGGGAAACCGGGCCCACAGGGGAGGGCAGTTGGGGGAATCCGGGCCAGCAGGGGAGGGCAGTTGGGGGGGAACCAAGACTGAAGGGGAGGGCAGTTGGGGTGGGGGGCAGGCCTGCAAGGGGAGGGCAGTTACAGGCAATCAGGCTGGCTAGGGAGCAGTTAGGCATTGATCAGGCTGGCAGGGGTGTGGTTAAGGGTTGATCAGGCTGGCAGGCAGAAGCCGTTAAGGGCAATCAGGCAGAGGCAGGCAAGCAGTTGGAAGCCAGCAGTCTTAGATTGTGAGAGGGATTGGAGAGGGTGCAGGCTGGGCCGTGTGACACCACTCTCCCCTCCCTCTCCCCCCCCCCCCATGCACAAATTTCCTGCAGTGAGCCTTTAATATTTATATAAAAGCCTAAGCAACCAGCTGACTGGCCGACCATTCAACCATCCGACTGGTAGCTATGACATGTACTGACCACCAGGGAGCAGACGCTCAATGCAGGAGCTGCTGAGCTGCAGTTCTCAGGTGGTGCACCTAGAACTAGAGAGAAGATAGCCCGATTCAGGGGTATGTCACCTGAGAATTCTTGCAATCTGGGACTCCTCAGGGGATGTCGAAGAGCTGGTTTTGGCCAGGTCCCTGCAGGCCAGCCTGAGGGACCCCACCAGTGCACAAATATGTGTACTGGGCCTCTCTCCCATTACAGAGGTCATGGGTCTGGCCCTTACAGAAACGTTTCTACTCAATTAACTAAACGATGAGACGTGAAGGACCTACTGGCTGTATACCAATATCTGGTGCCTACAATGGCCCACCCACTTAATATGGATTTCAAGTGGAGGCAGGTAATTTTCCTCCTACCACTCTCAGCTGGGAAACTGGCCCTGACTTCCCTTCTTCCAGGTGAGCAGCAGTGCCAGAGGGCAACCTCCCGGGAGGGAAGGAGCAGCTCAGGTGGGAAGAAGGAAGTTCTTGCTGCCACAGAACTCTGCCTGGGCGGGAGCCTGGCACTGAACAGGGCCCTGCCCTCGGTTTACTAGAAGATTCCACGATCAGTAAATCCTGTTTTGATGAATAATTGCATTTTGTAGCTAAATGCCCACAAGTCATCAGTTACCACCAGACTTAGGGTAAATTGAGATGAACGAAAGAGACAGATACAGAGAGAAAGTTACATAATATTGGGAGAAGAGGGGAGGTAGCCCGATTCCAGGATGTCACTCAAGAACTACCCTCGTGTAATCTGGTCCTCATCGGGGGATATTGGAGAGCTAGTTTTGGTTGGATCCCCGAAGGCCAGGTCAAGGGATCCCAGCAGTGCATGAATTCATGCACTGGGCCTCTAGTGTAATAATAATAACCCCAAAAATAAGGAGTAAAGGAAACATACTGTGACCGTGTACTTAATTCCCTCAACTTTCATTTTTCTGGAAATGTATGTATTTCATCCTCATTACTTCAAGACTTTCACTGGCTATATTAAGTGGTTTGAGTTGACAGTTTTGTGTGAACATATGTGTTTTCTCATGTGTTTCCAGATGCAATTCCATTGTTTTCTCCAACTTCATTGCTTCCCTGGAAAGTGAGACAACTTTCATGTTTATCTTTATACAACCTATCTCTTTTCTAAGTCTTTTTTCAAGATTTCCTTTTTTAACTTTGGTTTTCGTGTATGATCTATGCCAGGAGTGGGCAAACTTTTTGACTTGAAGGCCACAATGGGTTCTTAAACTGGACCAGAGGGCCAGAACAAAAGCAACATGACCATGCTGGCACTCTCCTCTTGGGCTGCTGGGGAAGGAGCAGAGGGGCGAGCAAGAGAACCCTCCGCTCTTTTGGCAGGCCGGATAGAACAGCCGAATGGGCCGGATCTGGCCCATGGGCCATAGTTTGCCCACCCGTGATCTATGCTCTACAAAATTTCAACTTAACACTACATTTGTATTTCTACCATAATTCTGTTATGCAGCATTACATGTATTTTTAACAAGGAAATAAGGAATACTAATATATCCCAAATGTACAAAGTCAATTCTCTTACAATTAAGGTAGAAACTTGATTGAACAACTGAATTTTCCTCCTGATGAAAATGCTGAGTTATTTGCTTTACTCATGCTAGAAAAGAAATAACATTCTCCTTTCTGGTTCAGTTTAAGATCTCAACATAGTACAATTTTAAAAGGTAAATTTCCAATAATCACAATAACCTGTAGTTATATGTCATAATGCAGATATTCCATCATAGAAAGCTATTTCATTTTCCTGTCATTTTTCAAACTTTATAACACTTTGAAGATGCTTATACAATATCAGTTTAAGCAAATAGACCTAATTATGAGCCGTACTTTAAAATTCTTAAGCAGCCTGTGCAATAGCTTGCTGTACCAGAAAAATACACCAGCAAGATCATTAGCTAGAATTGAAGTAATAAAAGGGAAATGAAGAGACTCTTATAGAGGTATTTTATGGCCATGAAGTGGCTATTTATGATATATGTAAAATTTGTAGAAGGAGTTCTAGAAAATTAATATTCATAAGATTAAGTATAATCATATCAATTGTCTCTCAATGCGTTTTCCTCGGGGGGTGGGGGGGGAGGGAGAAAACTGCTGCAACAAAACTTAAAAACAAAGACTTTTGTTGAAATAAACCTTGGTTTTGTCTATTTTATTTTAAAGGCAGAATGGCTCTTGTGTATGTGGCATCGAATGAGCAAAATGAATTAAACAGTAAAATAAGACCTGAAGCAGGGAGGCATGGAACAGACCGACATACTTCCATGTGGGATTGGGGGGACAAGAAGAGATAAAACCAAAGAGCTTATATACTTACTTGCATAGCCCGTGGACATGGACAATTGGGATAGTGAACATCTGGGTGGATGGGTTGGGGGTGGGAGGAGGAAAAATGGGGGGGGGGGAGATGGGAGATACCTGAAATACTATCAACAATAAAAATATATATATTTAAAAATCAATTAATAAATATTGAATAGAATAAAAATTTCTTAGGAATTTTTAGAAACACCAGTTTTAATGGGAGCCCTAATCTTTACCATTTTGTGTGATATGGACTCCCAAATGCAGCTCTTCTGGAACTTGCTTGTGCGTCTCTCGACACAAAGTAAGTACTACACATAATACGTTTTCCTCTACCACGTGGAAAAATGATAAGATGTAAATTTTACAGTTGTATTTTATTCGATGCTTACAGAACGTTTTAGCATTGACAAGTTGAAGTTTATTCCGTATAAATTTGGAATTAGAGCTGATTTACTAGAGCCGTATATTGTGAGCTACATAGGCAATATATTTCGCGATATAGATCTATATTGCCATTGCAGTATAGAAGCAGATTGCTTATTTTACCGTGGCAGGGTTATTTTGCTTTGGGGAAGGGATATTAAACTCCGAGAATATTTGTTGAGCTCGTTTCTGTACATCGAAGAAAGCGCCTGTCCCAAGTGTTTTGAACGGGAGTGCTGTAAAATATTGTACTTCCTCCTGAGGTACCGCTGTGCATCAGAGTCTGTTCCTCAGCCCTGGCTTCACATTCTCAACTTCAGGTGGAATATTCTCTCCACCAACTCTATCACATGGCCCTGTCCTGAGGGAGGGAGAGAGAGAGAGGGAGAAAGGGAGAGACATAAAATTGTTGGAGGAGTTGGAGCATTAACAAAAAAATCATGCTTCAAAACAGCACAGGGGTTCTCTCTCAAAATGTCACTGGGTCATATTGTTCAACATTTCAGATATATATATATATATATATATATATATATATATTAATTTTTATTAATATTTTACAGAGAGTAAGGGAGAGAGATAGAGAGCCAGAAATGTCGATGAGAGAGAAACATCGACCAGCTGCCTCCTGCACACCCCCCACTGAGGATGTGCCCGCAACCAATGTACATGCCCTTGACCGGAATCGAACCCGGGACCCCTCAGTCCGCAGACCAATGCTCTACCACTGAGCCAAACCGGTTTCGGCTGTTCAACATTTCTTCTTTTCTGATTTCTGATCTCTCATCTCACTATGAGTACTTGACTTTGTTAATTCATGCATGTCAACAACCACATAAGATAACATTTTTTTTTCTAATTATTATTTTTTATTAAATTTATTGGGTGACATGAACACACAGGTTCCACGTGTGGGTTTCTATGTTAGAAGATCTGTATGTTGCACTGTGTGCCCACCACCCAAAGCCACATCTTCTCCTGTCACTTTGAATTAGGCCCCCCTTCTCCCCTCACCCCCTTCCCTCTGGCAGCCACCACCCTGCTGGTTGGGTTTTGTTTATTTGGACTGGCATCTTAAAAAATTGTTGTTGACAATATTACAGATGTCCCCGCGTCCCCCTCTAGCCATCACCACACTGCTGTCCCTGTCCATGAGCTGTGCGTGCCTGTTCTCTCTCTCTCTCTCTCTCTCTCTCTCTCTCTCTCTCTCTCTCTCTCTCTCTCTCTCTCTCTTTTACAATTGAGAAACCTAGGGCCAGTTTGAGGGTGAGCAGAGTTAGTATATGTTCGTGGTCTCTGCCTCCTTCCTGTTTTCATGGCAGTTTGCCTGGGCATAATTGCAGCAAACATTTATATCCACCCATTTTGTCTAAATAAATAATGGAGCAATTAAAAAAAAAACCACACACTGACAATTCTTAATGTTATTGGCTATTTACTGCTAATTTTGGGAGAAAATATTATGAGCAAAAATGAAAGCAGCCGGTTGAAAGACACAGATACATACACACACACACACACATATTTATATACACACATATAGATATATGTATATATATGGTTTCAGTAATATATATATATATATATATATATATATATATATATATATATATGTTTCAGTAACCAATACATTTAAATTTTCAGAGATTGTTTACATTTCATTTAAAACACCACCACTATTTACAATTAAATTATATTCACTTAGTTACATTCTGTTGATAGATGGACTTCAGCCATGATGGGAAATTTACACTAGGGAATTTGACAAATGGACTTGATTCACTGTTTTGCTAATAGACCAGCCTTAAGAAAGGGATGGGAACATGTCAGTGATGCACATTGAATTTAGAAATTTCCCAGATCTATAGTCATTACCATGTGTGTGTATGCATGCGTGCATACACCAGTAAATATTCTTTTATTAATCAAACACTATCATTTGATTCAGCAAAGAACCACTCATATGAATGACTAATGAGGGATTTCCAAGATGCATTTTCATTTCACTCATATCAGTTGCTAAATAATCTCAATATTAATATTCATGTCAAAAGTGCCCTCATTTATCGATGATATGAGCAATATCTTTGTGTTTATTTGTCATTTCATTTTTCTCAAATCACAGTGGAATTGCAAACATAAGTTTGCTACAGACACAGGAGCCAGCAAAAATCAATACAAAGCATTCTGTGAAAATCAATTGGCTATATGGAATTACAAGAGGGCATTGTATTTTTATTATTATTTGTAAATGGTGTCCCATATATCTTTTGTATCCATACAAAAAAACATAATAAACCCATACATTATTTTCAGGGAGTTCATTGTTAAGCATTTACCAGCACACTACTGCAAATGACTCATCTGGTAAAGGCTGTAGTATTGGAAAGAAATATGTAGTTTAGGAAATCTTAGTGAAAATATTGAAAGGGTATGAAGACAGAAACATAAACATAAAAAGATTCTATCAGGAATCAGTAATAAGTTAAGGGGAAAGCATAAAGACTGGTAAACAAATATGTTTAATTTCAAGAAAATGTTTTGCTTGTTTTTTAATCAGTTTTGTTATGAGCAATGTTTTAAGATAACTCCCAAGAATCCCTGCTCCTGGACATCCGGGCCCTTGTGTGATCCCCTCCCACCCACTGTGGCCTGGATCTAGAACCTTATTTCTAAGAAAAAGAATAAAGCAGAAGTGGGAGTAAGCCAGCTTTGAGATTAGATTATAAGAGACTGACCTCCATCTTGCTTGCAATATATATCATTGGCTTTTTTCTTTCTTTTTTTAAAAATTTCTTAAAATAGATTTTACTGATTTCAGAGAGAGAGAAACATCAGCGATGGTGCCTCTAGCTCCCCTGTGCGCCCCCTACTGGGGATTGAGACCACAACACAGTCATGTGTGCTGACCAGGAATTGAACCCTGACCTCCTGGTTCATAGGTTGATCCTCACCCACTACTCATTGCTGGCAAGGCAGCTGGCTCTTTTAAAACATGGTAGCAACCATGCCTGGGTCTGTTCTTATTTGCTTGCTAAAACAATAGAACATTATTTTGATTTTCTGATCTTATGTATGCTGTCCCATACTCCCTTGATGGTGGTTTGAATATTCCATTGACTATGATCTCACTGGTTTCTGAAGCACATTCTCCTGGGAAGCAGGACAGCTCAATTATCCTACATTTTCCCAGTAGCTACAGATAACTGCGTTTCCGTTGACTCAGTGGTCCCGGAATCAGACCAGCACAATCATCCTAAATGGCCTCAGTAGCTACAGATAATGCTTTCCTGTTGACTCAGTGGTCCCAGAATCTGGACAGCACCATTATTCTAAATTGCCCCCGTGGTCCCAGATAATGTGTTTCTGTCGATTCGGTGACTCATAGATACTTTAGATAACTAACTTGCTCCGTTTCGCTTCTGTAAAATGCTAAATGCGAAACAGGTTCTTCATTCCAGACCCAGAGATGAAATTGATACGTTGGTGATATTCTGCCAATATAAGCCGGATGTGGCAAGCTGTTAGGGGCTCCAAGGTCTGGAGTGCTTTAGCCCCTCGTATGCTGCCAGCCTTTCATAAATGACTCCATAGTTCAACTTCTTGAGGAGTCCTTTGTGAGATTCAGGGTACAATATAACCCCCTTTTTTTCTTTTTAAAAAATATATATTATTGATTTTTTACCGAGAGGAATGGAGAGGGATAGATAGTTAGAAACATCGAATGAGAGGGAAACATCGATCAGCTGCCTTCTGCACACTCCCCCCTGGGTATGTGCCCACAACCAAGGTACATGCCCTTGACCGGAATCGAACCTGGGACCCTTCAGTCCGCAGGCCAAGGTTCTATCCACTGAGCCAAACTGGTTAGGGCATAACAGTTTTCATGTAGTTGCTCTGAGTTCCTCAACAGAGAGGCTAACATGGTTAGGAACTGAGTTCGGCGGCCATCAACCAAGCCCCATTGAAGATGGCAAAGCCCTCAACCCAACAACACTCAGTAAGCTGAATCCTATCCACAGTGGTGTGGATGGTCTGGGAAGCACACTTTTTTTCCCAAGTCAGCCTTCCTGGGAGGCCCAATCTACACCTGGATTTCAGCCTGTGAGAACTTTCAGCTAATCCTTACCCGACCTACAGAAACTTGGACATCATCAGATTAGTTGTTGTAAGCCACTAGATGTTGGGAGTACTTTGTTAATCAGCAGTAGATAAGTAGTACAAACATCTCCCGAATAAAATTGAGATGGATGTCCATGAAAATTAGGTAATTGCAATTAAAGTGGAAAAGAATCCATGGTCTTAGCATCCTTACTTGTTACCTATATAAACTGCATTCGTCTTAAAATGGAGTAGCATCCTGGTTCTTTCAAAATGCTTTTTGCATTTTTAAAACCTGAATATTAAAGTTTTTTTCTCTGTATCTAAGATAATTCCACTGATATTTCCACACCAGCATCGAGATATTGCGAAAATATAAGAAAGTTGGAAGGAAACAATCTGAGATATATGTCCTGAGACATTACTACATACGTGGACATTTCATATTCATATTTGCTTAAATATATGTTTAAATGTGTTTTTGCCTTTTAAGGTAATTTGATCCCCCCCCCTGTAAATATTTATCACTTATCACCCACGCTTTACCATTGGATTCTTCTAGCACTGAATTTCTATAATGCCCAACTTAATAATTATGATTTGTGGTAAGAACGTAACTAAAATGTAACTATTTTGGAAAGATCGTAACTAAAATGTAACGCTCATGTGTTCATATTTTTATTTTCAGGGAAATAAAACCTTATTCTGTTAATGAATTTAGTTGGCTAGCAAGAGAGGTGGCCGTAACATAATTATTTATGAAAGCTAGACATGCTACAATACACATGCTTATTGACAAAATTGATGGTCTAATGAAGTCAGCTTGATTAAGGAGAAAGAAAACTTCTAATACAATTACTTTTTTGCATGCCAAACATATGTTTCGTTAAGATAGATCTTCTAGTGGACCTCTGTGTCTTATTAGATGTCCACTTACTAGCTAAGTGCTTTTGCAGCAATATTTAAATATCTCTAAATGATGTTTTCCTAACCTATAAAATTCATTACTCTGAAAACAATGTAGTTATTATGGTCATAAATATTCCTAGAAAGTCTTGTATTTGAAGAGTAATGACTTGGCCTAGATTGATTTCTAGCGCTGTTATACCTCCATTGCAATGTTAATGAAATCTAAAATGGGGTGATCGTTAACAAGCTTTCCATCCTAGCAATTTTTGTAATTTGCATCTATTAAGGTGACAAAGGCTGTTTTCTGAAAAAACCATCCTTTATTCATCCAAAGGCCTACTTTATGAGAATATTTCCATCCATCAATGAGCACAGGCAGCATACAATAAACAGAAATAAGTTTAAGCACTCTAATGAATAATGAAATAAACATTATAAAACAGCATTTCAGCATATGGAGTTAAGAGAGCAGGTATTCATTAGGGAAAATGCAATTACTAACAGAATTTTCTGACCAATAATAGTAAACAGGTAAAAAGAGGATTTGCATCTGTAGAGAATAATTTGTTATATAAGTTTTGGGTTATAACCTGGATTTAATGATATGATATCAATTCAAGGGCTGTTTAGCAGAAGTTTTAGATTCAGATATTGAGAAGTCTGTTTCTAGGCGAACTCTTTTCTGAGTCAGGGTGTTCTGTGTAACCATATAGGCAGGAATTTGCTTTAGTTTTGTAAGGTCCCAAGACCCCTGGTGAGTCCGACGGAGGGGGCGACGACCCCAAGTCAAACGCCGACACCGAAACTTGATGCAAAAAGCATGAGGTTTTAATACAAGCGCAGCGCAGGGGCTTCTCAGGAAGACAGCAACAGTGCTGGCTGACTGGAGCGCCGAGTAATTGCAGGACATGAGTTTATAAAGGCAAAAACCACACGCAGGTGGTCTGTAAATCAGGGAACTATGTTAACAGTTAATATTTGGCTCATAATAGTTGACAGTTGACTCATTTCCCGAGGAGGCCGGATGGTCTGTTTTTGCAGGCTGATTCCAGAAACAGATAAAATACAGCTATAGTCCTCCCAGAAACAGATAAAATAGTTATGGCCCTGCGGTTAAGGAGGCTGGATGGTCTGTCTTAGCAGGCTGATTCCCAGGAACAGATAAAATACCTGCGCGGTGACCACACCAGAGTCTGCTGGAAAGGTCAGTTAACCAGGGCTTACTGGAAAAGTCAGTTAAGAAGGGGAAGGGGGTCCTTCCCTGGCCTTACAGTTTGAAACATCTAAAATCATCCTGCTTCCCTCAGGTAACAGAAAGACTACCTTAAAAGGCAATCTGTGGAAACTAATGAACAAAATAAACTCATGAACAAAATGGAACCAGAGATACAGAGGCATAGAACAGACTGTGGAATCTCAGAGGGGGTGTGGGGAGAGGGTGGGTGGGTAGGAAGAGATCAAAGACCTTGTATGGAGATATGTATAACCCATGGACACAGACAATAGGGTGGTGAGGGCCTGGGGCAGGTGGTGGGGGTGGGCTCGAAGGCATCAATAGGGGGGGAAAGGGACATATGTCATACTTTAATAAATAAGTAAGTAAGTAAATAAATAAAAAATTAAATAACAGACAATAAGTTGAGTTCTAGCCTACACACTAGGTATTCTCCCTCAACAACAACAACAAAAAGTTGTGTTTAATGAATTAGGAAAACAATGTGCTTATTTATTTAGATGAAAGATCATGAAGCTATGGCTATTAATATGCCTCAGTTCATCTTTTAGCCCTGCTAAGAATAAGTTCCAAATAATTAAAATGTTCCGTATCAATGCCTTAATCACTGCCCACTGAGAGGGCATGGGAAGAACGGATCTTCTCTCGTAATCATTATTTCTGAAATAAAAAATGCTTAAAAAGTACGAAGCTAAGACATCTGCATGTTGTATGAGCATTAAAAGTGCTTACATTTCGAGGCAAAATATTTGAGTGGTATACCAGGGCTTGGAAATAATAGCTGATCATTATTAATTTCCTCTGGTATTTATTGTCACAATATTAATCATGATGAACTCATTTGGTATTAATGTGCATGTCATAACTAGTTCTTTGGGATTTCAACAGTGATTTCTGCAGTGATTAATTGCACAATTATTTTATGGGGTCACCGATTTCCTTCAGACCTCCTACATGACAGAAGGGTTTGAGCCGGGTTTCTGTAGGTGGAGAGTACAGCAGATACATTTGTCTTGTGTCCACGGAGTCAAAATTAATCCCCGTGTCTAAATCTCAGGTGGTTACTGGAGCTCATTTTTTTTCCTATTTCCATTCATAATCTCAATATGCCAACCTGATTAAAGTAGCATCTTTTGAGGATTAATCGCCTAGTGTAAGGGACTATATTATTTTAAATATAAATGGGAGTTGGGAATGTGAGGAAATAGATCATTTCACACACAAAAAAAAAAAGGCAACCAAAAAATTAGTTCTCAACTGAAAAATGGGAGCAAACTGGGAAACTATGAACATGGGAACTGAACATAAACCAAAGGGGACATGTTCCCACCCTCTCAGAACCCACAAGGCATGAGCAGAGTCCACCGGCTCTCGGGGGCATGGAATGGATTCTTTACAAGGGCAAGAGGTGATGAATGACAGGTTTAGTGATGGAACTTCAGGGCCACAAGGACTGCTAAGCTATTTAAATTATACGAGACACTTAGGTGTACCCAACTGATGATTTTACAGTAACCTATCTTAGAACAGCCAGGGTGGCTCAGTGGTGGAGCATCGTCCTATGAACCAGGAGATTATGGTTCAATCCCCAGTATGGGGTGTGTAGGAGGCAGCCGATCCACAATTCTCTCTCATCATTGATATTTCTCCCTCTCTCTCTCCCTCTTCCTGTTCTCTCTCTTGAATCAATAAAAATATATATTTAAAAGTAAATAAAGTAACATGCTTTATTTTCTTATATTTTAATTATATGTTTGTTTATTTGCTACTCATGTCCTTTTCCTCTGAAAAAAAAATTTAAACTAATTCAGCAAGTCCTGCTTCCAAAGGAAGATGAGTGAAAATGGGGTGTATGTAAATGCGGTCCATATCTCTTTCCTGGGCCTTTATCTTTCCTCTCCCACTGACCCCAGTCCAAGCAATTACACACATGAAGAGACAACCTATTACACACATCAGGACACTGGTTCCCCACATTTCAGGATCCGTTTCTCAACTTTGGGTTATCTAATTTCCAAACTAAACTTTGCAATATAGCCCCATCCTTCAAGGATGGCAGCTCCTACATTTAACAATTATGGATTTTCACTTGCTTTACGTTCTATGAGATGAAATGTTAACGCACTAGCATATAAGTTAGGGAATGTTAGATGACCAGGGCAGTGGATACCCCCTGTGGTAGTAGATCCTATAACAGAGCATTTCAATCTTCTGTATTCATTGGTTAATTCTAGTGTACAGGGGGGCAGAATACAAATATTATATTTCAGCTCATATTTCAATGTTTTATTTATTTTATTTTTAAATATGGCTTTATTTGTTAGGTTTGAAAGGAAACAGGAAACAGAACAACAGGGAATTTTAAAGTAAAGTTTATTCCCCGGTAATGGGCGGAACCCATCACGGAGGTAGAGAAATCAGAATTGGAGGGGGAGGGGACGGGGGACCAGACCCAGCTGGGCTGAAGGAGGATCAGCAACACGTGTCTTGCCTGGGGTCCCTTTTAAAGGACTGAAGAAAAGGGGGTTGGGCCCAGGGTGGAACAGGAAGGGGTGGGCTCTAAGGACACTGGCCCGTGCTGATTGGTGGTTCAATGTCTTGGAGATGTCTCTGTGACAGGTGTCAGTCATGTGTTAGCTCCACCCACCAGTTTGGGAGGTGGGCAGAACCTTACACTGGTCAGGTGTTAAACTCCACCCACCAGTTAGATGGTGGAGATAACCTTTCATTATTTATTTATTTATTTTAGAGAGTAAGGAAGGGAAAGGGCTAGAGAAATAGAAACATCAGTGATAGAGAAACATCATCAATGGGCCGCCTCCTGCACGCCCCCCCCCCCCATGGGGGATCAAGCCCACCACCTAGGCATGTGCCCTGATGGGGAATTGAACCTATAGACTCTGGGTTCCTGCATCAATGCTCAACCACCGAGCCAGACTTGGTTTATGTATTTTAAAACTAACTTTCAAAAATAGACTTAAAATGTGAATCTTTCAAGATAAATGTGCTTTCAGTTAACTTCATCTAAAATTAAAGACGTAAGAGGCAATCCATTGGAAAACAATGGGAGAGAAAGAGACTTTGCAAGAATGAGGACAGGAATAATGTAAAATGGGCCCTCTTCCATTCCAAAGGCATAAGAATGGCGAAAACATATGTGACAGCAACTGTTAGGTTTGAAAGGAAACAGGAAACAGAACAAAAGGGAGTTTTAAAGAAAGTTTATTCCCCGGTAATGGGCAGAAGCCATCACGGAGGTAACGATCAGAATTGGGGGGAGAGGGAGCAGGAAATCGGACCCAACCGGGCTGATGGCAGTCCACCTCCAACAGTGGCACATGTCTGGCTTGGGGTCCTTCTTAAAGGATGAAAAGGGAGGGGGTTGGGCCCAGGGTGGAACCGGAAGGGATGGGCCCCAAGGGCACTCTGGCCCGTGCTGATTGGTGGTTCACTGTCTTGGAGATGTCCCTTTGGCAGGTGCCAGTCATGTTGTTAGCTCCACCCACCAGTTTGGGAGGGGGGGGAGCCTTAAGGGGTCATGTGTTAAACTCCACCCACCAGTTTGGGAGGGGGAGAACCTTTCAGCAACCACATTGAAACTTAATCTGAGAAAACAGATCCAGGCTTTGAAGAAAGAACAAGAAGTCTTGAAGGGCTGGGGAGACTGAGGAATCTCTGTGAAGGGAGTGCCGGTTATTGGGATAATTAGCCATTCTGGTTAAAATGCCAAAACAATCTGAGATACATAGAACATCAGTGTTAAATAATTAAGTAGGGAGCAAAGAGATAAAAAATGGTTTAAGATTATTCTTGAATAAGTAAAGAGGAATATAAGTAATTTCAGACTTATTTTTTAAAAATCTTCTTGAAAAAGCGAACCAGTTTCAAGTTTCATTAGCAAAATTGTTAGCCCAAATCTGCTTCACAATGTGTGTATGTGTGTGTGTGTGTGTGTGTGTGTATCTTAATTTGTTTATGTATCCCAATTTTTATTGATTTGAGAGAGAAGAAGAAGAAGGGAAGGTGAAAGAGGGGGAAAAGAGAGAAAGAATGGAGGAGAGAGAGACAGATTTGTTGTTCCACTTATTGATGCATTCATTGGTTAATTCTAGTATGTTCCCTTACCAGGAATCGAACCCACAACTTTGGTGTATTGGTATGATGCTCTAACTGAACTAACTGGCCAAGGCAATACCCTGTTTCTGTTGTTGTTGTTGTTGTTGTTTTCTTTAAAGCCACAGACTGTTCTCAAAGGAGGGGAAGGTACACATTTATTCAGTGTATTGTGAATATTCATTCCCAGCCAACCCCCAGAGATACACACTACCTACCCCTACACCGGTCATGCAGATGCATTTTTCCTTAGGGCACATTTTTAGAATTAGGACCCCAGAAAGCCAAGACCACATGTGAAAATAACAGCCATTCTCTAATAAGAAGATGTCAAAATAGTATTGAAAATAATATAAAATCACACAGTTAGGGAGAATGTAGGGAGGTGGCAAAAGATCTTTATTAACAAAAATAATAGTAGTCATTGGAGTTTTTACATGTCATGCAAAATTCTCAGTGTGTTATGTGTATCGTCTCATGAAAAACTCTCTCTCTCTCTCTCTCTCTCTCTCTCTCTCTCTCACACACACACACACACACACACACACACACACACACACAACTAATGACAATATTCTTCTCATTTCAGAGATGACCAAAAGGAAAGATTGGAAGACCTGCCAGGTTCACACAGCGACCCCTGGAGTCTGGCCATCCACCCCAACCCCATCCCTGACACGCCAAAGACCACGGTAAGAAAGGTGACTGTTGTCACCAATGAAAGGTTCCGTGGCCACATGTGTGGTTCTATGAATGGTGCGCGCCTTTAAATTGTTAGTATCACTGGCAGAATATCTTTCACTCTGAGCATCATCAGGCTTATCTCTGGAATGCAAGTTAAAGGTGAGAGTTTTGTTTGGGGTTGTTATTAACAAAGTTGAGAAATGGACATTAAGCATCGCATTGTCAGAAAACAAAATGAGCTATCTTATCTGGAGGGGCACTGAGGCATTGAGATGCAATCTTCACTGAGAAAAAATATTTCATTTGGGCAGACAAGCTTATCTGTGTCCTCGGTGTTAAGGCAATTGAAACTTGCCAGGACTTCTGCTTTCCTTGGCTTTGCATTATTTTCAATTGAATGGGAAAATGTTAATGTGACCGAGTTGGCTGTAACTGCTAAAGAAAAGCTATTGTTCAAATAAAAATGTTTTCTTTAGTTTATGTGAGCAGGGTAGTTAATCAAAATGGTATGAAATCTGCACAGCTCAGATATGCTCTCTTACATTTAATTGTTCTCTATGAAATATTTATTTTAAAATTTAAAAAATTATTCCATATATAGGGGTCAGTTTTATTTCTTAAGTAATTTTCTGTTGATCGTGGCAAGCTTAAGAGACACGTATGAAAATCATGCCTGGCACCGAATATTATTTCATATGTATCCATTTTAATCAAATAGTAATAGCATGGCATAAAAATAGGAGGCATGTTAAGCTTTAAAAAATCTCATAAATATATTGCTTATTTTACGTATGCCTTTGTTTCTCAACTAGAAGGTAAGGAGCACATTAGTTTGTTACTCCTTTATTCAAAAGCTGTTATGCCAGCCCTAGCCAGTTTGGCTCAGTGGATAGAGCATTAGCCTGCAGATGGAAGGGTTTGATTCCGGTCAAGGGCATGTGCCTTGGTTGTAGGTTCCCCAGTGGGGAGTGTGCAGGAGGCAGCCGATCGATGTTTCTCTCTCATCAATGCTTCTAATTCTCTATCCTTCTTCCTTCCTCTCTGTGAAGAAATCAATAAAATATATTTAAAGACAAACAAACAAAAAAAACCCTGTTATGCCAAAAATGTAATATGCATAATCCATGAAATATCACAAAATGTATTCATTAGAATAGTTTTTTAAATCATCATCTAGTTTAACAAACGCCATGATTATATTTCCAGATACCACCTTGAAGTAATCTTTTATTAAATGTTCAGTGTTATTGTTGAAGAAAATACTTTTTAGAATTTGATATATCGCCTTATCAAGATGTCCAGTTTCACTTACATGTTATTCCAGTTGCAGGTGTTTCATAGATGCGCAACTCTGTGTGAACTATCCACAGTTATTCAAAATAATGTTATTTCATGATAACGCTGATGGGGGGAAATGGTTCCCCAATGGGGGAAGCCCTCAGTATGGAGTTTGCATGTTCTTCCCATGCCTGGGAGCGTTTCTCCAGGTGCCCAGTCTCCTCCCACATCCCAAAGATGTGCCCCTGAGGTGAACTGGCATGTCCACAGTGTGAGTAAAAATGTGCATGACTATGGCCTGTGATGGATGTGCACCCCATCTAGGGTGGGATCCCATCTTGCACCCTGAGGAACAACTCTGAGCTGGAATCATCAGGTTAGAAAAAGAATGGTCTTACTTATTTATATTGATTTCTTAAAGGCATAGGTAGCTTATGTGGAACCTCATTTTAAAGGCACAGGTAGCTTATGTGGAACCTTGGTTTGTCCTGCAATCCATTTTGAGTTCATTTTTGTGAGGGGTGTAAGCTTTGTGTCTAAATTCCTGGGTGGATATTCAGTTGGATAGTCAGTTGTTTCCACATCATCTATTGAAAAGACTGAGTTTGTTGTTTTGTCTTTGCTCCTCGGATAGAGATCAGTTGACTATATTTATATGGTCTATATCCTAATTGACCTTACCATTTATTTTTTTCATCATTATCATACTGTCTCTATCCTATCTTTGTATAAGTCTTTAAGATGAATCGTATCAGTCCTCTGAATAGGTTTTACTTCTTAAATATGGGGTTAACTACTCTGTTTTTTGGAGGGTGGAGAATAAAGGAGGAAGAAGAAGAAATCTAACACCTATACTTGTGAACTAGGAGCAGAGAGCAATCCCTTACCAAGAATAAGTGAAGAAATTTAAAAGCAAAAACAGGAAGCATAGAAGTAAGCATTTGCTGCAAGCCATCAAGGCTAAGCTCACACAACCAGACCAAATGGGAGAAAAAGATTGCATCTCGTACCTTAGTCTATGAAATTTGGTAGCAATCATACTTTGATAAAAACTGCTGTTTGAATTTTAACCCTGCTAAGTCTGTCTCTTATACCTGATTAAACAAGGACTGTTTACTTCAGCCTCTAGGTGGAGACCTGGAGGCTAAGGCAATTTTCTCTTGCCTGGGACCAGGAGCACAGGAGATTGATTCCCACTGACTCAATAACTTCAGGGATAGAATCTGTAGATACCCTTTAAAGATAAACGTTAGAGATTAACCACTGAGTTCTGCTTTCCAGTGTCCAGCAAGATGTCACTAGGGAATGACCCTGCCAGCTGACCCCAGTCTTTAGAATGTATTCTTTAGCCTTTAAAATTAGAACAAAGGAAAATTCCTGTGGTTTGAGCCTTTAAAAGGGCTAGCTACACCCAAAAAGGTGTGTGTAGTTGTATGGAGCCCACCTGCGTGTGTTGCTCTTGCGGCTTCCCTGGCCAGATATTTCAATAAATCTTTGCTTGCTATTTTTTTAAATAAATCATCACCCTCCTGTGGTCTTATTTTGAACCAGGGTTTGACCCCACAACAGTCTAGAGTTGAAAATCTTAATAGGAGCTTCAGTTCATAAGAAGGGCCTCTTCATCCTTGGAGGTTTGGGTCTGGCCACAGACTCAGCCTCATGTCTTCTGGTAACTAGCTCCTCATCAGCACCTGTGGCACAGTCTGGCATGTTCCATAAGACACCCTGATGGAGTTTGGGGCTCTGGAAAAAAAATCCAAAGGAATGTTTTTATGAGCCAATGATTTTTATTCATTTGTTCCTAAAGTGTAGCGTATAGTCTGCAGTTAGTAGTGTCACATGCTATGTTTAGAAAATAATTAAATGTACACAAGGTAAAATAACATACCTTTAAATCCTATTATTTTTAGGGTCCCCCGGGACATTAACATACAGTAATAGTTTTCATTCAAAAAGTAATTTCAATATGCAAAACAACCCAATTAATATTTTCATAATGCATATATAAAATGTAAAAATCGACATGCTTTCATTGAAGATTTTTTTTGTTTCTTTTATCTGCCAAACTGTCACTTTATCATACCTTTGGTGTTTAAACTCTGAACAATAAATTTTACAAAATCCTGTCTCATATATTTATGAAATGTTTTTGCTTTGTGAGAAAACATATGTACCCAGGAATCTACTCCGCCTCCCTTCCTAGCCTCTACCAGGGGTGGGCAAACTTTTTGACTCGAGGGCCACCATGGGTTCTTAAACTGGACCGGAGGGCCGGAACAAAAGCAACCTGACCATGCTGGCACTCTCATCTTGGGCTGCTGGTGAAGGAGTGGAGGATAGAGCAAGAGAACCCTCTGCTCTTCCAGCTCCTTGGGCCCAATAGAACAACCGAACGGGCCAGATCCGGCCCGCAGGCCGTAGTTTGCCCACGGCTGCCCTAGACCAATAGGCAGAGCCAAGTCAGAACATAATCCATTTTGAGGAGTTCTAGACCTGCTAAGGGGAGAAAGAGACTATATACAAAGGTGCAGAATATCTCCAGTCTGTACCAAATGAGCTGGACAGTGAAGGTTCTGGAGAAAGAAGAGTTGATTGGTATGTGAACACCCTCTCCTCATAGTGGATTTAACATGCTGTCAGGACTCCAAAGATTGCTACAAGTATGTACTAGAGACATGTGGCATGGTCTTATGTAAAAATAAGTCCCCTAAAAGAAACTGAGCGATTACACCAGACTCTAAATTCTCTTTTCCTTTCTATTTTTCAAGGGAGCATGCATAGGGAACAGTAATGATTTGATTTTTGCAACATGTCTCTATCAAATCTATTTTAAGCTACTGTAATCTCTCATTATGACATCTGGATTACTAGACTTCTTTATTTTTAAGTAGCTCTGGGTCATTGCACACCTCCAAGTGTGATATATCAGATGAAAATAGCAGAGGTATTACAAGAAATAAGAAATTCAAATTCCACCCATAATTAAGGATGCAACATCGGAAAACTTAATTTAGAAAAAGATGAGCACACTGCCTTGGGGAAATTTGGAAAAGGTCAGACAGAGACTGATTATTAAAAAAAAAAAAAACAGGCTCACAATTCCTATGTTATTTGACCAAAATACTCAGTGACCAAAGATTTGGGAAGAACTAAGAAACTATATATTTTTCTCATAATATATTTAATTCCACATGTATAATTCACACAAATATTTTTAAATTTTGTTTGAAATAGTATGTTGAAAAAAGGTTAATAAATTTAAATGTCCATATGATCACAGGATTACTTTACTTTTATAAGCATAAGAAAACCATGACAGTCACAAATGCTAGACTATTGACATGGGGTGATTATGATGTGATTGTGATGATGACTGTTGACTTCATATATTATAGGGTTATATAGGTTCATGAATTATAACAATCAGACCACATCTCCTTGAGCCCATAACCTTAGCCACTGGAGGGGATGTGGCTAACGGTGAAAGTTGTGCATGTTTAGGGATAAGAAACCTATGGGGACGCTATCTACCGGCCTCTGAATTTCCCTGTGAACCTAAAGGGTCTCTAAAATGTGTCTTTGAGAAAAACCACTCCATCCTCTTCTATCTCTTTTTGCCTATATTGGGATCTTACTTTCCCATCCAGAAATGGTGTTTATCTTAAAAGAAAATAGCAACATCAGGTATTTTTTAATCTAATGTTTATGGATTTAACCTTGACCTTATAAGTCCAGGTAACTAGAGGACAAATACTTCTTTTCTCTAAGTTGTTTTGATCTGAAACATGAAAAGCAAGACTGTCCAACCTCCTTCAGTCTCCAAAAGGCATACTAAGGTGAAAAAATAAAATAACAACAACAAAAAAAAAATACAGCCGTGTGTGTGTGTGTGTGTGTGTGTGTGTGTGTGTGCACCTGCACATGGGCTAAGTTAGGGCTGATGGCAGTGAAAATGATTATTCACTTTCACCTTATTTGTGTGTGTAACTAGAAAACTACATTATCAGAAAGACAAGACAGACTAAATTAAAGTTTCAAAATACATTTCACCGGTCTGCGTGAAGAGCAAGAATCTTGAAATTGCTATTTTTCTGTGAGTTTCTAATGGGAAGTTATTTTAACATGGACTAAAAACTGACTGAAATGCCTTTGCCTTTTATGTTTTCACCATATAACACATCCATCTCATTAAAACCTCATGAGTTTGGGCTCCGTGCAGAAAGAATCTACATGGTACATGCCACAGGCTGAGTGCACAGAAAGGATGGAGTTTAATTTGTCCTTGTTCCTCCAGCAGAAAATAATTAGGCATCAATAGAAAGGTGCTGAAGTGTGGCCATGTTTTTGAACCAGAGTTGCATTAATTCCCCTTCCTTCTTATCTCTAATGTGATTTCAAATTCCAAGTAATTATATTTGGACAAGGTTCTTTGGTTAAAAGTGAGGTTGATTATAAGAAACTTAAACTCTTAGGTATTTGAAAGCAGTAAACAGTTACAGCTCACAAATGTCAGGGGCCTCTTTTCCTAAGAAAGTCCAAATGACCTACTCTTAATTAAACACATCTTATTATATGAACAGGGCATTTACAATCTGTTCGTTCGGAGGTGCTTCATATATTATAGGGTTATTTTTAAGGAAATAAAGAACAGTGTTTTTTTTAAAAAAAATCTAATTCATATTCCAATTGGCAATGCTTTTACACAGTTAAAATTTTAATTTTTTAATAAATATAAAACATAACTTTATTGTGAGTTACAAGAGGTGTGTGGAATATACATCAATGAGTAAATAAACTGCTTATTTTGAATGTTAATGGCCTTGTAATTAGGTTAAGAAGTGAAGTAGATAGAATTAGTAAGGGAGAAATGTTGGCTTATTCTAAGGAAGAATCCTTTTGTGTTTGCTAGTTGCTAAAAAAAAAAATGGCTGAAACCAAGTTGAATTACTTGATGTTGATTTCTAATTCTTTATCAGAGAGAAGCTATGGTTCAAATCAGCTGTCATGGCTCAGAGGTTGAGTGTAAACCTGTAAACCAGAGGGTCAGGGTTTAATTCCCAGTCTGGGCACATACCCTTTTGTGGGCTTGATCCCCAGTAAGGGATGTGTAGGATGCAACTGATTAATGATTCTCTCTCATCAGTGATGTTTCTCTATTCCTCCCTCTCTGAACTCAGAAATATATATATATATATATATATATATATATATATATATATATATAGATAGATAGACAGACATAGAGATAGAGATAGATATATCTATAGATATATCTATCTCTATCTCTATATCTATATCTATACCTATAGATAAAATAAGTTTTCCATTTGACTCTTTTCTTTGACTTCTCAAAGACTGTGCATTCCAAGATTATGTTCTAGTTTTCTACACAAACTTTCCTTTTTAGGTTCCAAGGAACCCACATATAACCTTTTGAAAAATACACACAGGACTTTAAGTTTAACATGTAAATTTGGCAATTAATAGATTAGTCAGTCATCGTGTATAATATTAACATAGTCAAAACACGCATTCTATGTGTCATTGCTCACAGGCAATTTCTTTTGAAAATTGCTTTTTCTATTTACTAAGAGAATTATTGCCTTGGGGGAAAGAATAACATGTAACACTTTTATGTGTGAATCTTTTCAACTGTAATTATTGGAATGGATAACTAAGCATGAATGCTGCCTCGGGGTTAACACGTACCAATTTGTTTCACGGGTCATCTCATTACAAGAAGATCATCCACCCACCTCAGCTCCAATTCCTTTTCCTTTTTAAATAATTTCAGATACTGGAGAAATACGTAGGACTTTTATTAGGTCCTGGTAGGAGTACACCTGCTCTAATTTCTCATTTATTTCCCTGTGTATTAACTCCTTTGTCCTTAGAGTCTGAACAATACATGAGTTATTAGCACATTGCAGGCCCGTGGAAGAGAATAAGCGAACCACTTGAACGAAAAGAACAAACTAATGAACAAACTCAACTGTGGATTTTGACTTCTTTCTGGAAAGGAATCTACGTGATAGAAGCATATTTCAAGACATTATCGTGCCAATTTAAACTATTGCCTTCATATTTCACAAATAAGAGAGACACGACTCAATCCTTATTTCCATGATGATGGACGGACCTGCCGGTGAAAATCATAGCGGGAGGGGTACGCACCTTGCTTCAAGCATACAAAGTAAGAAAGCATCGCAAATGGGGAGCGAAGGCAGCCGAAGCAATCATCAAGAGAATATTTTCCTCATTTATTTTCCTGTCACACTCTTATTTAACTTCAGTGCCTCTTCGAGAGAGTGATCTGCATAGCAGTTCAGACTCTATTAGATGCAAGTTTAATTAAAAGTTCAATTCATTATAAGGTTATTACCATATGAAATCCAGGAGCAGAGATTCACTAGAATAAAATACTCTTGGTATTTCCTTTTTCTTCTCTCGGCGGGGTGGTGCGTTTCATTCTTCGCATCGTAACAAAAAAAAATTGTGTCTTATTATCAGCACCACCTGGGAAGAAACATGCCCAAGGGCAGCTCAGAAGTTCTCATCTCACCTTTCAAGGCCTTAGATGCGATTGGATTGGGATGAGCTGAAAATCATGGGAAATGAATTAATTAACCTAAATTACATCGGGCGCTATCTCTGTCCCTTTTGGGCTAGGACCAAGTCATTGTATGAGCTCAGTGGCTTCTGCTTAAGCCATTGCCATGGGGAGCAATCACCAGAATGTGGGAGGATGCTGGTGTATCTCCTGGCATTCTTATAACTTTTTTAAAATGTATTTTATCGATTTTTTACAGAGAGGAAGGGAGAGGGATAGAGAGTTAGAAACATCAATGAGAGAATCATCAACAAGCTGCCTCTTGCACACCCCCTACTGGGGATGTGCCCGCAACCAAGGTACATGCCCTTGACAGGAATCGAACCTGGGACCCTTCAGTCTGCAGGCCAATGCACTATCCCTTGAGCCAAACCAGTCAGGGCAGCATTCTCATTTCTTGACTTGATTTCCGGCGACCTCCTCCTAAGGAGCTTTGCATCTCACTCTCTCGCTCTTACTCTGAAACCTTGACAATTCATTGCTGCATCAGTGACCAAATCAAGCATCTCTTCATGTCTATAATCTGTGGTTTCCCTTTGCTCTCTTCCGATTTTACTTCCTATCTTACAGCTTAGATGCCATGGACTCGTACTGTAAGTACTTTATTTCAAATACTTTTTTAAAAGAATATATGTTTATTGATTTCAGAGAGGAAGGGAGAGGGCGAGAGAGATAGGAACGTCAATGATGAGTGTTGATTTGTTCCAGGGTTGGAGGGAATGGTCATTTCCTGCCCTGTGGTCTGCAAACAAAGGGGAAGCATCTTCCCTAAACAAAGAGAAATGAAAGTGGACAGTTTTCTGAAAGAGGAAAGCGATGCTGAAATAGGGTTTTCTGGACCCACTGTGGTGCCCGGGGCCGGAAACCTTGTCCCTCAAAATGCGGATTTGTTAGAGAAACAAAACACAGTCTTTCTCCTTGTGCCTGCAGAGCAGCAGTACCCTGAAAGTGAGTTCATTCAACCCCCTGCTGTGTTTTCATTACCCAGTAACCTTGAAAAGCATACTGAGCCTTCCAGGGTCTTACTTCCCTAATCTGCGAAATGAGGTTTTGTTTCTAGGTGTGTATTGTTTCAAAGCTTCTCCTTAAATATGCATTTCCAAGGATTTAGTGTGATCCTTGTTGTTAAGCAAGTGCCTTATAAAAACTAAGGATACAGCAATACTCTTACTTGGTGAGACATAATGTATGCACTGCCAAGTACAAAACATGGATCCTTTGCACATGGGATAATCTTGAGGTAGTCCTTGACCTCCCTGAGCCTTCAAGACCCCTTCTTCAGAATGGGTTAGACCAGCCGTGGGCAAACTACGGCCCTCGGGCTGGACCCGGCCCATTTGGCTGTTCTATCCAGCCCGCGGAGCCAAAAGAGCAGAGGGTTCTCTTGCTCTCCCCTCCGCTCCTTCACCAGCAGCCCAAGAGGAGAGTGCCAGCGTGGTCAGGCTGCTTTTGTTCCGGCCCTCCGGTCCAGTTTAAGAAGCCATGGTGGCCCTCGAGTCAAAAAGTTTGCCCACCCCTGGGTTAGACACTGGAACAGAAATGTAATATTTAGTTTTCTAGCTAAGATGTCCATTTTAATATCAAATATTAATTTATTATATAACCACTGATGTAAAATTTCCTTTGGGATTCATAGACATGATGTTTGGATAAATTTGAATAAATGAGTAACTTTATTCTTAAAAAAACAAAAACCCAAAAACAGCCGAAACCGGTTTGGCTCAGTGGTAGAGCATCGGTCTGCAGACTGAAAGGTCCCAGGTTCAATTCCGGCCAAGGGCATGTACCTTGGTTGCGGGCACATCCCCGTTAGGGGGTGTGCAAGAAGCAGCTGGTTGATGTTTCTCTCTCATGGACGTTTCTAGCTCTCTATCTTTCTCCCTTCCTCTCTGTAAAATATCAATAAAAATATATTTTTTTTAAATGCACCAAAAAAATCTTCTCTGGCCTGGCCAGCGTGGCTCAATGGTTGAGCATCAACCTATGAACCAGGAGGTCACAGTTCGATTATAGGGCAGGGCATGTGCCCAGGTTGCTGGCTCAATCCCAAGTAGGGGATGTGCAGGAGGCAGCCAATCAATGATTCTCTCTCATGATTTATGTTTCCATTTCTCTCCCTTTCTCTCTGAAATCAATAAAAAAATATGTATTAAAAAAAACAACAACCTTCCCTGTAGAGTCAGTATGAGAATTAAAAGGCTTCAGGGGGGTGAGGGCATGTACGGGAGGGGGTAGGGTGGGGCAGTGGGGAGAAATGGACACATGTAATACCTTATGTTAGGTTTGAAAGGAAACAGGAAACAGAACAGGAGGGAGTTTTAAAGAGAGTTTATTCCCCGGTAATGGGCGGGAGCCATCACTGAGGTAAAGAGATCAGAATTGGGGGGAGAAGGGACAGAAAATCGGACCCAGTCCGGGCTGATGGCAATCCACCTCCAAAAGCAGCACATGTCTTGCTTGGGGTCCTTCTTAAACGACAGAAAGGGAGGGGATTGGGCCCAGGGTGGAACAGGAAGGGATGGGCCCCAAGGGCACTCTGGCCCGTGCTGATTGGTGGTTCACTGTCTTGGAGATGTTTCCTTGGCAGGTGCCAGTCATGTTGTTAGCTCCACCCACCAGTTTGGGACGGGGGGAGAGCCTTACATGGGTCATGTGTAAACTCCACCCACCAGTTTGGGAGGGGGAGAACCCTTCACCTTAATCAATAAAAAAAAAAATCTATATATTAAAAAAAAGGCTTTACCCCATGCCTGGCACATCATAACCCACAAGGAAACATGGCCAATTGTTGCTCTAATTGGAACTCCTGGCGCTGACTCTGCCAAATCCTTGCCCAGTTTTAGGGGAGGCCGTGGTGTGGCTGGCTATTTCTCTGGGCTTCTTCCCTTAGCAGCTCCCCAATCGCCCCCTCCACAAGGGGTCCATCAGCTCTCAGCCGTTCAGCTGGGGAGGGAAAGGTGTCAGATGTCTCAGATGCTGCTATGTGAGCAGGGAATTCTTGCTCTCATCCATCTCATCCTTGAGTGCCCCTTCATAGCACTCATCACAAAATGTAATTATTTTATTTATGTTTCTACCTGTTCCTGTTTTTTTCTCCTTCAGTAAATTATAAGATGCATGGGGGCGAAGAGGCAAGTCTGTCTCCTTCGGGGAGAATGCGGCTGATATATGTCAACTCTCAAAATTGTCTGTTGAATGAATACATTTGTTTTCTTTCTAAATCACTGACACTTGAGCAAGCGTCTCTGCCCAGAAGACCCAGATAGTCTTTCAAATGGGCAGTCGAAGCTGAGGGTTGGTGATCATTTATTTAAGTCCTTAGACAAGCAGGATTCTCTTTTATATTGCCATGTAAAAAAAAAATCAAAATGCTCTGTTATAATATCACCTAAAACAATGTACAGTCTCGGGAAAAATGACATAGAATTTAGACCAAAGGTATTTTTGATCATGTAGCTAACATGAGCAAATTCTTCAAAAAAAACTGATCATGTAAAAAACTCATTTTTTCCTGCCTTCTCTGTGCATTAACTGATGGCTCCAAATGCAAATTATTTGAAACTAAATCTTCGAGATGTTTTATTTTCTCAGATCCTAGCATTGAGAAGAAAAACAATGGGAAAGAATTACAAAAGAAGCTCCAATATTCCACTCACCTATTTATCCTATATAATCAAAGGCTAATATGCAAATCGACCAAAAGGTGTAACCACAGGTCACTAGGACATGCACTAACCACCAGGGGCAGATGCTCAACTCAGGAGCTGCCCCCTGGTGGTCAGCTGTAAAAGTGAGCTGGGCTCTGCTGGCAAGTGCAGTATAGGTGGGGGGAGACTCTCCTGCCTCTGCCACAGTCAGACTTTCCCCCAAGGGCTCCTGGACTGCGAGAGGGCACAGGCCCAGCTGAGGCATCTCCTCTCCTCTCCTTCCCCCCAACCCCCGAGAGTAAGAATTTCATGCACCAGGCCTCTAGTATGACTATAAATGGTACCCTGTTTCCCCAAAAATAAGACATCCTCCAAAAATAAGACCTACTTACAGGTTTCCTTCTGAGTGAAATATAAGGCATCCCCCTGAAAATAAGGCCCCCAGGCTCTGTCTCAGAATGAAAATCAATTTACCGTAAACTGGTCCCTAGGGCCGCCCCGACTGGTGTCTAGCAACCAGTGACGTTATGCGGAGTCCTGACGTCACTGCTGTGTGAATGGAGAGAAATCAGCCTGGAAACTTTGTGAAACCTAAACTGCAAGAAGGTGTGACTTGGGTGAAGAATTCATGGGAGAAAATCACTGACAGTTGCATTGCAAATGCACTGCGAGCAGGTTACCTGGACAAGAAGTACTCATTTGAAGACAGTGCTATTGCTAAACATGAGAGATTTGGTCCACTGATTCTGAAAGAAATGGAGTCCCAAGAAATTCACCAGGAAATTCAGGCATTGGATTGTTATGATGATGTTCCAGAAGATGATGACATGATTGTCATTGAAGAAATGAGTAAATTATTGATACTGTAGGATTCACAGTTTGTCTGGTTTGTGTTGACAACTACCGTACTACCGTACCGTATACAGGTAATAAACTTTCTTTATTTTCATTTAACAATAAATGTGTACCATATTCTTCTTCATGGAAAAATAAGACATCCCCTGAAAATAAGACCTAGTGCATCTTTGGGGGCAAAAATTAATATAAGACCCCGTCTTATTTTTGGGGAAACAGGGTATTTAGTAAGACTGTGAGAGTAGAATCAAGGACACCACTATATGTCAGATATCACGTATGATATTATTACTCTTGTGTTGTGGACACAATTGACAATAGATCATAGGGTTATTATACTTGCTAGGATATAATAAGAAATCAAGAGCCAAAAAGGAAGTTAGGAGGTTTTGAAATGCCTCCTCATATAATCTTCATAATTCTTCAATTAGGTTGGCTCCATATTGAAAGGTACTCGGACAGTCAAGTACAATATCCAACGTGGTGGTCGGTGTTGGCGGCTGTAAAGATGCTGAAATATACAGATAGGCTGGTGACCACTCGAATGTGATGCTTCCCTTACATAATAAAAATAAAAACATAATGAACTGTGAGCTGAATGCATCGTGGAATGGCCCATCCATCTTCCACATCTTATAGGGCCATATGCCTGGTTTCCTCCCTGTGATTCCCCTGTCACAGGTAAATTGAAACTCTCTAAAAATGTCCTTGAAACACCCCAACCTTTCCCTCTCTGGGACCCTGACGGAGGAGGGTGGCTCAATTCATAATAATTGCTGTGTCGCTGCCTATATTTCAGGAACACTGGCTTCAGTGGTTGGGCAAGGAGACTTAGTCCCAGGTGGAATCATTGGAGTAAAATATGCGCCAGCATCAGTGCGCTATAGCATATTGCTGTCTCAGTTAGGTAGACCACAGCCTTGGTGAGCCAGGGTTATCTCAGCCCTGTATTTCTGAGCAATAGTGAGGAAATGAAAAGTGATGACAGCAAGAAGAAGCTAACAACTGCTAGGAATGGGGGAGCTTTCACTGCAGAGTACACTGTAAATTAAATATTAATCCGAAGCTGTCAATGATACACATCCTTTAGTTGTTGTTCTCTCTTTTTCTAAATGACGCTACTTGTAGTCAAGAGTACTGTTCACATTCTACCGTTTGGCCAAACACTTGTGTCTTAGTGGTCAAAATAGGAAGGTCTGGGTTCTTTGATTCCAATGAGTCTGAAACTTTTTTTGTTCAGTCCCTCATCTGCCCCAACATCTGTCTCTTTATCTCTTTGGATATCTATATCATACTAAGTTGTTTACTCTGTTTGTTCTTATTTATTTATTTATGTATTCATTTATTTTTGCTTATTATTTAAAAACAAAACTTTTTGTCCATGCTGATAATGACCCAGAACAGTGGTCGGCAAACTCCTTAGCCAACAGAGCCAAATAGCAACAGCACAACGATGGACATTTCTTTGGAGAGCCACATTTCATAAACTTGAACTTCTTCTAACACCCCTTCTTCAACACAGACTCGCCCAGGATGTGGTATTTTGTGGAAGAGCCACACTCAAGTGGCCAAAGAGCTGCCTGTGGCTCTCGAGCTGCAGTTTGCCGACCACTGACAGAGACTGTGTAATGCTTGTTTCTCATCGTTGCCTTTGCAACCCGAAACCATGGAGATGTTTTTCCTACAGACATGCTTTTCTGTGTGGACATTCAGAGCCAGTCTTCTGGTTATTCCCATGGAGAGAAATGAAAATGGTGAGGAGGGTTCTCTGTCTTCCGAATTCCAGTGCCCCCCAAGCTTCTCTACACTCCTCACTCTTTATTTCCCTTTTCCATTTCCTTATGCAGAAGCATTGACATGTCCCCTGAGGGTAAACTCAGGACTAACTGCACTATGCATGTAGGCTAATCAATCAACTGTGTATTAAAACAAAGCAACTTTTGCCCAGTCAGCATGGCTCAGTTGGTTGAACATCAGCCCCTGCACCAAGAGGTCCCGGGTTCAATTCCCAGTCAGTGCTGTGGCCTTGATTCCCCAGTAGGGGGCATGTAGGAGCCAGCCGATGTTTCTTCTCTTTCCATGTCCCTTCCTCTCTCTCTAAAATCAATAAAACAATTTTTAAAAATGGTCTATTAAACCATCTGTCTATTAAACCATCCATTAAACCAACCAGCTGTCTATTAAATCATCCATTCTAAGCTCTAGTCCTTTCATCCTTCCTGCCTACCTTCCTCCGCTGTTTCTGAGGCTCAGAACTTTCCTGGACCCAAGAACTCCCTCATTTACTGCTTTGGCTGCCTCTGCTTTCGTTTGCCAACACAATTTTGGAACTTCATCCTCCCCACATCTGCAAATCCTCTATCCACCGCTGACCTTGTCCTGACATGGCTACCAATGGTTTATATGTCTTCTATTTCCTTATGTGACTTTAATGAAATTTCAGGGGAGAGGGAGGCAAGTTCATGTGTTAGGAGCAAGGTCTTTAAACACCAGCTCCATAAAGATTTGTGAAATTTAATTTTGCTCCAACGGAGCTCGGTAGAGCTCTGAAATTTTAAGAGCTCTGTCTAAATCATCTAACACAGGGACGTAACATATAAAGGCACATGTTTTACAAATTTAATTCTTAAATTGTGTATTTTATTTTACTTTTAGGATGGTATTGCTTTTCCAAAGAAATAAAAATGCTGTATCATACCAAGTAAACATGAGGAAATGTTCTACTTCTTATCAAAATAAAAACCTATCAAAATAGTTCACACATTACACCCTAGCAACCCATAATTAATCCATGAGCAAGATTATTCAGTAAGGAAGTTGATGACCTGAGGTAGGACAAAGGAATAAAAGAAGCAAAACTTTAAATGGAAACATGAAGCAACTTTATTCTCTGTAATTTTTTTTTCAAATAAATGGTATTGCTAAAATAAGGTTTAGAAGTAAATCTAAAAAACCTGGCATTTTGATGAGGGAGTTTACAACGCCAACATCATAGATTTTATAATTCTCAAAGCCTACTTTTTAGAAAGCCCTCTACTGATGTTATTTTTCAAATGTTTAATTCAGAATGTGGAATCCCTATTCTATCCTGTTTCACATAGCAAATGGGTATTTACAGACATTCACAAAAAAAGTAAATATTTCAAAACCACCTAAACTCTCCAGAAGGCACTAGTATTATGAAATAAGGGGGCATATTCACTAGAAATTCTATTATTCTCCACTGTGAGAGGGCAGGTGGCATGCAAATGTAGGTTTTCCTGAGGCTGCTGTTGTGTAGACAATGAGTGCCTTCCAGGACCAACACAGGCATCTCACAATAGTGAAGAGTTTTAAAAGCACAGGAGTGGTTTGTTTGAGGACTGGAGATTTACCTACTCTTGGGTGAATGCATATGGTTCTCAGCTTTCCCTTTCCATTCAACCTCTTCAACCCGTTCTTGTTTACGAAAAACTGTCATTGTGTTCTGCTTTGAGCCCCTCCCCCCCTTTTTTTCATGGTACAGTATTCAGTCTTAGTGAGTAATAAAAGCTCATTAAAGTAGGCATTAAATAAAGACAAAGGACTGCTATTCTAAAACTCCATTCTGCCAAGGACCTTTCATCCAGTCTCTTTTCATTTATTTTATTTTATTTACCCTTCAGCAATTGGAAAGGAAAGCTGCAATATAGGCACTTTAAATAACACTTGAGTTTCCATACTCTTTCCAACTCTAAAGACACAGATGAAGAAAAACATATTTGTGTACAAGAAATGGGGGAGCGGGAGAGGCATCAAGCCTGTATGAGCTGCCAGAGGTGCCTGACTTGTGGACCTCTGGGGTCAGAACTGAATGGAGGCAATTAGGAACTTAAAGAAACAAATAGGAATAGTGTGTGCAGAAGTTATGCTGTCAAACAGGAGCCATACTAGTAAAAAAGAGGCTGCAGAGCCCTAGGCGATCCGGCTCCATGGATAGAGTGTAAGCCTGTGGCCTGAAGGTCCAGGGTTGGTGTTGTGGGGTAGAACCCTGGGTTCAAAATAAGACCACCAGAGGCTGATGATTTATTTTTAAAAAGGAGGCAAAGATTTATTGAAATATCTGGCCAGGGCAGCTGCAAGAGCACACACGCAGGCGGCTCCATACGATTGCTCTGTTTTAGGTGTAGGCAAGTCTTTTTAAAGGCTCAACCCACAGTAATTTTCCTTTGTTCTAATTTTAAAGGCTAAAGACTACATTCTAAAGACTGGGGTCAGCTGCAGGGTTGCTCCCAGTCACAACTTGCTGGACATTGGAATGTGGCCCTATCTTGGGAATCAGAACTTAGTGCTTAATTTCTAAAGGTTATCTCTAAAGGTTATCTATAGTTTCTATCCCTGAAGCTACTGAGTCAGTGGGAGTCAATCTCCTGTGCTCCTGGTCCCAGGCAAGGTTTCAACCTCGAGGCTAAAGTAAATATTCCTTGTTTAATCAGGTGCAAGGGACAGACTTAGTAGGGTTAAAATTCAACAGCAGTTTTTACTTGAGGTGTATATTCTTAATGTCTTATTTCAGTTGGGTTCTGGCCAAGGGCACATACCTCCGTTGCAGGCTTGATCCTAGGCCCTTGTCAATGCACTTGAGGGAGGCAACCAATCATTGTTTATCTCTTACATCAATGCCTCTCTCTCTCTCTCTCTCTCTCTCTCTCTCTCTCTCTCTCTCTCTCTTTACCTTCATTTCCATTCTCTCTAAAAATCAATGTGGAAAGGTACTCTGGTGAAAGGTTAACCAAAAAACATAAAAAGAGGCTAAAGAAAATTATGGCTAATTCTCTAGCCTAAATGAACCAGCAGGTTTAGAAATGGGGAAACAGAGTCTCATGCCCAGCAGCTGAATGCTGCCATCCACCTGGTTGCTATCTGTTCTATTCTACTCTCACTGTTGGTCCTTACAGGTGTCCACACTTCCCCTAGGAGGTGAGGATCTGGCCTGACTAGTCAGTTTTCAAAAGCAGTAAGTTGGGGAGGTGGGTAATGTCACAGATATCAAGATTTATTTAGTGGTTTTGACATTGCCAAAAAAAATGAGTTAGCATGAAAGCCTAGGAAGAAACCAAATATATATAGAAACAAAATATTAGAGGGAGGGATGGAAGGAGGGAGGGAAGGGGAGAGAGAGGGAGAAAGAGAGAGAGAGAGAGAGAGAGAGAGAGAGAGAGAGTGAGAGAGAGCACACTATAGAGTGGCTCATGATTGGTGAGCTATTTAATAAGTGGTTCTAGGGCAATTGACAATTGACATGTACAAAAATGAAAGCAGGCATGTATTTCACATCATATTTCAAAAAGTATGTCCAGTTAAAAATATAATATAGAAAATAAAAGTTTTAAAAATAAAAATTTGGGAAATCATCAGTCTATCTATATTGCACAAACTGAGAAAAGGGCTGGAGGAAATTGACCCAGATTTTATTCTCGGTATAGCAGGATTATTTCTTTCAGAGCATTTGAACTATTGTGTCACTAGATACAATCTGTTTCCCTTAAAAATAATCAAAGACAACAAAATACATGTTACTTATGTAGAGGAATTAAATATTAAAATATTAACAGTTATGAAAATTTAATTTTTCTAGTTTTCTTCATCCTTTTTTTCTGGAATAAAAATAATTTTCTTGAGAAAAATATATTTATATGGGAGACATGCTATCTATACTAATAAAAGGGTAAAATGCTGATTAGACCAGATGTCTTTCTGGAAGTCTTTCCAGCCAAAGCCTCAGCTGCACGGGCCAGTCCAAAGACACCGGCCCCTCTGCAGAGGCTAGACGGAGTGCCACCACATTGCTTCAACCTCCCACAGCCCCTCCCCCAGCTGGCCTGGTCCTAGATTGCAACCCCCTCCCAGTGGGTCAGGGGTGGGGCCAGCAATAAGAAGCAAGGGCCTAGGGCTGGCAGCCACTGCTGCTGGCAGTGGCAGCAGCAGCAGAGTGATGGGGGAGGTGCTTTCCCTTGATTGGCCCAGCCGCCTCCTGCAGAGGTACTCACCAGCCATTGGGAGTGATCAGGAGGACATCACCTGAGGGCTCCCAGACTATGAGAGGGCAAAGGCTGGGCTGAGTCCCCCCACCCCCACCCCAAACCCAGTGCACAAATTTTTATGCACCGGGCCTCTAGTGTTACATAATATTGTATTATAGTAATAAAGTTTTGTGTGTGTGTGTCAAGTCCATTAGAGTATTAGTGTAGGAAGAGCAGTGACCTTATACAAAAAAACCTGATTTCTGGATTTATGGCTACCACTTAATACTTGGACCTTGGACAAGCCACTTAACCTCTCAGGCTATTTCCTGCCCTACATACTTCACAAAGAAGGTGCAAAAGTCAAATGAGATTATTTATGAAGGTTCTGTAACTTTCAGTATAAATGTTGGAACTGATTACCGCAAACATAATTGTAATACAATTCTCAGTTACATACATACATATTTTATTCTGTAGATATTTATAACGTTTTTTTAAGCTGTTAAGATCTTACAAAACATATCAATACTGAATCATAATAAAGTAGGTCATTTATGTAGGATTCTTTAGACCAATAACCAATAGACCATGAATGTTTATATTCAAGTAAAATATGATACTATATATGTATAACTAGTAGAGGTTGAATCTTTAGCCTAAATTAACAAGTGTTACATCTAGTGAAGAAACTGTAAATGCTGTGATTTTGAACCAAATTAATCATTCAAGTGTTATCTTTGGAATCTCTTAACATTTGGGGGTTTTAAAATTTGTTTTTGTTGCCATGGTTGTCAGTTGTTTTGATTTGGTTCGATTGGATTATAAATTAAGTGATTTATGATTTACCTTTGGAGAGGAAATAGTCTGGTATCCAGTGCACCAAATGAAGGCTCGACTTCATCAAAGGAACTGATATAAAATTTGGATTCCACTTTCCAAGAGTTCTGAGCAATACGGACCCCAATTCCTCTTCTAATTACCTGGCATTCGGCTGCTGCCTCTCTGAGAGGCAGGTGAATAGAAACCATACAGCTTCTCTGTTCCTTCCCAGGAATTTATATTTAGTGTGTGACTCTCCTCTTAGTTTTTACATTAACTCTGGGGAAGAAAAAGAACGGACCTATAACTATAAAAAAAAAGTCAATTCCTCTTTTGTGCAATTGAACACCAAGAAGAGTTCTCTAAAACCAGCAAAAGGGCCCTAGCCGGTTTGGCTCAGTGGATAGAGTGTTGGCCTGCAGACTCAAGTGTCCCGGGTTCGATTCTGGTCAAGGGCATGTACATTGGTTGCGGGCACATCCCCAGTGGAGGGTTTACAAGAGGTGGCTCATTGATGTTTCTTTCTCATCGATGTTTCTAACTCTCTATTCCTCTTCCTTCCTCTCTGTAAAAGAAATCAATAATATATACATATATATATATATTTAAAATAAATAAAATCACTGCAAGGGAAGTTGGAAATTATATGAGAAACTTAAATTTCTCTTAAACTCTCCTTTATTAACCACTTTTGGCAGAACACATTTTATATCTCCAAGAAAAGATCAGAACATGTTGTTTATGAGTTTTGATTTATATGTGTCTCTAGGTCCAACTATTGAAGTGGGGAAAATGATGTTATTTTAACCTTTTTAGCATTCAATCTAAAGCTGGCAGTCATATCTAGGTCTGAATAAAATGACTGACAACATATTATAAACTATTGATACTACAGTCTCTGAGTACTAATATCTATTAGCCATTGATAGGTAACTTAGACTGTTTAATCACTTCTTTAAGATAGCAGACTGTGTTCTTACTCTAATTGAAATACCTAGCTAAATCTGCTTTTCTGTTCATTATGCTGCTAAATTTTACAATCAGATAAAAACTAAAACACTTTTGTTTTCCTTATTGGCATAATAATTCAGTTTTCATTTCTTAAAAAAAATACAATGAACCCATTCTGTATTATTTAATAACTCAATTGACCTTGCAAATCCTTTCTCTCTAAAAGTGACATCTTTTTTTTTTTGCACATGCTTTGTGAAAATGGATATTCTTCATTAGTAAAATTAATCACAAAAGTGCATTAATGCAATAACAAACTTGACCTGGTTTTGAAAAATACGGCATACTTCTGAGGAAATGTCCCAAGAAATGTGAATCATTTGAACATACCTTCTTGGCAAGCGGTTTAATAATACAATTTTCTCCTTTGCTCCATTCAAAGCTCTGCTTCTCTTGCTATTAAATTATACTTTTGGCTCACTGAAGTATTTATGAATCAGCATTACTTTAAGTGAATCCATCTTCGCTAGCATTGCCTTTAAATATATATAGAGTTTCACTGAGTAGAAAAATAGTAAGACCATGTAAATCAAGTTCCCAGCGTAAATTATTAATCCTAATCTTCTGCTTTTCCTCGTGAGTCCTTGATGGTTTCACAGGTGATAAAGCAGCCATATATCTCAGTGGACCAGCCCGAAATAAATGTGGCATTTATTTAAGATTTCTAAATGCATAACGGATAAGGACCGAAGCATCAATCCTTGGGCTTTGAGCCATTCCAGTTCAGAATAACTGGCTTTTGTTCCCGTGGAAAGTGCGCAGATGTTTGTCAAAGACATTAAAAGCCTTAAATACATTTTTCTGAGAGGAAGGTTTAAAGGAAAGCGAGAGGAAGTGAAAAGCTATTGTGGATTGATTTTGGATTCCTAATCCAGCGTTGGCTGCAAAACAGATGTTAGCTGAATAATTTTCTAACTGGTACAGTGAGTACTATTTTTCAGGTGTAGTACTGAGCCATGTTGTACCCCCAGGCATGCTGCTATGTTATTTACATGCATCACTTCATGAAACTCCACTCCCTACTTGGTGAAGTGGCATCATTCCTACTCCAGATGAGGAAGCTGTGGGTAGCTTTGCCTAAGGACACGAAGAGCTAGTTAAGGTTAGAAATGGGGTTTAGAAACCAGAACAATCTTACTCCAAAGCTTGTGTCCTCCTCATGATAGCCACTGCTTCTTCCAGTGAAAAGATACAGCATTCAGCCCTGCTGGTGTGGCTCCGCGGTTGAGTGTTGACCTATGAACCGGGAGGTCACGGTTCGATTCCAGGTCAGGGCACATGCCCCAGTTGTGGGCTCAATCCCCAGGGTGGCGTGTGCAGGAGGCAGCTAATAAATGATTCTCTCTCATCCTTGATGTTTCTACCTCTCTCTACCTCTGCCTTCTTCTCTCAAATCAATAAAAATATTTTTTTAAAGAAAGACATAGCATTCAACTCTAATGGACATACTGATTGTGATTCATTAATTATGACTTGCTAATGACCCTATGCTTAAATAATTTCTTCTTCTATTCTTTTTTTTAAAATATATATTTATTGACATTTTACAGAGAGGAAGGGAGAGAGATAGAAAGCTAGAAACGTTGTGAGAGAGAAACATCGACCAGCTGCCCTTTGCACACCTCCTACCGGGGATGTGCCTGCAACCAATGTACATGCCCTTGACTGGAATGGAACCCGGGACCTTTCAGTCCGCAGACCGACGCTCTACCACTGAGCCAAACCGGCTTCGGCTCTTCTTCTATTCTGAACATGCTGTAATCAGATAAATTGGACTTGTCTACGTATCCAGAATATTTTTTTACATCATAAAATTTGTCTTTTTAAAGAAGAAATTCCACCTGACGTGCAATAGAGAACTGTGTTTTGTACATTTGTTCTCACATATCGAAGTCAGTGAAATGGAACACTGTTATGAACCATGCTTTTGTTGGTAGCTCTTATCACCCAAGGACATATATTCAAAATAATGTCCTCTTATAAGTTGAACATTCAAAAACAGCATTTTTAAAAAAACTCTTCTCAAAACAAAGTCAGCATGAATGTTTCCATCCCCGTACAGTTTCCCTGCAGCTGATTATATGAAATAGCAATCTCGGTAGAATTTCGACTTTAGTAAAAGTCATTTTCTCCCACCATGCTGCAGAATCCTTCCCATGTTTACAGTGTAAAAATCAACCGCTTTGAAATTAGAAACACACTGCCGCCTGATACTTTTTCCGAGGCTGTTAGGAAAACATAATTTGTCATTCCCTCAGAAAATGGGCGCACCATAACCGAGTAATCTAACAATCACAGAATATCTGTTATACCTGGCGTCCTGCAGATTCCAAAACACAAACACACAACAACAGGACTGGCTGGTCCTTGCACTGCTGTTTGTTACTCAGAGTTGAGGGTCTGACCGTGACCTGATAGATATGTTGGGGACAGTTGGATCACATGTGAATATAAGCTTTCCTTTGCATTCGATTAAACACGCAACAATTAGGCTTTCACACGCACAGACCAGCGCACGGTTGCCACACCCCCAAAAAATGATTTCAGAGATATGTAGGAAATTCATTTTATTCAGTGTACCAGAAAAGGGAATCCAGCCCTCCAAAATAAGTAACTATAGTGATCTGTCTTGTGATTGTAAACCTTGATTATTGCTTTAATGCAAAGCTTGTGAAGATCTCTGGAAGTCTAAGCTCTTTCCAGAGCATAATATATTATGACATGGGTGAGTCCTGGATAGTTTTCTAAATGAACAATTGCACATTAGATTGGCTATCTAACCATTGAATAGGGACCATGGGGGGGGGGTGTCAGACAGAGTCAATGTGATTATAGCCTGGTTACCAGTACTATTATTTACAGACTGTTCTAGAATGAGCCAGCTAGAGGAAGAAGGAAACAGTAGGAAATCTGCCTTCTCCCTAGGAAAGTGCGAACAGATTGGCAGCGCACTGTGGCCACTTTGTTGTTTCTTTTCCTTAAAACTGGCAGACAGTACTGGAATCTAGGATGAAAAACAGCCATGGGGCAGGTACCTTGTTTCCAGAAAGCACCACAAAACAATCATGGAAGCACAACGCATTTGTTTTCCTCCAGTTTTGCTTTTAAAGCCAAAGTCCTATACCTGCTCATCTCCCTGCCTGCCTCCTGGCTTTCTTGTCGTTCCTCTCAACTCCATTTCTTCTTTTCTAGACACTTTATTCTAAATGTTATTAGTGAAAATCAAGAACAGTGGGACTCGCCCAGCCAGTGTGGCTCAATGGTTGAGCGTTGGCCTATGAACAAAGGAGGTCATGGATCAATTCCTGGTCAGGGCACATGCCTGGATTGTGGGCTCCATCCCCAGTGAGGGTTGTGCAGGAGGCATCCAGTCAATGATTCTCTCTCATCATTGATGTTTCTCTCTCTCTCCCTTTCCCTTCCTTTCTGAAATCAATTAAAAACATATATTTTTTTTAAAAGACACAGTGTTTGAGAATTATAATTCCACATAGAACTTGCTCCAATAGGTTAACTCTGAAAAAAATGTGGCACACAATTTTCGAAGCAAACATCTCTTGGAAGTCCAGAGGAGCAAGATGGTTGGAAAATGATTGTATAGTAATTGTGTCTTGAAGCGTCCAGCCATGGGGCAGAGAGCTCCTCAGCAATTCTCATTTAAAAATAATGTTTAAAATGTGTGTTTCTAAATTACTCTAATATTATATCTACCAATTGCTGGTACTTATTTCTTTATAGCTTCTAAAATTAATTTATTTTCCCATTACTCTTTTTCTTCTTCTCTTGGCTGGAATCCATGCTTCCTCTACCTTTAGACTGTGTAAAGAGATGTATAGCTCGCTGAACTCCCTTTCAGATAATTTCTCTGCCATCTCACGGGGCACGCTTTAAAGAGGGTACATTTGCTTACACAAGTTTCAATGTGGTTAGTAGCTCGAATTGGAGAAGAAATGAAATTTTAGAAAGTTCATTTTCTAGGTAAGTGAGAAAAAAAATGATGAACTAGTGAAATACTAAGTAAGTCCTGAAAATATAAGTTAAGAGTTTAAATTCCTCAAAGGAAATTATAACCTAACCTAGTATTAGCACCAGTATGACCTTAAACCTCTAGATCAGTGTTTCCCAAACTTCTCTCCTGATGAGAATCACCTGGTGGAGTTGTTAAAATACAGATTCCTGAATCCCAACTAAGAAGTGCTAAACTAGAATTTTTGGGAACATATAAGTAAAATTGTATACCTCACTAGCACGCTAAGCTTACACCAACTTGAATCTCTAAGTACTTTCAGACTGTTACACCAACATTAACTAAGCTTAGAGCACTAGTGAAGTATACAATTTTACCTATATGTTCCCCAAAATTCTAGTTTAGCACTTCTTAGCTGGGATTCAGGAATCTGTCTTTTAACAACTCCTCCAGGTGATTCTCATCAGGAGAGGAGTTTGGGAAACCCTGCTTTAGATGATTCGGCATGGGACCCAAGGGAAATGCATTAGAGCTACTGATAGCTATCTGCTAAATATATTCCTATGCATTACATTGCCTCCTTACTAGAGCTGCTTCCAAATGTGTTTTTGGGGTCGAGTGCTCTGTTTGTGCAAATGGAAACCCGGCCATCAATCAATCCTGCCTGTCCCCTAAGAGGCACGTGACCCCCAGCAGCTCCATTCTGTAGCGAGCGGACTCAACAGCGAACACGCTGGCCCTCTGTATCCAGTGACTCCCTTTGTGCGCTGTATGACAAACACATGATTAATTCTCTTTCTGGGTAAAAAACTTCTCCGCGTGCGCGGCTGTGAGAGGAAAGGTGCCTTTGAGGATGAATGAGCAGAGATCCATAGAGACAAATAGTCCTGAGGGCAGCAGGTTAACCCACTCAATCAGGAGAGAACCACCACTTCCCTGGAGACGCTCCAAAAAGCAAAAAGACTCAAAAATAAGGACACTTTTAATTTTGGTGTGCAATCCTAGAAAGGTCAGCGTTTGCTTTCTTTATTTTTTTTGTAATATTTTTAGGTCTAAGTGACCTGGAAAATTAATCGGCATCTTACTATATGGAGCTCTAGAAATATCTCCAAATACAGAAGACAGCCTCAGAAACATTTCGGGACATAGTTTTCTTACTTATCCGCTCTAAAAATATTCTACCACACAGTAACCCCCTGAGATGCTTTTAAAACAGGGTACTCTAGTGGAAACGCCCACGGAAATCCCTTAGCGAGACTGACAGGGATCTTTTTCAGATGAGCGTATTCGCCATGAAATTCTATAATGCGATGTATCACGATGATTACTTTGGATGCCATATGTCCATTAAGAAAATAAATGCTAAGTCACCCGGGGGGGTGAGGAATTAGAGGATCTCTATTGGGAAGCGATTTTTGTGTTACAGGAAAAGTACGGATTTCAAAACAGGAGCCTGGAACTAAGAATATTGTAATAGGCAGAGTAAAAACGCCCTTTTGTAAAAGTAGATAGATTCTAAGAGCTGATATGGCCTGCTTGCCAGCGAGTGTTAATATGGCAGAGAGAGAGAGAGAGAGAGAGAGAGAGAGAGAGAGAGAGAGAGAGAGAGAGAGAGAAGAGATAGAGAGAGAGAGAGGAGATTTATTGTTTCACTTATTTATGCATTCATTGATGCATGGGCTGATTCTTGTACGTAGCCTGACCAGAGATGGAGCCCACAGCCTTGACCGATGAGATAAGGCTCTAACCCAATGGTCGGCAAACTCATTAGTCAAAAGAGCCAAGTATCAACAGTACAATGATTGAAATTTCTTTGGAGAGCCACATTTTTTAAACAGAGCAGCAGAGTCCACTACAGGAAGCCCTATTTTTATAGGAATCTTCCTGCAAGGGGCCTCTAGTTTTAAATAAAGGAGGACGTCAAGGACATAAAACAAGATTAAACATGGTTTCACTCTAGCACCCAAAACATGTAGGATGACCCATGAGTTTCTCCCAAGAGGTAAGCCCAAAACATGGCCCCAAGATTTTGTGCCCTAAACTGGAAGAGGAATGCATTGTCTAAATGGACTGGGGTGATATAATAATTAACATATTCAGCTACACATATAAGGAGCGAAACACGAGTGTCTAGTTTCCAAGGACTGCTTCTTTTAATGTTCTTCCTCTTACTCCGATTCTGCCACAGCCGAAGCACAAGGCGGTGGAGGAAACCTTCAGGGAATTTTCTAATTGTCTAATTTAATCCAAAAATAGATTTCAGAGTTACTTAATGAGTGTATGGAAAGCTTACCCTTTAGGCTATGTTCCATAAATAGGCTCCTTACTTTTGGATTTTTTACCACAATTTAGAGACAGGGCAATTTTTGGACCACTTATATTTATATGGTGGCTATTTTCCCCTGATGTTCGACTTATGCCATGAGCACCACATTTTGGGGGAGACACTGGGAAATAATTACTATGTGTTCATGGAGCAGGCCCATGGTGATAGAGGATCAGAAAGTCTTGAGGGAATTAGAGTGTACAGCCCAGGGAATAACATGCAGGAAATATGATAGATCCCTCAAACCTCTGACAAGCCTTTGCATAGAAGATGCATTCTACTTGTGTTCTGTGATCGCAAAAGTTAGAACTTGGAGTTACAAGAAGTTACATTTCAGCCTGACATGTGAAAGAAATGTCAGATACTTTAAACTCTGCAAATATGATAAAGACTATTTCAGAGAACCTCAATGGTTTACAAACTCTGGCATTCAGAGAGGTATGAGTTGCAAGAAAATATTCACCAGGAAGGCAAAGTGGAACAAATGTGCTGTGTGTGTGTGTGTGTGTGTGTATGTGTGTGAATTGTGTGGGGTGACCCATCAGTATTTGCTAGCTATGTTTTCTGGGAAATGACAGGGTCTTATGCTTTTGTGTGTAGGTGGTTTTTTTTTTATGAATCTTGCAGTTAAAATCTATAACCTAGGTACTAGATAACAATCTAGTGGTGAAGTTCATGAGTTAGAATGATCTGTTTATGGGGTCAGCTCTAATCCACAAATGGCAATTCTCTACTCAAAACTCAAAGCCAGAGGGTTCAAACAATCTTTTGTTGTCTAGTGATCCTAAATGTATACTTTCCAAATCTTCCAGACAAGACTTTTGTTTTGTCATCTCACTGCGCTCTCTGTTTTGAATTTAATAGACTACAAACTTCATAACAAAGATTTTACACCCAGTGCATGGAAATAAAACAGTATAAATGGAATCAGAATTTTTTTAAAAAATGAAGATAACTCTCAAAATCATCACATATAATTTATGCCTCCTAAAATAAATTTTTATTTCAGATCTTCTAAAAAAAAGAAACTAGTGTTCCAGTGTACAAATTCGTGCACATTGAAAGAAAACTATTTAGAAGAAATATTTTCATATTGCTATTTGTCTTTCCTCTATAATGGAAGTGTCAACCAAATTCACAATTAATAATGATATATCAAAACACATGCTTGCAATTGGTGCCAGCAAGAGCTTTATCTGTATCGTGCATATGCAAGTCAAGTTAGCCTTTTATATATATAAAATAAACTTGCTTAATTAGACCTGCTTTCTGATTTAGCTAAACTTTTTCCAGCCCAGTGAAGCACCCCCAAATTCTCTTTCAGGTAATTGTTAACAACACAGCAGTAAATATCAACATAAAGCAGATTATTATTATAGATCAAGCAGGGAGAACAAAGGGTAAAATATTTAACTGTAGCAGTGTTTAACTGCATTCTGTGCAATGAGAAAACCTGAAGTCATTTTCAAGGTCCACCATTTTTTACTTCTTTTCAGTCAGGTCAAATTTCTAAACTTTCTAAATTTCTGTTTTCCAGCTAATGAAAAGAAAATAGCGTTCTTCTACAGAATCTCCTATCTAGCTACTCCAAAACTGCTGTGATGATCAAATGAGATGAGGCATGTGAAAACGCTTCACAAATATTTGGTTAAAGTGTAAAATGTCTGCACCTGGCTATAAAGCAAGTGGTGTCACTGAGATGAAGAAACTCCATGGAGGCTAGTTGCTATAGAGAGGAAGCTGGGCGTTGCTACATGACATCCTTGCCTGGTGCCCACAGTGACTGCTTCTGGGCTGGGCTATGAGCCGCATTTTGCACCATCAGGTCTTGGCAGCATTGGCTGCTCTTTGGTGGGGTGTTGTTCCCAGGTGGTGGTGGGGCCTGGTTCTCACTTAGGGGAAGCCTAATGTTGTTTTGGCTGTGCCAAACATGGTGCTGGCCAGTTCCTGTCATGGCAGCTCCTGCATTGAGTGTCTGCCCCCTGGTGGTCAGTAAGCATCATAGCTACTGGTTGGACAGACAGGCATATATATATAGTTGAAACATAAGATGGATGCATTCTGATTTTTCTACATCTGAGAGTAAATTAGCGTCTTAATGACATGCAGCACTTTGGATTTTAAACAGATGGCCACATAAAGATTGCCATCCACAATAAATAATGTAGAGGTAGCAAAAATGCCCAGACATTATCTGATATTAATGTCATTTTCATTCAACTTTGTTTTCATATTTCCTACTAGGTTGTGAATATTTCATCAGCCAACATTTATTTTTTATTGAAACGATTACATAACTATTTAATATTTAACACACAGTGGAATTGAAATATATAGTTCATTACATTTTTAATCCATTTGTGGCTGGGTCTAAGAACTTGACCATGCAAGAGATACTCACATTAATAACTAATGCAAGGCTGAAATATATCAGACATCTGGATTCTAACAGTAAAGAGGAAGATAGAAAGAACAAAGCAAAACCCATTTGCATGCAAAAGGGAAATCTCTAGTGTTATTTAAACAATAGTAATATGCTTGCTTTTGGGAAATCTTCTAGAATAATGCATCGTGCTTCCTGCTCAATGACGGGAAATATGCCACATGCACGTCACGTCCCCTGTTTCTCCTCTCCCCAAACACCACCACTAATCCTCCAGGCACTCTTCCTCCAGAACCCAGATGTAGCTTCAGAATATTTCTCACCTTAGTGCTCTAAACAGCTACCACCCATCCATGAGAACTGGCACTCGAGCTAAAATCAATTTGCCTTTCTATTTGCTATTCCAAATGGATGAGGAGAAGCTGGGAATTGATGTGGGGACAGTAACATGAATTTAAAGAAGAGCCAAAAGCTTGGATGGTGCGTTTGCCTGTGTATTGCAATAGTTGGTTTCTCCTAAAATAATCCAATATCTTAAAGGACATCTCTCCTATGAAAATGAAGGATATTCCTTGTTGTTGTTGTTTAGCCTACTATGCTTGGACATTGAAAGAAAATCCAAGCCATTTCTAAGGAGTTCATAGTAAAGATTGTTTAGGTCTTTCATCATAAATAACTTATCTTTCTCTTTTTAAAAAATATGTTTTTATTAATTTCAGAGAGGATAGGGAAAGGAAGAGAGAGATAGAAACATCAATGATAAGAGAGAATCATGAATTGGCTGCCTCCTGCAGGCCCTACACTGGGGATCAAGACCACAACCCTGACTGGGAATGGAACTGTGACCTCCTGGTTCATAGGTCCACACTCAACCACTGAGCTGCACTGGCCAGGAAGTTACTGACCTTTCTGATACATGTTGTGGGCAGGAGAAAAACTGAAGACAGTTTTCTTCAGAGAGCTTAGAATTTTATTTTAACAGCAATCACATGCCAGTCATTAAAAACACTGTAGATAAGACAAACAGTATCCTTCCTCAGGGATCCTACATTTTAGTTGGGAAACAGGAAGCAAAAAAGCAATAAATAATTTTACATAGGTAACAGTGCTCTAAATGAAATTCAACAAAATAATGGAATAGAGAATGAACATGGGGTGTATTGTGGCTAAGGTGTCATAAAAGTCCTTTCTGAAGAGCTAAGAGATGGATAATAAATGAAAGGAGTTGGTCTATTATATATAAAAGCCAATGTTATTGTCATTTGGTTATAACTCATACTTCCCAGTTTAATGTTAATATTATTCTGGCATATCTGCTTTCATGGAAAGGGGTGAAAGAAGAAAAAAATCCATGGAGAGAACATACTGTAAGGCAGCAATAGTTCAATTTATGCTTTTAATCAGTGTGTCCAGAACTTTTCAACTATGTGCAATGAAAACAGAATGTCTGCTTCAGATAGGACAAATTCATGACCCCATAGAGTACAGGTTGCCATTCGGTGTTTCTCAGAGTAACTATTCAAACCATTATCAGGAGAGGTAGATATGGCCTCAGCTAATAATACTCATCCAACCTCACTCTCAATCATAATTCTCTCTCTTCGTTGGGGCAAAAATGTTTACTCTTTCTGCTGAATGTCAGTAGTTCAAACTCCGTTCAGGGTGATTAGGCATCTCTGAATTGTGGACTGTTTTCAGCAAACCAAATCAAAGCATCGGGAAGTGTGTAAATAGCATAGTTACAGTCTGAAGCAAACTGCAGTCCACAGGTCGAATCCGGTCAGCTGCCTGCTTTGGTCCATAAAGCCTAATTGGAACACAGTCACGGCCACTCATTTACATATTGTCTGCGGCTACTCTCTTGCTGTGACAGAGTTGAGCAGTTCAACAGAAACCATACAACCTGCACCTCTAAAACATCCGTTATCCGGCCCTTTGCAGAGAATGTTCCAATCTCCTTGTATGCGGTACTTCCGGTATGTTGGGGGACATTTAAAACACCCACACATTCATAAATGAAGAGTTCAGTGATAAGAGTTCATTGATCATTTTAGGTTTTGAATGGTGCCCAGTTCTTATTTTCATCTGCTTCCATTCTCTAAACCTCATCCGAGCCAATTCAATTAATTCCATGCTCTAGTTCTTCTTCAACTCCAGAAGAAGCCTTGGCCAGTGAGAGGTGCCCTGTGCTCCAAGCTGGAGGCTGAGGCTCTCACCCAATTCAGTGAACGGAGATCCATCCATCCATGATCGTGATTTGTGGCTGCTCAGACTTGCAATTTGGGGGGTGATCTGTTGCATCGGATCATTTCTGAGAACCAGGCAAGCAACTGCAAATCTTTATTTTCCCATTGGAGCATTGCCTTAAGGGATTCTGTACAAGAAGGCAGCTGTCAGACCTGGAATTCAATCCTGATTTCTTTTATTAAAATATATTTTTATTGACTTCAGAGAGGAAAGAAGAGGGATAGAGAGATATAAGCATCAGTGATGAGAGAGAAACATTGAGTGACTGCCTCCTGCAGACCTCCTACTGGGAGCCACTCATTCAATCTGGGCATGTGCCCTTGACCAGGAATTGAACTGTGGCCTCCTGGGTCATAGGTCGAAGCTCAGGCCCTTGAGCCATGCCAACTGTGCTCACCCCTGATTTCTTCCTGCACTTCAACACTCTTTACAGAAGCTTGGCCACTTGAATGGCCTCAGATAATATTGTTTCTCTGTATTTACTGTCGGGTGCATTAGAATCCTATGAAGTCCTAAATTATAGCATTTATAAATGGGATTACTTGGCTAAACCATTTATTTTTTCTTTGTTGAAAATGTTTCCGCCTTAGTTGAGCTCACTTTGCTAATTATTTTAATAAACTGACTCTAATTAATATAAGGTTCTCTGATAGGCATTTTATGGGATAAAACGAAGGTCAGAAGAATTATTACTATGTATCCTGTTGTTTGTGACAGCATGGACGTACCTTGAGCTAATATGCTAAGTGAGATGAGTCAGACAGAGAAAGAGAACTATGGTAGGATATCACTTATGTGTGAAATCTAAGAAAGTCAAAGTCACAAGAAATGGAGAGTAAATGGTAGTACTAGGGGCTGGGGAGGTGACAGGTAAGATGGATGTGGCTTGTGGGTACAAACTAGCAATGAGTCATAAATAAGCCACATAGATCTGATGTACCACATAATAAATATAGAGAGATAATATTGTAGCCTAATTAGGTAATGTAATAAATATTGTTACAGCAATCATATCACAACATATAAATATATCAACGTAACATGACCTACCCTTGAAATTTACTCAATGTTATGTATCAGATTTATTCAGTAAAGAGAATTCCTGTCACCAAAGAAATACCGTACTAAATGTTTTTGCAAAATAGCTACCAAAACGTTGCCAATATTATGGGTGCTTCAAAAATGTGTATGCAAAACCGTAATGTTCCATGATGGAGAAATCACTTCTGCACAAGCATTTATGACATTTGTGCTCAGCCTTATAAAGTGAAGAGTTCAATGATAATAGAGTACAAAATATTTCAGGCCTACAATCACTTTTTTTTCATTTATTCATCTAACAATCCTTTATTGCACAATTTTCCTATGTAGCTTCCATGCTTGGCCACCCACCAGCAGTGATAAACCAGAGTCTATGCTAATAGCCTTAATAGAGTTCACTGTCAAATTGAGGGATTGGTCAATAAACAAGACCAGGAGAAGCCATGTGTGATGGGTGAGAATGCAGCTGAGAAGGGAAGTATCAGAAAAAGGGACAAATTGGAAAAAGACCTACTTCTATTGAAATTGTTTTAGTTGCAGATTTTAAGACATTGAACTTCTAATGTTACATTTGTTCAACAATTACAGATATTTCTACAGAAACAAAGATATAATTCTTTATGCTGTAAAAAAAACAACAGCTCATTTTTTTTCTGAATTTCATTTGTAATTCATTGACATTTTGTTGGACCTTTGATCTTGTTGATTACAGCATTTCTGATTTTAATCATTTCTTCTCAATTGCAGCTGATATTCATTATTACATTAGTTTCGGGTGGACAGCATAGTGATTAAACATGTCAACACTGTGCAGTAATCTCTCTGATTGGACTAGTCCTGACTGTCTGCTTACATAGTTATTACAACCTACTGGTTACATACCTCCTGCCTCCACAGCATTTCTTTTAAAATGGGAAATCAAGGTCGTTGTTTTAAATTAAATATCTCAGGCTGTTTTGATGATTCAAGCATCATATTCACTAATTTAACAGAGTTTTTAAGCTCCTACAGTGTTTAGCCCAAGTAGGCGTGACTCTGTGATTAAGCATCAACCTCAAGGTTGGTCATGGTTTGATTCCCAATAAGGGCATATGGCTGGTTGCAGGCTCATCCCCAGCGGGAGACCTGCATGAGGCAGTCAATCCATGATCCTCTCTCATCATTGATGTCTGTATCTCTCCCACTCCCTTCCTGCCTGAAATAAATATAATCAATAAAAATACATTTTTTTTAAAATGTCAAACTCAGAGTTGACAAATCCAGTGTACCCTGTTTCCCCAAAAATAAGACAGTGTCATATATTAATTTTTGCTCTCAAAGATGCCCTAGGCCTTATTTTCAGGGGATCTCTTATTTTTCCATGAAGAAGAATACAGTACACATTTATTGCTAAATTAAAATAGAGGAAATTTATTACCTGTATACAGTACGGTAGTACAGTAGTTGTCAACACAAACCAGACAAACTGTGAATCCTACAGTATCAAGAATTTACTCATTTATTCACTGACAATCATGTCATCATCTTCTGGAACATCATCATAACAATCCAATTCCTGAATTTCCTGGTGAATTTCTTAGGACTCCATTTCTTTCAGAATCAGTGGACCAAATATCTCACATTTAGCAAAGCACTGTCTTTAAATGAGTACTTCTTGTCAAGGTAGCCTGCTCGCAGTGCATTTGCCATGCAACTGTCAGTGATTTTCTCCTATGAATTCTTCACCCAAGTCACAACTTGTTGCAGTTTAGGTTTCACAGAGTTTCCACACTGATTTCTCTCCATTCACACAGCAGTGACATCAGTACTCCATGTAACGTTACTGGTTGCTAGACGCCAGTAGGGGCGACCCTAGAGACCAATTTATGGTAAATTAATTTTCATTCTGAGACAGAGCCTGGGGGCCTTATTTTCGGGGGTGGGTGCCTTATAGTTCACTCAGAAGGAAACCTGTAAGTAGGTCTTATTTTCAGGGAAACATGGTATATGTTTTTAAAAGCTAGTTCAGCAGCTTCATGCAGAATGCAGTTGGAGAGAAGGTACAAGTGGAGAAACATATAAAAGTACTTCAATAGTTATAGTGACCCACAGTTTATCAAGTATTAAAACATGCAAGTTGATACCGTATCGCGAGATTTACACAGGAAGTTTGTAATGGCGCCTGGATCATTGGCTCCATTGTAAGTGATTATGGCTTGCATTCATCATGGTACCGCAGAGTATGAAATGCGCAAGCTAGAAAAACAGTGTTAAGATGTAAATAAAAATAGAACTTGGTTATATATAAGAAGTGAAGTGTTAAAATGAGATTTGCAACTTTGAAATAGCAATGCATAGCAGTCTCTACTAGCTGTATGATCTGCCCCAATCCTATCAGCATTCCGGCTTTTAAAAGAATAGAATTATAGCGCTTGTACCTTCTCTCATTAGTACTCATTGCTGAGGAACTGCCTATAACCTTCGCATATTACAGAGGCATGGATTTATGGCATGATCACAGCTGTTTTTAAATCAAGCATTTCACTTTAATATTTGTAGTAAAAAAAAAATCCTCTTTGCTCTTGATGGATTTCCCATCCTGCCCTGCCTACAAGATAAATCAAAGGTGTTTTGATACCGGGGCCCTCCTAAAAGTAATCCAGAGCATTTGAAAAATGGTGGCATAATATCACTAATTTTTTGGCTTCCTGTTAATAACAAAAGCGAGGTAATGATCCTGGATTTAAGGCCCCGGCTACACGGTGTAAATGGAGCTTGAGCCATCGTAAATTATGCCACTTCTTTCTGTGCTCCTGTAGTTAAGAAATGCCCAACATGCCCCTTATAAATCTTTATCTTTGGGGCTTTCATATGTCACAGAGCTGTGTGTAAGCACAGCTTAAAAGGTTATCCGTCGGAGAGAATACACCTTTTAAGAACATCCAGGAAAAAGATTGCAAATAGGCCGTTTTATATTTATGGCCTCCCTTGTTACAAATGGCTCTATTGCAATTCAGTATTGAAAAGGAAATTTAAATAAATGTCATTAGCGGCTAGGAAAGGGCCGAGATGTCACCTCCTTGCACAGACTGTCTGGGAAACAGGGACCTGGGTCAAAGTCAAGAGCTCCATTATCCTCCCAGTACAGACAACAGCAAGGTAGCATTGCAGGCTCTCTTCCATGTCCGGCCACCCCGAGGAGCAGTATTATGAGAAAAAAATAGAAAAATATAGTCCGGCCAGTGTGGCTCAGTGATTGAGCGTCAACCTATGAACCAGGAGGTCACAGTTGGATTCCCGGTCAGGGCATGTGCCCAGGTTGTGGGCTCTATCCCCAGTAGGGGGCGTGTAGGAGGCAGCAGATCATCAATGGTTCTCTATCATCATTGATGTTTCTCTCTCTCTCCCTCTCCCTTCCTCTCTGAAATCAATAAAAATATATTTTAAAAAATATTCTACATTCAAGGTGGGCTCCCTCGCTGGAGGAGAGTTGGAAACACACTCACTTCTTCCACTTCAAAGGGTTACAGTGGAAGTCAAGGCTGATTTAGGTCTAGGTACATTCTTAAGTTGGGATCCCAATGGACTGTTTTTATATAAAAATGATGTAAACATTTCTGCTGCCAGAGAAGAATCAGAGGACCAGGCAGCTCACTGAGGTTGCCTGACTTGTTGTTTTAAGGATTTGATTGACCACTCTACTTTTCTGTCAGGAGTGCTTTAACAAACACCAGGAAATCATGGCAAAATATTTGAAGACTCTGAGAAAAAAGGATAAACATTTGAACTTTGTCTTTCTAGATGTTTCCCTCCACCCCCCACTTACACTTGATAAATACAACAGAAATAAATAAGATTAAATCAAATTAATAAAGATGCCAATTTTTGAGGTTATAGAAATAATAAATACTCATTTTAGGGGAAAAATTAATTAATCATAGTAATTTAGAAAACACATGGAAAGCCATAAAGAAAAATCAATTAACCATACCCTAACTACTTCAAAACATCTACTGTTAATAAGATTGTCTAATATATTTATCTGAAAGGAATATATAAATGTAAAGATATAAATATAAAATGCATTTATGTATGCACTTGTATATAATATATATTTAATATTTTAAATAGATTATATGGAATAGTATTGATCATGTTTTGATTGTATCATCTTTTCATAATTAATAAGTCATTTCATATAACACTTTAACATTTTGACAAAAACATCATTTATTTGATTTTATGCGTATATATGAAAAATTGATTTAAGTAAACATTCTATATTTTCCATATATATGAAAGATTGATTTAAGTAAACATTCTATATTTTCCTTCCTTTACTATTTTCAATCATTACTAGTTATTTTTTATTATTTTTAATATTTCTTCTATTTTGCTATTAAAATAGCTGTTCATTTAATGTGAAATACATTTCAAAGCAAATAAAATAAACACATTATTATCTAAATACTACTAAGACTTAAATACTAGTAATTTAGTAAATAAACAAGTTATTTGCATGATTTTTGCTTATTTCTACATGTAAACAAAGACAAATTTTGAAGTAGACTAGCTTTTTTAAAAAGAAATTTAAATGGTTTTTCATTCTGAAAATAGAAAATATTTATTAAATACTTTTTGTTTTATCAACAAAGGAAGAGGAGCAGTTAAAGATAACTGAGTAACAAAATCCTAAAAATAACCGTGATCAAAAGTGCATTTTATGCAAAAAAATTCAGGGGATATGGGAATAATTGTGTTTGATGGCATGAAAACAGGTAAGAAGAAAGGTTAAAGTCTCACCTTGATACATTTGGCAAAACATCAAACAGATGTGAACAGACTTCCAGTTTCCAATGAGAATTTTCTAGACACACTTTGACAAAATAACCTGCTCTGTTTTTAATTAGTTAGAAAACCGTTATTTTGGTTGAGTTGGTTTGTATAGTAAAACATTAATGGCCAGTCATTTTGTGTTACAAACCAAAGTGATCCCTGCCCTCTGAGTAGTTCCGTTATTGATGAAAAACATGCTTCAACAATACCATTCCTATAGAATAATTAAATGGTTACATGTAAATGAAGTAGGAGAAACCGTATGCTACAATAACTTCACCACTCGTTCCTCTGAATAACTAAGTTGAGGTAAGCCAGGGGGAATTCTCCCATTGGGTTTTATTCTCAGTAAGAGCAGGAAGCATTTCATTCTCATCTTGCATCCTTGGCACACCTAAAATAATGAGAATATGCTTCTGGAAACTAGGGCACGCAGCAGCAAATAATTTTTAATTAAATGGAATTGCATTTAACTTTCTGTGCTGTGAATCTTTGTGTGATAAATATGATAGCCCAAAGCCATCCCAGACAAGCCCCGGTGATATGAGGGCTAGGAACTGCATGAGTCTCAGGTCCCTTTGTGATTTAATCCTGGTACAAAAGTGCTGCCTGGGTGGCGGAAGGAGGTTTTCCTGACTGTGTGGACTCAGCAGATCCTGGGTGACCACTTTGGAAGCAATTCCTGGCTGTAGAACAGCCTTGGGCAAACTATGGCCCCAGGGCCGAATCTGGCCCTTCCAGCTGTTCTATCAGGCCCATGGAGCCAAAAGAGCGGAGGGTTCTCTTGCTCTCCCCTCCGCTCCTTCACCAGCAGCCCAAGAGGAGAGTGCCAGCATGGTCAGGTTGCTTTTGTTCCGGCCCCCCGGTCCAGTTTAAGAACCTGTTGTGGCCCTCCAGTCAAAAAGTTTGCCCACCCCTGCTCTGGACTCACTGCACAGGTCTGGGTGGGGTCCCCTCTTGCCCCACGATACAGTGCTTTTCTTATAGTATGCATCACCTCTGTTCATCTTTCTCTACCCTTGCTGTCTGCAGTGCCTTGGTTAAAGGGACTTTGCCCTTTGTTGTTGTTTAATGCTGTTTTATGTAGGTTATAGAAAGCATTGAACCATTGGAATCCACAGTGGTGAATATTTAACACATAAAGGGACAAAGAATTAAGGCCGGCTCGATAAATCATATCACATATAAGCATTTGCAAGAACACAGGTGTTCATTCATATGGAATATATGTTAGATATATGGGATTTGGGCCTATTATTTTTGTCTCTATGGATCTTATGGATCTCATTTCTATAGCTAGTAGAATTAAAGAAAGAGCCAGTGTTTAACAGGATTCGGACTTGGACTTTCTCAGTAAAATAGTAAGAAAAGAAAAAAAAGCATAGTTATCTTAGTCTCTCAAACTGGAATGTTAACTTTCTTATTGTACCTAGACTAAAATCTACCTCATAAAATGATAAAAAGAACCAGACCCCAAAGCAACAATGAAATGAATCTTTCCAATGCCGCCATGACATGCTTTTATGATGGTTTTGTAACTCAAGTCCAAAATACGTTCTAGATAAAGAGAAATCCATCACACAGATGAGGTTTACTGTTGTTTATGTTTTATTCTTTCCAGCTGTGAGGGGGGGATGTTTTATCCTCTGTGATCCCATGACTATTCATGTACTCCAGATATATATTGAACGAACTTATTCTCCAGATGCCATGACTAGATGGAGCATCTGTCACATGATGTGACAACATATATGGCAGTGTGAATCATGTCACTTCCATGATCTGGAAATCAGAAAGCCTTTCATTTCAAGGAGGGAAAAGGAAGCAAAGGTCGATATCATGAAAACATTTGCATTGGGCTCTCGGATCTTGGCAAAACCTAGGGCTGTGAAGAATAAAAAAATGCAGGCTGGTGTGTGTGTGTGGATTAAGTGAAATAACAGCTCTTCCATTGATGAATTGAAAATGCAAGACATTTGCAGAGTCTGGAGAGCAAAGGAAAAGGAGAAAATAATGTGTCCCTATAGCTTCAAAACTATGCTAGTGGGGGAACTGAGGGATCTGCTGTGTGGTGTGGTGACAAGATATGTAGTAAAGATCGATTGCAGAAGGAATGGGAACATGGGAATGCATAGACTGAGCATTCTACCAGCTTGTAAACTGTTTTAGTCCGATAAAGAAGACAGACGGATAACTATGCCAATGGTTAATTGCCAGGAAGGCAAAATTTAAGGTGTTTCAGAGGCATATAAATTAAGGATTTGCTTTAACCTTCTTTTTGCGTGGATAGGAAAGAACTCTAAATCCTAGCAAAGGTAACATCAAACAAAGATGTGAAAGATGAGTACAGTGTCAGAAAGGAAAAGCAGAGAGAATGCCCTCAAGTTAGAGAGAACATGATATTTTCAGGGATTTAAAAATAGTCTGCTAAGAAAAAAAAATTAAAATAAAGGGCAGTGGAGCTAATAGGCAATTATAGCAAGGTTGTAGGAGACAAGGGTAATGCAAATATAATTTCTTTCTTATATACTATATGGAGGAGCAATTAGGGTTTGAAATTGGAAGCATGATATCATTTACATTAGCACCAAAAAGGGAAATGGTTAGTTATAAGTCTAACAGCATGTGTACAAGATCTACTTGAGGAAAACCAAAATTCCGATGGTAGACGTCAAAGACCTAATTGAATGGAGAAAGATTCTGTGTGGGTGATTAGGAATGCTAAGTATACTCAAGGTGTCAGTGCTTCCCACATTGATCTCTAGGTTTTAACACGTTTCCAATCAAAATCCCAGCAAATCATTTTGTGGCTATTGACAAACTGATTCTGCAGCTTAAATGAAAAGGCAAAAGGCAGAACAGCCAAAAGCACCAAATTGATACTACCTGATTTCAAGACATTATATATAAAGTTACAGTGATGGCGCTGGCAAAAGGACAGATAAGTCAATCAATGACGCTGATAAATAGCCCAGAAATAGACCTAAGCAGATATTGTCAATTAATGTTGTAGGGTAATTAGTGGGTTTGCTAATGAGTATGGGTAACAGTTCATGCAATCAACATTGAGCATTGTATCAGCTTTGAAGACAAGCATTATGCATAAATACACACACTTATTTCTCTGCTGTCCCAAGGATTTATTAAAAATCAGAGTGTTTGTAAAATAAATAACTACTGCTACCTCTTCAGTGCCTTGTGCTTCTTAAATTTAGTATTTTAATTTAAATTCCACCTTCCACAAATATGTGGACTCAACAATTATAAATGTGCCAGATTACATTAAAAACACAAGAGCTCAGAGTTTTACTTTTTAAAAAAATATATTTTTATTGATTTTTTACAGAGAGGAAGAGAGAGGGATAGAGAGTTAGAAACATCAATGAGCTAGAATCATTGATCAGCTGCCTCTTGCACACCCCCTACTGGAGATATGCCCATAACCAAGGTCCATGCCCTTGACCAGAATCAAACCTGGGACTTTTCAGTCCACAGGCCGACACTCTATCCACTGAGCCAAACCAGTTTCGGCCAGAGTTTTACTTTTAAAAAACTATATTTAGGGAACGAAAATGAACAAAGAAACTTGATATCCTATGACTGCCCTTAAAATAGATTTTGTTATTTTAAGAAATATTCTTCATAATTAAAATAAAACCATCAGATAAAGCTGGCATTGTGTTATATGATGGTTCTTAAATGTTCCCTAACAAAATGATCTGTATTTTTTCACTTTAATGAGAATTAGTTGCTGGAATGTCTATATGGTTTATGACTTTATACTTAATTGATAGTTATAAAAGACAATAAAGCACCACCTATTTCAGTCTTAAAAATAATAAAACTGAAAGTATGCCAATCTAAAATATTAGGGAACAATTTCTCTTCTTTGGTATGTACCAAACTTAACTGGAGTACTAAAAGGCACTGATTTCAAAAACCTTTTAAATTTGCCCCCAAAAAGATGAAAAATAATCTTGGCACATAGATGGAAACATGGAGGCATAGAGGATCATATTTTCAATTTGAAAATAAACACAATAAGAGCAGGATATTCCATCTTCAAAATATGATGACTCTTGTACATTTGGCTGGCTTCTAGCACATAGCCCAGTTTTGTCATTTGATTAGGGTTTCTCTGTATTCATACTTCATTCACATCACCAACACCCAACAAGCCATCCAGCAAACAGACTGCATCTGCTCTGACATAATTCTCTATTTCAGGTCTGTAGAGTGTGCCAAATACTTTTGTGGTTCCCAGATATTTTCATTAAAGCATTGATCAGGTCAATCAAGTTGGCTTTACACAGCTGACGATTTAATATGATAAAAAGAGTATCTACGTAATTCACTCATTATAGGGCATCAGGCCTGTTGGTTGTTAGACAGGAAATGGTGAGCTCCTTGAAGAAAAATCGTCATAATAAAATAGATACGCCAAGTTCTCCTGTGATCATATAGTCATTTTGTACCAAACAGCCAAAAGCCAGATTTTTTTGAGTTTGAACTTTTTAAAACTCAGTTTTAATATTTTTTGGTTATTGATGTTGTTTGTGTATTTTTGAAGGGTAAATGAAAGAAAGGCAAGTGTGGACAGTGCTACATTCTTTGCTTAACAACTGTCCCTAGTTACCTTGTAGGAATAAGATACCAAAAAATAAATAAATAAGTAAATAAAAGCATTTTCTCCAATATAACGATATCAAACCAATCTCTGGACCTGAGTCCTGGGAGAATTGTAGGGGATGCATTTCAGTTTGAGCTCCAACAGCAATAAACAAGGGTTTGTGTGCAGAAGAAGAAAATAGTAAGAAGGAAGTGAGTTGGCCTTCATTCAATTGTGACCTAGATTGGCCTGCAAAAAAACTCAAACCAGAAGGAATTATACCTGTGCTGTTGTTTTGACATCAATCACATCAGACTGTTGAGATAATATCATTTTGTGTGTCATCGTCCAAATATATATATATATAAATTATAGATATTTTAGAAGTAAAAGAACACACAATAAATATCTTACCTTGGTATTATTTATATTACATAGTCTATAAGTTTTTTACCTTATGTTAGAAACCTGGACATACTTAAATTTTAGTGCAAGAAACTTTATTTTTAAAAAAATATATTTTATTGGTATTTTACAGAGAGGAAGGGAGAGAGCTAGAGAGCTAGAAACGTCGATGAGAGAGAAACATCGGCCAGCTGCCTCTTGCACACCCCGTACTGGGGATGTGCCAGCAACTGAGGTACATGCCCTTGACCGGAATCGAACCCGGGACCTTTCAGTCCGCGGACCGACGCTCTACCACTGAACTAAACCGGTTTCGGCAGTGCAAGAAAGTTTAGATTTCCATGTGTGTGTCCATCTAAAGTGTTTTATGTGTACATAATATTTATATATATATATATATATATATATATATATATATATATATATATATTTTTTTTTTTTTTACAGAAAGGAAGGGAAAGGGATAGAGAGTTAGAAACATGGATGAGAGAGAAATGTCAGTCAGTTGCCTCCTGCACATCCCTACTAGGGATATGCCCACAACCAAGGTACATGCCCTTGACTGGAATCGAACCTGGGACCGTTGAGACTACAGGCCAATGCTCTATCCACTGAGCCAAACCAGTTAGGGCTGTATGTAATATTTTTATACAAATAATCCACCCTGAACATTTTTTGTATTCTATGCTTTTGGTAACAATTATCAAATACTTTTATTAGTAAATGACATCCATGAAATGTACATGCAGATTTATTCTGAACAAAAGCATGTCACTGTTAATATTTTGTAGATTTAGAATTTATATTATAATATGAATGATTCACTCAATCATCCAAAAATACTGTGCATGTATTTCATGATTACCAAAAATGACATGCATTTGTTTTAACAGAAAAAACACTCTTTATAATTTCAAACTCAATACCTTTAATTATAACTATTCATTTGTATTTTTTTCAGTAATGCTGTTTATTCTTTTTTCACATTTGATAATGCTTAGTAAACATTTTCAACTGAAAATGCTAAACTTTCTAATTATGAAAAAAATATATTTTTGTTCACATATTTGACAGAACCCTTTTTAAAAAAATAACATGTAAAATAAAAGCACAAATACAATTTGGTATTGGGAGTCATCATCATTAGTTCTTTTCAGCATAACTCCCCTCATTATGTTCCTGAATTAAATTCTAAGCAATAATAGAAGAAATCACTATTCATTTACTAGTAAAGTTGGCCATTATTTTATTTAGCATAATTAGTTTCAGACATTTGAACACTGAATTTGAACATGCTTAAAAGTAGTAATTTCATTAAATTATTTTCTCAGAATGGGGAATGTTTATTAATATCACAAAAAGGAATTGAGCGTCTGAAACACAAACATGAGATAGTATCAATATGTGGTAGATATGCTTATGATAGAACATGTTTTAAACAATATTTTAACATTATTATTATCTTTTTCTAGAAAAAAGTAAACAGATAATCAAATATTCAATCCCATACCTTCTTTTAGAAATAAAGAACTTCTAAAGAGTTGAAATAAAAGACACAAAATTTCTATATTTTCCATCACATAATTTTTTACCACCTTTTAATAAACTACAATTGAGTTACTAAGCTCTGAGGAGGTAGTTTAAATCATTTTAAGTCTAATTATGGATTGAAATTTAAAAATATTGAAGGAAGTAAAATAATCCCTCCTAAATGCAATCAGAGTACATTAACATGATGAAAACGTATTTTTAAAAGTGTCTTTCAAACTGCCAGCGGCATTTTTTCCTTACAAATTACCTCATATTCCAAACATTTCTCTCTGCCCAAAACCTCATGTTGTCCAACGACCCAAATAATTTTAATTCTTTTCCATTCCTTCAGTCATTATTCTGATGGTGTTTATATATTTTCATGGTCTTAAACTCTTCTCTGGATCCTACTCAGAAGTTTCCAGAAGCATGCCTATCGCTGTCTGAAAATGAACATATCTGAACTATTTTCTTCTAATTCAAATTCAAAATACCTAATAACCACTCATTCTATTCTAAGAGATGTCTGAGGCTGATTCATTATTCTTCATTCCTATTATCACTAGTAGGACTATTTCTCATCATATCCCACTCATAATACCTCTACTATTGATTCCAAATATACTGTTTTAATATTTAGTATGTCTTCTTTCTAGAGCATCCTATTCTTCCAGATCAATTTTCCAGAATTGGTGTTCATCATCTTACTCCCTTGGTCAAGAAAATATAAGCAATGCCTATTGCCTCTGAGAATAAATCGGTGAACTATTCAAAAATTACCATACAATTAGTCTCAGTGTTTCTATTAGGATTCACCTCCTATCAAAATGTGACCTTCATGACTGTTGTTCTAAAGGCTTGAATTCTTTGAAAATGGAAGACACAGCCTGGCGTAGGGTTAATTCCTAGACTTAGCTCAGTCCTCACGAGGGTCTCGTAGGCTCTTTGGGACCAGAAGTGACTTGTAATGGTGTCAATAAGAGTTCAAACAGATTGATTGATACCAAAATGGATTGATTGACATTTTTACTCTGGACAACTTTAGAACTAACTTTTAGTAATCTAATCGTGGGCTTTTTTCAAGACCAGATTTAGAAGTTTTACCAACAATATGTATTAGAGTTTTCTTACTTTCATGAAAAGTATCTATTATTTTATTTTTAAATATATTTTATTGATATTCCACAGAGAGGAAGGGAGAAGGATAGAGAGCTAGAAATGTCAATGAGAGAAAAACATCAACCAGCTGCCTCCTGCACACCCCCTACTGGGGATATGCCCACAACCAACGGACATGCCCTTGACCGGAATCGAACCTGGGACCTTTCAGTCCGCAAACTGACACTCTATCCACTGAGCCACACCGGTTTCGGGAAAAGTATCTATTATTTAATTAACCTTTGGCATTTGACTAATGTTAAATATATAGTCTGAGCTAAAAATAATGCTAGTATAAGCAGTTCTTGGTCATTTTGGGATGACAGAGAGACCTGAGTTTCAAAGAAAGATATTTCAATGTTCTCTACATTGTTCCACTTTGTTCCACCTTAATACATTCCACCGCTATGCCAAGTCCGTCACCCCCACTTACCTACACTGTGGACATCATATACATCCCAGCGTACGAAGTGAACACTGCTCTATTCACACATCAGCTTTTATTTCTAGCACTAATGCACTGGCGAAAACTTGAACCAGATAGCAACTGTAATCCTGCACTTTTTCTTCTATTCTGTGCTTTCATTTTAGCTGTCTTTTTTAGCCTCCCACATTTTTGTGTTGTTGTTTTTTTTTAAATATATTTTATTGATATTTTACAGAGAGGAAGGGAGAGAGATAGAGAGCTAGAAATGTCTACGAGAGAGAAACATCGGCCAGCTGCCTCCTGCACACTCCCTACTGGGGATGTGCCTGCAGCCAAGGTACATGCCCTTGACCGGAATCGAACCCGGGACCTTTCAGTCCACAGACTAATGCTCTATCCACTGAGCCAAACCAGTTTCGGCAGCTTCCCACATTTTTGTAATGCTCAGTTCATCTTATAGAAGTGGCAAAAAAAAAATCTCTTCATCAGAAATGTCTCAAAATTCACACTTTCATGACATAATTTTCCTCTGGAGCCTTTTCTCCCCCCCCCCCCTTCCCAGGGCTTATTTCATCAGTAACATTCTCTCTTACCCTAGACAAAAGCAATTAGATTATAACTTGTCTTTGCTAGACATTCTCCTTTCCAGTAACTACAGCTAAAATACCCACCCTGCTTCCAAAAAGTGGTCGCTTCTTTTTATATAAGAACTAAAGGCTCTGGGCACAAAATTCGTGCAAGGGGCTAGGATATCGCAGCCCCAGTTTCTTCCCGAAGGTCAGGACAACTCCTTCTGCTGTTCCGTCTAATTAGCATATTAGCTCTTTATTATATAGGATGGCCTTTCTCTGTGTGACCTTCTCTTCGGGATACCTTTCATTGTTCTGCGTGCTCTGAGATCTGTGCTGTGAGATGCATGTGGATTTAGTTACTGATCTGAACTTGGGTGGCATGAGAGCTGCCTTCCAATGGGTAAATCCTGGGGGTGTTTCTCTCCTCCATGAAGAAGACTCTTTTGGTCTTACGTGTATTTCTAGCTTGTTGCATCAGCCTGAGGTTTGATGACTAAAAAAGCCTCAGGTTACCTAGCTGGCATGGCTCAGTGGTTGAGCATCAACCTATGAACCAAGAGGTCACAGTGTGAGTCCCAGTCAGGGCACATGCCCGGGTTGTGGGCTCGGTCCCCAGTGTGGGGTGAGCAAGAGGAAGCTGATCAATGATCCTCTCTCATTATTGATGTCTCTCTCCCTCTCCCTCTCCCTCTCCCTCTCTCTTCCTCTCTCTGAAATCAATAATAAAAATATTTTTTAAAACCCTCAAGGTCAGCACCCTCACTAATGCAGGCACCATGCTAATTTTATCATTTTCAAATCACCAGTATGACAAGCTGAAACTTCCCCTTGCTTTGAATCATTTCCAAAAGTGAATGAATTGCTCAAGGATTATTTGTGCAACCACCTAATTTGGTGATGCTAATTAAGCTTAAGGATTTCTTGGATATTTACTAGGTACTAATTATAAGTATAAAAAAAGCCTAAACCCTCAGCTAGACATGTTAGAATCTTGATATTCTATTGCTGGTATCCAAACTTCTTTTTTTAATCCTTACTCCTTAAAAACATTGCTCTAAAATTATCAGCAATATTAATATCCAAGTATAATAAATGAGTACTTTTTTCAGACATGTGGGAATGCGTTATCTTATTTTAATGCTCCAATCACCCTTTGACGTAAGAACTATTATTATCCCCAATTTATATATAAGGCAAAAGAGATCTAGACAGGTTGTTTGTCCAACATCCCAAAAACACTCTGATCCACTTTAATAAAAAAAAAATATATGAAGATAAGGTTTTTGTTGGCTTGGTTCAGTGATGAACCCCCAAAAAATGTTCCGCAGTACTGAAATACAAATGGAATACATTAAAAAATTTTAATGTGCTGGACATTCTTCATGTATTCCTTCTTCAGATACACATTCCACCATTTTTTTCATGTTTCCCTGCTCCCGGGGAAGGGATATGGGTGACTGTGTGAACTGCATGGACTCCCTTGCTTTCTAGTTTCCTTTTTTGGGGGGAGACTCCGCTAATAGTATCTCTGCCAGAGATCTAGGCCCCATGAAGCTCTTGTATGCCTTGGTTCATGTGACAATGAGGGTACAGCGGTGTCTCACCTCTCCGTCACACCAAGTGTTGTTTAGGGCTATTGGCAGGACTCTGGAGGGGAGCAGACTCCACACCTTGAGGGTTTCGAAGCCAGGTGGCACCATCCTCTGAAATAACTATCCTCCTTTTATAAAACAGCCGTGGCTTGCTGAAGAGCCTGGCTAGAAGCTGAAGACTTGACTATGAGCCAAGAGGTTAGTGTGGGGCCAGAGATGCGAAGCATGAATTGTGTGCTGTCTAATCCAATAAACGATGAGATTGGCCAGCATCATTCCATCATCAGATGGAGCTTAAAGAGATTCTGAGGGAATAAGTAGGTTACATGGTCAGGTGGTCGGATGCCTATGACCCCGAAGCAGGCTACATTGCTTCCACTCTCTCAACCTGCACCTGGGGACTCATAAGATGTTCCTCGGGAAGAGGGTGTGACTGAGGAAGGGGAAAAAAATCAGGTCTGGTAGATAGCTGGTTCTGTACCTACGCTAGCTCTGACTTGAAAGTAGCTGACTGTGGTATTATATGCCTTCTCGTGGTCACCCCCAAGAAGACTAAGCAAAGAGTTAAGGAGTATGCCCCGCTGTGCATTTTGTGTAGACAAAGATAGTCATAAAATGGGTTTACACTGAGTGTTGTCAGACATCTGAAAGGAAAACATTGGCAACATCCTATCTAATAAAACATTGATATGCAAATTGACCATCACTCCGACACATGAAATGGCTGCCTCCATGTGGTTAAATATGACTGCCCCCATGTGGACACAAGATGGCCAGCACAAGATGGCCTGCAGGGGAGGGCAGTTAGGAGGGACCAGGCCTGCAAGGGAGGGCAGCTGGAGGGCAAACAGGCTGGCAAGGGAGGGCAGTTAGGGGTGGCCAGGCTGGCAGGGTAGGGAAGTGAGGGGTGACAGGCAGTTAGGGGCAATCAGGCCAGCAGGGGAGCAGTTAGGCGTTAATCACACTGGCAGGGGAGTGTTTATGGGGTGATCAGGCTGACAGGCAGAAGCAGTTAGGGGCAATCAGGCAGGCAGGCAGGTAGGCAGGCAAGCAGTTGGAAGCCAGCAATCCTAGATTGTGAGAGGGATGTCTGACTACCAGTTTAGGCCCAATCCCACTGGTGGGATTAGGCAGTTGGACGTCCCTAAAGGTGTTCCAGACTGGAGAGTGTGCAGGTTGGGCTGAAGGACACCCCCCTCCATGTAAGAATTCCATGCATCAGGCCTCTAGCTGATAACAAGGAGGTCTAGAGGAGAGGTATGTGCTAGACTCCTCTGAATGTGCACAGAGTGTGAAGATAGTTGTATTCCCCGTGAATGCTCACCCAGGAGAAACCACAGAAGAATACAATTTTAATAATCGGGTGGATACAATGAAATTCCCTGTAGATATCAACTGAACTTTTCTTGTCCTGGGGAGTCATGGACAAAGGAGGCATCACGTCAGGGATGGAGACTTTGTGTCGACTCATCAACAGAACGAGGGGGTCCCTAGCTGGAGTCTGTGGGGAGGCTCCGTGCTTTCTGGTACAACATGTTGCCATTAGTGGGAACACGTTTTCTGTTCACGTCTTCTATCCACACATGTGATATCTCTCCATCTTAACTGAGCACATATCACAGACAGAGGTCCTCACCTTGCCCAAGTTTCTCTTGGTGGAATAACCATTCCTTTCTGTCAAATAGATAGTACGCAATGTGTTATGACCTAAGATCCCTGAGTTCAAGAGGCCTTATTCCTCCCCATGATTTCCCTATTAATTCAACAATCACTTCCTGAATGTTTGCTGAAGGCGGTTGGTATGTAAAGGCCTGTTTTTCTTTTTTCTTTTTTTTTAAATATATTTTATTGATTTTTTACAGAGATGAAGGGAGAAGAATAGAGAGATAGAAGCATCGATGAGAGGGAAACATCGATCAGCTGCCTCCTGCACATCTCCCACTGGGGATGTGCCCGCAACCAAGGTCCATGCCCTTGACCGGAAATGAACCAGGGACCCTTCAGTCTGAATACCGATGCTCTATCCACTGAGCCACAAAGGTTTTGGCTATAAAGGCCTTTTTCAATATGCTGTTTGAAATAAAACATGAGTGTCGGGAGGGAGCCAGCCATGTAACAAAATTCTATGATGAGGAAACAAGAAGAAATTGGCCCATACCAGGCACTGTGGGGATAATTTCCCTTTATTCCCACTTCTATGTTTTTCATCCTGGACTTCATTATTCTAACTGAGTCTTATGATAATTCCCTAACTGATCTCTTTGCCTTCCTTCACTCTCTCTCTCTCTATCTCTCTCATGAGCAGTTTAACATTTATTCATCTGACAGACTTATCTTTTTGAAGCACAGATTTCACTGTTTAACATCCTTGTTCAAATACTCTCATTACTTTCTCCCAGTCTATAGGATCACATCCAAACTCGGTAGACTACACTGTCATAATCATCGCTCTTTGTTCTCGTGACAGTCTGCATTTGCAGGGTATTTTTCAGCATATCTTTTCATACGCGTTTACCTTGGCCGGAATACTGTATTCAGTGTTCCTTCTGTCACTTCCTATTAGAGATTTTACACATTGTTCTCTCAACCCAAACTTCCTTCTACCCTGCAATTTTGCAAGTCTAAAATGTTCCCGTATGATAATGCCTAATAAAAATTCTTAACCTACTAGAAGATTTCTCCCAAATTGGTAAATTATTTGAAAATCACTGTCCCGTGGTTTCCATAAGCAGAAATAATGAACTAGACAAGGGATGAAAAAAAAAAAGACATTCAAGTAGTAACATATATTAGAGGAGAAATGTATTAAGTTAATTTTTCTAATCACTGGTTGGTTTTTCTCTTTATGAATAATACATCTAGTAGCCTGGAACTTTAAAACTCGCTCTTTCTTAGATATAATTTTATTGTTGATAATATTAAAGATATCTCCAATATCTCCCTTTGCGCCCCCCTCCTCCCTGTCCCTTTGTTAAAAAATTTTTTTTTGCATTTTTATTGAATTTGTTGGGGTGATATTGTTTAGTAAAATCACATAGGTTTCAGGTGTATGGCTCTATAATACATCAACAGTATATGGTATTGTGTCCACGATCTCAAGTCGAGTCTTCTTCCAACACCATTTATCTTCCCTTTACCCTCTTCTACCTCCCCCATCCCTTTCCCTCTGGTAGTCACCATAGTGTGGACGGTCCTTTGCAACTAAAGCAAAGGCGTATGACCTTTGTCTTCATCAATCAAGGGAAGGAACCCGTTGATTTTAAGTGAATAGGGCGGGGCCTCCGACACCTTCCCACAACTGTCACAGCCATTTCAAGCTTAGGAAAACGCATATCTGCTCCTACGGATGCTACAACAGTGAAACTTAAAAAAGGCATCTGTATCCTTCCCTTTTGTACAAACTATTCTGAGGACGTACACCAACCACCTCCGGGAACTGCGGGGAACCGCACGGCATTTTCATGCGGTTCTACTTTGTTTAATTAGAATTGACTCTGAATGAAGTACCATTTTGCCCTCTGCGAAAGTGCCTTGAACTTGCTCCACTCGGATGGATTTCTCAGCTCCGTTGCCAGGCAACCGAGCTTGATTGCTACTTCTTCTCTGCACCGAAAGGACTCAACCAGCACCACACGCACGTTCGCTTTGCATTTTTTAAGCATAAATAATTCTTCTCCTCTTCTTTTTTTTAAAGCAGTTGGATCGTTTAGTTTTGGGTTATTGACAGACCCGCTCCGTAAGCTATTTCTATCTTCTATCCTGTCCCCTACAATCTTTCCCTTCTGTTAACTTAGGAAGGCAGCATGGGTCTTCGTTCTGGCTTCTCATTTGAGCGGGGTTGTCATTGTGTCTTCATTCAATAAGAAAGATCTCAACAACAATTGTTAATAGAGACAAGAGTGAAAAAAAAGATGAAATAATTAATTCAGCAAATACTACCATGCAGTTCCACTGCTGGGGGCGAGAGATAAAGCAATGACCAGAACAGATATAAAACACCTGCCCTCATGAAAGTTACACTTGATTCTACTCAGGTTAAAAAAAATCTACAGGGGGAAGTAAAAGTAGATTTACAATTTACAATTGTTTCTATGGAATTCATAGTGATGTGATCATGAACTCTGTGTTTCATGTACTTAAAACTGCAATTCTACTTCTGTCTCACCTTGTATGTGAACAGATAAGAGAGATCCAAGTTATGTTTGCACCAAAAAAAAAAAAAAATGAGGCAAGTGCTGGAAGAATAGATGTAGAATATGGTGTCCTTGGGATGACCAACTATGATGCTCTAAAGCCATGGTGCAAAATGTGCAGAAGTTAAACATCAGGTGACAGGAGAAACTGACAGTAAAAGGGACACAGAGCTTCAGGGACAATCAGATCCCCATGCTGAGGGGTGATAGAGAACTTCTGGTCCACTGCTTAGACCTGGCATGTTGTGGAACCAAGGTGATCTGTCTAAATCAGCCGTGGGCAAACTACAGCCTGTGGGCTGGATCCGGCCCATTCAGCTGTTCTATCCAGCCTGTGGAGCCCAAAGAGCGGAGGGTTCTCTTGCTCTCCCCTCTGCTCCTTCACCAGCAGGCCAAGATGAGAGTGCCAGCATGGTCAGTTGCTTTTGTTCCAGCCCTCTGGTCCAGTTTAAGAACCCATTGTGGCCCTCCAGTCAAAAAGTTTGCCAACCTCTGGAATGGTCTCAAATAAGATTCAAAGTTACATTCACATATGCATTTATTATAGCTGAATGTATATATATCATGCATATTCATATATTCATACAAACTTAGCAAGCATAGATACACACAATCGCAGAAAATAGTCAATGCAACTTGCAGACCGCAGGCTAAAGATGAGATACTGGTATTAATTGTCATGTGTGTGACTCAAAAATGTCATTCCTAGGAGTTCAACAAACACACTCCAATGAGTAATAGGAGTCTGGCAATAGGAGTCTATTTTTTTAAAATACATTTTTATTGATTTCAGAAAAAAGGAAAGGAGAAGGAACGAGAGATAGACACATCAATGATGAGAGAGAATCACTGATCAGCTACCTCCGACACATCCCCCCATTGAGAATGGAGTCCGCAACCCAGGCATGTGCCCTGACCTGGAATTGAACCCTGACTTCCTGGTTCATAGATCAATGCTCAACCACTGAGCCATCCAAGCGTTTATTATTATACCCAGATATCATGCTGGAGAACAAAATTCCCTTATACCCTAGGTAGATGACAATGTTTGATGTCATCCTAGGATAGTACAAAACATGTAGGCCAACCACTAAAATGCATATGATTTTCTATAACATTTTTATTAAGATTTACTTCCTAATAAGTTGATTTATTCATTAACTTAAAATGAATAATATAAACTAGAGGAAAACCATAAAAACTCAACTTACCACACTCTCACATTTACAATGGTTTTTAATGAGTTTTACTCATCAGCTAATCTCATTTTATTGAGCAAACAATGAATCCATGTTTGGGGTTTTTTTGTTGGTTTTTGTTTTTTGTTGAATTCTTATATTGAAAGGGAAGAAGACCATTTCATAAAAGAGTCTTGTTCTCCTTAATTAAATTATAAATTTCAGTGGTGGTTCATTGTATGACTACATTGGCCTTTATCTCTCTGGTTCGCTAATTTAAATTGGATTCTCATAAGCGTTCCTGAAAATCCACACTGGTAATTTGTTTGTTATAAAAACGCAGTCTGGAATAGGATTTTGTAAATGTCTTTATCTAGTTTGGAACATAAAGCAACTCAAGTGTTTCAAAAATTCAGAACCACTGACAGTTGCAGTAAGAATTTTTTTTCTTCATGAGCATGAGTGAAGACTTGTTTTTATTTCAGGATAGTAAGCACTTTAGAGAGTTTGTATTTTATTTAAAAAAAAAAAAACACTTTTAAAAGCTATCAAATTGTCTGCCCCAAGATTCCGAACAGAGGGAGGTAGGCCAGGAGGTTCCTTCTGTCCCTGAAGTATGGGTTAGGAAACCTTGGGGCACCATAAGCCTTATGACATTGATGCTCAACTGTAGTTTTAATTGTTGGCTGCTTTTGCCAGGATGTAGTATATGGCAGTGATTTAACTAGAAGGAAATTTTGATTTTACAAAGATGTACTTTCATATCCTCAGGGAATCTAGAGAATATTTTGTGTATCTAAAGATCGGGGCTGTCATAGAAAGGGTCTGACCGGATATTTCCGGTGGGTCATTTCAGTTTCAAGTTGCAGAAAAAGAAGTGAACTAAGAGCTTTCATTTCTGGAAAAGAAAGAGCAAAAGAAAAACACTCAGAGAAATGGAGGGAGAAGAAGAGGTTTAGTATCTGAGGGTTCAGAGGAAGGACCCCATTTCTGGGAGGACCCTGGTCCATTTCATTCCTTTGAGGGTCCCAGACCACCAGGTCCCGTAGATGAGAAAAGGTGTCGCTGTGAGGAGCCCCACTCTTGTTGGCACGATCCATGGTGAATAAAAGGTCTCAGCCCAACGCTCTACCAGGAAGGGTGTTGCACCTAATTCATGAGAGACATAGCCATCTGCCTCTTTCCTGAGTGTCCATTCCTAGCAATCACTGAATTAGCTCAAAACTAGGATCCCAAAAGTATCTTTGGGCCTTGGAATGACCATGAGTCAAGGCCTTTGGTTACCAGGTGTGACACCTCCCTGCCTCCACCCAGGAGGCAGGTGTGACATCTCCCTGCCTCCACCCAGGTGCTGAGAGGTCTCATGGTTGGGGACAGAGCAGCTCCCGTGGCTGGCATAGAACCATGGAGTATAATAATGAAAATGGGCACCTAATCAGCAAATTCTACTTTTACACTATTGTTAGTTTGCACTCCTGTTCTTTCTGTATCAGCTAGAAATAAGGAAAGACAAATAATTCCTATAGATCATTTGGTGAAAATCACAAAAATGAATATATGCCCTAGCCAGTGTGGCTAAGTGGATAGAGCATTGGCCTGGGGACCGAAGGGTCCCCAGCTTGATTCTGGTCAAGGGCAAGTACCTTGGTTGCAGGCTTGATCCTCAACCCTGGTAAGGGCTCATACAGGAGGCAACCAATCAATGTGTTTCTCTCACATCAGTATTTCTCTCTTTCTTTCCCTCTCTCTTCCATTCTCTATAAAAATTAAGGAAAAAATATCCTTAAAAAAAAAGAGAGAATATATAGGCAAAACACACAGCTGATTGTATTGAAAATGGATTGAATTTTTTTCTTAACTAAAAAAATGTAAATGTCTTTGCTAAAGGAGAATTACTTGCAGATAGAGATATTCAGCTTCTCAACTCAACCAAGAAGATGAGGGTAGAGTTTGAATTAGACTTCCACAAAGCAGGGTTTTAATTAGAGCTTATCACTAGAAGAGAGCATTCTACAAACCCCAGTGGGTCTGTCCCCAGAGGGGCTCCTGAGTGTGAGGGATTCCATGCAATCCAGCTCAGCCACATTTGCAACTTCCTGCATATCCACGAGTCCCATCCCTCAAGAAGCGAGGGATGTTCAGGTTCCAGCTTTGTTTAGTCCCTCGTTTTCTTTCTCTTTGGCCAGATCACAGGGGAGGCCATTGACAATTGTCCAAACCTACATACTGTCACAAGGATACTCAGTGAAATCGCTCACAACATTCCGAATCAGGTCCAACAGAACAGAAAACCGGTTGGGCAAGTGATTCTGGAACGTTCACTGTTCATTCTGTAAAAGTGAGGAAAGGTGACGGTGTGGGGAAATAGTACTTCGCCAAGGAGGAGAAATTTTTATCACAATTTTCTTTTAATATACCATTCTGAAAGGCTCAGGAGGCAAGCAATGTGCCCAAAATGACAAAGGGGAAAAATGTAGACTTAAAAATCACAAAATTCTGCAATAGCAAGGCAAACTCGTTCCATATTTAGTTGATACAATCTCTTAGCAGCCTCATAACAATTCTCTTGGGACACGTTATCACTAATTTTACATATTATGAAAAATAAGCCATAGAAAGATTAAGAATTTGTCAAAGCTCAGCCAGTTCTAATTAAGTAAACTGTGAAAGTAAAGAAAAATTTTAAATCAGGACAAAATTAAGTATTAACTATTATAGCTTTCACTGTTTCAATGCCTGAATAATATACATGGTGAAAAGCTAGTATTAATGCCCAACACAATTAAATAGTTTGCTGTTTTTCTTGGACTCATATGCCTTAATGATGATGATATTAATAGTAATAACTTTGGTTTCTATGGAATTTTTCTCTTTTACAAGTTATTCTATACTTTTAATGTGTGAACACAAACAACAATGTAGCAGTCACATTTATTCACTTGGGAAATTAAGCTTGCATCAAAAAGAATCACAACTAGATCATTATTTTATGTCCTTCAATCAGCTGCAGTCTCCTGAGAGACAGGTCCATGATCTTTACTTTTCCCAGAAATAAACAACCATATTTATTTATTTGTTTATTATAAATAAATATGGTTATAGAAAAATATTTTTTTAAAAAATATAATTTCATTATAACAATAAAACCTACTATAATACTTTAACTGACTCTAAGAGACGATCTTCCAAAATGGTAAGTTTTGTCCCCATTGTAATCTGAAAATCTCAGGAATTGGCAGGTATGTGTCCTCTGGGATGTATAGATCCAGTAAGATACATGGTTTTCTTTCAATGCATTAGGTATGGATACCCACAAGGTACACACACAAAGACATGCAAGGTCATTTTTAAAGTTACCAGATTCTATCTCTCCTCAGTTTTATACACTTATTCAAACAACAGCACCGATATTTGTTGGTTAACTTAATGCATTCGTATTTTCTTTTCCATTGACATTTACTAACTGGCTGTTTAGTCATTTATTTTTATCTTTAAAAAAAAAAGACCTCCAAATTTAGCACAATTTCCCCTAATCATTTTCCCCAGTGCTAAATGATTCTGCACTTCTAAAGCCTTTTCATGTGAGTTTAGAGAGATAAAGTACATCAAACCGAACCTTTTTGATGAGACTTCAATGCGGGGATAAGACTCTTGCATACACTGTGGAAGTACCCTTGGACCACAAAATTATGTCGGGAGCATTTCTCCTTTAAGTGAGTTGTTTGAAAATCAAAGACACATCCTTGTATGTAACATTGCTTCTGTAATGATCCTTTCAAATCTATTTTTTTTTTTAGAAAAGTAACTTGTTTCCATTGAGTTGTAATTTTTTTTTGCAAGCATTTCTTAGCCTTCAGGTTACTGCGGATGTATTGATTTTTATTCTAAAATTTAATTTATACCCATGAAGCTATCCAGTGTTTTCTTCGCGACCTCCCGGGGAGCACCCCAGATGAAATCTGAAATTGGCCCTCTGTGGTGGGAGGGCAAGGAGAGACCAAGGAAAACACAGACCACTCCAGATTGTCAGGTGGCAGGTGGCAGGTGGGATGAATGCAAAAGGCAGTGGAAATATGAGGCTAGTCTTGGGGGCTGCGAGATGAGTAGATTTCTGGACCCACCCGCCACAATCTTATAAGTTTATATAGAGGCCTTACCCTGGCTCTGTCACATGTACCCAGTTCAGATGGTGGAAAACCAGATGTCAGTCTCAAGGCTGTATCCTTGGAAAAGCTTCTAGAACAGGGAAGACAAGAAGAATGCACCTTCCAAGCAACATGAGAGGGTGAGAAGCCTCTAATTCCTCTGGTGTACCCCATGGGGCGGCTTCTGGTCATGTCTTTTATTATTATGACTCGAGGCCCAGTGCATGAAATTCGTGCACTGGTAGGGTCCCTAGTGGCTGTTGGGTGCTGGCCTGGGCCTCCCTCTCCCCACCCCACCTCCACTCTCCCCCCTCCTAGCCCAACTCCCAGTCAAGGAGTCAATTTGCATACTATCCTTTTATTAAATAGGATTGATCTCAGAGAGGAAGCTGGGAGAGGAGAGAGAAAGAGAGAGAGAGAGAGAGAGAGAGAGAGAGAGAGAGAGAGAGAGAGAGGAGAGAGAGTCATCAGTGATAAGAGAAAATCATCAATTGGTTGCCACCTGCAAGCCCCACACTGGGAGTCAAGCCTGCAACCCAGGCATGTGCCCTGACCAGGAATCCAACCATGACCTCCTGGTTCATAGGTCAATGCTCAATCAGTGAGCCACGCCAGCTGGGTTGCTCATGTCTTTTTGATGACCTTCTTCAGCATTCTACCAACTGTCAAGGTCATAGGCCCACATGTCTGCAGTGTGTCCCAGGAGGTCACCCGGGGTCCCACTATTGTGGAGGTGGCCACGTGGCTGCCTCGGTGGTACCTGTGAGAGAAAACATACACGAAGACAGTAACTTGCAATATTAGTGATGACTTTTCTTCATCATAGCTCTATGGTCCAAACCATGGATTTATTACATACCCAGGGCTCGGCATTAGATCTCTCGGGCCATTCACATATAACTCTCCAAATAACCTGCTTAGAAGAAAGCATGGTTAAGACTAAAGGTCTCCACTGTCTGAGTCCAAATAGCCCTGAGATAGTGAAAATGCACCCTATTAGGATTCTGAAGACCCAGGTTCTCTCACTCCCCATTGATGTTATTTAAAAACTAGAGGCCCGGTGCACAAGTTTTGTGCACTCGGGGAAGGGAGAGGCCCCTTAGCCCAGCCTGCTCCCTCTCACACATGTGGGAGCCCTTGGGGGATGTCTGACTGCCGGCTTAGGCCCATTCCCCACTGCCAAGGAGGTTGAGAAGCTCCCACCACTGCAGCTGCACTCACCACTGTGCTTCCCAACTGTGAGCCCAGCTTCCGGCTGAGTGGCACTCCCCCTGTGGGGGCGCATTGACCACCAGGGGCAGCTCCTGCATTGAGCATCTTCCCCCTGGAAGTCAGACCACATCATAGAACCAGTCATTCCACCATTCAGCTGATTTGCATATTAGCCTTTTATTATATAGGATTCAGGTAACACTTATAATGCACTTCCTTTACAATATATCACCCACGAAATCGTTTCCTTTGGCCTTCTCACTGACTCTTCTACCCCTTCGTATTCTTTCTTTTGAAGATGGTTTAGTTTGTACTGGGGAAAAAAACAAAACAAAACATTGATGCAATTGGAACCAGTGACTGCTTTTCTGCTCTGCGCCTTTTCCCGTATGTTTATTGTTTCCATACCACCTGAGGAGTTCCGTTAACTTATTCTCTCAGGGGTGTTTGAACCTCATTTGAATTTTTATTTATCCTCTGCAAGCAGAAGAGCCGGGGAAGGGAACCGACATTAGCAGGCTCTCTCCCCAGCCTCCCTGTGAATGCCACTCATTGTGCAAACACAGAAATTGTCAGATGGGGCAGAGAAACGCGGCACCTGCTCCGTGCGCTCCCCTGCCGTGCGGCTTCTCAGAGACTCTGAGAGTCCTGGAAGGAAGATGAAGCCCGGCTGCTTTGAAGTAAGCATGCTGCTCCCCGCTGTGAGAAACCACACTTGCAAGGCATAGGAACATGGAAAACAGCCTTGAGGGCCAGGAACAGGAGACTGTGTGATGCTCGCTGGAGACTGTCCTTAAAAAAGAAAAAAAATTAACAGAGGAATTGAAGACATGAAGTTTAACAAACAGAACAACAATAACAACACAGCCTTAGCGTTATATAGGATTCCTTTTTAAAATATATAGTTTTATCGATTTTAGAGAGGAGGAAAGACACACACACACACACACACACACACACACACACACAGAGAAATATCAATGATGATAGAAAAAAGCAACTCTATTCAAGTCTATTTTGCCTTCTCCCTTGCTTTGTTTTTTGTTTTGTTTTGTTTTGTTTTAATATACTTTGTTCAAAGCATTTGTATGCATTTAGGTGACAACAGTTATTGATTTCAGAGAGCAAGGGAGAGGGAGAGATAGAAACATCCATGATGAGAGAGAAACATTGATTGGCTGCTTCCTGCACGCCCCACATTGGGGATCCGGCATGTGCCCTGACTGGTAATTGAACTGTGACCTCCTGGTTCATAGGTCAACACTCAACCACTGAGCCATGCCAACCTGCCTATATGATATTTTTAAAAAATAAAGTAAATGTAAATCTGTGTTGACAAGTGTACTCCTGTAAAAACGTGAGTACCAACAAGGTAAGGATTGCAAAGCTATTGAGACTTGAATATGGGGGAAGCCATTTTGGCAAAAACTAGTTTGGGCACTTCCAGCTTTTAAGCCACTAAGCTCCTCTTTTCTAAAGCGAGTGTCAAATATAAGTGTCTGTAATATAAGCATTTTTATCTTGTACTTGTTTAGAACATTTTCCTGATTTATACTTTGTCCAAAGCATTTGTATGCATTTAGGTGACAGCAGTTTCATAAAATGTTGTCTGCCCAGAAGTGCATGAAACATACATTAATCTGACACCCCTACACTCCTACAAAAGCAAAACGAAAAATAAGTGTATCAGAATAACTAGAAAACCAAGCATTACCCAGGGCAGTGGTCAGCAAACTCATTAGTCAACAGAGCCAAATATCAACAATACAATGATTGAAATGTCTTTGGAGAGCGAAATTTTTTAAAGTTAAACTATATAGGAAGATGCATTGTTATTAACTTAATTAGGGTACTCCTAAGCTGGCCTTGGGGCCAAAGAGCCACATGTGGCTCATGAGCCACAGTTTGCCGACCTCTGACCTAGTGGATCCCAAACAACCATGATCCAATTAGAAGCAAAATGAGCATAAGGATACATTTATTTCCATCAGAAACCTTTTTAAAACAGAGAGGGAGAGCCCTGCAGTGTGGCTCAGTGGTTGAGCATTGACCCAGGAACCAGGAGGTCATGGTTCAATTCCGGGTCAGGGCACATGCCTGGGTTTCGGGTTCCATCCCCAAGAGGGAGCATGCAGGAGTCAACCAATCAATGATTATCATCATTGATGTCTCTCTCTGTCTCTCTCTGTCTCTGTCTCTCTCTCTCTCTCTCTCTCTCCCCCCTCTCTTAAATAATATATATTAAAATATATATTAAATATATATTAAAAAATACAGAGGGAATGGTATTTTTAGTTTTCTTTGTCTGATAAGTTTCAAATAAATATATAATTAACACTGTTAAAGAAAATAGCAGCCCTAGATATTCTGGCTCAGCAGATAGAGCATTGGCCAGCAGACTGAAGGGTCCCAAGTTCAAGGGCACATACCTTTGTTGCAGGATCCTCCCCAGCTCGGGCCCTGATCAGGGCAGGTGCCGGAAGCAACCAACCTATGTGTTTCTCTCAGTCTTTCCTTCTCTCTTCCTCTCTCTCTAAAAATAAATGGGAAAATATCCTCAGGTGAGGATTTTTTTTAAAAAAAGGAAACTTAAAAAAAGCAAGCCCTCACAAAGCTGGCCGAAGGGTTTGATTTTAACCACATCTTCCTAGGACTCTGGCACATGTGCAAGTGTCCTCACTTGCTGCCACTATCACACGGGAACCATTTTGTCCCTTCTGTCCTTATGGCCACATTGCTTCACAGTGCAGCGCCCCCTACACCCCGTGTTTCTGAGGTCGCCACAGTGACCATTGTGAAGGGTACCCCGAATTTGTTTCAAGAAAATTCTCTGCTCCTTTGATGGTTACAAGGGCCAGGTTTCTGGAGTCAGGCCTGGGATCAAACCCCTCCTTTTGACATTGACTCTCTGGACAACTTGGTTTCAACTGGCTTCTCCCAGAAACAATTTCCTTATCTGGAAAGGGACAGTGACCCTGACCTCCCAGAAGAGCTATAAGAATTGAGGCATCCAAGATAAGCTAAACACGGACTAAACGGGCACATAGCAAAGGTTTGATAAATGGACGCTATTTTTTATGGGTGTCATCATTTTTAATTTGCATCTCCGAGATTGCTAGAGAGGGTGAGCAGCTTTTCATGGTTTGGAAGCTGTTTTATTAATAGCATCTTTCTTATTGTTCTCTTTGAGACATTGCAATAAGATCTAGCACAGCACTGAGACAGTCTGTGTTTCTTCTAAGTTTCTCAGCAACCAATAAGGCATGTCTTTTTTATTTTTATTTTTTACATTTTTCACAAATGTGTCAGACTTCAGAGAAGCTAGCAGTTGATGGAATCAGTTTAAGCATATGTGTTTAGCATGTTATTTGTAACAGTAAAGCTGTGGGACGTTCTTTCTAGACTAGTGCTTTCTCTACAAAATATTGCACACGAGTATTATCATGCTAAGCAAAATAAGCCAGTCAGAGAAAGACAAGTATCACATGATCTCACTCCTATGTGGGATCTAATGAATAAAATAAACTGATGACCAAAATAGATCCAGAGACATAGAACCATGGAACAGTCTGTGGAATCGCAGGTGGGCGGGAAGAGATTAACCAAAGAATTTATAAGCATACTAGAGCACCAGTGCACGAATTCGTGCACAAGTGGGGTCTGGCCAGCCCAGCCCCAATCAGGGCACAGGGCCAGGCCTGTCAGGAGGAGGAGACAGCAAGAAGTTGGCCAGCCAGCCTGCCTGGATTAGGGCCAATCAGGGCTGGGCTAGCTGGGGGTGGGGCTGCAGGTGATTGGCCAGATAGCCACGCCCCAATTGGGGTAGGGGACCAGTTGGGGACAGGGATGGCCATGGGGTGGGGCTGTGGGCTGTGAGCTGGTTGGCCTGCCCCCAACTGGTTGGGGAGAGCTAATTGGGGTCGGAGCTGGCTGAGGGGAGGGGCTGTGGGCTGATCTGGGTGGTGGGGGCTGGTTGGAGGTGGGGCCAGCCATGGGGAGGGGCTTTGGACTGGCCAGCCCCCCTAAATGGGGAGCGGGTGGCTGATTGGGGGCTAGCAGCCTGGGGGAGGTATCATGGGTGGTTGGCCTCTGGACCCTGCCCCTGATTGGAGTGGGGGGGGGCAATTGGAGGTGGAGCTGGCTGGTAGGGGGATGGCATTATGGTAGTAGGGGCCCCTCAGTGGCAGGGCTGGCCAGGGGGGAGGTGTTGCAGGAGGTGGACCAGTTGGCCCCGCTCCCTGTTGGGGTGGGGAGAGTATGATCAGAGGTGGGGCCGGCTAGGGGGAGGGGATGCAGGGGATTGGCTGGCTGGCACCACTCCCCAGGCTGGTTCACTGGCCACAATGGACGTTAGTGACCAGTCATTCGGGTCACTGGCTTTTATATATAGAAATGCATAACCTGTGGACCCAGACAATAATGCAGTTGGCTTGGGGAGAGAGGTGCAGGGTGCAAGGGGTCAACCGGGGAGTGGAGGGGATATCTGTAATACTTTCAACTATAAAGATGGAGTTTTGAAAAGGAAATGCTTAACTTGTTGAAAAAAAATCGAAAACAATATTTGTGCTATAAGCTGTGCAAGTAAAGCCAGCCAGTTCATTAGCCAGCACTTCACGGCCACATAAATAAAGCAATGAGCAGTAAGGTGCACTAGGAAATGCCTCACCTAGACGTGAAGAACCCTCTACCACTCACAGCCTACTCTTTCCTTTACATTTCACTTCATTCAGTCCGTTACGTCAGGCGGGTCCACACGTCCATTATTTCTCTATTGTGTTCCAGGGGTGGGCAAACTCTTTGACTCGAGGGCCACAATGGGCTCTTAAACTGGACCGGAGGGCCTGAACAAAAGCAACCTGACCATGCTGGCACTCTCATCTTGGGCTGCTGGGGAAGGAGCGGAGGGGAGAGCAAGAGAACCCTCCGCTCTTTCGGCTCCAAGGGCCGGATAGAACAGCCGAACAGGCAGGATCCGGCCAGTGGGCCGTAGTTTGCCCATGATTGGAACTGCTTCTCCAGCTAGTTTATGTAGCAAACAGTCGCCTCTCTTCCGGCTGAGTTGATACAGACCATCATCCCTGAAAAGCAGCCTTTCGTGTAATGTGGCTGCCACTGGCGTGGCCCTCAAAGTCAAGAGTGTGACTACAAACACCTCTAATAGGTTTGATCTCCTCAGATTCTCTCCCTGGAGTTTTTGCTCCAGTCCAGGCAGACCGGACACTTGTTCCAAACGCAAGGAAGTGTCCTCTTGACTTGGCTTTGTTCACAGAATTGTATCAGCTTGCAGTCACTTTTCCCCTTTCTCTGTTCCCGCTTCAGGAAACTCCTGCCTGCCCTTGAATTGTAGCTGAAATGCCCCCTCATGTTCCATCTTCCTTTGTGCTGCTGGGTTCTTATAGGCACCCATCAAACTTTGCTTTTCATTTTCAGTGTTTCCCAAACTTTTGACATATGTGTACCCCTTCTATAATTTTCATAACGCTGAGTACCCCTCCTCAAAAACATGGATGTATTTTAATAACAATCAACATATATTTATTTTTTATTTTTGGTGCATACACAAAATAATAATAAATGAAAAATATAATTATTCATAATAAAATATAAATAAAAGTTATATTATAAATAACATTTATTTGCACACCGGACCATCTCACGCCTCACAAGACTGTCTTGACTTGACTCATGAGAAGGTAGAATTAGGCGCAGCTAAGCACGGTGCAGTGCATAACCCCACCAAACCCCGGTGCAGTGCATATCCCCACCAAACTCTTCCCGTGCCCCTGGGGGTAGGCGTACCGCACTTTGGGAAACACTGGTGGGGGGGGGGGAGAACATGCTCCAGTCCCAGACGGCTTGGTTCAGTGGCTAGAGCATGGGCCTGCAGACCAAAGGGTCCTGGGTTTGATTCTGGTCAAGGGCATGTACCTGGCTTGCAGGCTCCTCCCCAGCCTGGCCCTGACCAGGGCTCGTCCAGGAGGCAACCAATTGATGTGTTTCTTGCACATCAATGTTTCTCTCTGTCTTTCCCTCTCTCTTCCCTCTCTCTCTCTCTCTCTCTCTCTCTCTCTCTCTCTCTCTCTCTCTCAAAATCAATAGAGAAATGTCCTCAGGGGAGGATTGAAAAAGAAATGCATGCTCTAGAGCAGTGGTTCTCACCTTTCTAATACCGAGACCCATGAATACAGCTCCTCATGTTGTGGTGACCCCCAACCATAACATTATTTTCGTTGCAGCTTCACAACTATAATTTTGCTACTGTATTGAATGGTAATGTAAATATCTGTGTTTTCCGATGGTCTTAGGCGACCCTGCTTAGCAGTTCTCAACGTGTGGGTTGCAACTGTAGAGCCTAAGACCATGTGAAAACACAGATATTTACATTATGATTCACAACAATAGCAAAATCACAGTTATGAAGTAGCAAGGAAAATAACGTTATGGTTGGGGGTCACCACCACATGAGGACCTGTGTTAAAGGGCCATGTCATTAAAAAGGTTGAGAACCATGGTTCTAGACAGATTTGCATTCTGATTCTACTGCTTACTAAGTGTGAGATCTGGAAAAATTACTGTTCCTTGTTATGTCTTATTTTTCCCAAACATAAAAGGATGCAATTAATGGCACCTACTTCCTAGAAGTGATGTAAGGCAGAAATAAAATAATCCACAGAGAGCATTGCACCTACTACATGAAAATAGTTAGCTTTCAATAAAGTTAACCATTCCTCTGCTTTTCTATATTCGCTTCTTATTATTGTTAAAATTATGGGCTTCATTTGATGTCAGGGCCCATAGAAATGGCTGGCAAAATTCTCAAACACCCATTACTTTATGAACTAATGGCTCCATCCCTTTAAGCATGTCCATCTTATAAAATAATCATGAACCTTAAAAAGGACAACCTTTCTCTATCCTTAACTTTATGTTCATATGACTTCTTAACATCATGTAACTTTCCTAATTCTAAGTGGCTCATGCCTAATACACTTACCCAACAAATTATAACCGGTGATCAATTATTTATCAAGGAAAAGTAGATAATTGTGCGGGTTAGAATTCAGTTTTAACACATCAGTCTTTTGTCCACACAAAAAGATTGCAGTTAGCTTCCTATTTATGTGCTAAAATGAGTGAATTCAGAAAAGGAATTATAAAATTGTATTCTGGCTTCAGAAAAAACAATGGTTATAAACAAGATTTCTTGTTGGATGAAAATAATATGTTGACTGGCTGAATTTTTACTCTCAAGTAATGGTGTTTTTCCCCCCCCTAAAACCATACAGAATCAATTGCATATTTTAGTTGTAGAAAAATATGCTGTAGGGGCAGATGGGGGTAAGGGGAAGAGATTAATCAAAGGACTTGTATGCATGCATATAAGCCTAACCCAGTGGTCGGCAAACTGCGGCTCTCGAGCCACATGCAGCTCTTTGACCCCTTGAGTTTTTTGAAAAGGCCAGCTTAGGAGTACCCTAATTAAGTTAATAACAATGTACCTCCCTATATAGTTTAAGTTTAAAAAATTTGGCTCTCCAAAGAAATTTCAATCATCGTGCTGTTGATATTTGGCTCTGTTGATGAATGAGTTTGCTGGTCTAACCAATGGACACAGACACCAGGGGGGTGAGGGCATAAGTGGGGGGTGTGAGTTGGGGAGGGCAATGGGGGGATTAGGATACATATATAATACCCTAATCAATAAAAATAAGAAAAATATACTGCCCACCTTTCTTTTAAAATATATATTTTATTCATTTTTTACAGAGAGGAAGGGAGAGGGATAGTAAGAAACATCGTTGAGAGAGAAACATCGATCAGCTGCCTCCTACACATCCTCTACTGGGTATATGCCTACAGCCATGGTACATGCCCTTGACCGGAATCGAACCTGGGACCCTTCAGTCTGCAGGCCGACGTTCTATCCACTGAGCCACACTGGTGAGGGCTCACCTTTCTTTTTCACTGACATTCTTCAATAGCTGTTTCCCCCTCACAAAACAATATTTTCCATGTTAATTTTTTTTATTAATTTTCCAGCAAAAAATGTTATTTTGCAAAATCCCATGTCTGTGTTTTCTCTTTTGCCTCTCCAATGTGAGTTAAAAGAAGAAGAAAAAAAGACGTCCTGAGACCAACCTGCCAGGCCCGGGTCGCCTATGACTTCTTCAGCCAAAAAGGACAGATAATTTGCTTGTTTTTCCCAGCGAAACGGGCAGACCGCCAAACCTCACAACCCAAATGAGTTCCCAATTTAGTGTTTGGTGTCATTTCCCAAGGACTGGGATGAAAAATGAGACATTGGACGTGTTAACTCGGAGGAAAATGATCACTTCACCTTGCATAGGGCATCTTTAAGGGATGAAATCAGAGGAGATAAATCATCGGGCCCCGTGACAGCTCTGCCTGTCACCTGCCGGGAACGCGTCCCTCTGAGAGGGGACAGGGCCCGTCTGAGCCTCCCTGGGGTGACGGCAGCCATATTTTCTGCCTCCAAGTCCTGATAGAATTCTGAGAGTGGGGATGGAGTATGCAGGATCCCCTCCCCAAGTTGCTGTTCCTGAATGACATTTTAAGTGTGCCTAGAAATGCAAATGGAAACACACGCACACTCATGAGCTGTTTGTATCCTTTTTTTTTTTAAATTGATTTTTCACAGAGAGGAAGGGAGAGAGATAGAGAGCTAGAAACATCGATGAGAGAGATACATCGACCAGCTGCCTCCTGTACATCCCCCACCGGAAATGTGCCCGCAACCAAGGTACATGCCCTTGATGGGAATCGAACCTGGGACCTTTCGGTCCGCAGGCAGACGCTCTATCCATTGAGCCAAACCGGCTTTGGCTGTTTGTATCCTTGACATAGTTCCTGAGCACACGTAGCAGCCACTCCGTGCTTCCCGTGTCCCTCGTGGCAATGCCCCATGATGATCAGTACAATAAATGCGTATACTCACATACCAGGCATGGGGTGTTTTGCCCTCCCCTCCCTCCCCAACCCTGTGTTCCTCCAAAAAGCAGGACACTGGACTCATTTGGAGGACCTACCCAGAAAGTCATAGTGTAGCAAAATCTCACGCATAATTTACTTTGAAACCTCAAGTCCTTGGGGGAAAAGGTGCGTTACCCAGCCATGAGGTCGCTCCGAATCGAATTTTGGATACGGGTCAAGGTCAACCTATGGAAATGGGGCAGCCAAGATACCTTCATCTGGGTTTTGTGTGTCCTCCTGTGCTGTGGCATCGCGAGGTTTTGGGCTGCTGGTTTATTTGTTTTGGTTTGTTTATTTGTTTGTTTATTATTCATTTATTTATGTTACATATACGTCCTTATTCCCCCATTGCCCCCAACCTCCACTAATGCCCCACCCCCTCTGTTGTTTGTGTCCATTGATTAGGCCCACATGCATGCACACAAGTCCCTTGGTTGATCTCTCCCTCTTACCCCCACTGACCCCCACCTTCCCTGAGGTTTGATGTTCTGATCGAAGTTTCTCAGTGTCTGGATCAGTTCTCATTCATTAGTCTACGCTAGCTGTGGACAAACTATGGCCTGCGGGCCGGATCCGGCCAGTTCGGCTGTTCTCTCCGGCCCGCGGAGCCGAAAGAGCGGAGGGTTCTCTTGCTCTCCCCTCCACTCCTTCACCAGCAGCCCAAGATGAGAGTGCCAGCATGGTCAGGTTGCTTTTGTTCCGGCCCCTCCGGTCCAGTGTAAGAACCCCTTGTGGCCCTTGAGTCAAATAGTTTGCCCACCCATGGTCTATGCCATTCGCTATATTCCACAAATGAGTGAGATCATGTGATGTGTATCTTTCTCCGACTGGCTTATTTCATTCAGCATAATGCTCTCCAGTTCCATCCATGCTGTTGCCAATGGTAAGAACTCCTTCTTTTTTATTGCAGCGTAGTATTCCATTGTGGGGATGTGCCACAGTTTTCTGATCCACTCATCTGCTGAAGGGCACCTAGGCTGTTTCCAAATCTCAGCTATGGTGAATTGTGCTGCTATGAACATAGGGGTGCATATGTCCTTTCTGATTGGTGTTTCTAGCTTCTTGGGATACGGTCCTAGGAGTGGGATTACTGGGTCAAATGGAAGTTCCATTTTAAGTTTTTTGAGGAAACTCCTTACTGTTCTCCACAGTGGCTGCACCAGTCTGCATTTCCTCCAGCAGTGCACGAGGGTTCCTTTTTCTCCACTTCCTCTCCAACACTTGTCATTTGTTGATTTGTCAATGATAGCCATTCTGACAGGTGTGAGATGGTACCGAATTATCCTTCGGGTTGCTGTTTTAAAGGAGCAGTGTTAAGAGTAGTAGAGGAGTTTTTATTAGGCCTGTTGAGTATGTGCCTCCAGAAATAACGATTAAAGGCCCAATGAATGGGTCTTTGTGGCTTGAGATAAAATGCTGAATTGCTCTGAGAGGTCTAATAAAATCTTTATTTTCTTCTAAAACCCTATTTTAATTTTGTCCGCAAAAATTATTTTGAAATAATCTTGCAAAATAGGGACTCCACTACCTTCTATTTCTGATGAATTGGTATTTATAAAAATACACTCTACCATAAATAATTAATGCTTCTATGGGACACTGTCTGCAATTCTTTAAAAAGCATACAATTCCTAACACTGGATAATGCAATTAAGAAGTTAAAATAGCCTGGCCAGTGTGGCTCAGTGGTTGAGCATCAACCTATGAACCAGGAGGTCAGGGTTTGATTCGCAGTCAGGGCACATGCCTGGGTTACAGGCTAGATCCAGAGTGGGGTGTACAAGAGGCAGCCGATCCATGATTCTCTCTCATCTTTGATGTTTCTATCTTTCTCTTCCTTTCTCTCTGAAATCAATGAAAAAAAAAATATATATATATATATATATATATATATTTTTTTTTTTTTTTTAAAGATGTGATAGCAAAGAACAAGATGAATTTGGGTAAGGTAAGGTGTGTCAGGGTCAATTTGCCACCAGGATTAAGGCGATCTTAGACAATGGGAGGCATAGGCCTTAAGCCCTGATCCAGAAACGACACAGTTCTTGGTGGAAGCATCCACAGGTCTCTATTCCTGTCATCTCAGCCTGTGGACAGACGCTACCCATCAAAACGCATCTGTCTGAGATTCCAGCACACAGAGTTCTGTCTCTGTTTTGTATTTTTAGTTCTTTATTTAATCTTTATTGTGTTTTTTAAATTGTTTTATTGATTACAGTGTTACATACATGTCCTTATTTCCCCATTACTCCCCAACCCCCTCCACTCATGCCCTCACCACCCTGTTGTCTGTCTCTGTTTTGAAAAGCAGCATGTGTAATAAATACTGAGGTAAAGTCTACCATAGGCTTATATGTAGGTGATAGCCCTATTCAGCTTTCTTTTTTTTTTAATATCCCATTTATATTTTAAGAAGGAATTTCAGGAATTTGAGAAAATGCATAGAAATCCATAGCATTGAGAACAGCAACTTAGAAGTAAGATAGGCAGAATTCTTTGGAGAAGAAAAAAAGGTCCAAGTTGACATTTAGACTATCAACCAAAATGGGATTGGAATGTTCTTCCTTCTTTATTCTTTCAAGGAGAATGAGATCAATTTTAAGTCATGGATTTTACCTTTGATAGGACTACGTGGTGAGTTGCATAGTTGAATGTTGGGCTTTCTACATCCCACCATTGCTGGGTATTGGGTTTTGCAAAAACTGTACAGTGGTGCAGTTAGTATCAGGTACCTCTTAGCCACCTTGTAGAAGTTAAATTTAACCTAATTCCAGTCTAGGGAACACTAAAGTGTCTCAATTAACTGAACGTTGAGTAATTAAGAATATGAATATTTTTAATATAAAAAGCACCGGGATCCATTTTATAAGAGTTGTTTAAGTATAATAACAATCAACATCAAAGTCGATGATGGCATAAAAGGCATGCAGAGCACACTAATGAATGATAAAATATACTTGTAACCTAATGGCCATAACATGTAAGACTGAAATGTTTTAAAATTAGAGGCATAAATTCATCTGTTACCATATTCTCAAATGAACATATTCCACGATGTTGTCACTGGCTTATCTTGGACTTTTCTGTTGGGGAAAATAAAAATGTCCAGCATTATAATATTTAATGACAGCCATTCCATAAACATTAAAACAGAAAAACATATTGACTTAATTCTCTTTGGATGAAGTCCCAACATCCAACAAATGTAGCACATCTCTCGCAGATGGAAAATGAAAACGGAAAAAAAAATTGTATTTAATCACGGATTGGAATTCATAATCCTTGGATCAAAATGCATCATGTCTGAGGCTCAGCAATAATTTTATTTTTTGAAAACATAGAAAATTAAGAGGAAACCACATAATTCTGCTTAATGTTACTATTCGCCTCAAAAAATACATTTTTTTGTTAGTTAGCTTGTTGATTTGTTTGTTAATGTGCTCTAATGGACTGTAGGGTTGTTACAATTTCCTTTGGCATCTGGTAATCACATGTTTGATCACAAAGGCCATTTCTCTATTGCCAGCTCTTATTAACTCCTTTTTCTGCACACATCTCTGAGTTCATATTCGTCCACGAGCTACAGCAATGAAAGCCATAACCTAATGGCCCTCCTGTGATGCAGGCCAGCTCACCCACACACAAAAGAGACTCTTGAAATCAGATAAATATTTGTTACAATGATTAATCCAGAAAATAGCTTTCTGGCTCCTACATGCCAATCGGTAACAAATTCTTTAGCTAAACACCATAGTAAATCAAATTTCAGCCAGTTGGCATGACTCACTGGTTGACCATGGGCCTATGAACCAGGAGGGCAGGGCACATGTTGGGGTTGTACGCTCCATTCCCAGTAGGGGGCGTGCAGGAGGCGGCCGATCAATGATTCTCTTCATTGATGTTTCTCTCTCTTTCTCCTTCTCTCTGTATCTCTGAAATCAATAAAAATATATTTTAAAAATAATAAAAAGGTATAGCCTTGGCCAACTTGGCTCAGTGAACAGAGTGTCAGCCTGCAGAAGGATCCCGGGTTCGATTCCGGCCAAGGGCACATGCCTGGGTTTCCGGCTCTATTCCCAGTAGAAGGTGTGCAAGAGGCAGCCAGTCAATGATTCTGATTCTCATCATTGATGTTTCTATCTCTCTCTCCTTCTCCCTTCCTCTCTGAAATCTTTAAAGAAATATATGTTTTTTAAAATTAAAAATAAAAATGTATTTAAAAAAACAACACTGAAATTTCATTATCAAAAGGTCTTGCCAAATAAACAACCCAGCCTTAATGTAATTTAAATCGCACATGCTGGATAAAAGTAACCTGTAGAGAGTTCGTTCTCTCTCTCTCTCTTTCTCTCCCTCTCTCTCTCTCTCTCTCTCTCTCTCTCTCTCTCTCTCTCCACAGAGGACTCTCTGGGTACTTCAGAAACACTTGATTCTTCTGTAATTTTTTCTCCGAGGACTCTTAGGCATGACTTGCATGAAACATTTCAGCTTCTTTTCTTCCCTCTCATTATAATAGATGGTTATGTAAAACGCAGAGCTGAACCTTTTCTTAGAGACTTTGCTTCTAGGCACAACTCCCTTTTAATTCCGCTATTTTATAATTAAGTACCTTCAGCTAGGGCACTTTAGATTTCCAGGAAGGAAACTTAACTTGAAATGGCTTAAGAAAAAAAACAACACATGATTTTTTTAAAATTTATTTTATACAAAGGGATGTTTCTATGGGACAGAAAGTAGCTGGGTCTGAGGAAGGACTATAAACAAAACCAGGAGAGCTATCAGACACATAATGCATCAACATTTTGTTTGGTTTTAAACATTTCCAATGCTCTTGAATTGGGTACGGTTAGTGTTTCTCGCACATCCTCGTGCGCTGTCATTCATTCCACCTAAGAAAAACATAGCCACCTGATTCTAGGCTGGGAAAGGGGAAAATAAATTTGTTTTCTTCTCTCCTCTCTCTCGGTCTCAATCCCCAATTCCCAGGGCGGGGTCTCTGAGTGACTGAGAAGGGATTACAGACTTCTACTCCCAACCCCAACCAGCTGCCATATGGCGGCATTTCACACCAACAAAATACACTCATGTTAGATGCAAACATATGCTCCTGGCATTGACTTACCCCTTGAGCAGAAGTTAACAGGGAGAATCAGGACCCATTTTCTGAGCTGAATTAATTCTCAACATGAGCACAGATGGGCAGATAACAGAATATGGAATTTTGGGAAAGACTGGTTACCCGGACATGAAATGAGAAAGATCCATTCTAGAATGTTCTCTGTGCTTATCTGTAGTGTGGCAGCTCAATGAATCTCCGTCTAAGATGGTCACAAAAGGTTGATGAGGTGAGAAAAGGCACCTTAAAAAAACCTGGGAAACAAGAGAATGTGAGAAATTAGTGGAGGTAATGACTCTTCAAAAATGCAGTCAACCATGCAAAAACACTATTGCAAAGCAATTTTAAAGTCATCATCATGGTAACCCCTACTTCATTGCTTTCTTTATTTCTTTAAAGTGTTTTTATTGATTTCAGAGAGAGGAAGGGGAGGGAGGGAGGGAGGAATAGAAACATCAATGATGAGACAGAAACGTTGATCAGCTCCTTCTGAGGGGAATCAAACCCTAACCTTCTGGTTCATGGTTTGACATTCAACCACTAAGCAACATCGGCTGAGCTTCATTCTTTATTTTTTTAAATATATTTTATTGGTTTTTTTCAGAGAGGAAGAGAGAGGGACTGAGAGTTAGAAACATCGATGAGAGAGAAACATCCATCAGCTGACTCTTACACCCCCCCCCCCCAACCAGGATGCTCCCGCAACCAAGGTACATGCCCTTGACCAGAATCGAACCTGGGACCCTTGAGTCCACAAGCCGATGCTCTATCCACTGAGCCAAACCGGTTTCGGCTGGGCTTCATTCTTTATTCTCTCTAAATTCGAACACCATCCTTCTTTGTGTTTAATATGGTGACCTGAGAATGTTCCCACCTTGTTCTGAGAAGTTAGGCTATAAGAGAAGATATATGGATTTGTGGCCACAGTATAAACAAAAGTAGATGAAGAAAGATAAAAATGAAGAGGAAGGCATAGAATCAGTTTCTAGAAATATATGAACTAAATGGGATGAAATAAATGCACACTCCATGGAGAGCACACACCGTACAAGTGGATGCAAAATAGAGGAATAATTTCTAGTTACATGCGATAATATGTTGGGGCTATTTAGTGGAAAAGTGCGATTTATGCTAATTGCATAAGAGAAAGAACAATTGCATCAGAAATAACTTTATAATCTGCAATGCCCTGGCTTTACTTTAAAAGGCAAATTAAGTTATTTTGAATTACATAACATCCACACCAGGTATGATATGCAATGCCTAAAAAGTAATAAATTGTTCTTATGGCCTGAGAATATTTTTTAATTAAAAAGCATAGTATCTCCTAAGGAGAGAAAAATGTTATTGAATTTTTGTGTTCAAGATTAAATTCTACCCTACCTGTACAGAATGATAATGTATGCTAAGGTGTGAAGCTTAATGGCGTTAATGCGTACAAACATTACTTGGAAAACACTTTACAAAGGGAAAGACCACGATTTATCTTCAGAAGTAAAGGTCATGCAATGAGCTGGATGTGAAAAATCCTGAGCATTGGCTATAAAAAGAATTTATTGTTCCCCTCCCCCCTTTTTAATATGTTTTTATTGATTTCAGAGAAGAAGGGAGAGGGAGAAAGAGATAAGAACATCAATGATGAGAGAGGATCATGGATCAGCTGCCTCCTGAATGCCCCCTGCTGGGGATCAAGCCTGCCACCTGGGCATGTGCCCTCGACTGGAGTTAAACCTGGGACCCTTCAGTCTTCAGGCCAATGCTCTATCCACCAGCAAGGGCTATTGTACCCACTCTGAATACCCAAGACAACATTCCTCTTAAACACACAAACATGTGTCAAGAGCATTCTTGTTCTGCTAGCATTATTATTCCAGAAATAATAATTAGCAAGCACTAACCTGTATGTTCACTAACTACTCACTTATGTAGGTGCTTTTCAAAGACAGTATTAGAATAAAAGAAGCTGTGAGCCATGTATGTACCATGATCACCAATGTGACATGACCATATACAGGGGCCACCATTAGGACAGGGACCTCAGTTCAACTCAGGAAGCCAGGGACTCTTGAAAATCCAAGGGAATGCTTGTCTGTTCAGATTACCTCTTTTTGCTCTCCCAATGTCTTTCCTATGAACTCACGCAGCCACCAGTTTGCCTATTTGAATGGCGCGCCGTCATCATCTTGTAGAGAAATAGATATAAGCACCGAGTGAAAAATAATTTCAGGGACTTTTCAGGCGCTTTCTGCTGTTGTAACAGTGATTCCTGCAAATCACATAGGGCGCCACGCAAAATAACCATCCTGCCTGCAGACTTTCATGGACTGTGTATTCTTCAAGGAAGGTTGAAAATGTGTCTTCTGATAGTACCCAGGTGTGTCGGATAATTTCACTTTCTGGAGATTTATAGGTCTCCAACTCCCCTACACTATCTCTTGACAAAGGAAACCAAAAACTCTTGCTCTTTGGACAAATTATGAATATCCCAGGGATTGCTGTATTTACACTGAATGGCCAGATTATTATGATCTCTGAATGCATAATAATCTGACCACTCAGTGTGTGTGTGTGTGTGTGTGTGTGTGTGTGTGTGTGTGTGTGTGTATTAGAGGCCCAGTGCATGAATTTATGCATGGGTGGAGTCCAACCAGCTTGGCCAGTGGGAGGGGACCTGGGCAGTTGACCAGCCTGCCTGCTGGTCGAACTCCTGGTCAAGGGGACATTTGCATATTAGCCTTTTATTATATAGGATATACACTGAGTGGCCAGATTATTATATGTTCAGAGATCATCATCATCTGGCCTCTCGGTGTATATCTAATTCACTGTAGAGATTGGCTCACAGTATTCTATATGTGTACACAGAGGTGGGACATACACTAATTGTTGCTATGGTCTGAGGAAAATGCATTTCAAACTCCTCATGAGGTTATCAACAATAAAGAAGTTAAAGCTTACTAAGACCTTAAGACAGTGCCTGGCCCCTGGCCAGCATGGCTCAGTGGTTGAGTGTGGACACAGGAACCAGGAGGTCACAGTTCCATTCCCTGTCAGGGCCCATGCCCGGGTGATGGGCTCGATCCCCAGTTGGGGGCATGCAGGAGGCAGCTGATCTATGATTCCCTCTCATCATTGCTATTTCTATCTCTCCCTCTCTCTCTCTTCCTTTCCTCAATTAAATAAATAAATTAATTAATTAACTAGCTAATTAATTAAAGGTATGGTGTTCCAGTTAAAGGAACACAGTGGATTATAAAGTGGATGATGCTCTCAATAAACAGATGGGAAATATTACTACCCACCCCGTCCACAGTCTTACTCAGCAGTGGGCAAAATACGGCCTGCAAGCCAGATCTGGATCACATTGCATACTTTCAGATATCACACTTCAATTCCACACTTTAATACTCATTCTATATGGTACTGTTCCCTTATTACTAGTACTATAACACCTGGTAAAGCCAAGTGATCAGAAAGTATTGTTTTTCCCCTCTGTTTCTGTTTCTGTAATTTGGGGCACAGTGAGTTCCGGTCCCAAGAGAGAGAGGCTCGCACCAGGAAACATAGTCATCGGGTCCATTAAATTGGATGCCAAGGTGGCCGCTGGCCATGTCCGCCTCCGAATGCCACTAAATTCAGCAGGCAGCAAAGGGGGTCCCCGTAAAAGCTGAGGTGATCGATCAGTCACTTTCAGAGAGGCCGCCCATTCCGTCTAGGAGCTGGCCAAGTTGCCCTTGGGCTGTGTTGGTTCCACTCTTCAGCTCATTTATTGGGTTTTCTCTTTGCCCAGACATACGACCATCTTGGGCCAAGGCTGGCCATAAATTGCTTACTGCTCGGAGCAGATGTTAGGAAGTTTATTTCCGTTTGCTCCACAGCAATCCAGGCGAAATGAGGAGCACAAATCATCCTCATGGAGACGGAAAGCACCCCCAGCAAGACTGGGTTCCAGTTTATAAAACACCGAGGGTTTCCGACCTGGTGGCTCTAGGTGAGTTGGAAGGCTCAACTCTGACATATGAGTGCAATCAGATCACCTCCAACCAGGAAAATGTCGGCCATGGTTTCAGTATATTCAGAAGCACTCCGAAAGGCTAATTTTCACGGCCAATAAAATAAACGTGAACATTAAAAACATCACCCGAGGATATTTTTCCCATTGATTTTTAGAACGAGTGGAAGGGAGAGGTGGAGGAGGAGTTGTAAAGAGGGAGAGAGAGAAAGAAACATCAACATGAGAGGGTGATTGGTTACCTCCCACAGGTGCCCAAGGAGGATTGGGGATGGAACCTGCAAACCAAGTGCATGCCCTTGACCGGGAATCGAACCCATGACCTTTAGGTCCATAGGTGGGTGCTCTAACCACTGAGACACACCAGCCAGGGCAATAATACTATTTCTAGGACAGTATTTATGCACAAATAGTGTGCCTTCTTCATTCTTTTGTAGTTATGAAGTGCAAAATTCCCACAAGGCCAAATGGGATGCTGTCATGGCTGAATCTTTCTCTTGTTCTCTCTCTCCCCCCCACCCCTACTCTCTTGTTCTTTTTCTCATTCTCCTTATCTTCCCCTTTATTCAGCCATCCCATTATCCTCAGGGGTCTGGCTACATCAAGAGGTCATTATGGAAGAGCTCTGTTTAGGTTCAGTGCCCTCTAGTGGCGGAGTCCGGACACAGAGTACCTGGGTTTTGCTTTTCTCTGGCATCACTAAAACCCAGATCTCCAAGGTATTTTAAAAATATATATATATTATTGATTTTTTTTTCAGAGAGGAAGGGAGAGGGACAGAGTGTTAGAAACATCGATGAGAGAGAAACATTGACCCTCTGCATCCTGCACACTCCCCACTTGGGGATGTGTCCACAAACAAGGTGCATTGCATGCCCTTGACCGTAATGGAACCCAGGACCTTTCAGTCCGCAGGCCAACGCTCTATCCACTGAGCCACACCGGTTAGGGCTCCGAGGTACTTTTGTAAGCAACTAGTGAATGGGACTACGACCTTCCACATTTGTGAGACAAGAGGCCATTTTTTTCTTTCAAGTTTAAAAAAGCATAGAGGGGGGAAAAAACCAATTAATAATGCAACACAATAAAAATTTAAACAGCCCTTAGGAATTAAAATGCAAATGGAACAAGAATCCTATGGATGTTTCTCATAGTTGAGCCTGAATAACAGAGAGGCCAATAAAATATTAGCATAGATCCTGGAGAAAGCAGGTGGCTTTCAGTAGCTTAGTGTAGCTGAGCAAGGGCTGAGGGAACTGGCCACATGCAATGATCAATAAAACTGAAACGGAAATGCTCAATGCCAGATGCATAATAAGCTTGAGGATGAAGTTGATCCTAATTTTAATATCTATCCTTAAGGTAAATGTAACTCCAAATTAAGGGGAACAAAAGCAGCACAAAACCCTTACATTAAAAACAAAACAAACAAACAAAAAAATTATGAAAAAAGCTTAGTATGCTTAAAAAGGAAACTAAAGCCGAAACTGTGTCGCTCAATGGGTAGAGCGTCGGTCTGCGGACTGAAAGGTCCCAGGTTCGATTCCGGTCAAGGGCATGTACCTTGGTTGTGGGCACATCCCAGGTAGGGGGTGTGCAAGAGGCAGTTGGTTGATGTTTCTCTCTCATGGACGTTTCTAGCTCTCTATCTCGCTCCCTTCCTCTCTGTAAAAAAATCAATAAAATATATTTAAAAAAATAAAAAATAAATGAGGAACTCTAAGGATTCAAAGTCAATAAAAAAAATGAAACTAAAGGAAAACCTTAACCATAGGAACTATTAATGCCCCAAAAACTGATATATTTTGAAATATTTTGTTTGTTTGTTTGTTTTTGGTCACAATTGATCATTGAAGCAAGCAAGCAATCTAATTTTGCCACGTCAGTTACTTCCAGTGGTTATAATATTTTTGATACCCATTGAGGACACTTTAAAGCTCTTAAGGGTTGGATTTTATTTTGCAAGTTCTTTATGTACATCATCCAATCCATTTCAAATGAAGTAAATGTAGGTAGAAAAGTGTTCTTGGATCTTTATCAGGTAAAAATCAAAGCTGACCAAAATGAGAAAAATGTCGAAACATAGACATTATCCCATAAAATCAAACCATGTATTCAATTTTAAAAGCATTTTCTGCTTGTGTTCCTTATTATAAATAGTGTCTTTACAATTGAAACCAGTCCGAATGAGTTAGCTGGAAATCAGTTGTTATTATTGCATAAGTTTGCAATAAGAAAAAGTCAAGGACAGGAGAAAAAAAATTATCATGCTTAATAATATTGCTCAGTAGCAGACTGGGAACAAAAATAATTGCATTAGTCAACATTCTTAATTCTCTTTCATTTGGAAGTTTCTTAGCGTCTACCTAGATACATATGCTAAAAACGTTTCTGCCAATTAATGCTAATACTATCTTTATTGAAAAAATTTGATAATCTGTAAAATCTGTTCTTTTCAAATAGTAAATATTACAGCTGCTGATAACTCTTCTCAGACACTAGAATGCAGAACAGAATGCCATGAATGTTACGCACAGAGCCATTTAACCAATTACAGATCTGAAAGAAAACACTTTAATGCACTACTTTTTACTTAGTGCATTAAAGTGTTTTCTTTCAGATGGACTGTTGTTGCTGCAAAAAAGCTGTATTGTTTCATTGGGTACAACGCGTGGGAGAGGGCTTCAGGGCGGTTAAAGATTGGCTCGAAGTTTTGGGGAGAGGCTCAGGTAAACACCAGACACCAGGGGGGTGCAGAAGGGCCCCCCAAAGGCCTCTGGGCCCCGCAGGCTCCTGGTTGTGCTTGAGGGGAGCCCAGGAAGAGACACTGGCCCAGCCCAGCCTGCGTCCGCCTTGGAGGGGAGGCAGGTGTGGCCCCTCTTCCTGATGACCTTCACCTGCAGGAAGTCACGGGGATTTGGGTAGAACCGGGGCCTGTAGCTACAAAAGGGCCTGGGTCCGGCTCCTCTCCAAGGCCAAGGCCGCTTCCGTGGTCCTGAGTTGTGCCCACTCCTGCCCACCTCTCTCGGGAGACCCCGGCACGGCCTGGAGGAGGATGGGGCCCCTGCAATGGGTTAGCGTCTTTAAGATGCTCGGGCCCTGGCGCTGCTTCTCTGCCAACTTCAGTAGACGCGGCCCCGGGACCTGGAGAGCCACATCCTCGAGGTGGAAACAGAAGCCCAGAGAGAGGTGGGTGTGGGGCCCGCGGAGGTAGGGGGCCAGGCGGGTGATGGGGCCCCCCACCTCGGTGGAGGAGGAATTCTGAGGACTTTGGGAGCGCGTGGTTGTTTGCAGTAAGGAGTTCAGGCAGAAGGAAACCAGCATGCTGGCTGGTGTGGGAGGTGGCTGTGAAGGTGGGGACTGGTGAGATGCATTGAGGGGGGCTGGAGGCTGGGAGAAGGGGGGTCCCTGGGTCTGTCTGGTCCAAAGGCTGTTGGAGCAGGAGACAGGCCAGGACCGCCCAGGGCCCTGCTCGCACTCCTTTTATTTGTGTGTGTTTTTGTTTGTTTGTGATCTGATGGTGCTCATATCTGGGTTTGAGGTTTAGAATGTATTGTGATTCTTCTGGATTCTCTAAGACATTGCTCAGCGCTTGCCACAGGTGCTAGAGTCTTAGGAAGAGGAAGGCAAACAATTAATTGTAAGCTATTTCCTGCATAAAAAATGTAAGCACTATATTCTTAGGCCACGAATCCCAAGTGACAGAGCCACAGGTGGCTTATATATTTTACTGGCAAAATGCCTTCCTTTGCTTCCCGTGTATTGTGTCACTTTCCGCAGCCTTCCAGCAGTAGTTCAGAGAGCGAAACCTCAAAGGGGAACAAGACACTTCTGAGCCGGCAACACAACTGTGATCACAGCGTGCAAGGTGCTGTGTGTGTCTTTGCTTCCGAGCCTATAAATATTCATGAGCTATTGGATTGGAGGCGTATCCCTTCCACAAGCTCCTTCCCATCGGCACAGACTGAGCAAAGCCTCGTTCCTCTCTCAACAGAACATGCATAACCTTGTAGACGAATGGAGTGCCTTTACATAAATAAGGCAAAAACCTCCAATCTCCGGGGTGAATTACCTGCCTTATTACAACGGGGGGTAGATATCACCCCAAATAGTAAAATGGCAGAGGGCAGGGCCTGAGCAAGCTCCTTAAAAGCTTCCTTAGTCTCACGGAGTTTGAATGAAACCGCATTCTATCACAGGAGTGGAGGGAGGAAGAGGGAGAGGAGAGGAGAGGAAGCAGAGGCAGAGGCTAAATGCTTTGGATCCACTTCCTCCTCGTGGTTCCCAACTAGTCCTGTCACTGCAGGATTCCACCTCTCCTTTCCTCTCTCTGAAATCAACGTAAACATGTAAAACATCGCCAGGATTCTGATTGAAACACAGGCAGCAACCTTGGGCTTTCTAGACGTTTGCATCTAGCTGAGCGTGTGGATGAGCTCGTGTTAGCAATCGCTGGGCTCGCTTTCCCCATGGACAACAGCTGCCCGCTATAAAGAGGCAGGCCGCATGCATGTAACAGCTTTCTAAAACAATATCGTGTTATTAGAAATGCATTGCTGCTTTGTTCATCCTGCCCAGTGGCAGGTGCGCAATGCACAGGTCTTGGTTTAAAATTCAGAGATGATAAATGTGATGGCACATGTTGTCTTGAACTGTCCCAGGGCGCTGTGCCGGACTGTCATGCACCAAAGTTAACTCTACAAGAATTAGAGATTTCAGGAGGTATAGAGGGCAAAGGTCAAGCTCCAGAAATGTATTTTCTTTTTTTTCTTTTTAAAAAAATATATTTTATTGCTTTTTTACAGAGAGGAAGAGAGAGGGATAGAGAATTAGAAACACCGATGAGAGAGAAACATCAATCAGCTGCCTCTTACACACCCCCTACTGGGGATGTGCCCACATCCAAGGTACATGCCCTTGACCGGAATCGAACCCAGGACCCTTCAGTCCATAGGCCGATGCTCTATCCACTGAGCCAAACTGGTTTCGGCCAGAAAGGTATTTTCTTTTTCACTTCTGGTTAGTCAAGGATGTCATTCCTGGCGTTTGTTTCTGGAAGGCTGAGACAAAGAGGTTCTCACGATCTGTTGCTGATTCTGCTCCATCATTTATGCCGGTGGCTTCCAGAATGATCGATCAGACTACAAGATGCAGGGCATCTGATACCTTGGAATCCATTAAGGAGCATTCCCTACAGACGTTTATCAATAATCCTACAGCACACGGGTGACTCAGAAGATGCGTAGAACTAATACATACACAGCACATAACTACTTCCTTTAGTTCTGCTAGAAACCAAAATATGGAATATTGCCTTTAGCTTCTGCCTGCACAGATGCTGTCCTCTCTGTGTGCTGTAATTGCTACGACCGTGGGGGTCCGGGACCCAAACCAAGGCCCTTCTGCCCAGCGCTTTTGGTGCCAACAGAAACAACCTGAGTTTAGTAAAGCAGAGAAGAAGTTTTATTCTTCGATTTAAGGGAATTAGTGAGCTCAGGCTAAGGGCCCCGACTCAGAGGAGCCTCTATATTCTCAGGCTGTGGCCACTGATCACCGGTGATTACATTCCTGTAGGTGCTGAGTTATTCCTCTGTTGCAGCTGGCCCTTTAGCTCAGGGCCTTGGTCAGCAAACCAAGGCTCGAGAGCCACATGTGGCTCTTTGACCCCTTGAGTGTGGCTCTTCCACAAAATACCATGGTCTGGGTGAGTCTGTTTTGAAGAAGTAGTGTTAGAAGAAGTTTAAGGTTAAAAAATGTGGCTCTCCAAAGAAATTTACATCGTTGGGCTGTTGAGATTTGGCTCTGTGGACTAATGAGTTTGCCGAACACTGGCTCAGGGTATTTGGCACACAATGCCCCAACGCCATCTTGGTCTTTGCACTGGGTACCCTGGTCTTTGCACTCGGCACCTTGGTCTTCATGGTGTGGAATTCTTTTCAGTTCTGGAAGCAAGCACAGCTGGTGACATGGTTTAAATATTAAGAAATAGCCGAAACCGGTTTGGCTCAGTGGTAGAGTGTCAGTCTGGGGACTGAAAGGTCCCGGGTTCAATTCCGATCAAGGGCATGTATCTTGGTTGTGGGCACATCCCTGGTGAGGGGTGTGCAAGAGGCAGCTGGTCGATGTTTCTCTCTCATCGACGTTTCTAGCTCTCTATCTCTTTCCCTTCCTCTCTGTAAAATATCAATAAAATATATTTTAAAAAATAAATAAATATTAAGAAATATTAGGGCCTTTTGGTTTAGCCCAGTGACACAATGGTTTCTTTCTAGTGAGTCTTGATTATTATTATACTCACCAGAATTAGCTCCAAACCTTTTTGACTGTTTATCAGAATTCATAGTGGCTTGAAAACATGAAAATAACTTGGAATCCACTCTGTTTTTTAAAATGCTTCAGACTTACTGTAAACCTTAACAGGATTGTTCAATAGGAGCTTCTCAAGCAGGCAATTTGAAGAGGAGGAGTCATGGTGTTTTTAAGCAAAAGGGGCTCTCACAATTTACCCTAAACCCCCATTGATGGGATCGGTGTCCCGGTTTACATTTCTGTTGGGAACCTCGAACATTTATGTCATGGCCACGTGACTGTGATCTTTGCAATTGGCTTTGCTTTGATTTCAGCAAAGACCTCTAACAGAGATCAATGACTTAAATCACTTCACATATGACACATGCCTGGGCCTTGCAGGAGGAGAACCGGAATTACTGTGGTGGTGTTCACATGACCATGGAGGTGGCCTCAGCATAGATGCTGATGACTGTAACAGCCTTATCAATGTCACTGGGTCAACAAGCCAATCATCCTCACCAGGGCTCTGAGCTGTACTGAGAGACATATGTCCTGGGAGGGAAGTTCATAAAGTGATTTTCTATATTGATGAGACAGTCATCTTCAGGTTCTTGGGGATGGGTTATCCTTTATTATTTTTGTTTGTATATATTTCAGACAGAGGAAGGAATAGCGAGAGGGAGAGGGAGAGAAAAATCATTGATGAGAGAGAATCACTGATCGGCTGCCTTTTGCACACCCCACACTGGGGATCCCACCTCCTGGGCATGTGCCCTGACCAAGAATTGAACCATGACCTCCTGGTTCGTATGGCAAAGCTCAACCACTGAGCTACACCAGCTAGCAGGAGATAGGTTTTCTTTTAAATCTCAGAATAAGAAGAGCTTGGAGTTTTATGACAATATTCATGATAGAGATTGTTGTTGTTTTTCTCAGTCAAAATCACAGAAGACTTTTCTATAAGGAGTTTCTTGTAACTGCTGTCATGCAGACAGAAAAGCCAACTAATACCCTTTAAACTGAGGTTTGTTTGATGTTCCAAACCCCGAAATACCTTTGGAATTATGCCTGAAATAGTGGCTGGGTGTTGAATGGTATTGCACTTTCCTATTCTCTCTCAGTGTTTTTATGTAGGTTCAGAGACTACCGTTCAAAGCCAATTGAACAGAGAGGTGAAAATGTAGAGAGATTTGGAGAGAAGGAAAGGAAGGCTTTGTTGACAGGAGTTAGAGGACATAAGAGATTGAACTAGACAAGGAGGACTGAGGAAAGGAGAAAGAACTAATCATTGAAGAAAAATAGAGTAATCTGGAAAAATTACTAGCACCCCTATAATGGCTGTGGTTTTACTAGAAGGTGTTTCACCTGAATTTAATATCGACATGTTAAGCCTTAGCCAGTTTGGCTCAGTGGATAGAGTGTTGGCCTGTGGACTGAAGGGTCCTGGGTTAGATTCCGGTCAAGGGGTCAAGGGCATGTACCTTGGTTGTGGGCACATCCCCAGTGTGAGGTGTGCAGGAGGCAGCTGATCGATGTTTCTCCTTGATGTTTCTAACGCTCAACCCTTCTCCCTTCCTCTCTGTAAAAAAAATAATAAAATATATTTTTTAAAATACTGACATGTTAAGAAATTAAGACAGGAAAAAGAAGGCGTGTGTTTTTTTTAAATTGTCTTTAATATTATAGTATATCTCCAAATATTTAGAGGGACAGAGCTGATCTCCTCCTCCTCCCAGTTGTTTGCCTGCAGGCTTTTTCCCCAGCTCATTAGCGCCTTTACCAGCTAGTGGGCAGGTGAGAAAAAAGAGCAGAAACAAGCCTCAGTCAATTACAGTTCTCATTAGGGGCTCTGGCAAAAAAAAAAAATAATACATAAATAAATAAAGGGATGGGGGGAGGAGAGTCTGGATCTGACAGCTAGAGATGGGGACCAGCCATGGTGTTCTGGCCAAATCAATCTGCTCCCTGAATATCAGAGGCAATTGCATGTGGACTATATAGTAATGTATTTCCATAGCAATGACTGGCGTGTTGGCAGAGGGAAACCAAGCAAAGATTGAGGTAATTATCTAGGCCAGTGGTTCTCCAATTTGAGCTTGCTTTGGGATCACCTGCAAAGCTTGTTTTCAGAAGGGAAAAAACAAACCAGATATTGGTGGGCTCCACCCATAGGGCTTCTGATGGAACAAGTGGGGGTTGGCACCAAGAATGTGAATTTCTAGCAAGTTCTCTGGTGATGCTGATGATGCTGTTGGTCCTGGGATTATGCTTCAGAGATCATCCATCTAGATAAAGACAATGTGACACTGTTTTTAACAAACACAATTGATTTTCTTTTTCCTTCACTTTGAGTTTATGGATCCTTATGGGATTTCTTTAAAAAAATGTTTAATTGATATCAGAGAGAGGAACAGAGAGGGAGAGAGGGATATAAATATCAATGATGAGAGAGAATCATTGATGAGCTGCCTCCTGCCCCCTACTGGAATCAAACTGTGGACTCCTGGTTCATAGGTGGACACCACCAACGGGGCTAAATTATAATTTTAAATGAACAAAATATGGGAAACAGTCACTGAATAGTCAAAGAACCTCCCACAAAAGGGGCGGACAATTTCAAAATATCATGTGAATAATTTCTAAAATATTGGATAGAACCATATGAAATCAGATACTCAACTGCTTATGGCCTCAAAAAGTGCCAATTTTTTAGACCCACTTGTTTTACATATTTCTCATAGCAGTTTATGTCTATTATCTTTATTTCTTTATTTCATTGACATTTCACCTATATCTTGATTGTATTCCTCTCATAAATATTTTTAATTTGTTGGTAATGTTACACATAATTCCCTGGGGAAAAAAAATATAATGAAATCAGGACCTTAAAGGATTTTTCCCGAATAGTATAACCAAACTACGGCGTGAATGAGAGCTTTGGTCTATTTGATCACCTACTTTTAGAAATGTAATGAGGAGTTCGATGTGTACAAACAGACTCACTCAGGAGACTCATGGGGAGCCTACCAAGTAGAGAGGAATGGAAAAGCATCGGAGGCCATGTTGGAGGTTACTGTGTACTGGTAGGCAACAACCCACTGTCCCTCGCGTGTGAAAAAGGGTCTCACTGGAACTTCCCTGAAATATTATTATTTGCCCGCATCCATCTGGTCTACGAGTTTTGTTCCTTTGGGCTCACTTGCTCGCGTTTCCGCTTCCAGCACCATGGGGGAAGAGTAGGTTTCCACTTGAGCTCTGGGAATGGAGGAAAAAGCAGAATTAATCAAACACTGGCTTGTTCTCGCTGGTAAATTTCCAAGGGACTTTCTTCTGGACAGAGCGGTTGATAATATTGAAAACAGCATCTGCTACAGCGTCAGCCCAGTTTGCTGCGTGATTGAGATTGGATTGTTGGTTCTTTGTCACCATTGTTTTCTTAATTGAACGGGCATTGGCTTGCTGGCCCTTTCCTGACACTCTTTCTGACCCACGGAATTAAAATACTTTTGGGTTTAAAGTCACAGGTACACTTACCCATCCCTAAACATCCTCACACGGATGTACCAGAAGGTTCCCATGCAAATAGTGGGGAGGAGTGTTCACTGTTGAATAAAACCTAACTATGAAGCACAGATGCTATTAGAGGAAAATTTCTCATAAGTGAGCATCCTTTCTTATTAAAATGTTAGAGGCCTGGTGCACAAAATTCATGTACTGGGTGGAGGGGTCTCCCTCAGCCCAGCCTGCACCCTTTCCAATCTGGGATCCCTCAAGGAATGTTTAACTACCTGGTTACCTGGATCAGGTCTAAATGGGCAGTCAGACATCCCTATCACAATCCAGGACTGCTGGCTCCCAACTGCTCACCTGCCTGCCTGCCTGATTTCCCCTAACCACTTCTGCTGCCAGCCTGATCATCCCCTACCACTCCCATGCCAGCCCGATTGATGTCTAACTGATCCCCTGCCAGCCTGTTTGCCCCCAACTTCTCTCCTCTGCCAGCCTGGCCACTCCTATCTGTCCCCCCCCCCCTGCAGGGCTGATCACCCGCAACTGCCCTCCCTTACAGGCCTGGTGCCTCCCAACTGCCCTCCCCTGCTGGCCATCTGTGGTGGCCATCTTGTGTCCACATGGGGGCAGGATATTTGACCACATGGGGGCAGCCATGTTGTGTGTTGGAGTGATGGTCAGTCTTTTATTAGACAGGATAGAGGCCTGATGCATGAGTGGGGGCCAGCTGGTTTGCCCTGAAGGGTGTCTCAGATCAAGGTTGGGGTTCCCTTGGGCATGAGGCAACTTGGGCAAGGGGCCTGTGGTGGTTTGCAGGTCAGCTATGCCCCCAGGAAACCCTAGTTGAGGCCCTGGTATCTGGAATTTATTTACCTTCTATGATTGAAACTTTGTATCCCGGAGTGAAGCCAAGCCCCCTGCTTGCTTAATGGCTGCCACCATTTCTGTTTGGATTTGTTTACCTTCTATAATTGAAACTTTGTATCCTTGAGTGGAGGCCTAGGCCAGCCAGGGTGTGTGGAAAGCTTGGCTTTCTCTATTGCTGGGGAAACCCAAACCTCCCCACTGCTCTCTCTGGCTGCAGCCATCTTGGTTGGAGTCAATTTGCATACTGGCTCTGATTGGCTGGTGGGCATGGCTGGTGGGTGAGGCTTATAGCAGAGTGGAGGATACTTTGCATGTTACTCTTTTATTAGGTAGGATATTAACATGAAGTGCATTAACTTGTATACCCATTGACCTTACACCCGTTTACCCCTAGAGAAACTGTGGTGTTTCATGCCGTTTTTCATGAAACTGTGTGTCTATGTGGAGGAGGAGCAGAATTCAAAGTTCTATTTTGGAATGAAATACTCCTCTACAGAGTCACACTGACCAACAGAGTCGATGATTCTAATATTTATATAGAAGAGTGGAGAAGCATCGGTGGGTTAAACCTGTCTGAGGAAGACAAATGTAGACGAGGAGGAAGCTTTACTAAATCCTGAGATTTATTCCAAGTTACTGTAGTTCAGACAGCGTGAGCAGGGCGCGAGGATGGGCAAATGGACGCGTAGGACAAAACGGGGAACGCGGGCCCAGGTCCCCACCCAGACGCTGATCTGATTTAGGGCCGAGGCAGCAACATGAACTGTAGAGATGTGCTATCTGTACAGGAAGAAAAATGGAATAGAATTCCTCCATCACAACATATCCATAACTCACACCCAGATAACCAGGACTGGAAATGTCACAGGCGAAGCTTTTGTAGTGTTTGGGAGAGAATAGAGATGAATATGCTTTTGATATTTGGGAAGTAGCCACTTTCTTAAATAGGATCTGAAAACACTTGTTCTTATAGAAAAGAAAACCATTTTAAACAGGATTATCTTAGGTTCAAAAGGTCTGTTCATTAAAAGGTATCTCAAAAGTTAAAAAAAAAAGCAAGCTATAAACTTGGGGAAATATTTGCAACACCTATAAGCAGTAAACTGTCATTTTAAGGATCAAAGCCTCTGCTGAAAGTGACGTTTTGGGAAGAGACATTGGTTTCTGCAGTATAAACCAGCGCCACTAAAACAGCTGTGTGCCCTCTTTATGCCAGGTGTCCCTGTGTCAGACGAGACCGTTAGCCTTTCCAGGAGCCAGGCCAAGGGGCCTGGCAGGTAAGCAAACCTAGAGGCCAGCTCCTCAGTTTCCTTTACACCATTTTCAATTAACATTTCGCCTCTGGAGCAGCCTGTGTCTCCCCGGGGTGATGCCCCAAGCGGTTAAATGATGGACTTGCCTTCCCGGACTCCCCCCAGAAGCATGAACTCTCTTAATTGTTGATCTGCGCATGCAGGAGATGATGGATGGGGAAGAGGAGCAGGGGTGGCTCTCTACCTCGCATTATAGAGCCCCCACCCATTTATCATTCACTAGCCTTCCAGATTAGTTTTGTTTAAAGATTATTTGCATTTAAATTGTGAGGATGCCACAGAGCAGCTTGTACTCATGACTGAGGTTAAAAGCTGAAGCCATTAGCGGTTAAATCTTAAAAAAAAATAATAATAGCCAGAACTGGTTTGGCTCAGTGGGTAGAGCGTCGGCCTGCGGACTGAAAGGTCCCAGGTTCGAATCCGGTCAAGGGCATGTACCTTGGTTGCAGGTGCATCCCCGGTGGGGGGTGTGCAGGAGGCGGCTGATAGATGATTCTCTCTCATCGGTGTTTCTAACTCTATCCCTCTCTCTTCCTCTCTGTAAAAACTCAATAAAATATATTTAAAAAATACACACACACACACACACACACACACACACACAGACACACATACACACACACACCATTATTCCCTAAAGCAAATCAGAGCATTGCGTGCGCTACAATAATTAGTGGAAATTCCTGCAACCAGGGGGATAGTGTGGAGTCCACAATGTGAAAGAGAGGGGAGGGAGAGTGTATTGCCTGCAAGGTTGGAGCCAGAACTATATTGGAGTAGAATAATAGTCCTTGATGTGAGCTACTCTTCCCCAAACAAAAATGAAGCTTTTTTATTTTATTTTCTGAAATTGCAATTGTATAAGCCAGTTGTTTTGTTTTTTTCCTCAAGTGTCACACAGAGTTAATTGACTAACAGGCACCTAAATTATGTTGTTACCTTACTGTTCAATCTCACATTGTTAGGCAGAGGAATTTAGAAATGTCGGGAAGCAAACATTAGGTATGAGATAGACTGTAATGCAACGTTATGGCAACTCTAACTAGATAGTGCAGGGCGTGGGTTGTGGCTGTGAATGAAAAACACAATTATCTGTGTTCTTCCATTCATTTCAAAGAGTATGGGGTCATTCATATCAAGCAAACAATCATGCTTTTGAGTGTTGTGTTTTGTGTGTGTGTGTGTGTGTGTGTGTGTGTGTGTACTAGTAAAGTATCTTATTGGAAATACTCTTGAAAGCTCTTTTTTAAAAAGGTTTGAGACACGTCTGAAATCACCTATGTAGATTTCTTCAGAAAAAACTAATTTTATGTTCACGTTTTAAAAAATATATATATGAGTTAAAGGATCTTGATTTATATTTTAAAACTGTTTAGCCAAAACCGGTGTGGCTCAGTGGATAGAGCCTCGGCCTGCGGACTGAAGGGTCCTGGGTTCATCAAGAGCATGTACCTTGGTTGCTGGCACATCCCCAGTAGGGGGTGTGCAAGAGGCAGCTGATAGATGATTCTCTCTCATTGATGTTTCTAACTCTCTATACCTCTCTCTTCTACTCTGTAAAAAATCAATGAAAATATATATAATTTTTTTTTAAAAGTAAAAACTGTTTAGCGACAGGACTATTTGGTTAGGACAAAATTGGTCTGAGGTTGGGACTGTTGAGACTTAAAGTAAATCTGTAAACTCCAAACTGATGCCTATTTTGAGGAAAATGGTATTTACTTAGCCAGGTTCATGCTGGCTTACTCATTGTTATATGAAACATATTTATCTAAAATCTAATGATTTGACTTTACAATCATGTATGTGGTTTATCATGTTTAATAGATTCTACTAAAAATTATGTTTTAGCCCAGCCAGCATGGCTCAGTGGTTGAGCATTGACCTATGAACCAGGAGGTTCAATTCCTGTTCAGGCCGTATGCCCAGGTTGCTGTGGTCTTGATCCGCAGTGCGGGGCATGCAGTTGGCAGCCATCAATGATTCTCTCTCCCCAAAACCAGTTTGGCTCAGTGGATAGAGCGTCGGTCTGTGGACTGAAAGGTCCCAGGCTCGATTCCAGTTAGGGGCATATATCTTGGTTGTGGGCACATTCCCGCTAGGGGTTGTGCAAGAGGCAGCTGGTCGATTTTTCTCTCTTATCAACGTTTCTAGCTCTCTATCTCTCTCCCTTCCTCTCTGTAAAATATTAATAAAATATATATATATATTTAAAAATGATTCTCTCTCTCCAGCTCCCTTCCTCTCTGAAATCAATGAAAAAATATATTAAAATAAATAACACAAAATGCATTGCCAATATTCACACTGACGTACAGTTTCCAATTCAATTTTTAACCTGATGCGTGTTAAATATATCACATATTGGTTTTAGCTAACATTTCCCTGATTAAACAACTTCTTGGATAATGGATACGATTTGAAAACCCACCTTAGCTATTCTTCATGAATCACTTAACTAACCCTTGGTTACCGCATTCATCAGCATTGAACTTACCCACCTGCCCAAGGCAAGCCAGAGTGGCTTACCTGGTAATTCATAGACTGATTGTCCCCTGCCTTAGACCTGAAAGGTTCTCCCCCTCCCAAACTGGTGGGTGGAGCAACAACATGACTGGCACCTGCCAGGGATACAGCTCCAAGACAGTGAACCACCAATTAACACGGGCCAAGGTGCCCTTGGGGCCCATCCCTTCCTGTTCCACCCTGGGCCCAACCCCCTCCCTTTCCATCCTTTAAGAAAGACCCCAGGCAAGACACGTGCGCTTTTTGGAGGCGGACCTACATTAGCCCGGTTGGGTCCGATTTCCTGTCCTCTCTCCCCCTAATTCTGATCTCTCGGTGATGGCTCCGCCCATTACCGGGGAATAAACTCTCTTTAAAACTCCCTGTTGTTCTGTTTCCTGTTTCCTTTCAAACCTAACAAGACCTACTCCTGGTCAGGGAATCATGGTTTCCCTTTCTGTTTGTGGGTAAGGGAGGCTTGAAGCATCACCCCCCTTATTCTGCCCTGTTGAATGTTTCCCCGCCATGCTCTGCCCTTGAGCTCCTAATTGGAAAAAACAGCCCTCCTGCCCGAATTACCATTCGAGTGGAATACCTTTCTCATTTAACCCCGAGAGCATGCCTGCTTCCTTTCATCCCACCCAATCTACCCCAAATGGGGGGCACAACCAAAGAGAGCTGACGGTGGCCCCAAGCTTCAAATGCCATTTCTCAGTGTACTCGGAAATGGTTTCAAAATTGATGTTCCCCGAGAGTGTAGATCAAAAAGACGGAGCAGAGATAAAGCCAAGGTCATGACTAGTCAGCTCACAATCATCTCTGTAAAAGCTCCCCCACGGAGAGCCGGCCTGCTGTGCTTTGGATTTCAAATGATGAATTAACACGAGGAGCCCTATGGAAGCGCCATGCAATACGGGCCCGTGATCCGGGCACAGAGGCACGCGGGCTGTGGACTCCCTAATTAAGCCACCGAAGGGGGATGGCAGGCAGGTCAGACGGGCTGAAAGAGTGTCTAGAGCTGAAATAGCAACTGGGCTCAGGTGGGCACGCACACAGCCAAGTGACAGGTGGGAGCCATAATGCATTTTCCAAAAGTCAAAGCTGTTTGCATGGCTTTTCTAGAAAGTTCTCCAGCCATACTGCCACCGGAAGATCGCCGCCTTTTTATTGACATTTGATAAGCATTTAGGACTAAAACCGGTTTGGCTCAGTGGATAGAGCGTTGGGTTGGCCTTCAGACTGAAAGGTCCTGGGTTCAATTCCGCTCAAGGGCATGTACATTGGTTGTGGGCACATCTCCAATAGGGAGTGTGCAAGAGGCAACTGGTCTATGGTTCTCTCTCATCGATGTTTCTGACTTTCTATCCCTCTCCCTTCATCTCTGTAAAAAATCAATTAAATATATTTTTAAATTGTTTTTTAAAAAATAATAAGCATTTAGGGCCCATTGATCGCCCAAGTCCACACTATCCAGGGCTCACCAAGTAGATGGGGTGATGTTATTTGCCCTTCCAGGTCAGGGACCCCAACTGAGGTCCTTCTGCCCAGTGTCACTGGCGCCAATAGAGAGAGACGGAGTTCGGTGAAGCAGACAGAACTTGATTCTTTGAGGAAAGGAGAAGGCTGAGCTCAGGCTCCAGGCCCCTCCTCTGTTCTTAGGATGTGGATATGGGGATTCAGTTCTCTTAGGTCAGCTCAGTTGTTCTATTGCACTTGGCTCTTTTGCTCATGGTCATTTTTACACACAATGCACCTCCACCATCTTGGTTTCTACTCGGCATCCTTGGTCTCTGCACCGGGCACTGTGGTCTCTGCACTGGGCACTGTGGTCTCTGCACTGGGCACTGTGGTCTCTGCACTGGGCACTGTGGTCTCTTCACTGGGCGTCTTGGTCTCTGCACTGGGCACCTTGGTCTTTGCACTGGGCACCATGGTCTCTGCACTGGGCACATTGGTCTTTGCAATCAGCACCTTGGTCCTGCACTAGGCACCATGGTCATTGCAACTGGGCACCACAGTCTCTGCAACAGGGCACCAGGGTCTCTGCAACAGGGCACCATGGTCTTTGCACTCGGCCACCTAGGTCTTTGTAATCAGCACCTTGGTCTCTGCACTGGACACTAGGGTCTCTGCACTGGGCACCAGGGTCTCTGCACCATGGTCTTTGCACTCGGCCACCTTGGTCTTTGCAATCAGCACCTTGGTCCCTGCACTGGGCACCCTGGCTTCTGCATGGTCTTTGCACTGGGCACCTTGGTCTCTGCACTCAGCCACCTTGGTCTTTTTTGCACTGGGCACTCTTCATTTTTCGGTGGGGAATTTTTTCCCCCAGTTCCTGCCATAGTTTAGATGTTGAGAAATGTTAGGGTTGAGGATGACAGCCAGGTGACCCGGATCTTACCTTTTCTGTATATAGTGTATTCTTGACTTATAATGAACTTACATTAATGTCCATGTACACAAAGTCCAAATTTATGCCAAAGTTTTAATGAGATGGGAAAGAATTATATGTCCAATATTTCAAATACATATAATTTGTGGAAATAGGAAAGGGAAATTAGAGACTAGTACACAGTTACTTTCCAATTGTTGCATTGTTTCAGACTTCCAACACCCCCATGGCAGAGAAAAATCATTTACTTTAAAAAAAATACCACGTTGTCTTCTCATATTTTTGTCTCTGAGTGCAGCTGACAGCTTCCTAAGATATGTATTCTCTGACTCTTTGTGAAAACTCATCCAGCACATATTTGTCTGATTCATGAACTGTGAAAAATCATTTTTGACTTTTTAAACCCAGGTTTGAGATATTATAGGTCAGGCAGGGACCAGATATCGGCAAGACCATAAAAACAGCAATGCGGAGCGTGAGGGATAGAGCCAGGGAAAATGAGCAAACCAAAGCCCTCTGGCACTCACTTTCCTCTGTGTGGGAGGTACTCACGTTAAAATGAGGAAACTACTAACACGGCCAGTGTGAGAGCGTTGTTATTAAAGTAAATTAATTACCTAACAGAAACTGCTCACCATTCCTGGATGTTGAAAAAGTAATTTTGCAAATGTCTTTTTCCCCCACTCAGGAGAAGCAAATGAGAAATTGAAAGAAGCTAGATTCTAGCCATCATGTTATGTGAATCAGGGACTGAGAGCATACACAGAGAACCAGTTTTAAAAGGATGAAAAAGCCTTAGATTGTTTTCCTCAGGGAGAGAGCATCAGCCTGCAGTCTGTAGGGTCCTAGGTTCATTTCTTTTTTTCCCTTTAATATATTTTATTGACTTTTTACCAAGAGGGAGAGAGATAGTTAGAAACATCGATAAGAAACATTGATCAGCTGCCTCTTGCACAGCCCCCACTGGGGATGTGCCCGCAACCAAGGTCCATGCCCTTGACCGGAATCGAACCTGGAACCCTTCAGTCCACAGGCTGATGCTCTATCCACTGAGCAACACCGGTTTTGGCATGATATTTATAAGATAATTTTCAATCCCTTTATCTGGGAAACTATTTTCCAAGTACATTTATGTTTTACCTTGATTGATATAAAGATGAACTTTAAAAGCCTTGCATCTGCTTCCATTTTGATATTTTAGATGCAATATATTTTTAGAATAATATATTTACTATTCATCTCTAATAATAACTACGTACTTCCGGTGGACGTTTCATTTATCTTTTCCTGAGCAATGCACTCAAACAAAGCTAAGTGTCTCAACGTTCCATTTGGACAGAAACCCACTGTGTTCAGATAGCACGTTACAGTGGCCAAATTATTTCTATTTTCCGTTATGGCAAAACTTCAGATGCCCCTCTGTGGATCTGCTTGGTAAACTGGTTCAGAGAGTGACAAATATTTGCAGGGTATTCCTAATGAAAAGTCCGAGAATCACATCTCGATAATAACAATGCTAAATGGACTGAAGGTGACAACTCTGAAGTAATGGCGGAAATGGAGTTTCTCGGCCATCTGCTGTCTTTGAAGTCCCACCGTGAGCACCTTCCCGGGCCTGAACCTGCTCCTCCACATCCGCTCAGGGTCTGGCCTCTATCCAGATCGCCACCTAATTAGAGAGCTAGCCGGCGGCTGCTCAGTGCGAATCAGTCTCCTCTTTCTTTGAAGATGCGGCAGCCCCTGGGACAGAAAGCATCCCTCCAATGACACGTCCTCTGCTTCGGCAGCGATGCCAGAGGATGCCACGCTGTCTCTCAGGAAGTGACCACAGCCCTAGGTCTTTCGGGATCCAAAGATGCATCAGCTGGCATGAATGGCAGAGGCAGAAATCCATACGTATGATTCAGAGGCCACTGGCTATGATAGATTTTTTTCTTCTTCAGTGAGAGTGTGATCCTTAACCTTGCATGTATATGAGTCTTTGAGAGCATTAAGTAGATAGAGGTAATGGCATATATATCCCTGCATTGAAAAGGACTCTCCCTGCCTGGCCAGTGTGGCTCAGTGGTTGAGCATCAATCCATAAACCAGAAGGTCACACAGTTCCATTCCTGGTGAGGGCACATACCCCGGGTGGGGGCTGTATACCCAGTAAGGAGCATGCAGGAGGCAGCCGATCCATGATTCTCTCTGATCATTGAGGTTTCTAACTTCCTCCCTCTCCCTCTCCCTTCCTCTCTCTCAAATAAGTAAAAACATTTTTTTTTTAAATAAAGGAGTCTCTATGAATACAATACTGAGTTTTCTCAACAAAGAAAATAACGGGTCTTTGAACAAAATTTTTTTAAAGTTTAAAGAATATCTTTTTAAAACAAGGTTCTCAAAAATGTAAAGAACACACGGAGGCTGAGAGAAAAATAAAAGAGGCGCTGTTTGTACAGCACATACTTCTGTGTGTGTTTGCATCTGGCATTTTTCTAATAATTCAGCTCTATTGTCCTCGGGCATTTCATTAGATTCATTTACTTTTGTATAATATCCAACTTTCCGGCAATGAAACCATCGCGATGGGATAAGAGAAAACAATGAATCGCATTTGTATTCTTCCAAGGAAAGTATTAGAATCAATTTCATAAGGACAGACGATCATTTTTTAAAAAACATTTCTGAGTCTAGTAAAGGACTTGTCCATGAATGTACAGGAGAAGAAAAATAAATCGTACTCAGTATTGCTCAGGACAAGTAACCGGCCTCAAATAGCAATTCTGTGATTGCGTTTGCGTTGTAGCTGGTATTGATTGATAGTCTTGTTTTTCGAAAATGAAGAATTATGCCAATGGGGAAGATACAGATAAACATTATACCCTGTGACATAATGCACAGGAAATACACTAGACATCATGAGACACGGGGCTGAGTAGAAAGGATTTTCTTCTGGCTGTCACTTAAATTATTTGTTCTTAATTCTAAGGACATCCTGTAAAGACCCCAATCGGTACCTTCTGCTCTTGCTGATGAGTGAATCTCAATCTCCTGCCTGGACTATTGCTATAAATGGCGCTAAGCTAACTTGATTGCCTTTTGATGTTGTCGGTCCGTTAGCATAAGTAGCTTTGTGCTGTCCCTAGCCATTTAGAAAGCGATGCTGTTTGGAGGGAAGAGTGGTCTCTCCCCATTGGCAACTCCAGACCGGGCCTCCTGTGCCACAGTGACCCTGAGTGTTAAGGCCACTGGACAGTCAACGTGAGGACAGCCTCCTCGCTCTCACTCTGATTTGGACGAACTCCACCACCAAATAGATGGGCAAATCCCCACCAAAGCCAGACCCAGAGGCAATGATCCCAGAGAAAAGGGGGGTGTTCTGAAATCCCACACACTTCCTAAGGCCACAGGCAGAGGGCGCACTTTCTTTTAAAAAAAATATTTCAGCCATAACCGGTTTAGCTCAGTGGTAGAGCATTTGTCTGCGGACTGAAAGATCCCAGGTTTGATTCCAGGCAGGGGCATGTACATTGGTTGCGGGCACATCCCCATAAGGGGATGTGCAAGAGGCAGCTGGTCAATGTTTCTCTCTCATGGACGTTTCTAGATCTCTCTCTCCTTTCCTCTCTGTAAAAAAAAAAAAAAAAAAAAAAAAATCAATAAAATAAAAATTTTTAAAAATATATATTTCATTGATTTTCCACAGAGAGGAAGGGAGAAGAATAGAGCTAGAAACTTCCATGAGAGAGAAACATTGACCAGCTGCCTGCCTCCTGCACACCCCCTACTGGGGATGTGCCAGCAACCAAGATATATGCCCCTGACCGGAACCAAACCTGGGACCTTTCAGTCTGCAGGCCGACACTCTACCACTGAACCAAACAGATTTCGGCAGAGGGTGCACTTTCTAACGGTGTTTGGGAAGGCACACACCTCGTTCATTCTTAATACAAATTGATTCCAGAGAAGAATGGAGAGGGAGAGAAGCATCAATGATGAGAGGGAGTCTTTGATGGGCTGCCTCCTGCACGCCCCCTACTAGGGCAACCCTGGGCATGTGCCCTTGACCGGAATTGAACGGGGGACCCTTCAGTCTTCAGGCCAATGCTCTACCCACTGAGCGAAACTGGCTAGAACTGCCCCCTCCTTTTAGATGTCCAAAGAACAACCAGTGCATATCTTTTCTACTTTTCTCACATGGGTTTTCCAAATCCAACTTCAATGAAATGTCCCCTGTAATAAACCAGGACCTTAGCGATAGGGAATATAAATGCCAAGTTCTTGTTACATGTTCTAAGTTTTTCTAATGATCTGTTCTTTCTCCAATGCTCGTCTGTAGAACTCCTATTTTTTAAAAAAAAATATTAAAAAGATAATTACCCAAGGAGCTGACATACTGTATGTGCTTTTGGCTTCTCAGATTGTCTATTATATGTAGTGTTACAATGAAGCGCATCTATATTTTATTAATATATGAACTGTAGCATTGAATGCCTTGGGGAAAATTAGGAGAATTGTGCCGAAACCGGTTTGGCTCAGTAGATAGTGCGTCGGCCTGAGGACTGAAAGGTCCCAGGTTCGATTCCGGTCAAGGGCATATACCTTGGCTGCGGGCACATCCCCGGTAGGGGGTGTGCAAGAGGCAGCTGGTCGATGATTCTCTCTCATCGATGTTTCTAATTCTCTATCCCTCTCTCTTCCTCTCTGTAAAAAATCAATTAAAAATATATTTTTTTAAAAATTAGGAGAATTGTGCGCAAAAGGCTAATGGCTTCAATGTACATGGAATCATGTACCATTTCCTCCACCTTTTTCCTATCCCACCTCTCAATTAATAATTATCCTCCCTGCTGTCCTCCTTAAGTAGCGTGTATTTCTGAATTTTCCCGACTGTAATATCCGTAACAGACAGGGACTCCACAGGGTGGCTCAAGGATGCTTGTGAAATGCTGCTCAGAAATGACCAATAAAAAAAAAATAACACGCTGACATCAGTATGGGCTTTCGTTGGCTATGGGGAGCACTCTCCTCTCTCTCTGGCCTCCTCTTCCTCTCTCTCTCTCTCTCTCTCTCTCTCTCTCTCTCTCTTTCTCTCTTTATCTTCCTCCTCCCTCCCTCCCTCTCTCCTTAATGGCCTTTGCCCCAGGAAGGCTGCACCCAGAAGGGGCAGCCAAAATTGCTTCTTCTCCCTGTGGCTGAAGGGTCTTGGACAAATGAAGATCCCCACAGAGCTCAAAGGAGGACTACCCATAGTGCCGTGAAATTTCCTCATTTTTAGTCCTCTGTTCCTTTGTCAGGGGCCTTTTAGAGATTGAGATTTGTTGTGGACCTGAAGTTGCAGGGGAAAGGATTACAAAAAAAAATCACCAAACATGTCTTGATATAATAGGCGCCATGTTCAGATCTTGTTAGCGTCTCGACAGCGCGCAGAGCTTTGGGGTGTAGGATTTGGGTAAATAGAGTCCCCCGCAGAGGACAGGTTGTGCATGGGGAGAGACCACGCAGAGCAGCTGGGAAAAAAGCCTCCATCACAAGAAATGCTTTTTTCTGAACCCGTACACGGGCTGCAAAGACATAAAAGGCTGCTTTATTGGCAGTGACAGAACTTTAAATAACTTTCAGGTGATCTCTATACAAAAAACTCTTAAATTGAATCATAATTCAAAGTTTCAATTTGATCCAGTAATCCGGCTCCGAGAACAGAGAAGGCTTCTGATGTGATAAATCAAGATGGAATGCAGAGTTGACACTGTTTTCTGGCAAAATATTGGATTTTTTTTTCGCAGAGCACTACTGTGTATAAATAGGTTAAAACACACACACACACACACACACACACACACACACACACAACAAAATCACACTGAATTTGAAAAACACTGTTTATGCACCAAATATGGGTGGCATACCCCCTATGCTTAAGCATGGTTCTGAGTGCTGGAAATACAATAAAAAAAACAAGCATACTAGCTGAGTTATATTCTATTGGATAAGGCAGCCTTTAAATATATAAGCAAATGTATACATAATACGTTTTGAGGAGTGGTACGTGTTATGAAGGGAATTTGAGGAGGGGCCTGCTTTGACAAGTATGTCCAGAAAACTGATAAAATGTGTAAGGTTTGAACAGAGATGTGGGAGGGAAGAATTTAAGATACACGAATATTTTTAAAAAATATATATTTTATTGATTTCTTACAGAGAGGAAGAGAGAGAGGGATAGAGAGCTAGAAACATCGATGAGAGAGAATCATCGACCAGCTGCCTCTTGCACACCCCCTACTGGGGATGTGCCTGCAACCAAGGTACATGCTCTTGACCGGAATAGAACCCAGGACCTTTCAGTCCCCAGGCAGACGCTCTATCCATTGAACCAAACCGGTTTCGGCAAGATACACGAATATTTTGAGGCTACAGTGAGCTCATACACTCTGGAGATGGGGAAAGCTCAGGGTGGCCTGAATATCACATCTACCCAGTAGAATATTGAGGGAGGTTAAAGCAGAAATGAGGAGAGAGACTCGGCTTCTCAGATAATGACCTTAGTTGCCAAACATCCACATCAAGTTAAGGAAATAGATTAGGATTATGGAATGTGACTAAGGAAATCTCCCCCTTTCTCCAAAAATCGTACCTAACCAAAACCAGGGGACAGAGTTCTTCAAAATGTATCTTACCTGTATGTTATGGTTAATGTTATGTGTCAACTTGTCTGGCTGAGGGATACCCAAATAGCATATAGGATTGTATTTTTGGGTGCGTCTGTGACGATGTTTCTAGAAGAGGGTGATGTTTGAATCAGTCAGTAGAAGGAGTGGAATAGATTTGCCTTCACCAATGTGAGGTGAGGCATCCAGTCCATTGCCTCCTGCAAACCTCCTACTGGGGGCATGAGGGCCTGAATAGAACAAAAAAAGCAGAGGAAAGGAAAATTCTCTCTGTCTTCTTGAGCTGGGGCACCTTCTCCTGCTTCAAACATTGGTGTTCATGGTTCTAGGGCCTTTAGACTGTTGTCTGCCTTAACCTAATGTTCCCCCAGCTTCTCAGGTCTTCAGACTCCGACTGAATTCTATCACCAGTCTTCCTCTTTCTCTGGCTTGTAAATAGCAGATCATGGTATATCTCAGCCTCCATGATTAAGTAAGCCAATTCCCATAATCTATCTATCATCTATCTATCATCTATCTATCATCTACCTATCTATCTATCTATCTATCTATCTATCTATACATACATACATACATACATACATCTATCCATCCTATTGGTTCTGTTTCTCTGGAGAAATCTGACTACTACCATATATGTATATATCATTTGAAAGTAGCAGGGCCGCTCTGAATTCCATATCACTACATAGAGGTAGACGTGTAAGTAGAGTAAAAATAAGAGTCCTCATGATGGAGGCATGTGTGGCATCACCTGACAGTGTGGCATTTGGTCCTGAAAAAGGAAGTGTTGAGAAGCCGGGTGAAAACCATTGGGTCAGGGCATAGGCTACTAGGGAGTCTGCGGGCTACATCTGGTGGTGTGTTTATGGTACGGGTGGGCAAACTTTTTGACTTGAGGGCCACAGTGGGTTCTTAAACCGGACCGGAGGGCCGGAACAAAAGCAACCTGACCGTGCTGGCACTCTCATCTTGGGCTGCTGGTGAAGGAGCGGAGGGGAGAGCAAGAGAACCCTCCACTCTTTCAGCTCCACAGGCCAGAGAGAACAGCCAAAGGGGCCAGATCCGGCCCAAGGGCCATAGTTTGTCCATGGCTAGTTTAGAGGGCACCCTTTTGAGGGAAAGGAAAGAAACTAGAAGAGGAAGGCATCTCTGAGAGGCTTGATTTGGGGGATAGGGGGTGCACAAAGCAGGAGATGTAAAGTAAGAGTCCCCTCACAAACTCAGAAGATTCACCAAACATCCCTCTCCAACACATACACACACACACACACACACACACACACACACACACACACAGCCATGCGTTTGAGAAGTTTCCTTTAACTACCAGCGGGAAGGGTTCCTGGAATGTCAAGCTTTCTTTAGAAATACTTCATACTTGTTGGTCCAGAAAAAAAAATCCCAACTAGTACAAATTAAAATAAATGGGGGAACTCAAGCATCATCCTTAAAAATAAGCAATAAGAGTGAAACAAGGGAAGATAATCAATATTAATTAGCTAAAAAAAAACACAAAAAACTACCCATACATTCCACCATGAAGGGGAGAGCGTTTCTAACATACTATTTCAAAACTAATTAGTTATCATTAATAAATAATGAAAGATGTGGCAAGGTATCAGACAATCAAAAACTTAGGATAGAAATACACCAAAAAAAAAAGGTTGTGAAATAGCTAGCACTCAAGAAGGAAATTAAATGAGAAAACAAGTTATCTCTAAGGGAACAGCCAATGGAAGCATGCCAAGGGAAGCATCCTCAGCGAGGGGAGGGACATGCTTAGGCTGATGGAAATCTCGCTTTCAGTGATGGTGACAACTCTATCCTCTAAGGTCAGAGCTGCTGAGAGGGCACACTTAGATTGAGTGAACTTGACTCCATGGAGATAGGTCTCAATAAAGACACATAAACACTTCCACTTCCTGCAAGGACGAGATACAGTGCAAGATTTCAACACCGCCACAGACACTAATAAGGAAATTCAGATATATTGCAACCATTGTATGTTCCCCCTGCAGTGAGATCTGTAGAGAGAGCCTTCTCCCCTGGATGGGTTGTGGCCTTGATCCTCCTAGGGGGCGTGCAGGAGGCAGCCCATCAATGATGCTCTGATCATTGATGTTTCTCTCTCTCTCTCTCCCCCTCCCTCTCCCTTCCTCTCTGAAATCAATAAAAATACATGTTTATAAAACATAAAATACTTAATCTGAAGATAAAACTTAGGTGTTATGTTTCCAGGGAGTATTTAAATGTATTTATTTGTATTATTTATCTTATCTTAATCCTCACAGGAGGATATTTTTCCATTGATTTTTAGAGAGAGTGGAAGGGAGGGAGAAACAGAGAGAAAGAAACTTCCATGTGAGAGAGAGACATTGATTGGTTGCCTCCCACACATGCCCTGGCCAGTGCCAGGATCAAGCCTGAAACCCAGGTATGTGCCCTTGTCCAGAATCAAATCTAGCACCGACCTTCAGTCCACAGACCGATGTTACATCCGCTAAGTCAGTGGTCAGCAAACTGTGGCTCATGAGCCACATGCGGCTCTTTGGCACCTTGAGTGTGGCTCTTCCACAAAATACCACGTGCGGGCCCGCACGTACAGTGCAATTGAAACTTCATGGCCCATGGGCAGAAGTTGGTCTTCTGCCTGGGCGAGTCTATTTTGAAGAAGTGGCGTTAGAACACTCAAGGGGCCAAAGAGCCACATGTGGTTCGGGAGCCGTGGTTTGCCAACCACTGCATTAAGTCGAGCCTGCTAGGGCTGGGTTTGTTTTGGAAAAAACCCTTGATAGCACACCATCACCTTCATCCAATGTCTGATCTTGAAACTGTCTAGGAAGGGACAGTGACTTCAAGAAGAACTGACATTCTTATCAGGCCAAACTCATGCCTGGCTTGTACTTACTGCTTGCTACTCCAGCCACCTCTAAGCCACCCTTGTTAAAAGATGCCTCCTGTATGGGGATTACCTCTTAAAGATTATGACTTCTGTATTGTGGCCAGTAATGTTTCACTACTTTATTTGCTATTTGAAACTTTAAAATAATTTTATTTTTATCCTTCCCCAAGGATGCACTTTTACTGATTTTAGAGAGAGAAAGGGGAGGGGAGAGAGAGGGAGAGGGAGAGAAAATGAATCCTCAATTGGTTGCCTTCCCCAAGACCCCCAACTGGGATTCAAACTTGTAACCCAAGTATGTGCTCTGACTTAAAATAAAACCAGAAAACTCGCTGGTGTATGGGACAATGCCCTACCCATGGTTGGCAAACCACAGCTCGCTGCCCTGTTGACTAATGAGTTTGCCGACCACTGGGATAGGAGCTTAATCACAAGGAACAACAGCCTGTAATTATTGGAATCGAGAGTCTAGGTCAGTGGTCGGTAAACTCGTTAGTCAGCAGAACAGCAAACTGCACCACTTTGCTGACCACTGCCCTAACCAACTGAACCACCTGACCAGGGCTTTAAAATACTTAAGACATATTTTTTCCAGCTCCTTAAAAATTGTTTTCAGTGTAGTATGGTTCTGAAATTACTAAAGTCACCCGTATCAGAAGACAGGGATCTCTCCTGCCTCCACATCAGTATTATTTTATTAAGTACATCTGATTAATTAAAGCTCAGTCTTCACTCTGTACTGTAAGCTTACCATTTCCATCAACAAAAATGTTGGGTTCCATAACAGATGAGGAGGGATCTATGAGTCTCTAATAAACACAGTGTTTAAGATACAACTAAAGCCCTGGCTAGTTTGGCTCAGTGGATAGAACGTCAGGCTGCAGACTGAAGGGCCCCAGATTATATTCCGGTTAAGGGTTTGTAATCTCAGTTGCAGGCTCATTTGGGAGGCAGCCAGTCCATGTTTCTCCCTCACATTGATGTTTCTGTCTCTACCTCCTCCTTCCACTCTCTCTCAGAATCAATGGAAAAATATCCCCTAGTGAGGATTAACAAAACAAAAAACACACAAAAACAACAACAACAAAAAACAAAACAAAACAAAAAGAGATACAGTTAAAGAAGATCACAGCAATAAAAAATGATTAACCCCAAAGAACTCAAAATAACATTTACTGACATATAAAAGTAAAGTAATGCAAATACTTACTTACAAAGTCATAGGGAATTATTGTAGTCAAAGTTTAAGCCAAGCAACATTTAAATATGATCTCTACAAGACAATGGAAGTTCTGTGATCATCTCTGAAAGAAAATGGTTGTAATAGCATTAGAGTTCAGGGTTTTGTCCAATGGCTTCCTGGTTGGTTTAACTCTACTGAGTCATCAAGGAACTCAATTAAAGGAGACTGTTCATTGCTACGATGGTGCCATTTCCTTTGCAAGGAATTCCCAGAGCCGGGGCAACGTTGAAGGGGAGCCATTTTTCTCTCTCTCTCCCTTAAAGCAGCTGGTCCTAGAGAAGGATGGCTCCCTCAAGAACCATAAAACTCTCTCATTTGACAGCAAGCAGAGAAGGTGAGAACAGAATAAACAGCACTGCTCACAGGCGCTGTCACCATGACGGATGCTGATGAACAGTAATTAATGTGGAGTCTTTTAAGCAAAGAGGTCTAAGCTGAAGTCCACAGTCCACTCCCTTAGATGTATGGAGGCCGGAAAAAGGACCAAAGAGTGCAGAAAGCAAATAAAAATAAATAAAAAATTATATATATATATATATACATATATATATATATATATGTATATATATATATAAATTATATATATATATAAATTATATATATATATATATAAATTATATATATATATATATATATATATATATTTTTTTTTTTTTTTAATCGGAAGTCCCCAGCCAGTGTGGCTCAATGGTTGAGAGTCTGCCCATGAACCAGGAAGTCTTGGTTGGATTCCAGGCCAGGGCACATGCCCAGGTGGTGGGCTCAATCCTCACTAGAGGGCATGCAGGAGGCAGCCCGATCAATGATTCTCTTATCACTGACGCTTCTCTCTCTCCCTCTCCCTATCCCTTCCTCTTTCTAAACTAAATAAAACTATATTTTTTTAAACAATGGGAAGCAAAATTTTGAGAGCTGTGTCAATGCTTGACCCTTTTGCTATTTGTAAACTCTGGACTATTATTTGGTTCTAGAACCAGGGTTCAAAAAAGAGAAGCTGTAATATGTGATACTATACTTATTTACCTACCTACTGTTTGTACTATCCATACACTGCCTGACAAAACTGACAATAATTTTCAAAAATTAACATTTCCTTCTTCATTGTTTTTTTTAAAATATTTTATTGATATTTTACAGAGAGGAAGGGAGAGAGATAGAGAGCCAGAAACATAGATGAGAGAGAAACATCGACCAGCCGCCTCCTGCACACCCCCTTCCGGGGATATGCCCGCAACTAATGTACATGCCCTTCACCGGAATCAAACCCGGGACCTTTCAGTCCGCAGTCCGACGCTCTACCACTGAGCCAAACCGGTTTCGGCTCCTTATGCATTGTTATACTATGTAGTTTTCATATTGCTAAAATGGTATTTTAATACCTTAAATTACTTCAGCTACATTCTGAAGAAGAAAAAGTCACATTAAAAAAGAATATTATTATTGTTATGTTAAAATAAGTGATATTTTGTAAATAATTTCATAATCATCTGCTGCCAGAGCCTCAGAATAAATAATAGAGTGCCACTAAAGTCATCATCAAGGTATTACATTTCTTTGGCGGACCATTAAAAAATAAATTTTTTAACAATAACAAAGATTTTTAGCAATAACAAAGATTCTATAGATGAACCATCCCAGACTTGGTTTGAAGTTATTAGAATATTGACACAGTCTCCATTCACCAGAGTCCACACACAGCGAATAATATTTTCCAATATTACTTTCCCAGCCATTAAAAAAATGTTTTGATTTTAGTGAGATAAAGGGAGAGAGAGAGTGAGAGAAACATTGATGATAGATGAACATTGAGTAGTTGCCTCCTGCACGGCCCCCACTGGAAATCGAGCTTGCAACATTGAACCTTGACCTCCTGGGTCACAGGTCAGTGCAGGAGAGGTGCTCTGAATGCAAACAAACAGCCAGAGGCCTCAGAATGAAAGAGGCTGACTGAGTAAAGGAGCCGGGAAGAAAGGAGAGAAGAATTAAGGACCCGAGGGACATGGTTAGCATCTCGGAGAGTAATTTCCTTACAGTATTAAGGATGCACTAATTTGCACATGGCGGAAGGGAAATTAATTTCCAGGGTTTTCGTACTATCATGCGTAAACACTCAATTATCACTTAAAAGACACAAGTGCAATGAATGAAGTAATTGAAGTGAATGGATAATTATTAATAACACTTTCAAAATGTCCTTAAATTATTGCTGTGTACCTAACAACAGGAGTCACTCATGGTCTCCAAAGTTTTCTTGATATAAAGAGAGACATGAATGAAGTTGATAAAGAGAGACATGAATGAAGTTGCTAAAAGGAGTATGTATAAATACATATATCTATCACAATGCAAATTTTTAATATACAGGGGTGGTTTTTTTTCAATGTTTTTATGGATTCCAGAGAGGGAGAGAGAAACATCTATCTGCTGCCTCTGACAGGTCCCCTACTGGGAATTGAGTCCGAAACCCCATCATGTTCTCTGACCAGAAATTGAACCAGTGACCTCTTGGTGCAAGGGATGATGGTCAACCAGATGAGCCTCACTGGGATCATATTGCAATGTTAAAAATAGATTTAAAATATGAAAAGCACAGTGTAGAACTAAAACGCCCCTGTCTCATCCCTGGTCCTGTTGTTTACCAGCTGTGTGACTTTGGATACATAATCTCGCTTTTCTGTGCCTTGCTTAGCTCAGTCTGCAACTGCTGGCTTACTAGACTTCTCTGGGTTGATCAGTGAGTTACAGGGGCTGGTATTTGCACAATACTTAGAACTGTGCCAGGCATGCGGTTCCTTAAAAATGCTACTAAATACACAAGAGAGACTAAAATAGTTCATTGCCACTTGGGGTATAAGCTACAATGATGATTTAGTGATTTTAAGAAGTTTTACCAATTGTATAAATGTGTGCGCTTATGGTGCGGACTGTTATAAGAAGAATGCCGTGGACTCGGCTTAACAAACATTTATTTCTTACAGATCAGGAGGTGGGAAGTAAACATTAAAGCGCAGGAAGATTCCTTGTCTGCATAGTGGTTCATAGACAAAGATCTGCCTGCATCATCAGCAGGTAAGAGGGATGAGGGAGCTCACTAGATCTCATACAGGGGCACAAATCCCACTCCTGAGGGCTCCACCCTTATCCCTTAACCCCCTCCCCTCATCCCCGCTTCCTAATGCTCTCTCCTTGGGAATTAGCTTTCAACATATGAATTTAGGGGACACAAACATTCAGTCTATAGCAATAAAAAAAACCATAGCACAGCTGCTAATTTTGGAAAAGTAAAAGAGAAGTAAGTTAACTACCATGTTAATGCTACCTGTTAGGAATAACATGTTTCAGAAATGCTGTCATGGGAAACAAATATTTAAAATAGGAAATAGACTGACCAGGGCATGCATGTCCTTGGTTGGGGTTGGAGACTATGAATCAATATGACACTTGGTCTCTCTTTTCTTCAGATCCATATAGGCAACTTTATATCTATATCTCTATCTATCTATCTATCTATCTATATACATATCTACATATCTATATATCATCTATAATATTGATTTCAGAGAGAAGGTGATCTCAGAGAGGAGGGGAGAGGGAGAGAATCATTGGCCTGCTGCCTCCTGCACGCTCCCCATTGAGGATCGAGCCCACAATCCGGGCATGTGCTCTTGACCAGAATCGAACCTGGGACTCGCAGGACTCTATCCACTGAGCCAAACCAGCTAGCTAGGGTCACATAGGCAACTTGAATTTTATGGAGACTTCCTTCCTTTGTAAATGGCAATGCAATTGAAAGGGTGATGGCCTTCTTTGACATCCAGGGATTTTTGATAACCTTTTTTTTAAATAAAAATTTTTGAATAGACAGGTAAATCTGTTAAGTATTGATTTTAAGAGTCCATCCTCTTGAAAGGTATTGTTTTCTAAAAATTGAGGTGTGCTCTTCTGCAATCCCCAGATTCCACAGAACGAATGCCAATTTGGGGGGATTTAATTTATGACACAAAACGAGTGACCCTCATGAGTGGTTCATTGCATTTTCCTTCTGTCCCACCCCGCCCTTCAGTCATCATGGAACAATGGGCATCGTGGTTTTGGCCACTGCTGGACTGGCAAACGGACTGTGCCTTTGTTACTGCAAAATCCAAACCCATCCCATTGCGTACCGGATCCCTTGCCAGTGGCGAGTGGCATTAATTTTTAAATCACTCCGAACAACTGAGGAAATCGCCGTGTCCAGCAGGGCTTAAAAAAACAATGTTTACTTTCCCCAAATCAAAGCATTGGAACACACAGTGCCAATTAAACCTCCAAGCAGTGCCAGACACATATATTCCTGGTTGCCAGGCTATGCCTTGGCATTCCCAAATTATATGGCGCTGGCTTTATCTGGAATGTCCTCTCATGTGCTCCTAATGTACTGCGATCCTGCTCATATTTTAAGGATCAGAGAGCCACTGTCATCACCATTGATAGTTGGCAGCCGCCCTCCCTCAGAGAGGGCTCTGTCCGTTGAGTCAGTTTGCACAGGAAGTCATAGACACGTTCAAGTTGAATGAGAACCTAAAGCAAAAGTAGCCATAACGTGGATATGGGAGGAACTCGATGCCAGGACTAAGTGGCTTGCTTACTGCAACAAGATGCTAAGCCCAAAACAGAGTTCCTGACTGTAATTTATTATTAACATGGGATTTTTTAGTATATGTGTGCACTCTCAGGGCCCGTGGAAATTGGGCAAGTGCAACCCAAGAGGTCTATGCAACTGTTAAAAGACAAGGCCTTCACTTCCTGTGTGTGGTACTTGGGCCTGGTTTCAACCAGAGTGCAGGGATCACTTTAATTTGAATGGTTCCCAAGGGTTTCAGTTAGAGGAGAACATCTTATTGCTAAAAATAATAATTAAACTACTCCATTAAAACTTAGTTTTTTTACCATGTATGTTTACATTGCATTGACAGCTATTTTTATCTGTCTACCATTTACGTATGCATCCACCTACCCATCTAATTCTAGCTGATCTTTGAATAACTCAGGGGTTAGGGGTTAGTTGAAATTTTGACTCCCCCAAAACTCAGCCATTCCTTGGCTCCTCTGGGGGATTGGTTCTAGGCCCTCCCCAGCCCTTCCCTCCCCCACCCCCCCAGCCCTACAAATACCAAACTCTGTGGATGGTCAATTCCTTATAGAATATAAGGTAGATTAATGCATACAATTGTACCCCCCCACACTGAAGATAAAAAATAGTATAATTATTTATTGAAAAAAAAGCCATGTGTAAGTGGATCCATGCAGTTCAAACCAGTGTTCCTCCAAGGTCAACTGCACCTGAGTAGATAAAAATGAATATATTGCTCCCTGTGGCATGATTTGGATTTTGCTGGCCTCAAAGTGGACGAGAATGCCTTATGTCACCCGCCCTCCCCCCAGCCAGGTCACTCACAACTGCGCAGAATAAATTAGGTATTCACTGTAATTTCTGATACCGCTGATAATGAGAGTGATGAAGTCAGCCGATGTAAATTGCATCTGCATCAACAGTTTGACATAACTGGCATCAACATTAATTAATGCAATGAGTGATTCATTACATCAAATCAAGTATCAGAGAAGCGTGTCTCTATGAAGCAGGGTACAATGAGCCTGTTAGGATGACTTCAATCAGTAAACCAACTTTCCATCAGTTTGCTTATTCCCACTTAAATTTCTACCTCTAGAAATTAAACATAATGATAATGGAAATTCAACCATGTGTGTATTGGACTTACATATTATTTTATTTTATGCCAGATGTACAAGGTGGTCTTTAATAATGAAGAAATGGGCCACTAGAGTAGAGATAACGCGGAGTTGTGTCATTCTGGATCCATGCTCCTCCAGGTCCTGACCTTTTTTTCCCTTCTATTTTTTCTTTTTTTGTTTTCATCTCAGCAAGTGAGGAAGAAAAAGGAGAAGGAAGGACAAGCTGTCATGTTCCTAGTAAGAGCATGCAGGGTCAGCTTTATGAAGGTGTCCCTGTGGGTGATTCCAAGGACCACACATGGAGAAGGACCCAGGCTTGTCTGGAAGGTCTCCACAAGGTAGTGCATTTTCTTTTTTTAAAATATATTTTATTGATATTTTACAGAGAGGAAGGGAGAGGGATAGAGAGCTAGAAACATCAATGAGAGAGAAACATCCATCAGCTGCCTCTTGCACACTCCCTACCAGGGATGTGCCCGCAACCAATGTACATGCCCTTGACCGGAATGGAACCTGGGGACCTTGCAGTCCACAGACCGACGCTCTACCACTGAGCCAAACCGGTCTTGGCAAGGTAGTGCATTTTCATTTTGTGTTGGAACTCCGCAAGTGATGGAGCTGGCTGTGAGCAAATGCAGCCAGCACACATTCCTCCTTCTCACTTCCTGTCCATCAGCATGTGGCCCTAGGACTACAATGGATCACACCACACGCTGTCTCCATGGGCGTGTTACCTCCGTAGTAGCCAGTGCCAGCTGAAACTCAGGAGTTCTAGTGGCAGAGGAAGCAGAGAGTTGGTAGTGCCTATGACCTAGCAGATCCAGCCACAGGTTGTGTGTTTTCCATTGTTTTGTTCTTAGAACCCGGTGTTAGGGTTTTGGGCCTGTGATGGGGGGGGATGTGAAGGAATTCACAGCTAAAGGGAGAGGTAGATGCAACGAGAAAGGTTATTTGACTTTACCCGAAGAGAAAGGGCCAGTGCATCGCTAAGCAATCAATGCAAGGGCCCAAACTGCGCCTGCGTTTTAAAATTTAAAATCTTGGACAGGAAAAGGAGGGGGATTTCTAGGCTGCTGCTGTTTCTGGGTGAGATTGAGCAGACAGGGTTGGGGGGCTGTCTTTGTTAGTTCTTCAGGAGGCAATAGGGTACCTTAGGGAAGTGTCTTATCAGTATTTTTCCAAAGCCTGCAATACATTCTTAGACCAAACATTATGAAGGGCTCAAAAGGAGGCTTGTTTAAAGAGGAGAGGGGAAGGGAACTTTGTGCTAAACCAGCAGGGAGGAGGGGTGTGTATATGGGAATGTAGCCTTAAAGGTAGCTTACCTCGTCCCTCAGTTTGAACAGAGGGACTGATTGGATCACAGCGCCTCAAAATCTCGGGGTTTAATTGTCAGCTGCTCCTCATAAATTGTGGAAGGCTAAAGCAAAGGAAAAAAAAACCCAAAACCTTTTTTTTTTCCATCCTAGTAACTAGCAATATAACAGGCACATGATTGGGGCTTGGTGTGTTTTATTGTTGGATAAATAGATATATGGTTGCATCACTGCATCAACAGAATGAAAAGAAAGTTAAGTCTTTCCATTTTAGGTAGACCTAAGTCATCAAGGCCATTAAGAAAATGAGACTGGCTCAATGGAGAAAGAGTTAATTTTAGGTAAATGCTCCCAAAGATTAGAAAATGTGTCCAATCCTTGGCTCACAATAGGCAAAAGTTGGTAACTACTAGTCCAGTAGAGTTGTATTTTCATAAATACAAACCATATTTGACTAAAAGACATTACAGATTCTCTAATCACTGAATGCACCAAATCACTCCTGGGTAAAGTAGTCTTCATTCAGACACATTTAGGTGCCCTAAGTTCCTCTCCACCTAATTGAAGAGTCATATATGTATTTTTAAAAGATTTAGGACAGTGGTAGGCAAACTCATCAGTCAACAGAGCCAAGTATCAACAGTACAATAATTGAAATTTTTTGAGAGCCATTTTTTAAAAAAAAACAAACTGAAACTATATAGGTAAATACATTGTTATTAATGTAATTAGGGTACTCCTAGTTTGGTGGAAGAGCCACACTCAAGGGGCAAAAGAGCCGAATGTGGCTCTTGAGCTGCAGTTTGCCGACCATGGGTTTAGAACAACTGAATGTAATGCTTGGAACCCCAAAACGGGGCTGATGCTTGGGACATTGGCATGAACACAAGAATTACAGCAATCCAGAGCAACTTAGTGTGCAGCAAAACTAGCCTATGTGCCAAATGATGACCATACCTGATAATATTATTACAACAGCCTAAAGCCCTGGTCGGCAAACTGTGGCTCACCAACTACATGCAGCTCTTTGGCCTCTGGAGTGTGGCTCTTCCACACAATACCATTGCCTGGGTGAGTCTATTTTGAAGAAGTGGCATTAGAAGAAGTTTAAGTTTAAAAATGTGGCTCTCAAAAGAAATTTCAATCATTGTTCTATTGATATTTGGCTCTGTGGACTAATGGGTTTGCCGACCACTGGCCTAAGGTAACTGGTGGTTATTTTGATGACTTAGTATGCTTGTATTCTATGAAATTTACAGAAAGTTCCATCAAAGGCATTACAGCAAAAACAGTTTTAGGCCATAAAAGGAGTATAAGGTTTTCATTTGTAGATAATATTCTTATAAAAATAACTACTTAGTTCCTGCTAAATTACCAGAAACATGAAGCATTTCAATAGTTTGTAAATTGTAAATGTTTTTTAAAAAATATATTTTATTGATATTTTTACAGAGAGGAAGGGAGAGAGAGAGTTAGAAACATCGATGAGAGAGCAACATTGATCAGCTGCTCTTGCATACCCCCTACCAGGATTGTGCCTGCAACCAAGGTACGTGCCCTAGATCAGAATCGAACCCAGGACCTTTCAGTCCGCAGGCCAATGCTCTATCCACTGAGCCAAACAGGTTTCGGCTTAAATTGTAAATGTTGTGCCCATTACTATAAAAGTGCATTAGCGTAGTCACATACTCAGTTGGAGGAGGCATTAGAGGAATGCAATGAATAGGAGGTGTTATGCGAAGAAATGAAAGGCGAACCAATATTTTAGAACAACTTCAAATGGAATGGTTTTTAAAATGTGATACATGCATTTCTCTCTTGCTGAATGTGTAGGGTGGGTATGTAGGATCTGCTCAGAGTATTTATTCCAACAATAGTTGGGGGTCTTGCATGTTGGAAACATGGCTTTCTAGGAAGCTCCACTCAGGGCATTCAGGTGGGTAAGTAACAGTGAGCCTTGGCCACTCTTCTCTCAAGCACATATGTTTGCGTGTTGTCCAGAGAGGATTTGCACTCATGTTTCCTTGGTGAGAATTTATAGAGTCAGCGTCAGTGAGGGAAGGAAAAGTAATTGAGCTGGGAAGCTTTGTACTTAAGGAAAAGGAGAAGATGTATTTTAGGGAGTAAACAGTAAAAAGTAACAATACTTCTGGGAAACATTATTCAGAAGTTGAGATGTTTGCTTGAAAATGATTTGTACCTATGAAACTTTTAATAATACACTGAATATCCCAGGGATTATGAATTCCAAAACAACTTTTATTCTTTTTTTTTTTCCCGAAATACACTTTTTTTATTGATTTCAGAAAGGAAGGGCTAAGGAGAGAGAAACCTCAATGATGAAAGAGAATCATTGATCAGCTGCCTCTTGCATGCCCCCTACTGGGAATTGAGCCCACCACCCCAGGATGTGCCCTGACTGGGAATGGAACCATAACCTCTTGGTTCATAGGTCAATGCTCAACCATTGAGCAACACTGGCCGGGCATAGCTTTTTATTGAGAACAGAGTTAGAGTTACAGAAACATTAGTTAAAAATGTGTTTCTATACCCCACTCCCAATTTTCCCTATTATTAAAATCTTTATATCAATGTGATACCTTATACTAACATTATTAACTTAAGTCTCTACTTTATTCAGATTCCTTAGTTTTGACCTAATAACTTTGCTTTATTGCTGGTGGTACCGCGGTAAATTGAATAGTAGAAACCTGTTCTATGTTTTCTCCACCATTTTTTAAAAAAATGCAGTCTAATTTAAGTAATAGTTTGGTATGACTTAAATACTTTGGAAAAGGAAGATAGGGAAATAGCCAAGGGCTGGATTAAGAAAGGAATTACATGCCAATTAAAGAGTTAGCTCCCCATTCAGTCAAGATACGTGTAACATTTCCATTTTAATAGGTTTATAATTTAAAAGTTCATACTGGTGGCTGGAGGGGAACGGAACTTGGAAAAATTACCAGGGAAATTAGAGAGAAAAGATGAATTATGGATTTCCAGCAGTACGCTAGACTCACCATTTTTTCTTAAAGGCTCCTGTATTAGCCAACCTCTGACCACTTCAGGGCTGTTTTATGCTCATGACAATGCTGGTTGGAGGGAGAGGTAAGTTAGAAATCTGTGATGAGGTTACTACCGTGCTTCCCCGAAAATAAGACCTACTTCATGGAAACAGAATACATCCCCTGAAAATAAGACTTAGCGCATCTTTGGGAGCAAAAATTAATATAAGACACTGTCTTATTTTCAGGGAAACAGGGTACCTTGTCTCGAAATCTGATGCCCTCAGAACGGTGCTTTACTCACGGTAAGTACTGCATATATATATATATATATATATATATATATATTCCATCAAGTATTATGTAATACAGTTACTGTGTGATAGTTGCACTGCACAACCATAGAATGAAATGGCACTTTGGTCATTAAATGGTTAGTCTGATCGTCAGAAACATGAGATAATTTCAAGTGTGGAACTTTTGCTTCGGATTGAATTTCATTTGGGTGTACTAATTTACCACATGTCCTCCATATCAGATAATTTGACATGGATATTCTAATTCACCAGCCGTCCATAGTTCATTAAAAGAGCTGGTGCTGTCTTCATGCAAAAGGAAATGGAGATGTGAACATTTCCAGCTGACATATATTTATCAAATATTGAACTATTATGGGGTGATTGAATTATAATTTATATTTCTATCTCCAGGAAAACCGGGAAGTAGAAACATAAATCTGATCACACAGATGGAGGAAAGTAGAATGGACGGCGGTAGTAGAATGGGAGGCAGTAAATGGGCATAGCAAAATGTCGACTCTCAGGTTTTAAAAACTCAGTCAATTATGAGATAATTGCCTAAGAATATCACAAGCTTAACATCTGTGACTCTGTGGCTTCAGATTATAAATACCGTATCTATGACCAGAGGGAAATGCAGTTTTGCAAGAGGATATGATTATTCTAATTAAATGGCCCAGGCACCACATCAGAGAGAGATTCTTATCGCAGGCTCTCTGAGCTTGATTTACTTCCTATGTTCTTCTCAGTGGTCACATTGATCTGGGACACCTCTCCGTAGCTTCTTAGGAGCCCCAAGCCACACTTACTATGTAAAATTGTCTTTCCCATGAGGTCTTCAAAATTCAGGTACCATGAGAAATAGTAACAAAAATATGTGTTGATCATTTATTCTCTACATCTGTGTAACTTTTGAGAATTTTGCTTGGCCTGTTCACTTACACTGTATTCATGGTTCCTTAGACACAACGTTCAGAGAGCAGCTTTCCTATGACCTCTGTATTTTGGGGGGAACCAGACCCCGATATAAAGGTCACGCTACCAGTGTAACCCAGGCAGCTGGCATTCTGATCAATAGATCCTGACCGGTGGGACTTCTGTGCCAACACAGGCCGTCCCAGGATGAAAGCCCCTTTAAGTTCTTACCTGTGGCTGCGGGGTCTTCCCCAGAAGCCAGCCAGGACAGAGCGAGCTGGCATGGCTGACAGTGTCCTCTGTTCCACCTGTGTCCATTGGTGACAGTGCGTGTTGCTTGGTTGGTGTTAAAGGTCCTTATGGCAATTCTGACTTTTTTCAGAAAAGCCTGTGTTGGAATTTTGGACTCTCAACATCTTGGTTTGGCCAACCATTCTGAGCCTTTCACCAAAAAAAAAAAAAAAAAAAATGGGGAGTAGGGAGGAAAGGGGTAGGAGAATAATAATCTATAACCTAGGGTTGTTAGAATCAAAGGAAGAGACTATTTGATATAACACCAAAATGAGGATGTTTAATAATTGTATATATTTTCTGTTGAATTGCTTTGAAGATACCCCAAGCAATGCGAGATCAGTGCTTTGCTTATGGTAGATGGAATATGTATTTATTGTTAGAACTACTTGTGGTAAAAATGTCTGGGAAAGAAAGACAGACATCTCAAGAACCCAGATGTCTGGGTGATTTTTTGTGTGGCCAGTCTTACCCTGTTCATTCCTGTCCTGAGTTCCAGTCTCCGAGCCCTGGAAAAGGATGCGACAGCCTCAGCAGGTAAGTGGGGCATTTAATTAAATGCTAAGAAATGCTTATGGCACATCTAGACAATAGCCGAGTGCTAGGTACCATAACCACACTTGATGGTCTATTCAGGCATATCTAAGCAAAAAGTGGCCCAGGAGAGGTTAATGAGGGTGGGGGAGGAGACATGTAGTAATACTTTAAACAATACGAAATTTAAATTTAAAAATGCATTTTACATAAGCAGGAGAAAAGGTACTAATTATATGTCTAATATTACACCACGGGCAATATGCAAACTCATTTTAAAACAATAACTTAAACTAAAATTGGTTTTATATTGAAAGGGTATTTTTTAAAAAGGTATTTTAGTAATAGTTTATCTGGAAAAAAAGTTTCTTTACATCAGTTGCTGATTTATTTTATACCAACACATCATTATTTATAAATTGTAGAAGTTATACAGTTGACATCGGTAAAATAGTGGAATAACTAGATTTCCAGTACATGAAAATGATCGTGGCGTATACAACTATAGGTTATTAGACTTTAGAAAAAACAATGGCTGAACAAGTTGCTAAAAAAATTGAGTTTCCTTTGTCTAATCACCTTTTTCGGTACATTTAGTTGGGCAGTGTTTTACCTGCTTTTTATAATAAGGGTGGCGTATCTCGGAATGGTTTGCAAGCACAGGTTAACACAAGTAATAACGTGTCCACTGCTTCTAAGCATCCGATTGAGTTGGCTTTTCCCCTGAAGGCGGTTGAGGGGGGTCTTTCAAATGTTCCCATTAAAAAAAAATGCTGGCGAATGTTCCCCAGGCCCTAACAAGCCAGGTAGCCAAACAGAACTCATTTCATGGGGGAAAAGAAAAAAAAAAGAGAGGGAGAAAGAGAGAGAGAGAGAGAGAAACCCACGGCACTTCTTTTTAATAACTGTTCAGCTACAAAATTTTATTGGCATTGTTTTTTATGTTCCCTCCAGAGAATGTAATGCACAAAAGCATTGCCACGGAACATAGAAAATTACAAATGAAATTTATTGTAAAAAGTAGGCCGTCTCCTAGACGGGGCGTCCTCATCAGTTACTTATATTTTCATTCACCAACCAAGACTGCAGTGGGGTATATACTCAGGGGGGGCATCAAGTCCACAGGTGGAGGGGGGGTGAGAGGCGGGCACTGCCACCCTCCCCGACGTTTTAACCGACGGCTAGAAGACGAGAGAGAGCGAAAAGACGACTGGTGTGGAGTAGAGTACGCTTCCCAACAGACACGGGCCCCCCCCACAAACAGCACTGGGTCAAGACTCCCCCCATAGCCCACCCCCAATCCTGGGGTGCAGGTGAGCTTGTGCTTGGCGTGTGCCTGGCTAGCTAGCTACACAGTTTGGTGGTGTCGTAGTCCACGGAGTTGGGCAGCTTGGCGTGGAAGGCCTGCAGCGCGGCCTGGATGCGCACCACCTCGCTCGTGGCCAGCTTGAGCCGGTGGCGGAGCAGGCAGGCGAACAGGTCGAGGCGTCGCTGGCCCGGTGGGGACAGCTTGTTGACCCGGTCCCGGATCTCCAGCAGCTGCAGCAGCGCCGAGTCCTGCGAGCCCTGAGTGTAGGGGTAGTCCAGCTGCAGGATCAGGTCCCGGATGGCCTCGGGGTCGAAGGGCATGCTGTAGCCAAACACCTGGATGTGGTTGATCTTCATGTAGCCCAGGTTGCGCGCCGGGTCCACGAACTCCAGGGGCTCGTAGTAGACGCTGTCGTTGCCTCCGGGGCCACCACTGCCAACGCCACCACTGCTGGCCCGGACCCGGCTGCGCAGGTAGATGTGCACCGTCTCGAAGAAGGTCTTCCACTTGTTGCCCAGCGTCAGGGACCAGTTGTAGCATTGCAGGGGCAGCGCCAGCCTCGTCCGCTCCCAGTCCGGGAAGCCGTCCTCGCCCACGGGCATGAACCAGCTCTCCGAGTGGCTGCCCCCGAACGGGTTCACGTACACGGCCAGCACGGGCTCCAGCGTGCTGTTCTTGGTCAGGCAGATCTGCAGCGACAGGCCCAGCGCCATGTGCACCAGGCTGGCCTTGTACTTGTTGCTCTTGAGCGTGAGCAGCATGCGCTTGCGCCACGACGGGTCGAACCAGCTGTTGAGGCGCATGTCGTTGCTGATGAAGATGGCATGCACCTCCAGGCGCCGGTCGGCCCGCTGCAGCAGGTAGCGGAGCTCCAGGTCCTGCAGGTCGGTCTCGAAGCCCAGGTAGTGGTCGGTGGAGTCTGCCACGTCGGGCCGGCAGGCGCCCTGGCTCAGCATGTAGCCCGCGTTGCAGGCGCCGCAGCGGGTGCGGTTGTCCGGGGCGCAGGCCAGGCAGGCGGCCGCGTCGCCCACGGCGCAGGGCAGGGCGGCCGTGCAGGCCAGCTGGTCGCTGGGGCAGGTGCACGAGTGCGTCTCCTCCGAGAAGCTGCCCAGGAGCCCGTTCTCGTGGCAGTAGAGGAAGGACTGCACGCGGCTGAGCCAGTAGGTGGAGGATCTGGAGAGGGAACAGGGGAGAGGGGGGCATCAGTACAGGCACCAGGCACCGTGCATGGCTGTCTGAGCCCCAAGCTGCACTGGCTTCCTTCAGGCCGGCTCCAGCCAGTCACCGAAGGGAGGTGGGAGGTCCAGGGAGACCCTCAGCAGAGCTCAGTGGCTGGGTATCTACCGTATTTGCCGGCGTATAAGACGACTTTTTGGCCCTGAAAAATAGGCCTCCAAGTGGGGGGGGTAGTCTTATAGGGCGAGTATATAACAAACTCTGTATTTTTTAGTGGAAATGTTAGGGGGTTGTCTTATACACCCAGTCGTCTTATACGCAGGCAAATACGTATTTTTCAGGGCCAAAAAATCGTCTTATACGCCGGCAAATACGGTACCTATGAACCAGGAGATCTGGTTCCATTCCCAATCCCAGGATGTGGGCCCCAGCCCCACTAGGGGGCGTGCAGGAGGCAGTTGATCCATGATTCTCTCTCATCATTGATGTTTCTCTCTCTCCCTCTTCCTTCCTCTCTGAAATATGTTCTTTTTAAAAAAGATATATTTTATTGATATTTTACAGAGAGGAAGGGAGAGAGAGAGCTAGGAACATCAATGAGAGAAACATTGGCCAGCTGCCTCCTGCACACCTCCTACTGGGGATGTGCCCGCAACCAAGGTACATGCCCTTGACCCGAATCGAACCTGGGACCCTTCAGTCCACACACCGACGCTCTACCACTGAGCCAAACTGGTTTCGGCATGAAATATATCCTTAAAAAAGATCCATATAGTGAATCATTGCAGAAATATACCTGTATGTTTGTATACTATAAATTATGTATATTTAAATGTTTATATAGTATATACATTTATATACTATATAATCGTATTATATGTTGTTATACAATAGATGTTTGCATATTTGTATATATTATTTCTGCACAAGTTTGGCCATTGATAATTCCTTCCAAAGAGACTGCCTGTGGTCTCACTAGTACAGTGGTCGGCACACTGCAGCTCTAAATATCATAAAATAGCTAGAGGAGAATCAGTGTGTAAGTGAGCCTCGGTTTGCTGCTCTGTTGAGTAATGAGTTTGCTGACCACTGACCTAAGCATTTAAGAGAGGAACACTGTGGCTCGATAGTTGAACTTCGACCTATGAACTAGGACAGTGGTTGGCAAACTCATTAGTCAACAGAGGCAAGCTGTGGCTCTAGAGCCGCAGTTTGCCGACCACTGCACTAGTACACTTGGAAGCTGTTTGTGTATAGCATTGGACAGGTTAGTGTTCTGAAAAGGTATCTAACAATAGGAAACATAAGTGGCTTTATCATACAATGTCTAGAGGAGAATCAGCATGTATAAAGGAGGACTGTCTCTTCATTCTCCCTCCTGTCACAGGAAGCCCTAAATAGAAAATAAGAGAAAAATAAACAGCTCCAAATTGCCAATCAATGGATTTAAATCCCAGGGTTTTATCAACATTGAAAGAACAAGTACCAACTGCTAGGGAAAATATTATTGAAACATGTTTGATTTTTTACTTAGAGGCTGTTCAAAGAAATTGTCGAGAATATCTCATTAAAACCAACTACAAGTTATTTTAACAGGGGTTAAGTGTGTCAATTTAATGTGTTTGATTTATATCATTTTCTCATTTCTTTCCCCCAAATCAGGCAAATCATGAAGCCAATTTAAGAGGTTATTTTTCTTAAAGAAACAGGAAATAACCTTTTTTTAAAAAAAATCTTATTGACTTATTAAGACTCTTTTTGTTAATTCTTACCCAAGGATTTTCCACTGATTTTTCGAGAGAGTGGAAAGGGAGAAAGAGATACATCGATAGGTTGCACCCAGACCAAGGCCAGAATGGACCCTGGAACTCAGGTTAGTGTGTATACTAGCCAGCCCCAGTGTGGGGTGTGCAGGAGGCAGTTGATCCATGATTCTCATCATTGATGTATCTTTCTCTCTCTCCCTCTTCCTTCCTCTCTGAAATAGAAATATATCTTTAAAAAAGATCCAAATAGTTCATCTTTGAAGAAATGTACCTGTATAAATTATATATATTTAAATATGTTTATCTAGTATACACTTATATACTATATAATCATGTTATAATATGCATCTATTATATATACTAATATATATTTGTATTATATATATGTGTGTATATATATACACACACATATATGTGTGTGTGTGTGTGTGTGTGTGTGTATACATACACACACATAATAGATGCATATTATATTTCTGCACAAGAGTGGCTACAGATAATTCCTTCTGAAGAGATTGCCTACCACTGTACTAGTGAGACCACATGCAAACTGTGGTTTGCCAGTTGAGGTTTGCCGTTCTGTTGACTGAGTTTGCTGACCACTGACCTAAGCGTTTAAAAGAGAAACACTGTGGCCCAAACCGGTTTGGCTCAGTGGGTGGAGCGTCAGACCTGCAAACTGAAAGGTCCCAGGTTCAATTCCAGTCACGGGCATGTACCTTGGTTGTGGGCACATCCCGGTGCCGGGTGTGCAGGAGGCAGCTGGTCAATGTTTCTCTCTCATTGATGTTTCTGGCTTTCTATCCCTCTCTCTTCCTCTCTGTGAAAAATCAATGAAATAATTGTTTTGTTTTGTTTTGTTTTTAAGAGGGAAACACTTTGGCTCAGTAGTTGAACTTCAACCTATGAACTAGGACAGTGGGTGGCAAACTATGGCTCTTGAGCCGCAGTTTGCCGACCACTGCACTAATACACTCGGAAGCTGATTGTGTATAGAGTTGGACCCGTTATTGTTCTGAAAAGGTATCTAAGAATAGGAAACATAAGTGGCTTTATCATACAATGTCTAGAGGAGAGTCAGCATGTATAAATGAGGACCATCCCTTCATTCTCCCTTCGCTTTGCTTCAGTAAGCCCTCCTGTGACAAGAAGCCCTAAATAGAAAATGAGAGAAAAATAAACAGCTCCAAATTGTCAATCAATGGATTTAAATCCCAGGGTTTTATCAACATGGAAAGAACAAGTACCCACTGAGAGGGAAATATTATTGAAACATGTTTGATTTTTTACTTAGAGGCTGCTCAAAGAAATTGTCAAAAATATCTCATTAAAACCAACTACAAGTTATTTTAACAGGGTTAAGTGTGTCAATTTAATGTGCTTCATTCGAACCATTTTCTCATTTCTTTCCCCAAAATCAGGCAAATCATGAAGCCGATTTAAGAGGTTATTTTCCTAAAAAAAAAAAAAAGTATTTTCCTGTTTCTTTACCTTATTGAGACTCTTTTTGTTACCCAAGGATTTTCCACTGATTTTGAGAGAGAGTGGAAGGGAGAAAGAGACACATCCATAGGTTGCACCCAGACCAAGGCCGGAATGGACCCTGGAACTCAGGTATGTGTGTTTACTAGAATTTAACCCAGGAACCTTCAGTCCACAGGGGGATGCTCCACCCACTGAGCCAAACCCAGTAGGGCTCAGACACTCTTGGTGTGTTTACAACCTCTGTACAATAGCTGGCCTGCATGGCTCAGTGGTTGAGCATTGACCTATGAACCAGGAGATCCTGGTTAGATTCCCAGTCAGGGTGAGTGCCCGGGATGTGGGCCCCAGCCCTAGTGGGGGGGCGTGCAGGAGGCAGTTGATCCATGATTCTCTCTCATCAGTGATGTGTCTTTCTCTCCCTCTTCCTTCCTCTCTGAAATAGAAATATATCTTTAAAAAAGATCCAAATAGTTCATAATTGAAGAAATGTACCTGTATCTTTGTATGCTATAAATATATATTTTAATATGTTTATATAGTATATACACCTATATACTATATAATCATGTTATATAATATATAATAAATGCATATTATATTCCTGCACAAGATTGGCTATAGATAATTCCTTCTGAAGAGATTGCATGTGGTCTCACTGGTACAGTGGTAGGCAAACTGCAGTTTGCCAGTTGAGGTTTGCTGTTCTGTTGACTGAGTTTGCTGACCACTGACCTAAGCATTTAAAAGAGAAACACCGTGGCTCAGTAGTTGAACTTCGACCTGTGAAATAGGACAGTGGGCAGCAAACTCATTAGTCAACAGAAAAGCAAACCGTGGCTCTTCAGCCTCATGTGAGCCTCAGTTTGCCGGCCACTGCACTAGTACACTTGGAAGCTGATTGTGTATAGAGTTGGACAGGTTAGTGTTCTGAAAAGGTATCTAAGAATAGGAAACATAAGTGGCTTTATCATACAATGTCTGGAGGAGAATCAGCATGTATAAATGAGGACCCTCCCTTCGCTTTGCTTCAGTAAGCCCTCCTGTGACAGGAAGCCCTAAATAGAAAATGAGAGAGAAAAATAAACAGCTCCAAATTGTCAATCAATGGATTTAAATCCCAGGGTTTTATCAACATTGAAAGAACAAGTACCCACTGAGAGGGAAAATATTATTGAAACATGTTTTATTTTTTACTTAGAGGCTGCTCACAGAAATTGTGAAAAATATCTACAAGTTCTTTTAACAGGGGTAAGTGTGTCAATTTATTGTGTTTGATTTGAATCATTTTCTCATTTCTTTCCCCCAAATCAGGCAAATCATGAAGCCAATTTAAGAGGTTATTTTTCTTAAAGAAACAGGAAATAACTTTTTTTTTAATCTTATTGACTTATTGAGACTCTTTTTGTTAATTCTTACCCAAGGATTTTCCACTGATTTTTGGAGAGAGTGGAAGGGGAGAAAGAGACACATCGACAGGCTGCACCCAGACCAAGGCCAGAATGGACCCTGGAACTCAGGTATGTGTGTTCACTGGAATTGAACCCAGGACCCTTCAGTCCACAGGTGGATGCTCCACCCACTGAGCCAAACCCAGTTGGGCTCAGACACTCTTGGTGTGTTTACAACCTCTGTACAATAGCGGGCCTGCATGGCTCAGTGGTTGAGCATTGTCCTATGAACCAGGAGATCCTGGTTAGATTCCCGGTCAGGGTGAGTGCCCAGGATGTGGGCCCCAGCCCCAGTGGGGGGCGTGCAGGAGGCAGTTGATCCATGATTCTCATCATTGATGTTTCTTTCTCTCTCTCTCTCTTCCTTCCTCTCTGAAATAAAAATATATCTTTAAAAGAGATCCAAATAGTTCATCATTGAAGAAATGTACCTGTATAAATTATATATATTTAAATATGTTTAGCCGAAACCGGTTTGGCTCAGTGGTAGAGCGTCGGTCTGCGGACTGAAAGGTCCCAGGTTTGATTCCGGTAAAGGGCATGTACATTGGTTGCGGGCACATCTCCAGTAGGGGGTGTGCAAGAGGCAGCTAGTCGATGTTTCTCTCTCATCGACATTTCTAGCTCTCTATCTCTCTCCCTTCGTCTCTGTAAAATATCAATAAAATATATTTAAAAAAAATAAATATGTTTATGTAGTATACACTTATATACTATATAATCATGTTAAAATATGCATTTATTATGTATATAATATACAAATATATATTAGTATATATAATAGATGCATATTATATTTCTGCACAAGACTGGCTATAGATAATTCCTTCTGAAGAGATTGCATGTGGTCTCACTGGTAGGCAAACTGTGGTTTCCCAGTTGAAGTTTGCCGTTCTGTTGACTGAGTTTGCCGACCACTGACCTAAGCATTTAAAAGAGAAACACTGTGGCTCAGTAGTTGAACTTCGACCTATGAAATAGGACAGTGGGCAGCAAACTCATTAGTCAACAGAGGCAAACTGTGGCTCTTGAGCCGCATGTGAGCCACAGTTTGCCGACCACTGCACTAGTACACTTGGAAGCTGATTGTGTATAGAGTTGGACTGGTTAGTGTTCTGAAAAGGAATCTAAGAATAGGAAACATAAGTGGCTTTATCATACAATGTCTACAGGAGAATCAGCATGTATAAAGGAGGACCATCCCTTCATTCTCCCTTCGCTTCGCTTCAGTAAGGACTCCTGTGACAGGAAGCCCTAAATAGAAAATGAGAGAAAAATAAACAGCTCCAAATTGTCAATCAATGGATTTAAATCCCAGGGTTTTATCAACATTGCAAGAACAAGTACCCACTGAGAGGGAAAATATTATTGAAACATGTTTGATTTTTTACTTAGAGGCTGCTCAAAGAAATTGTCAAAAATATCTCATTAAAATCAACTACAAGTTCTTTTAACAGGGGTAAGTGTGTCAATTTAATGTGTTTGATTTCAATCATTTTCTCATTTCTTCCCCCAAAATCGGGCAAATCATGAAGCCAATTTAAGAAGTTATTTTCCTTAAAAAAGGTATTTTCCTGTTTCTTTACCTTATTGAGACTATTTTTGTTACCCAAGGATTTTCCACTGATTTTTTTGAGAGAGTGGAAGGGGAGAAAGAGACACATCGATAGGTAGCACCTAGACCAAGGCCAGAATGGACCCTGGAACTCAGGTATGTGTTTACTAGAATTGAACCCAGGACCCTTAGTCCACAGGCTGATGCTCCACCCACTGAGCCAAACCCAGTAGGGCTCAGACACTCTTGGTGTGTTTACAACCTCTGTACAATAGCTGGCCTGCATGGCTCAGTGGTTGAGCATCAGCCTATGAACCAGGGTGGTCCTCGTTAGATTCCCGGTCAGGGCACGTGGCCAACATGTGGGCCCCAGCCCAGTGTGGGGTGTGCAGGAGGCAGTTGATCCATGATTCTCTCTCATCATTGATGTATCTTTCTATCTCTCTTCCTTCCTCTCTGAAGTAGAAGTATATCTTTAAAAAAAGATCCAAATAGTTCATAGTTGAAGAAATGTACCTGTATCTTTATATACTATAAATATATATATTTAAATGTTTATATAGTATATACACCTATATACTATATAATCATGTTATATAATGCATAATAGATGCATATTATATTTGTATATTATATATATAATAGATGCATATTATATTTGTATACTATGTATATATATATAATATATGCATATTATATTTCTGCACAAGATTGGCTATAGATAATTCCTTCTGAAGAGATTGCATGTGGTCTCATTGGTACAGTGGTAGGCAAACTGCGGTTTGCCATTCTGTTGACTGAGTTTGCTGACCACTGACCTAAGCGTTTAAAAGAGAAACTCTGTGGCTCAGTAGTTGAACTTCGACCTATGAACTAGGACAGTGGGCAGCAAGCTCATTAGTCAACAGAGAGGCAAACTGTGGCTCTTAAGCCGCATGTGAGCCACAGTTTGCCGGCCACTGCACTAGTACACGTGGAAGCTGATTGTGTATAGAGTTGGACCCGTTATTGTTCTGAAAAGGTATCTAAGAATAGGAAACATAAGTGGCTTTATCATACAATGTCTAGAGGAGAATCAGCATGTATAAATGAGGACCATCCCTTCATTCTCCCTTCGCTTTGCTTCAGTAAGCCCTCCTGTGACAAGAAGCCCTAAATAGAAAATTAGAGAAAAATAAACAGCTCCAAATTGTCAATCAATGGATTTAAATCCCAGGGTTTTATCAACATTGAAAGAACAAGTACCCACTGAGAGGGAAAATATTATTGAAACATGTTTGATTTTTTTACTTAGAGGCTGTTCAAAGAAATTGTCGAAAATATCTCATTAAAACCAACTACAAGTTCTTTTAACAGGGTTAAGTGAGTCAATTTAATGTGTTTGATTTGAATCATTAACATTTTTTTCTCATTTCTTCCCACAAATCAGGCAAATCATGAAGCCAATTTAAGAGGCTATTTTCCTGTTTCTTCACCTTATTCAGACTTTTTGTTAATCTTTACCCAAGGATTTTCCACTGATTTTTAGAGAGAGTGGGAGGGGCGAGACAGAGAGTGAAACATCACTGTGAGAGAGATATTTTATATATAATACATCAATAGGTTACCTCCCACTTGCACCCAGACCAGAGCCAGAATGGACGCTGCAACTGAGGTATGTGCCTTTATTGGAATTGAACCCAGCACCCTTCAGTCCACAGGCTGATGCTCTATCCACTGAGCCAAACCATCCAGGGCTTAGACACTCTTGGTGTGTTTACAATCTCAGTACAATAGCCGGCCTGCATGGCTCAGTGGTTGAGCATCAACCTATGAACCAGGAGGTCACGGTTTGATTCCTGATCAGGACACATGCCTGGGTTGTGGGCTCGATCCCCAGTGTGGGGTGTGCAGGAGGCAGCTGATGATATTTCTCTCCTTCTATCCATCTCTCTTCCTCTCTAAAAATCAACAAAAAATTAAGAGAAAATCTGTTCAATAATGAAGGAAAATTATGGCTGTGGATTCAGAAAGTGTTTTCTCATTCTGTCTGTACCATCATGGAATATTAGGGTGGATTGTGTAACCCACTTTCTCTCCTGTGAAAAATGGGAAGAGCAGTATCTCCTAGATTGCGTTCTTGTAGAGATAGTTCAGCTCAGACTGTACGCCTGCGCTTAGAACACTGCCTTGTGTGTGTCTCAGAGCAGACACAAAAACTCCACCTAATTTTGATATCCTTACACCTGTTGGTGTTCATTATGTAATATACATATATTTTCTGCAAAATGTACCCAATCCTTTACGCTGCCATTTTTTAATAAAATATATTTTATGAATTTCAGAGAGAAAGAAACATTGAAGATGCGAACCACTGATCAGCTCTTTCCGGCACACCCCCTCCCGTGGACGGAGCCTGCAACCCAGGTAGGTGCCCTGATGGGGAATGGAACCATGGTAGCTTCCTGGTTCATAGGTGGTCAACGTGCAACCACTGAGCCAGGCTAAACAGGCTAAAATAGACATTTAATATAGTTGTGAAGACCTAGCTCTCAAGTTCATTAGCTTGCCTCTTCCTCCCACCTCCTTTACACACGTTCTGTAGTTCTATTTATGGCCACCTAATATAAAGAATATAAAATATACAGCCGATCTGGCTTGACAATTGCATTTCTTCTCTGAAACCATGGCATGCATTCCCCAGACCATTCATCTCTCCCTGGAAGGCCCTAATCAAGTTCCCAATCACAAGGACAAACAATGAAATGGGCCTCAGGCTAAAGGCTGCTCACACAACCAGGGCACATGGTGAGAGTCACCAGACACTTTCTCAGAGAAGGAGGGGTCCTCAAGCAGTCCCCCCCCCCATTCCTGCCCCTTGCCCGGGCCACAGGTGCACTTCGGGGGGGGATGTGCTTCAGTGTTGCATCTCTGCTCCCAGTGTGTGAATACTGACGGGCATCAGGCATCCACTCAGAGCCCACGGACCCCGACAGCAGAGCTAGCGCATGCATTCCCTTCCTTGCTGTGTTTTGACTATTTTATTGTATTTTGCAAGGAGGAGCAGATTTTTTAAAATTCTGATTATCTCTCTTTTAATTTTTATTGATTTTTTACAGAGCGGAAGAGAGAGGGACAGAGAGTTAGAAACATCGATGAGAGAGAATCATCCTTCAGCTGCCTCCTGCACACCCCCTACTGGGGATGTGCCTGCAACTCAGGTACATGCCCTTGACCGGAATGGGACCCGGGGCCCTTCAGTCTGCAGGCCAATGCTCTATCCACTGAGCCAAACCAGTTTTGGCAGGCTTGGCTCAGTGGATAAAATTTTCAAGGAAAAAAAAATACAATAGAAAGTTTTTTTTTCTTTTTTTTCTCCATGTAAAACTTTGGTTAAAAACATAAGGCGGAGCACATTTGAAGGTGGCTTGCGGATTATCACTTACCCAAACATCACCAAGTTTTCTTTTCCAACAGAGCAAAATTTAACTTTGTTTTTAAGCTTTAAAACTACAAACTTTTCAGGAACACATTTTCAAAATGGAAGAGAAATAGCTTCAAAATGAGCCTGTACCAGGCCAGCCGGGCATGCTTTTATTTTATAGTTTTTGCCCATGTATAGACTCGATTCCTATTCCTCCATCCCACACCCGTGAGGGCAGTCACCCTGCATGGTACAGTTGGTGGCAAATGACTGTTCCCTAAAGATGCATCCATTGTGGCTTCTGCGTGTTAATTTTTATCTACATGTCACAATAGACTCTGGCAGCCTACATTTCTCCTTGGAGGGAATATCATATCCCTCCTGCAAAAAATACACTAATTGAACATATCTGCCTTTCCCCAATGCAGTGAGAAGCTCCCGTTAATAGCTGAGAATTGATTGGAGGAGACAATATCTGCTTTTAGGGCGTATGGCCCCAACCAGTAGCGTGTCTGCTGGGGCAGGTGGGGACATGCGCCATGCAGACCCTTGACGGCGTGTGCCCCGCAGGAGAAGTGAGCTCTCAGAGCGGCCTGTCAGCTTTCATTTCCACAGCCGTGTCAGAGCTCAGCTCCCAGCCAAGGGGGTAAGGCAGAGACACCTGCTGTCTCCCCTGTAATCCGTGTGACAAATTAAATCCGAGGGAGGACTACCTCCTAGCCTGAGAGTCACCCTGGGGTGAGCCTCGCCAAGCATTTCCTCCCATGCCAGTGGTCGGGGTAAACGCATCCTAAAGGGACCAGACACAATTTCCAACAAACACGTTTCCATTACCTGTCTTAATAGATTTTCTGATTCAGAAATCGAGGGAGACAAAGATGAGTTTTTATTTATAGAGCAGTTACCGGAGGACATGGAAGGGATGTGTGGAAGCGACTCAGGTACGTGGCTTTCTCTGTACATGACATGTCTGAGTTCTATCGCATTCAGTGAATGTGTGTGCCTTGTGGTTCTGGAGAATCCTGAATGCAAAGACAGATTCCTATTTTTTCTGCAGGAAACTGGGAACCACAGTGATTGGGTATAGGGACAACATAATCCTCAGCTATTCTTCAACTTCACACTGTTACTGCTGCTTTAAATCTAGCTGTACCTAGCCCAGTGGTTGGCGAACTGCGGCTCTTTGGCCCCCTGAGTGTGGCTCTTCCACAAAATGCCACGTGTGGGCGCACACATACAGTGAGATTGAAACTTTGTGGCCCATGGGCAGAAGTCGGTTTTCGGCTCTCAGAAGAAATTTCAGTCCTTGTACTGGTGATATTTGGCTCCAGCAAACTCAATAGTCAACAGAGCCAAATATCAACAGTACAATGGTTGAAATTTCTATTGGAGAGCCAAATTTTTTAAACTTAAACTATATACCCTGTTTCCCTGAAAATAAGACAGTGCCTTATATTAATTTTTGCTCCCAAATACGCGCTAGGTCTTATTTTCAGGGGATGTATTCTGCTTCCATGAAGTAGGTCTTATTTTCGGGGAAACACGGTAGGTAGGAACATTGTTATTAACTTAATTAGGGTACTCCTAAGCTGGCCTTTGCTAAAAACTCAAGGGACCAGAGAGCCACATGTGTGGTTGGCCTAACCCAGTGGCTCTGTGGATAGAAGGTCGGCCTGCAGACTAACGGGTCCCTGGTTGGGGTACATGGGGGAGGCAACCAATCGATGTCTCTCTTTCACATCAGTTTTCTCTCCCTCCCATTTAAAAATCAATGAAAAAATATCTTCAAATGAGGATTAGCAATAACAAAAAGTTAAGCTGATCCATTAACTTACATAATCACAATTACCATTATCATATAACAAAAATTAACTAATTTACTGGCAGTGACAAATAGGCCATATTCCAATTTACCTAAAAACCTAAAAATAATTATTTTTAATTTTTTAAAAATATATTTTATTTTTTTATAGAGAGGAAGAGAGAATAGAGATAGAGAGCTAGAAACATCGATGAGAGACATCAAACAGCTGCCTCCTACACACCTTGGGGTATACCAAGGATGTGCCAGCAACCAAGGTACATGCCCTTGACCAGAATCAAACCTGGGACCTTCCAGTCCGCAGGCCGACGCTCTATCCACTGAGCCAAACCAGTTTCGGTGATTATTTTTAATTCTTAAAAATCAGGCTCCAAAGAGAGTCTACTCATTTCATTAGGCAGTCATGTCCCTTAAGTCTTTCCCATCTTAACTGCTTTGCTCACCCCATGCTGTTGACTTGAGAAAAGGAGACCATTTGTAAAATATCGCACTTCCTGGGTGTGGCTGATGGATTTCTTACGGTGCCACCGAACCTGCTCAGCCATCCCTCCTCAGTTACCTGGGGACCACAAGTTGGTGTCACACTGAGGAGTCTGTCTTTTGGGGAGGACGGCACAGACAGAGCTCATAAGTGAATCCAAAGTCACTACGTTTTATATTTAAATTAATGTTCTGGCTTCATATAATATGCACACACATAGTTTATAAAGAACTCTGATTCTAAACCTGTGACTGCCTAAAAAATACTGATTAATAAATAGCTTATAGAATGTAAGTAAGCCAAATAGTAACCCATCCTGTCCGCCCCTACACCTCTGCTGCTCCTGTGCAAATACAATAGTTCAGAATACAGGGGAACCAGGTTAGTAAATGGGTTTGCAATGCACCCAGCTGTCCTCAGAGGGCTTTCACCTGGGCGCTCAGAGAAGAGAGAGAGAGGCAACATTTATTCAGCGATGTTAGGCTCTTTCCCTAATGCAGTCATGTAACCCTCCACTCCGGGGGGGGGGGGGGGGATAGGATTAATGCTGCTTTTTACAGTGAAGGTAACTCTCCTGAAGTCAAGGAGGTAATGAACTCCTGCACTTTAGGGATGTGGACAAAGGATTTTCCTCTCCTTAAGCCGATCCCTGAGCACAATTACAGGAGAAACCCCTGCCCCAGATAAAAGGCTCTGTGCTTGTAATTCTTTAAAAATATATATATATATTTCAGAGAGGCAGGAAGAGAGAGAAAGAAACATCAATGATGGGAGAATCAATCAGCTTCCGCCTGCACACCTCACACAGGGGATGGAGCCTGCAACCCGGGCCTGTGCCCTGACCGGGAATCGAACCGTGATCAATACAACCACTGAGCCATACTGGCCAGACATACTTGTAATACCTGCAATTCTTTCTTTGGAAATATAGTTTCCTGCACCCAGAAAAAAAATGTAGTATGAAGAATGCCTTTTATAATTGAAAGTATTTGGTTACATTCCCAGCTTAACCGCACGCTAACAAGTTTCCCTTTCATTTTGGCCCTAACTGATGACTTTGTGCATGAGCAAGGGTGTTTATTTGTGAACGGGTGTTTATAGGTCAACTTTTTGCAATGGAGACGCGCCTTAATGAGGATCTGACCTTGCCAGAGCAGCGGATACCGCCTGTTCGCTATGTTCCAGGCGTGTTTCTAACCATGTCCCTTAATGAGGCAACTGAGACTCAACACAATGTGGAGACAGGTATGACCCGGTTTCCCCGAAAATAAGACAGTGTCTTATATTCATTTTTGCTCCCAAAGATGCACTAGGTCTTATTTTCAGGGGGTGTCTTATGTTTCCATGAAGTAGGTCATATTTTTGGAGGATGTCTTATTTTCAGGGAAACACGTACATACTGTCTTCTCCATTTTTTTGCAGAAGAGGGAGGAAGTGATTTTGAACATGAAACCGGAAATGGAGGAGCCAGAACTTAAATGGTCAGTAATCTAGCCTGCACTTCACCCCGCATTCCCATAAGAAGAGCTCCTTTTTAAAGGCACAGTAACAGGTAATGGTGTTTCCTTCAGGTGATTACAACCTCAGTCCATTCCAAAAGACCCGTCCGGACCTAAAGGTGGGAAGAATGTGGGCCAGTACCCAGACAGAGAGATGGGGAGAGAGGTAGACAAAACTCCAATTGTCCCTTCATTTGTTCATCATACAAACAGTCACTGATCCCACCTGGTGTGACTCAGTGGCTGAGCATCAACCTGTGAAAGGGGAGGTCATGGTTTGATTCCTGGTCAGGGTATGTGCCCCAGTTGTGGGTCCAATCCCCAATGGGGGCCGTGTAGGAGGCAGTCTATGGAAGATTCTTTAATTGATGTTTCTCTCTCCCCCCTCCCTTCCTCTATGAAATCAATAAAAATATAGTTTAAAATGTATCACTTGAATTCAGTACCTACAGAACTCACAATGTGTAGACCAGGGGTGAGCAAACTTTTTGACTCGAGGGCCACCATGGGCTCTTACACTGGACCGGAGGGCCGGAACAAAAGTAACCTGACCACGCTGGCACTCTCATCTTGGGCTGCTGGTGAAGGAGCGGAGGGGAGAGCAAGAGAACCCTCTGCTCTTTCGGCTCCGCGGGCTGGATAGAACAGCCAAAGGGGCCGGATCTGGCCCGCGGGCCGTAGTTTGCCCACGTCTGGTGTAGACCCTTCCTGGCCCCCAAAACAGTTAAACTAATATCATACAGAATTTAAACATGGTAAAAATGCAAACAAGACCATTTTAACAGAACACACCATGTCGTCCACCAAGGTGAAAATGCCGTGAAATTAAATTAAATATGGAACAATGAATAGATCAGACGAATTTGCAAAAGTGAAAAAAATAAATGTCTTGAAAGACTACCTCCTCCTGACTGGGCCCCACGCTGTGCTGGGTTGGAACTGTCCTTTGCTTCTTCTGGGCTGGCTGGTACTGTTCTACCCTCCAAGAAAATGCCTTGTTAATATTAGAGATAAAACAAAAATGGTGACAACCAGAGCTGATGTCTACCCAGGCCCATTTGAAAGCAATCTGCCCCGAAAATGCCATTGACATGGGCCTTTTCCCCTGCATTTGTGTCTGAAAGCAAAGGAATGTTTCCATAAATAAATGCTAAAAATGTTAAGACCTTGTTCCCCTTTTTTGGAAATATGTTAAAATTCAGGAAAAAAAATCAAGTCTATTTATGGAAAGCTTGCAGAAACATGAATATGGAATTGTCGTCAGTAAGCACTTAAGTTCTAATTACATATCTAGCATCTTTTTAGATGCTATGTGAAGGGAGTGGGGATCAAAAATAGGAGATTTGTTGAATTCCTAGCGCATGTTGCACTAGAAATGCCTAAATATATGTAATAAACATGCAATCTAAATAAAAAGCAAATTGTAGGTTGTGGTTGTTTAAGGCAGGGTAGGAGGAATTTAAGCTCCAAGTGGAGGAGGGGTTATGAAAATACAAATCATGGGGGCGGAAATAGGTAAAGGATGATACCAGAACGGAGGCCTGCAGGGTGGACGGAATGTTGAGTGAAGGGGAATGCATACCGGGGTGAGATCACGTGGGGAATCCTATGTTGCATGGATGACTACCCAGTGGCCTGACAACACTCCTATTTTTTCTCCAACTGCCTACAGGTCCTCTCCACCGTCAGCCCCATGACTGAGTTAAATCAGCATGTCTAATTTGAATCCTGCTGTGTTTCACTTTTAAATACATTTTTGTTGGTTCCAGAGAGGAAGAGAGAGGGAGGGTGATAGAAGCATCAATTCCATGATGAGAGAGTCACTGATCAGCTGCCTCCCTCCTGCACGTCCCCAACCAGGAGGCAGAGTTCTATGACCTCCTGGTCCACAGGCCAACACTCAACCACTGAGCCACACGGGCTGGGCTGGTTCACGGTGCTACCTGCCTCTTGGTCCTCCTCATTCCATCAGCAAACTGTGTGGTTTGTTTGAAAACTTACTTAAAAATTCTTTTCTAGCTGAAACTGGTTTGGCTCAGTGGATAGAGCGTTGGTCTGCGGATTGAAGGGTCCCAGGTTCGATTCCGGTCAAGGGCATGTACATTGGTTGTGGGCACATCCCTGGTATGGGGTGTGCAGGAGGCATCTGGTCGATGTTTCTCTCTCATCGATGTTTCTAACTCTCTATCCCTCTCCCTTCCTCTCTGTAAAAAAATCAATAAAAAAAATATTTTCTAAATGAGCATCTGCCGGACACCAATGACTGTTTCACTAATAGATGTGGACAGGAAGCCAGGAAGGCTGGTCAACAACCTTCATTGCTCTAACCACTCACCCTTCAGTTGAGACATGGTTAGCGGAAGCAGCCTCCACCTCTGTTTGTCCTATGTGACTTTCTGTCATTGCCTGCCTATGCGCTGTGGGTGTTTCCCCATCGCCTGAATTACAGGGACGGCAGGGCCAGAGCAGTGAGTGGGTAGTCCTCCCACTAGAGTTGGCGATATGGGGGGGGGGGGCAGGCGGTAGTCCAAGTTAAATTTCTTCTAGTCTCTCTCCATTTGGGTGCGGCCCTTCTCCTGAACCCGAACCCTGAACCCCGTGGGATGTGAAAGGGGATCCCACAAACATCCACATCATTGGACAGGAGAGGAAAAATTAGTTCCCCCTTCCCAATGATGTCAGCTGGCGCCTAGAATTGGTGTCTCCCTGTCTGTCCCCGAGCCCTCTCTTCAGAGTGTTAGCTACATGAGCGCCCTGTCACCTCTCTGGTCAAATAGTGTCCTCTGCTTAGAAAGCTTCGCCCAACCTTGCCGAGCCTCACCCTTATATTTATGGACAAGCCTGGGAGAGAGTTTCCAAATGGCCTTCAGCTCCCCTACCCCCCTCGTGATCTGAAGCCATTCAATGTACCTCTGCGCATTCTATAGTGCACACCCTTACTAAGCCCTTGCCTGACCCTACATTTTTGAGGGCTGATGGCCATAGGATGGCCATATCTTATGTTTTCATTCTTTTTTTTAAGTATATTTTATTGATATTTTACAGAGAGGAAGAGAGAGAGATTTTACAGAGAGGAAGAGAGAGAGATAGAGAGCTAGAAACATTGATGGGAGAGAAACATCGACCAGCTGCCTCTTGCACACCCCCTACCGGGGATGTGCCTGCAACCAATGTACATGCCCTTGACTGGAATCAAACCTTTCAGTCCGCAGACCAACGCTCTACCACTGAGCCACACCGGTTTTGTCTGTTTTCATTCTGGAAGTCCAGTAAAATGTAGGACATGTAGAAGCGGCTCATTTGCAATGCAAATACTAATGGGATACGTGAAAACGCTGCATGACTATTTCAAGACAGCATTTCGATTTAAACAGTTTAAAACCCATTTTAGAAAGCTCATGTGTTTACGCTCTGTTATATAAGAAACAGTTTTGAACACAAGGCACTACATGAAACAATGCGGGTATTCAAATTAATCTGACACCATTCCACAGCTTATCAGGAAGCAGGGATGGTCCATGTTGATGTTAAAAGAACAAAGGAAGACGGTTGTCCCCTGCAGTACAGGATCAGAAACTCAACTCTGTGCCTTTCAGGAAAGCCAGCCCCACAGTTTATACTTCCCTGAAATCTTGACAGACACATGCATCCCCTTATCCAACATCATGAGGAAATACATTCCGTCCAGTCTTGCGAATGTGACTAAGAGAATTAATTAGATCAGCATCCCCCACATGCCCCGAATCAGAGAATCCTGGAAATGAGCGCAAGGGAAGGTAGGACCTTGGAGATCACCTTGTCCAACACCTTCACTTGGCGGACAAGAACATGGAAACCTGATTGGTGAGATGATTTCCCAAGGTCGCCCGGATAATTAGTAGTAGAACAAGGTCTCAAACACAAGCATTCAAACTCCTAATGAGGGTTCTTTCAGCTGAATAAAGGTCATGCTGTCCCGAAGCATTGAAGAAGGGAGCAGAATAAAGAGTTTCTCTATCGAGCACATTCTAAAGAAGAAAAAGTGAATAGAGGTGGGACAGCTATATAAAAATGTATGGGAATGCAGACGTGGGCAATAAAACATCGTGGAAAGATCTGTAGATGTCTATCTTGGCTCTCTTTGACAAAATTCCCGAAAGTCTACCTCAGTTGTTTGAAATATGTTGGGCATTTCATCTGAACAATCCTTAACATAAGGTCTTTGTTGATAAGGATGAAGGCAAACACAGTGAGAAGGAGGTCGCTAGGCAGAATCTGTAATTGATTTTCTGCACAGTTCATTGGATGGTCGTTTATGCAATTTGCTATATTTCCCAACATGGATCTAACACTTGTAAATTAATATTGCGATGGGATGGTCAAGCAAAGGCACCCACTTTTCTCTTAATAGTGCTTCTTCCATTCTATGCATAGTAATGGAAGCCCCTGGCCCAGGGGTGGGCAAACTTTTTGACCCAAGGACCACAATGGGTTCTTAAACTGGACCGGAGGACCGGAACAAAAGCAACCTGACCATGCTGGCCCTCTCATCTTGGGCTGCTGGTGAAGGAATGGAGGGGAGAGCAAGAGGACCCTCTGCTCTTTCGGCTCTGTGGGCCAGATAGAACAGATGAATGGGCGGGATCCGCCCGCGGGCCGTAGTTTGCCCACGGCTGCCCTGGCCACTCCATTGAAGCCTGCATTTCCCACTTGCACTAGACCAAAGAGTGCCTTATGGTCAATACAGATTCCTCAATGGAAAGTACAAAGAGCAAAATGAATTTAAAATAGTTTAGCCAACCCAACATGGCTCAGTGGTTGAGCATCAACCTATGAGCCAGGAAGACATGGTTTAATTTCCGGTCAGGGCACATCCCCATGTAGAGTGTGCAAGAAGCAACCCATCAATTATTCTCATCGCTGATGTTTCTCTCTCTCTCAACCTATCATATATATATATATATATATATATATATATATATATATATATATATATATGTGATTATTATCACTTTATAAAAATAAACACTTGAAAGTCTAATAAACCAGTAGTCGGCAAACTCATGAGTCCACAGAGCCAAATATCAACAGCACAACAACTGACATTTCTTTGGAGAGCCACATTTTTTCAACTTAAACTTCTTCTAATGCCACTTCTTCAACATAGACTCGGCCAGGCCGTGGTATTTGGGGAAGAGCCACACTCAAGGGGCCAAAGAGCCACATGTGGCTCGAGAGCCTCGGTTTTCCGACCACTGTACTAAATAAACAGGCACAGAGAGTCAGGTCTCTGGCTATCTATGTACAAGTAAGAATTAAGCTATAATTTTGGGTTGTAGTGCTATGTTACTTACCAGTGCTGGGATATGTATAATATATGCAGTAGGTAATTATAGCATGACATTCTTTATGTAGCATGTAAGAGAACAGGTACCGTTTCTCAGCAGTAAAGACATGGGGCCAGCCTGTGTCTAGAGGAGCATGCCTGACGTGAGGGATGAGAATCCTACCATCGGGCTGGAGGCTTGAAACCAGAGAAGGTTAGCAAACCAGAGGTGGCTTGCAGGCGCCTAGTTAGCAGTTTTCTCATTCCGCTAGCATCTCCTCCAAAAGCCACCAAGGATTTAGAGGGGGAAATAAATTAATTCCACATGCTGTAATGGATAACACGGAGAAAGCTATTTGCCCGTTATACTTCTAAAAGCAAGACAGAATAAGAGGTAAATAATGATGGGAAGCGAACGACTCAGACAGCCAGCCCTAATTTTAAATCAACACGGGGCACACAAGTCTGTTCTTTAGAGAAAAATCCTTTAAGAAGCACAGATCCATTTCGGAGGCATGAGTTTATCTTCTGACTTGCCTGAGACAAACCTCAGAGGGGCTGTCCTTGCAAACGGGAAGGGCCAGGGGAGGGAATGGTGTAAGAGCCAAGTGTTGCTTCAAGAAAGAATTCTCTAAGCTTGTCCAGATAGCAGTTCTGGATTTGTTGTCAATATCTCTGTCTGATTTTGACTTGATCTCTCTGGCTGGCAGTGTTCTCTGAGCAAGTAAGAGTTGACTAGGATCTTCGCCATTAAAGACATTTTTCATAAATGTCTTTTTTTCAAACTTCCCCAACCTGGTTGCCCTGTGTCCTCACACTCTCTTGCCTTTGAGCAATTAGGTCTACAATGGCATAAAATGGCTTTGCTATCTTTTTGGTTTGTTTTACTCAGTGTAAGCCTTTGATCAAATGTGTGTGTGTGTGTGTGTGTGTGTGTGTGTGTGTGTGTGTGTGTGTGTTTGTGTGAATTCCCACCCAAGGATATTTTTTCCATGGATGTTTAGAGAGAGTGGGAGGGAAGGAGGGGGGAGAGAGAGATGTGAGAGAGACACTCAGACTGGTTGCCTCCCACACGGGGCTTGTAATCGAACCCAGGACCCTTCCACGCTCAGCCCAATGCTCTACCTGAGCCACAGGGACCAGGGCCCCCAAAGTATTCCCACTGCCTCTTGTGAAGTGGCACATTAAGTAGGTTCAGTGGCCTCAGACCTTCTAAGCTACTTGCCTTCACCCCAAGCATTATTTTAATCGTCTCAAGAGAGCAAAAACTTGCTAATGCTGAAAGTCCTGACAAAGCCGCTAAGCACATGGCTGCCCGCAGACTTCCTTTCAACCTTGTACCTTCTGAGACCTCCCCGTGGTCAAGACTCTGCTCTGAGAGCACCCCCTGGGTGAAGTTGCTTTGCTTTCTCAACAACCCCAAGTTAGCATGGCGGTTTGGAGGTGTCTCTACTTCCTAGCAGGCTTCTAATCCGGATTTTGCCACCTCACGAGTTCTTGACCCGAGTTAGGTGCTGGTCCACTCACTCTTACACCTCTCACTGGCCAGATGTCACTGGCCCAGTAACCTTGGGAACCACTCACAGAAAAGGCAAGCCTCCACTCACCAGGACGTCCAAATGGCCACGTGGGGAGAGGCACACGCTCCCACCACCAAATCCTGCTCCACACCCGCTCCCAAACTGGGACCGTCCTGGGCCCTGTCAGTGAGTTTCCAGCCCCTACTGTGTCTGTTCACTATACGTTGTGCCACTGAAACAGGTTCACCTGCCATCTCCCCACAGGAGGATTCCCACAATGGACATTCTGGAAATACAGCTTCCGACCCCGGCCATGCCTTCAAATTGACTGCCACCTACCCTTCCATTAACACACACACACACACACACACACACACGCACACACGCACGCACACACACACACACACCCCAACTTACCACTCCCCATACCCAGACTCACAAGCCACGAAGGACTGCATGGCCACTGTGGTGGATTACACGGGGCAGTCATGAGAACCCACAAAACACAGGTACGGAAGTTGGGTGGGTCTCCCAAACACGTTTTATGAGAAAGAGTAAGAAAGAAAATACATGCTGCGACTCATGCAAATTAAATATGCAAATGTGCAAACCAGCTCTGCCCACTTGACAAGGCCAGGCCACCTTTGAAGACTCTGTCAAGCCCACAAGAGCGGAAGCCCATCAGAGGGAAGCGGAAGAGACCAGAGTACACACGTACATGGAATGAGCAAACAAGGAAAGTATAACTGTGAGCCCTATGTGGGATTAGCTCAAGTCCACAGGTTTCCTAAACACCAAACCCAATAGGAAACAAAATAAATTATTATTTTTAAAAAGCAGCCACCCACACACACTGTGGGATTTTGTGTGTGTGTGTGTTTTTTTTTAAATATTTTTGGAGGAAGGCTACCCTGTTTTCCCGAAAATAATACAGTGTCTTGTATTAATTTTTGCTCCCAAAGATGCGCTAGGTCTTATTTTCAGGGGATGTATTATGTTTCCATGAAGTACTAGGTCTTATTTTCGGAGGATGTCTTATTTTCGGGGAAACACGGTACAATGCTGAAAAGGAGGCATGGTCCCACTGTGGGTTTACTCCTGGAAAAATACCTGATAAACAGGAACTAGTGAGGATGCAGAAGTGCACTGAGAAAGATTGAGAGTCTAATGCCATAAAGCAGTGTTTCCCAAAGTGTGGTACGTGTACCCCCAGGGGCACGGGAAGAGTATGGTGGGGGTACACATTGCACCATGCTTAGCTGCGCCCAATTCTACGTTCTCATGAGTCAAGTCAAGACAGTCTTGTGAGGCGTGAGATGATCCGGTATGCAAATACATGTTATTTATAATATAGCTTTTATTTATATATTATGAATAATTTTATTTTTGTTTATTATTTTGTGTATGTACCAACAAAATAAAAAATAAATATATTTTGATTGTTATTAAAATGCATCCTTTTGTTTTGACGAGGGGTACTCAGCTTTATGAAAATTATAGAAGGGGAACACATATGTCAGAAGTTTGGGAAACACTGCCATAGACAATGGCTCTCGGGTTCCAGGGCCTCGGGCAGCTGCTCCGGGAGGGAGGTGACACCTGAACAGCCAGCCGGAGGGTCCATGACCCAGGCAGAGGGAGTAGCTGAGTAGCTGTGCTGGCGGGGAGGGCACCAGACCCTAGTGGCTGCCATACCGGGGGGGGGGAGGGCATGTACCGCAGGCCCAGCAGGCTGCCTGGGATGCAGACTCCCACCAGCACAGCCTGCCTCTAATGGGAAGTGTGACAGCTCATCTTGGGTCAAACAAGGCGCCCCTTTGATTTACTGAACCTACAACTGGCAGGACCAGAAGTAGCTTCCTTTTCCTCCCTCGATTGATTTCAGAGAGAGGAAGGGAGAGGGAGAGAGAGAGAGAAACATCAACGATGACAGAGAATCAGGGATCGGCTGCCCCCTGCACGCCCCCCATGGGGGCAGAGCCTGCAACTGGGGCCTGCACCCTGACCGGGAATCGAACCGTGACCTCCTGGCTCATAGGTCAGCGCTCCACCACTGAGCCACACCAGCTGGGCAGACCTCACTTAATCCTGACATCTTCCTCCACCTCACAAGGATCCTTTCACCAAACTGAAACTCTGGAACTCGAGCCAAGCAGTCTGATTTCGAACCCGGGGAGACGGAGCGGAGCGGACTGGATTGCCAACAGGGCCCGAGGGCTTGGGGACGAGCGCATTAGCATTCCCGGGGGCTCCCGCCCCAGAAAGGCCTGGTTGCCGGGCTCCGCTCACTGGGCTGCCAAGTTTCCCAGCTGTCCCCCCGGAATGCCCCCTCGGCCAGCCACTCCCCCTTTTAGGAGAGAAAACATCTCTATTCACCAGGGAGGAAGCCACAGAGGGGCCCTTCTTCGGCATCTTTGGGGCAAATTCACCCTGCAGCTTGCGCAGGCGTGCCTCCCCTTAGCAACAGGTGCAGAGAGACACTGGAGCCCTCAGAGCAAGCCTGAAAGGGTCCCTTCGCTGCAGCACCCAGGTCCCTGTCCCTTTAAGCCAGGCCCGCTTTTCTTAGGTCGCCTCATTGAAATGCATCAGCCCTTCCCAACTGCCCCTCATTCATTCATTCTCATGAGATGCAAGATTCATGGGCTTGTGTCTCATGCAAATGTTACCTTTAAGACATATGCATAGGTTGGATATGTTAATTGATAGATTACAAACCTGTATCTATGGATTTGATATTTCTGGCATATAAAACTGCCCATTTTAAAATATATATATTTCTATTGATTTTGGCAAGGGAGGGAGAGAGAGACAGAAACAGCAATGATGAGAATCATCAATCAGCTGCCTCTTGCACGCCCCCTACTGGGAATCAAGCCTGCAGCCGGGGCATGTGCCCTTGGCTGGAACTGAACTGTGACCTCTTGGTTCACAGGTCAATGCTCAACCACCGAGCCACTCTGGCTGGGCCAGCCTTTTAGATGATCTAACCCAGCCCTGGGCAAACTACGGCCCACGGGCCAGATCTGGCCCATTCGGCTGTTCTATCTAGCCCTTGGCGCCAAAAGAGCAGAGGGTTCTTTTGCTCTCCCCTCCACTCCTTCACCAGCAGCCCAAGAGGAGAGTGCCAGCACGGTCAGGTTGCTTTTGTTCCGGCCCTCCGGTCCAGTGTAAGCACCCATGGTGGCCCTCGAGTCAAAAAGTTTGCCCACCCCTGATCTAACCTTTAGTTCCCTCATTTGTAATTTTAAGGCAATAACCCTAACTACCTGCAACACTATGCTTATGGAGCAAAAACAGGTACATGCTTACAATTCTCTCCACATTCCCGCATATAGATAGTGATGTAATTTATTTCATTTCAAGAGGAATTTAGATGAGGTTATGAAACAAAAAAACATGTATTTTTTATCATAATCATGTCTTGTCCTGCTTATGTTTCTAATTCATAGTTGAGTGTGTGTGTGTGTGTGAGAGCGCACATGCATGAGCTAAGGATAAGATTGAGGACAGTATTTCATAAATACAAATCTGCCTTAAAATTGGTAGGATTTTCCTATATCCTTACTACTCTGTTTTTAGATTGTTGGTGGCAAACTCTCCTGCTTGTATGGATTAATTTGATTTCAGCTCAATAAAAGGTACAGCCTCAGACTTGATCCTTTTGTCTCCTCGGAGAAACCTACACGGAGCCTTCCTGCTGCTTTAATGGAACAAACACAACAAACTGACCTTCATTTTCTGCCGTGTTCCTTTGTCACACCGGCCTTCTTTTGTGCTGTTCTATTGGCTGCTGTCTGAAGTGCATCTAGATTGTGAGAAAGGGGATTTTGATTTCAATTGGCATTGATTTTTGAAATGTATTCACCGACTTTATAACTTGCGGTGGCTGCCTCAAATGAAGTCTTTCTAAGTTGTGTGTGCATGCGTGTGCGTGCGTGCGTGCGTGCGTGTGTGTGTGTGGGGGGGGTCTTTCCAGTGTTATAGAGATTTTTCAGTGTTAGACATAAACATAGCTTGGTAATGCTTAAGTTTTTCCCTTCTTGATTTATAAAGCCATTTGATTTTAGAAAATTTTTAATGCTCAAGTAAAATGACTCTGGATTTCAGCCCTATACCATTTGTAATGACTCGGTACATGTGTGTAGACTTTCTGTGTGTTTACATATGCACAGTACATACATATAAATGTGAGCAATACAGGTGAGGGAATGATAGAAAGAGGTGACAGTGGTTCTGTTTTTGTCCTCAGCATGAATGATATTAAACATACTATGAAGATTAAGGGCTGCACACTGCTTTACATGGTGTTATCAAGTTAAGCATGAGTGTCAATTTATTGTGAGAAATACCCAAAGAAGACCCCCCCTCCTCCCCCACTTAACTGAGTAGGGTTGATTGGATAAGGACAGTGTTTGTAAGATTTATCCAATTTTTAAAAATATATATATATTTTATTGATTTTTTTATAGAGAGGAAGGGAGAGAGACAGAGAGCTAGAAACGTCAATGAGAGAGAAACATCAACCAGCTGCCTCCTGCACACCCCCTACCAGGGATGTGCTCACAACCAAGGTACATGCCCTTGACTGGAATCGAACCCAGGACCCTTCAGTCCACAGACCGACACTCTACCACTGAGCCAAACCAGTTTCAGCATTTATCCAATTTTTTAAAAGGTTTTTATTGATTTCTGAGAGGAAGGGAGAAGGATAAAGATATAGAAACATCAATGAGAGAGGGCCATTGATTGGCTGCCTCCTGCAGGCCCCCCACTGGGGATACAGCCTGCAACTGGAACACGTGCCCTGCCTGGGAAATAAATCCATGACCTCTTGGTTCATGGGTCGATGCCCCACCACTGAACCACACAGCCAGGTTAATTTTTATTCTTTGGCTTAACATCACAATTGTTTTTAAGTGATTGCCATCATCTAGAACAGAAAATAAAGTTCAGGACAAATCCTATCTTATCAATTTATCTACTAGTGACAGCTTTGACATAACCAATTTCATCTGCATACATGGAAGCCTCCAGTGTCAGCTGACAGAAGAGACTTCCATAGAATGTGAGAAAACACGTTTTTTATTTCTCTCTTATGCAGATGATACACTGAGATTCTAGTCTGCTCTCAGCTAGTTGGGTCACCCCTCTATCATGGTGTTTACTGCTGGCCACAACATTTTGCCGGGATGTATTCGGGGGGGAGGTTCATGAGTAACATAATCATTCTGTTTTATAAGATGAGCTTCTGTTTTGAGGTAATAAAGCCATCACACCATCCCAATAGCGGGTGATGTATTTACTCTGGCAAGTAAACATGCATCCATTTCTTCCATAATACAAGTGAAATTGTTCAGAAGTGATGCAAACAGAAATGAGACCGGCTCTCAGCCCTGATTTAAATCTGTTTAAAAGCTGAAAGTGCATCCAGTCTAGGAATTTTATTGTCAATAACATTATAAGATTTACAGAAACATTAGTGTCTTGGAACTTTTACTGATTCTTACTTTATGGTCCACATACAGACCGGTGATGGTTAATGTAATGTCAACAAAGCATAAGCTTATTCCCTTCACTCCATAACATTTTTCTAAGAAGTCACTTCCTGTACCAACTTAATGCAACTTTCTCTCGCATGCAAAATATTGGAATGAGCCCAGCCAACATGGCTTAGTGGTTGAGCATGGACCTATGAGCCAGTAGGTTACGGAATCATTCCCGGTGAGGGCTCATGCCTGGGTTGCAGACTCAATCCCCAGTAGGGGGCGTGCAGCAGGCAGCCAATCCAATCCATGTGGCTCATTGATGTTTCTCTCGCTCTCCTGCTCTTCCTCTGTGAAATCAATAATATATAAAAACCTATACATTTTATGTATTTTTTAAAGAAAACAAACATTAAATATCTCATAAGATGCAAGTTATTTAGTGAAACACAGAGGGCTTATCAACTTGGTAGTGAGGGGTAAATGAAGCCAGATACACCGACCTTCTCCACCAGCCCTCTGTTGCATAAACCTGAGGTCGGCAAAAAATAAGACACGGATTCCGACTATTTAAGCCAAGTGATACTCCAAGCAGTGCTTGGAGAAGGGTATGGTGTCAGCTTTCCGACCTCATTTCCAGGGCATTTCTGATAGGACTCCTCTCTTCTGTTTGTAAGCAAGTTAGCATAAGTGTTAAGAGTCCTCTGGAGCCATCTATATTGTTACTGTGCGCAAATCTAATTATTTTAGCTGGCAACTCCATTGAGTTACCAGGGGGTAAAAAGCATTATGGTAATGACCCTCTTCGTCTTTCTTAGAAGACTGTTTAATGTCAAGAAGATGTGGGAAGCCGCACTTGTAAGACATTTGCATAGAGAGCGATAGGACAGAATCTCTTATTGGGAATGTGGCCCATTCAATATCACTTTCCTTGGCTCTTGGCTGCCTTTTCCTCCGACGGGAGAACGTAAATACATGTAAAAGGAGAATAAGACAACACACCACTAAAGCCTTTTACTGAAAACACAAGGAGCTGTGGACCTGTTACTTTGCGCGATGCTCACACACATACAAATACACACATCATGAAGTCCTCAGGATTCCCAAAAAGAGCAAAGACTTTTGATCTGGTAATATTGCCCAGAGCAGCTAGCTACGGAGGGCACCTCCAGAGTTTGGATTTGGACCTCTTTCCCTTGGTTACAGACAGAGATCTCTGGACAAAACATCAAAGAAACTAGCTCTCCGATTGCCCCACAAGACAGAAACGAGAGGACATTCACAACATTATAATCGCACAGGTGTGACCCTTTTCACATTATTGTTTTGGCCCTGCCTGTATGCCTCATATGGGGTACTGCTATGGTTAGCAAGGCATTTTAAAAAAGGGACTCTTTATACCTAAGTATAAATTTGTTTTGAAATATGTTCAGCTAACATCTATCAAGTTCTACTAAGTTGAAAGGTCATGGAATGATTTCTGAGCTGAAGGTCACTGAGGAATGTTACAGTGGAAAGGTAAGAACAACCCTAGCCAATTTGGTTCAGTGGTTAGAGCAGGGGTGGGCAAACTTTTTGACTCGAGGGCCACAATGGGTTTTTAAACTGGACCGGAGGGCCGGAACAAAAGCAACCTGACCATGCTGGCACTCTCATCTTGGGCTGCTGGTGAAGGAGCGGAGGGGAGAGCAAGAGAACCCTCCACTCTTTGGGCTCCTTGGGCCGGATAGAACAGCCAAACAGGCCGGATCCTGCCCGAGGGCCATAGTTTGCCCACGGCTGGGTTAGAGCATTTGCCTTTGGGCTGAAGGGTCATGGGTTCCATTCAGGTCAAGGGCATGTACTTGGGTTGCAGGCTGGATTCCTGGCACAAGCATCCATCAGAGACAATCCATCAGAGTGTCTCTCACATCGATGTTTCTCTCCCTCTCCTTCTGCCTCCTAACCTATCTGAAAATCAATGGAAAAATATATTTTTAATAAAGTAAAAAATAAGAACAACTTAGAGTCCGAAGAGTTGAAGTTGGGGCTACCCCAAGAATTAGGCAGAAGGAAGCCAGCTGAGGAAAAGGACAGATTTGCCAACTTGAAATTCATTAGAAAGTGCCCTTTCCTTCTTCTTCTTTTTAAAAAAAAATATATTTTATTGATTTTTTTACAGAGAGAAAAGGAGAGGGACAGAGAGCTAGAAACATTGATGAGGGAGAATCATCAATCAGCTGCCTCCTGCACACCCCCTCCTGGGGACATGCCCACAACCAAGGTACATGCCCTTGACCGGAATCAAACCTGGGACCTTTCAGTCCGCAGGCTGACGCTCTACCCACTGAGCCAAACCAGTTTCGGCTCATTTTTCTTCTTCAAAGTGTCTTTTCCTGGCTCCCTCGAGTCAGAATCCAAGCTGCTGTGTGTCAGTCCACACAAATAACGACGCTTGTCTTTTAGAATTGGTGCAATTGCCTTTATGACAAATTCTACTTTGACTCTGAAACTCATGAAAACATGGTTTGCAGAAATTTCATGAATAGGTTCATGAAATGACCTATACATAAGAAATTGTGTTTTCTATTTTGGACATGTTTAATAATTACTCGAGAACTCCTTCCATTTGCCAGTTACTTTGTCATTGTTTGTTTTACATGTCTCAGTAACACACGGAGGATGCATTCCAGTCTCTGCACTTACTGCTTCATTATTGGCATGTGAGGTACCAGAAAGTGACTGAAACGAAAATAATAACAACCTTCTTTTGCAGCGCAGAAGTATGAGGAAAATTAATATCCTGGCTTTTCCCTACAGTTTCATATGAGATTGCTCTCAGCAAAAGTTCCCTGAATTAATCATATAAGTGCCACTTTTTAATTAAATCGCACATTCTGCAGTTGTAAAGGATTTGGAGGCCATTCAGTGAGGCCCTTTTATGAGTTGGGGATGAAGTTGGCTACAGTCACATAAGCCAAGTAATATTGACTTGGGGGGGGGGGGAGAGAAAGGTGATTTTATTCCTCTCTCAGATAATGGTACAATCATAAATAGTCCAGGACTGGTCTGATGACTTCAAAGTGATTGGACTTGCCCTGGATGGTTTCGCTCATGGATAGAGCACTGCCCTAAGACAGAAGGGTCCCGGGTTCAATTCTGGTCAAAGGCCCATACCTCAGTTGCGGGATTGGTCCACAGTCTTAATCTGGCTGGTGTGAGAGCAACTTATCAATGTGTCTCTCTCTGTCTCTCCCCTCCCTTCCACCCTGTCTAAAAAATCAGTGGGAAAATATTCTGGGGTGATACTTAAATAATAATAATTAATAAAAGCACAACTACCGCTTTTCCCTGAAAATAAGACATCCTCCGAAAATAAGACCTACTTACAGGTTTCCTTCTGAGTGAAATATAAGGCATCCCCCCCCCTGAAAATAAGGCCCCCAGGCTCTGTCTCAGAATGAAAATTAATTTACCTTAAACTGGTCTCTAGGGCCGCCCCGACTGGCGTCTAGCAACCAGTGACGTGACTCAGAGTCCTGAGGTCACTGCTGTGTGAATGGAGAGAAATCAGCGTGGAAACTTTGTGAAACCTAAACTGCAAGAAGTTGAGACTTGGGTGAAGAATTCATGGGAGAAAATCACTGACAGTTGCATTCCAAATGCACTGAGAGCAGGCTACCATGACAAGAAGTACTCATTTAAAGACAGTGCTATTGCTAAACATGAGAGATTTGGTCCACTGATTCTGAAATAAGTGGAGTCACAAGAAATTCACCAGGAGATTCAGTAATTGGATTGTTATGATGATGTTCCAGAAGATGACATGATTATCATTGAATGAGTAAAATTTTGATACTGTAGAATTCACAGTTTGTTTTGTGTTGACAACTACCGTACTACTGTACCATATACAGGTAATAAATTTCCTTTATTTTCATTTAACAATAAATGTGTACTGTATTCTTCTTCATGGAAAAATAAGACATCCCCTGAAAATAAGAGCTAGCACATCTTTGGGAGCAAAAATTAATATAAGATACTGTCTTATTTTCGGGGAAGCTGGATAGGTGGAGACCATTTAAAAACAAATAAACCAACCCTGAAATAGGCAGATGAATAATGTCCCAGCTCTTCCCCCAGACCTAAGTGTGTTCTCCACGCTGGGCTGGCACTTTTTAAAACAATTTTTTACTCGAAAAGAATGGGGGGCAGGCAAACTATGGCTAGTTAAGACTTGGCGAATGGGCAGGTCCGTTGTCAAAATGGACAGAAATGAAGCTATCACCTCAGACATATTGACATTTAATATCCAGGCAACTGACATATTTAAAACCAATGTGAAATCTGAAGCTTTCAAGTTAAGATTCCAAATTGGGAAAACTTGTGTCTGCCCCTGTGAGATCGACAGCTTTTCAATACATAACGGCTTTTCTCACAAATGCAATGGCAGTATCAGGGGTGAAAATGTGTTGGTAGTGTAGATAAATTATGTGTGTCAACACATAGGAGATCTTCATAAGTAAGTAGCCAGTATTTCCCAAATGACCTCGCCATGGTTTTGTATGTGTACGTAGAAGGTCCATTTGGAGTTCAAGATAGACCAAATAACTTAATGTAGGGGATTTCAAAATGTCAATCCCATGGTTTTAAATTCCACATTATAACTAACTTTTCAAACTGTTCCAGCCCTTCCTGTGTGACTCTGTGGTTGAGTAGCAACCCAAGAACCAAGAGATTATGAAATCAATTCCTGATCAGGGAATATGCCTGGGTTGCGGGCTCAATCCCCAGTTGGGGGGCATAAAGGAGGCAGTAGATCAATGATTCTCATCATTGATGTTTCTATCTTTCTCCCCTTCTCCCTTCCTTTCTGAAATCAATAAAAATATATTTTAAAAAAACATATGTTCATCCATTTGTAGTGGCTTGTTGGTGCCTGCAAGAGCCAGTTGTGCTCGTCTCTTCACGACTCCATGTTCAAGGACATCGCACATGCAATTGGCCATGGTGTAAATATTCATATCACAAAATTGCTTCATTCTAAAGATGGGGGGGGTATTTATCCCTTAAAGAGTTGGTTGCTAAAGGTTTACAAAACAGGACCATAAGTGAAATATTTCTATGGATCCTTGGCTGCACAAAACAGTATAGTTATTTTTTTAAAGAATTATCTCTGAAGCCCTAATGGTTTGGCTCAGTGGAGAAAGCATAGGCCTACAGACTGAAGGGTCCCAGATTCTATTCCGGTCAAGGTCATGTACCTTGGTTGAGGGTACATCCCCGATGGGGAGTGTGCAGGAGGCTGCTGATCCATGTGTCTCTCTCATCGATGTTTCTAACTATCCCTCTCCCTTACTCTCTGTATAATCAATAAAATATATTAAAAATAATTATCTCTGAATACTTTTCAACAGTTTCTGTAATTATTGTCCTTTCATTAAAAGAATGCCATCATTACTTATGTCAAAAGTCTTAGGATAGCAAAAAGTGACTGCTTTAGGGACACCAGGCCACCAATGTCCTCAGTTTTCCCATGTGGGGAAGGGGATTCTGATGTCACAGAAGTTCATGAGAGGAGCAGTGGTGATGGCAGTGCAGACTTGGGGGGAGGGCTTAATCTGAGTGTCATGCTTTACCAAAAAGAGAGCATTACAAAGAAAAACTACATCATGTAGGAAGATAACCTACCTGCCATTATGCAGGAAGTGTCAGAAATCATTTTATTTAAGAGAGGCATTTTTGTTTGCTTTTATCTGTATTTCAATATTTTAGAATATCAGATATTGAAACCCAGTTCTTACAGTGATAAGTTAAAAGTAAAAAGCTAGGAAGAATATCATAAAGGCAGCACAAAAATCAGAATTTGCAATGGAACTGAGTCACTGGTGTTGCTTAGACACTTCTTGAAAATATATTTTTATTGATTTCAGAGAGGAAGAGAGAGGGACAGATAGAAACATCAATGAGGAGAGAGAATCATTGACTGGCTGCCTCCTGCACACCCCACACTGGGGACGGAGCCTGCAACTCAGGCATGTGCCCTGACCAGGAATCAGGGACCTTTCAGTCCATAGGTCGGACCCTCTATCCACTGAGCCAAACCAGTTAGGGCTGCTCAGCCACTCTAGAAATTTCTGGAAACATACCCCACAAATAGCTAAACTTTTCCCACTATATTTTACTAACTGATTATACTACATATTGTTTTTTAGTTTTCCCAATGACATTTTATATCCAATTAAAATGAGAAAGCAAACCAGAAACAATATCTCACATTCCTAGTAGAAGAAAAACAGTCATGGATAAGAACCAAATTCAGTGAAATCATGCATCTAGCAAGAAGTCTGCGTGGTGTGTGCCGGGAGTGATGGCTAACAGAGGAGCTATGCTGCATTGGAAAAAGGAAGTCAACAAAAGCCTTTGGCAATCTTTGTTTCCTAAAACTTCTGAACTAAATAAATCAAATATTAAGTCCTATAGTTTATTGAAAATTATTCCACATAATACATCTTTATTTTGTGTCGCTTGTTTATTTATTCTGTATACATCCAACTTGAATTGTTTAATGTTTTCATACATTCCTTAAATATCTTACACTTTTATGGAAAAATTGGATGTTTCAATTGTTTTCCTAGACTTGGATGTGGTTCTTTTTCTGTTATTATTATTCTTCACCTGAGGATATTTTTCCATTGATTTTTTTTTTTAGTGAAAGTGGAAGAGAGGGGGAGAACCAGAGAGAAAGAAACACTAATGTGAGAGACACATTGATTGGTTGCCTCCCAAATGTACCCCTACCGGGCTGGGGAAGGAACTTACAATACAGCTGCATGCCCTTGACTGGGAATTGAACCCAAGACCCTTTGGACCAAGGGCTGATGCTCTACCACTGAGCAACACTGCAATGTGGGCAAAAGTAGGTTTACAGATGAACAACCATCAATCACTTTTGCCCAACCCCGTATTATATCCTGCTCTCTGCTCACTAGCAGTTTCCGTTTTGCCACCCACCCTTTACATACACCCACAGTTTCTATTTCCACATTTTTCGTGATATTACATTCAGATCTCGTGGTTTCACAAGCACCCATGACCGCCATCCTGCCTGCTCAGACTTCCTCTGAGCTTCAGATGTCAACTCCCCTCTCTGTCCAGACTTGTTAAGCCAATTTCTTAAAGCCGACCTGTGCATAACCAAACTCATCCCCTCGATTCCTGACCCACCATACTCTTACATTTCCCATTTTTGTTTGATAGGTAAAACCATCTATGCTAGTGGTTTACAAACTGCATTTACTCCACACGTGAAGCATGACGCTCATTATACCCAAGTAACAGTGTCTCCCACCACTGGGATTCTCCACTTGGGGATGTACACAGGCAGTTACATATAAAAGCATCTTATGTGTAGAAGAAATAAAAAATCTTAAAGAATGCATAAAATACCAAAACTTACAGCAGTGCTCAAAGGAATATTTATAGCTGGAAATGTTTATATTTTAAGAAAATGAAAGTTCTTAAATCAAACTACCTTTCTTCTCTATGAAAGTTTAAAAAAATCATAGCAAACATAAGCAAACAGAGGAAGGAAGTAATGATACAGCATGGGGAAAACAAGAAAAAATAAAAATATGAAGAAAACCAAAAGTTAGTTCTTTGAAACCAAACTGGAACACTTTAACTAAATGAGAGAGAGAGAGAGAGAGAGAGAGAGAGAGAGAGAGAGAGAGAGAGATCTCAGAGAATGGAAGGAGATATTCGTATATCATAGAACTGACAAGAGAACAGCATCCAAATACATTAACTCACTCTTACAACAACTCAATAACAAAAGCAAAGTCAAAGGAAAAGTGAGTAAAGAATTTGAATAGACATCTCTCCAAGACAACAGCCAGTGAGCACTTAGCCTAGGAAAAAATCCGCAGCATCATTAGTTCCTGGGAAATAGAAACTAAAACCACAAGATCCACTTCTCACCCACCAGGATGCCTGCAGTCTAAGGAGGGACAACAACAGAGGATGTGGAGCCATGGAGCTGTCACTCATGCAAATACGAAACGCTGCAGCCACTTTGGGAAACAGCTTGGCAGCACCTCAAAATGTTACTCAATTTCATGCATGCCCCCCCCAAAAAAAAAATTTTTTTTGAAAACATACCCCCACGTTAAAAAAAAACCACAAACATACATGAATGCTCATACCGGTGTTACTCACACTAACCAAAAAGTGGAGTCAACCAAAATATCCATCAAAGGATGCATGAATACATGGCATGTGAGAGGGCCATACTACTGATACACGCTACATGGATGAGCCTAAAAGCACTGCGTTAAATGAAAGAAGCCAGTCACAGAGACACACAGTGCATGACTGACTTGATAAGGACTGTCCACACCAGGGACAGCTGGGAGGACAGGCGGTGTGACTGGATTCTACAGCTAAACAGCCTAGGTCTGGGTGTGGGCGTTATGTATGGGGGGTTACTGCTAATAGGGACCGGGTTTGTTTTGGGGAGGATAAAAATGTTCTCAACTTGGATTGTGGGGATGGTTACGTAAATTTTGAATATCCTAAAATGCAAGGATTTGAAAGAAAATGCCAATGATTTATTTTGAAATTGAATTTTGAAAAATGTATAGACTTTCAGGTGTTTTCTTCCCCCCCCCAGAGGAAAAAATCTATAATTATGGATTTCTCATCTTAATGATTTAAGCATCAAGTCAAAATGCAATCATTTTATTACCGAGATAGTGCAAATGCTAACTTTTCATGCTATCATTCTGTATTTTCCCTTAGCTTTTCGTTCTGATGTATTTTTAATCTGACTTCAAATAAATAAATACAATTTTTATTGCACTGTCTGGTCAATATGTCTTAAAGTTAGCAAGTCTAAAAATTGTGTTTCTCGAAATTAGAGTTCAGATACAGTATTTTAGTGGTCTGTCTTCATTCACATAAATTATTAGTAACTTCTCCAGCAGTTTTCGGAGACTCGTGTGGAATAAGGCTTATGGTACTCTGAACACTAATCAAAGAACATAAACTTTAAGTTCTTTAAATTCAAAGTTGCATAATAAGAAATTTCACTCCGTGGCCCAGCTTACTCCAATGCTTACAATTTAACCATAGGGCTCTGTGTTTTTTGTAACCACTGTGGTAGAATTCTTAGTTGACTACCACACATACCAAGTTATTATGACTCCGTAATTTTAACAATAAAACAAAAAAGTCCAGTTGACATGGCTCAGTGGTTGACCCATGAACCAGGAGGTCATGGTTCAATTCCTGGTCAGGCCACATGCCAGGGTTGGAGGTTGGATCCCCAGTAGGGGGCGTGCAGGAGGCAGTCAATCAATGATTCTCTCTCATTATTGATGTTTCTCTCTGTCTCCCCCTCCTATGAAAGTTAAAAAAAAATTACTTTTTTTTTAAAAGAAAAGGAAGAAAATTAGGAAGTACTGCTTTGTATGTTCCTCTTGTACTATATTACTTTGGAAAGTAACCACAACTTATGCCTTTGAGACTTGGGATCACACTGTGTTTTCTGATGATTGCCTATCACTGTGAGTAACACTGATGGATGTGTATCACACCCCTGTGTTCAGACATAAGCAGAGCCCTCTGGGAAAACAATGCCCTCAGGTGTCTACATCGCCACCAGGGTCCTACCTTTGTCTGGGCAGGCTGATGAGGGGCTGTTTGTGACACCTCTTGCTGAGGCTGAAGAGCTTGTGCACAATCTTCTGCGCCTTCAGGAAAAGTTGCTTCATGCTGTTCTCCAGTTGTTCGTAGCGGCGCTGAAAATTAGAATCCATTGTCCACAAGTGCATGATGGTGGACGCGTTGAGGAAATAGTTCATGGGCAGCCTTTTCATAAAGAACTTGAATTCATCTGGGAAAAAAGAAATTGTGAAAATCCAATGTGTTCATTATAAACAATTATCTTCCCCTTTTCTCCAAAAACACATTTCACATGTTAATATTAAAAATAATTGAGTCCGTGCAATGTATTATTGGTGAGGAGCAAATGAACAGGAAGATGTTTTGATGCTTTAATCGTATTTTCTTTTTGGTTTCCCTTTAAGACAGAATGTTCAGGGAAGAAGATAAAATGATTTGGTCAGAAAATTTAAGCTAAGCTTGTTATTTTTCTTTCCTATTCTCCTTTTTGATGGTCTTTGAATGAACTCTCTCCCTAGGTAGTGTCATTAATTCATCCTTCATTTTTGCCAATAGTATTCCTAAGCCTTTCCAAGTGTTTTATGTCAAAGAAATATTCTCAGAAATATTATTAGTTTAGAACATATACAGTATTATGAAGCATATTTATTAATGTTTAAAAAGGGAATTTTTTAAAGTAGAAAATTATACAATTCAACTCTATACTCTGATTATTCTCTTTAACCATTGCAATTTGCTATGATTGACATACAGTATAAAACATAAATGGATACTAGAGGAAAAAATAAGGATTTAAAGCTCCAATACTGACTCTCATCTTTGTTGTACTAATTATCATGCCTGAAATCATCCTACTTTCAAATATCTGATTAACCAACAGTAGCAACAAAAGTTGATGCTGCACAGAAATAAATAATAATCTAAAAGGTCTACTAATTACCCCAAAACAAAAAGATGGCTGGGACTATAGCCAAAAGGTAGAAACATCACAACTGCCCATAAAAATAAAAAGTTTTGCCAAAACCAGTGTGGCTCAGTGGATAGAGCATCGGCCTGCGGACTGAAAGGTCCCAGGTTGGATTCCGGTCAAGGGCATGTACCTTGGTTGCAGGCACAAACCCAGTGGGGGGTGTGCAGGCGGCAGCTGGTCTGTCTTTCTCTCGCATCAATAGGTCTAGCTCTCTATCTCTCTACCCTTCCTTTCTGTGAAAAATCAATAAAATATATTTTTAAAATAATTAAATAAAATAAAAGCAGTTTTGATACCTGCCACAACGTAAAGGAACCTTGAAAATAGGTGAGTCAAAACGCAAATATGGTGTGCCCCCACATCTGTGACCTCTCTGGCGTAGTTAGGCTCACTGAGACAGAAAATGAATTAGAATTCGCCAGGGGAGGCTGCAGGGGGGAATGGGAAATTATTGTATAATGGCTACAGGATTTCTATTTGGAGAGATGATGACTTTTTGGAGACAAGATAGTGGCGACAGTTGCACAACATCCTGAATGTAGCTAATGTCACTGAATTGTACAGTTAGAAAGATTACAATGACAAGCGTTATATATTTTATCACATTTAAAATATTAAAATATGCTAGTTGAACCTTTCCCTCATCTCGCCTTTCCTATCTGAAGTAAATATTGCAAACTGGACTCAGAACATGAACTTTTTGTTGCTTTTAGTATTTATTGAAAATATGTTTGTTGAAAATAGGAAGTACATGTTTGGGTTAACTCAGCCCTGGGCAAACTAAGGCCCGCGGGCCGGATCCGGCCTGCTCAGCTGTTCTATCCGGCCCGCGGAGCAGAAAGAGCAGAGCGTTCTCTTGCTCTCCCCTCCGCTCCTTCATCAGCAGCCCAAGAGGAGAGTGCCAGCATGGTCAGGTTGCTTTTGTTCTGGCCCTCCGGTCCAGTTTAAGAACCCATGGTGGCCCTCGAGTCAAAAAGTTTGCCCACCCCGGGGTTAACTCCACGAACACACACCAGCATACTGAAAGATTTGGAGAATGTTTCCAATGGCTGAACAAGTATTATTTGGCAAGTGCAACAGACAGAGTACACTTTAGTCCTTCTTCTGCCCATGATGAAGTTATACTGTATGCGCTAAACCTCAGTCTCCCTGTGCCTTAGCCTCCCCACTTTGTAAATGATATAGAGAGTTCTGGATGATAGTCTCAGGTACCTTTAAACGTCTATGACATTATGAACAGTTGCTTTAAATTCTAATTTGGTTAGTTCTAAAGATCCAATTCAAAAGCAGTTCTTTTCAGCCTGGCTGGTGTGGCTCAGTGGTTGAGTGTCAACCTGTACCAGAACATCACCTGTTCTATTCCTGGTCAGGGCACATGCCCCGGTTGGGGGCTCCATCCCCAGTTGGGGGCGTGCAGGAGGCAGCCAATCAATGACACTCTCTCATCATTGATGTTTCTATCTCTCTCCCCCCTTCCTATCTGAATTCAATAAATATATATATATATATTTTTTTTAAATGGTTATTTTCAAATGCCATTATGGCTATTACTATTATTATCATTATTCAACAGAATTTGGACAAGGTGTGTTAACACTTGTTTTTTTTGTTGTTGTTGTTTTGTATGTAGGCACCATCTGTATTATAGTACCATATTGTCATTAGCACTTCTTAAAACATGCCATTTTCTCACTTGATACATGAACCACATCAATTCAGATACCTGGTTAGAGCAATTAATTTCTATTTATTTCGTGTGTTAGGGCTATTCGATATTCAAATCCAAGCTACTTCATCAGTGCTAGAAAATGCAACTTTTTAAAAAATATATATTTTATTGATATTTTACAGAGAGGAAGGCAGAGAGATAGAGAGCTAGAAATGTCGATGAGAGAAAAACATCGACCAGCTGCCTCTTGCACACCCCCTACCGGGGAATGTGCCGCAACCAAGGTACATGCCCTTGACTGGAATCGAACCCAGGACCTTTCAGTCTGCAGACCGACGCTCTACCACTGAGCCAAACCGGTTTCGGCGAAAATGCAACTTTTTAACAACATAATAGAAAATGATAGTCGTGGATATTAGGGTTGTTATTTCTTCTACAACCAATAAATGCAGAGTCCTGGCATCTCAGGGACACTGCAGGTATAGGTTTTTACTAGAAGGAAAAGCAAACCCAAAGGAAATTATAACATCCTAGCGCCAGTGATTACGGGGAAAGATTATTTGCACATATATCTAGTTGATATGCTTCAAATCCTCTTTTTAAGCAAGCAGGGTTACAAACAAGAAATGCATTTTAAATCCCAATTCCACAGACCCCTGCGATTTGCTTGGTCCCATATGTCTCTGTTGAGAGTTTCGCTCTTTTGAATAAAGGAGCCCAGGCTGGGGACTCAGAAGCATCCTGGGAGCAGTCTCGGAGCAGATGCCGCTACTTTGAAAACTAATCATTCATTTCATTGTTGTCTTTCCCTTGAACACGTCTGATAAGCCTTTATTGTTTCGTGGGCACGCATATTTTAATTCTTTTCATTGTTCGTCCTAATGGTAGTCTCAAAGTCTCTAAATCAGTAAATTATATTCGAGGAAGAGGACAGCTTAAAATAGAACTTAATTTTATCCAAGTGTACGTAATTGTGTCAGCTGAAAACCATCCTGAGGTAATTTCGAAGAAACACGGTTTTAACATAACACATGAATAATTACTTCATGATAAAGTCATTAAGAGTCACCACTGACAGTCACCCAAACCATTTATTGGACACCTGTTGTACACAGAACAAACAGCTGTCTCCGTCTAGGAGAGAGAATACGAATAAACCTTTCATCTTATTTCTCTTTAAATGACAAGTAGACGTGAAATACATTTGAGTGCTAGAATAATGTCTCTAGTATCTGAAATTCATTCTATTTAGAAGTCAGTAGAATCCCCAGAAAGATTCCTGTGGATATTTTTTTCCCCCTCTCATCTATGGCAATCGGTAAAACTCACATATTTGTAGGATATACAAATGAAACATGAATGACACGTTAGAATGATGATGTGTGTGAGTGATTTACACAGCTACAAAGGGGGGATGCCAGATAACCTCTTGTCCCACAATAATGTCCAAGGTCAAGAAGAAGATGAAGTACAGTTGCACCCCCCCCTTTTCTCTTTTTTTCTTAATCTACCATCATGTTTCAAGTGGCAAATGAACAAGGGAAGAGCCGTACTTTGTGGGGCAAACACAGTTCTATAAGAAAACAGAGTCATCTCATGGAATCTGGAAATATCCATTAAGAGTGTATCCATTGCCAAGGCTGGATTGGCTCAGTGAATAGAGCCTCGGCCTGCGGACTGAAGGGTCCCAGGTTCGATTCCCGGTCAAGGGCATGGACCTTGGTTGTGGGCACACCCCCAGTAGGGGGTGTGCAAGAGGCAGCTGATGGATGACTCTCTCTCATCGATGTTTCTGGCTATCCCTCTCTCTTCCTCTCTGTAAAAAATCAATATAATATATATTTTTTAAAAAGAGTGTATCCATTGAGTATTTTACCCTGTATGATCTTGAGAACTAAAGAGAAAACAACTCCCACCCCACCACCACCACCCAACAACAACAACGATAATAAATATCACATATGCTGGAACGAATTTATAGTCCCTCAGTCTTCCTAACAAAACTAATTCAGAAAGCAAAGAATAATGCAAAGGGAAATGCATGGCATTGATGAATTATGTGGCGGCGGAGAGAATCAGGCCAGTGACAAGTTTCCAGTAAATTCCAGAAGACTAGCAGGCGCCATGTTGACTTCAGGCTTGCCACTGCTTCTCAGTGAGAAATAAAGTATTTCTAGAAGTAGCACAACCACCTCTGCTGCTCCCCACCTCCCTTCCCCCTGATAGAAATGCTAGTTAACACTTGATATCTAATTAGCTAATTTTAAATTAATGATCTGTCTCTCTCTATTAACATGAGTTCTTACTTTGGGCAGGAACTCTTTTTAAGTGCTTTAAATATTAATTCAATTCCCCCAATAACCCTTCATGTAAATTTTATTGGCGTGGTTTTTTGTATGTAGAATGCAAATCATCTTCAGTTTCCTAACTCTAATGTCAGCAAAAAAATATTACTAACACTAATGTATTTACACATTGACTCCGTGTAATTATGTATTATTTATGCTCTTTATTCGAGTGGTTCACAGTTGAACTGAGCTGGTGGGAATGGGGAACTGAACCTTTTCCGGATGTGAGGGAACCAGCCATGAATACAAGAACCCCCATTTGTGTTTCTGCCTGTATTGATGGGCAACAGAAAACCTTGACCAATATATTGATTACGTATTTCTAAATATTCAGACTCTCTAAATATTCAGAACTGCTTTAAGATATATTTCCAAAGGTGTTCTACAGCTCCAGGTGGTCTGCTCAGTGGAGAGAGCATCAGCCCGTGGACTGAAGGGTTGTGGGTTTGATTCCAGCCAAGGGGATGCCCCTTGGCTGCAGGCTTGATCCACTTTATGCTTATTGGAAGGTACTTCCGAAGCTGATAAGCATCAAGCTGTGCCTTCCACTGACCTCCAAGGTCATTGCCCAACCAGAGTACCCTCCAATAAAGCTACTTCTTATTCCCTGAGAGCCACATTCCCCCAGAAGGTAGCATGGATTCTCCTACATTCTTCTGGCTTTCGGTGGCAAAGATCTAAAAATCAAATTCACTGCAGACCTTGACAGGACAGCAATCCTGCCCTTAAGTAGGTAAGAACCAAGAATGACGAACAAGTGGGAACTTGAGTGGGAAGGGCTGATGGGAAGAGAAGCTGTGACCGGAAATTCCCTCCTGCAGGGGCAGGAAGTGAGTAAAGGCTGAAATGGAAACCAGATCCCTGAGGAAGCACTACCAACATACACATTTTAAAAAATATATTTTTTATTGATTTCAGAGAGGAAGGGAACGGGAGAGAGAGAGAAACATCAAATAATGAGAGAGAATCATTGATCTGCTGCCTCCTACACGTAACTCACTGGGGCTGGAGCCAGTAATCCGGGCATGTGCCCTTGACAGAGAATCAAACCATGACCTCCTGGTTCATGGGTCAACAGCCACACACCGAGTCACACAGGCCAACATGCACATTTTGTCTCACTCCACACTCCTGACTAGAACGGGTGGAGTTTTACTCTTACAAAGGTTATTTTTTTTCTCTCTCTCTCTCTCCAACATCTGTAAGGGATCATTTCAATGATTTGTATCAGTTGAGAATTTTCTCACTTTTACTGAACTACTGGTATGACTTTGAGTGGCCACATATCCATGCAAGTCTACTAAAACCATTCTGTGCACCACGAGTGTAGAGTTTGTACTGGTATCGACAAAATACTATAACGGGGCATAAAGTTAATGGCAAGCCTGTTCACTTGCTTGTGAATTGGCTGCGTTTATAAGGCAGCAACGTGATGGCTACCCAAGGGCATAAATCAGAAACAGATTCCTAATCCCTTAGTAGCTGCCGAGAAATAAATTATGTTTGTCCAGACTGTTTTATTTTTCTTTGAAAGGTGCATCATATTTTTATAGTAAAATACATCCTCACATCATTTTTTAATATTAAAATACTTTATAATATGGTAAGCCAATTAATCTGTCTTTCATTAGATTGCCTTCTTATTTTTATGAATCTCCCTTCAAGTGTTTGAGGAATTACCCCAACAGAGCTTTATCTGCAGATATAAAATCCGCAAGGCTCGGGCGCCCTTACAAAGTAGATGCATCACATGTCCCTACCCTGAGCTGGAATTTTAAACTGCTGATGCAATAGTAGCCAAACAGAGAAGGTAATGGTTAAAGCTAAATATGAATGCATGCAAAATATTTAATTTGGAAAAGTAATGTTGAACTTAATCATATAAAATAGATAGTTACACTTGGCTCCAGTGGGGAGCAGGGGAGTTGAATAAGATGTATTTCATTTCTAAGCTTTTATATTACTACTAGAGGCCCTATGCACAGAATTCATGCAAGAGTAGGCCTTCTTTTCCCCAGCTGCCAGCACTGCTTCCCTCTAGCACCCGGGACCCAGCTTTTCCTGGCAGCCCAAGCTTTGTCCGGAAGGAAGTCCGGTCTAATTAGCATATTATGCTTTTATTATTACAGATGGATAAAGGAAATTTTGGATTGGAAGTAACACAGCAAGATAAAAACCATAGATTGATTTCTTAGCATATGGATGAGAATGTACCATATGAGTTCCAAGTAGTGAAATGACTGTATGTAAATTTGAGAGTATTCCTAAATAATGAATCAAGTATGTTGCCCTCACATGTGATCACTGGTTATCAGCAGAACAAAAAGTGTATGCTCATGATTGCAATAGGAACATTGACATTCCGTGTTTTTAAGGATCAAGCACTGTTCTAGGCATTTGGCTCTCTAAATTCTACATAGTAGTTATTGCTGGTATGCTCTTTGTATTAAAATAATAACTGGGCACCCGGCTGGTGTTGCTCAGTGGTTGAGCATCGACCTATGAACCAGGAGGTCACAGTTCAATTCTAGTAAGGGCACATGCCCAGGTTGTGGGCTCCATCCCCAGTAAGGGGGGGGGGGGCGCGTGCAATATCATTGGTATTCTTTCTCTCCCTCTTCCTTCCTCTCTGAAATCAATAAACAAATAAATAAATTGGTAACTAGAAATGCTGAGTAAATTTCTCCAGGTAAGAAGCCTTGTAAGTGATACCTAGAGAAAAACTGCTGAACACATTAGCAGTGCCTGCCTTTGAGGTCAAGTTCCTTTGCAACTGTATCGAGTGTCAGACAAGCCGAGCTACAGTCATGATGGTTGGGACAGACTTTGCTTCATCCCCACACCGCAAGCAACATTTCCTGGGCATATTCTCTCTCTCTCTCTCTCTCTCTCTCTCTCTCTCTCTCTCTCTCTCTCACCCCTTTTTAGGCCAATTGTCAATGTTTCGAGTTTGTATCCCTTCCTAACAAACAATGAAAATGAAGGTCAAAGGAGTTTAGTGATTTCCTATGAGAAGTTTAGTTTGTACTCAAGATGACAATTTTCATAAATTAAGTACATGTCTAATTGCCATGCTGGCTACCCGAAACCAATATCACACTGAACGTCAGCTGCAATTTATTAAAAAAAAATAAAATAACAGGGAAAAACAAGCAATAAAGATCAAAATCATGTCAAGCTGAACTAACTTTCCATCATAGATTCTCTTGGAATTTCACGAGGCCCAGAAACAACACTGAGACCGTTATTTGATTCCCCCCCCCCCCTATAATGTGCTGCCAGCTTTCCAAATGGGAGCATCGCAGTTATGTGATTCGCTCCAGTGGCAAGCTGCTGGGACCTCAGCCCTGAGAATCGCCATCACTGTTCTTAAAGGAGAACTCTGAGAGCCGGTCATAAAGGATATAAATGATACTCCACAGCCCAGAGGCCGATGCTCGGGCAGCACGCTGGCGTTGTGGAGAAGAAAAGTGGCCTCATAATAAAATCACGGCAATATTACTTCTCTCTCACCACAATATTTTCAATACTAATCTAGGCAATAAAAGTAATAGCAAGGCTAACACCACTGGCAATATCAAATTGAAATAGCAAATTGCAACGCCGGCGAAATGGTTATCAGAGGGATTGATCTGCCATGGAGACGATATTTCAGGCCCCCAAATAAATGGTCAATAAAGAGATGCCACACTATTGTGCGGGCATTACGACGGTGATTTAGCAGAGATGGATTATACTTAAAAAGATCTCGCCATCTTTCAGAGGCTGGGGCAGAACACAAGGAGCGAAAATGAAAATACACTTATTTTTTATGTTCCAATGCATCCGGTTGTTCACAATACATTACTTAACTCATCCTAAAACAAACAAGCAAAAAGAAAAAGAGAAAGAACTAGACTCAATTCCAAGGGATATTTTATTGGAACCCCTGGAAATATTAGGCCTCAGCCAGACATATTGGTTCTCTGTACGAATATAGTCGATATAGTTAAGAGAGATTTAGGAACGATTCTTTAGATATTACAAACTATAATTTTCTTGGGTTCTATATTGCATTAGGAAGCATAAAGACTACTTTTGTAGGACACTGAAAACATGAACGGAAATATATGTATTTATTTGTCATCAATGTCTTCATCTATATATCTAATCTAATCTTCTATGCCTTGTAACTGTCCCGAAAGGCTACATTTTGCTGCTATAAGGAACCATTCCAAAAATCCTAGATGCTTAAAACAACAACCATCTATTGCTCACCCACATTTAAAAAATATATATTTTTATTAATTTCGGAGAAGAAGGAAGAGGGATAGAGAAACATCAATGAAGGGAGAAAAATCATTGATGGGCTGCCTCCTGCATGCCTCCTACTGGGATTTGAGCTTCCATCGTAGGCTGGGAATTGAACTGTGACCTTCTGGTTCAAAGGTTGATGCTCAACCACTGAACCACACCGGTCAGGCCACTCTGTCCCTTTCACGTTCCAAAGAGAGCGTGTCTGTTTCTTTAACACGCAGCCCAACACACCCGTGGACAATCAACCCATCTCCCAACTTGCAACTTTGGGGCAAGTGTCTCCCTTGCAAGTAACTGCAATGCCAGCAACACCAAAGATAGCTCTGTTGGCACCCTTCCCAGCTACCCAGCAGCTGGCCACTCAGCCAACCAATATGCAACTTCTGTGGCAGTCAGAAGAGACAAGGTTACAGAGTGACCACAAACCCAGATCCAACATAATCTCAGGGTCTTATTTTAAGGCTTGATGTCAAACTATTAAAAAAAAAAAAACAATCTGTAACTTTTTGATACATAATTCTAATGACATTTTTAAAACTTACCTAACAAATAAGAGAAAGTTGGGAAAAATAGTAAGTCGGGAAAAATAATAAGAACTGGGTTCTGCCAGCCCATATTTACAATTCTAAAATGCAAGAAACTCCGAGAAGCAAGGGGGGGATTTATCATTCATTTGTCAAGCAAGCCCAAATCCTTTGGGAAACAAACTTTCCCAAAGTGCCCATATGTTGGAATGCCATGTAATATGCAGTGTTTGTATCACATGACCTTTCCAAACCCTGAAATGGTATAAATTCTGTAACACACACTCCCCTAAGGTTTTGCATGTGGCACTATGCACCTGCAATGCCTTTATCACACGGAACCATGGGATATCATGTTCGGCTGCTCGTACATTGCACAATAGTGCATTGGCACACAGTAAGTCTCCCCATTTGTGTTACATTGATATGTGTAACCTTTCCAGCATGCAAAGGATGTTTACTGCCTTTCTCAACACCAGGGATAGCTGTTGCAATTGTTAGCGTTATAACCCTCTGGAATATCAAGACAATTATTTAGTGCTATAGCCTTTCATATAAGCAGTTACAGCATCACACTTAGCAAGTGCACCATTTTGTCAATCAGACATCCATGTTCTATTATTATTCATAGAATCTAGGAAAGAGTGGAGAGCATGAATTAGGTTAAAATATGAATGCCCAAAATCAGACCACTGATCCCGTATCCCCCTTGCTTGCTGATGAAGATTAATCACACCTCGGAACACCTATAATTGTGTTGCTAGCACCGTGATAGAGATTGAATTTCATTTTCTTCCAGCCCACACCCATTACTCACACGGTATCTACACAAGCATAGGAAGCCGCTACGAAGCCGAGAGAAAACAGACCGCCTGGAAAAGGAATATTAAGTTGGATAGCCTAAATGATAAGCCAATATCTGAATTAATAAAAAAAAAAGTCCAGGGAACTTTGAGAAACTATAAGGGAGGCAATGTCTTTAGCTTCAGTAGATTTTACGTCGCACAGAATTATCTGACACATTTCCACGGGTGAAATTTGGTTTATCAGCTCCAAGGGAATAATGATATATCCTGACCTGAGCCGACATCCTCGGAATTACATCACGCCCACCTTTCTCCTTCCTTTTATCCCAATGTCAGCATAATATTGAAAATGTCTCAGCAAACTCTTCCCCTTCATAACTTTAATAAGGAGAGCTGCCAGGTGCGACACTAGCAGGAGGCCCATAATGTATTTAAGTCTGGAAATGAGGCAATTATCTCTCCAAGTTCTGATTGGCTGCCTCCCCCTCTCGGAGCCCAGGCGCTGAGCTGATTTCGCTGGTGGCTTTCCGTGTCACCCTTGCCCCCGCACCTGCTCATTTTATTAACACAGCGGCGCCTTGCCAGGGGTGAGTAGGGGATCTTGGTCGGAGAAGCCGTGACAGCTTGGTCCCCCCCACTTCCTCCTATTGATTACATTTCCTGACAGTCACCTGGGGAAGTTAACGCCTAGCCAGGCAATTAACACCCTTGCAAAACCATACAGAAAACACACAATTGTATGGAGAACTCCCGGGGACTGTTTGTAAAGTTAAATGCAATATTCCCAGGTTTCTGCACGGCTACGGCAACCCACGTCTTGACATTCCTTCCTGTCCACACCCCTTCAAGCAGGTGTCTGTCCCTGACAGCGGGCAGCCCTTATTAAAGACTGACTTCCTTATTTGAAAGGACCACAAAGAATCCTGAGTTGTCATCAATCTAATTAAACATTCCCCGTGGAACCGCTCAAGGAAAACGAGGTAAGGTAGGCCTTGCATATGAAGTGAGTCATCTTTCTAGGAAAATGGATCTGCAGTGAGAGAGATGCCTTATCTGATAGTAGTTGGTGATCAGGTTAAATTAAATGTCTGCATCCTCCATAGTAGGCTGGTTGCTCAACGAAGATACTGTGGAGCCAGACCACTGTGGCCTCCCTTCTGCACTGGTCCCAGAACCCACATGACCTTGGGGACGGTACGCCCTACCTATGACCCAATTTCTTGTTCTGTAAAGGGGAATAATGGGTTTGCAATGGCCAGTTTTATTAATGTTAACCTGAGTCAGCACACCTAGCAGTTGGTGATATAAAAGGCAATTAAAAATAAAACACAACAACAATATCCAACTCGTGGCTGAGTTGCTCCTTGTGTTCCATGGTCCCCAGCCTGGCACCCACCCTGCTTGCTTTATATGTCATGTCTGAGTTTTGAGCTGAACTCTAGAGTTTTAGCAAGAGGAATAGAGAACAATGCTGCTAACCCCTTTGATGGCTTTTTTCACTATCACAAACCCACACTTAAAGGAAAAAGACTGAATCTCTGAGCTATCATTATCTGATTTGTCAGTTTTGTATTGGGAGGAAGTTGACTGAACTGGCATAGCAATCTTTCCCCTAATTCTAGGAGGATATAACTACAGATAGAAATAAGGAACACAGCCCTGCCGGTGTGGAGTGCTGATTTATGAAAGAGGAGGTCACATTTTGATTCCTGGTCAGGACACATGCGCAGGTTTTGGGTTCAATCCCTAGAAGGGGTTGTGCAGAAGGCAGCTACTCAATGATGCTCTTATCAGTGATGATTCTCTTTTTCACTCTCCCTTCTTCTAATATCAATAAAAAGATATTTTAAAAAAAGAAATAACCGAAACCGGTTTGGCTCAGTGGTAGAGTGTCGGCCTGCGGACTGAAAGGTCCTGGGTTCGATTCCGGTCAAGGGCAGGTACATTGGTTGTGGGCACATCCCAGGTAGGGGATGTGCAGGAGGCAGCTGGTCGATGTTTCTCTCTCATCGACGTTTCTAGCTTTCTATCTCTCTCCCTTCCTCTTTGTAAAATATTAATAAAATATATTTTTAAAAAAGAAAAAGAAATAATGAAATGGCTCCTACAATTTTCTTCCTGTTTTGAATTTCTATCATGCCATTTATTCGATGACAATAGTCAACTTTAAAGATTTGGACCTAAAAATGTAGTTGTACCAAATATATATATATATGCCCAGTGGACTGAATGACCAGTCAACTGGTCGCTATGACATGCACTGACCACCATGGGGCACATGCTTAATGCAGGAGCTGTCCCCTGGGGGTCAGTGTGCTCCCACAGTCAACCTCCTGTGGCCAGCCAACCTTCTGCAGCCCCTCTCCCTGGCCAGCCAGCCCTGATAGGCCCTGGTCACAGTCTAGCCTGAGGGACCCCACATGCACTGGGCCTCTAATATGTGAAAAGTGGAATTGATTATAGAGATGTCTGATGAGTATAACATAAATGTCTGGTCTACCAGTGAGAGAAATACCATTTAAGAAACATTCAAAAGTAAAAAATTTTAAATACATTGGTATTCCTCAGACCCAAACCAAAAAAAAAAAAAAATGTTGTGACTTTAATGCACTACAAGGAAGTCCATGTCTTTCCAGGAGGGAGGATGCTGAAATGAGACTGGGCCAAAAGTTCAGACAGCATGAATGGTTCTCATTTATCAGCTCTGTCCTGAGTGCCTTTCCAAAAATATGCACATGCTATCCTCTGGCACCTGTAAATGTGATCTTAATTGAAAAGCACATCTTTGCAGACATGGTTAAGTTAAAGGTCTTAACCTTGACCAAGATGACCTTGACCAAGATGGCCTTCAAAGTCCCTTCAGCAGGACTAAACCTTATACAGGTTTCTTTTGGAATATAGGTCCCTGATATGGTCTGAGTGTATTGCCCCCAAATTCGTATGTTGAAATCCTAACACACACACACACACCCCAAGTTGATGGTACCGAACAAATACCTGAGACTGAGGAAGTACTTCTTCACCAGTCTCTGGATCTGCTGGTGCCTGAGCTTGGACTTCTCTAGGGCCGCCATGATGAGAAACGAACTTCGGTTGTTTGTAAGCCTCACTATAGAGGACATGTTTGCCAAGGCAGTCCCCATGGACTAAGGCAGCCCTGACGTTTCTTTACTGAGAGCATTTACTTGAGGAAACTTGCAATTGTAAATTCTTCCTCTGCCCCTTCGAGATGTAAATCTTATCCCAGCGTCTAGACAGGTTTACAACCCGGGAATGTCTTTCTCAAGGACCTGGGAGCCATCCCTGTGAAATATAACCATCAGGAAAGAGAAAGAGCCCATCTCTCACCCTCTGTGGGAAGATAAGAGGCCAACTAATCACCAATTAGCAAACACAGATGACCTGGTAGCACCGGCTGACCTGTGGCCCCCACCCTCCACCCCCAGCCTTGTCCTCTGCTATTTTCCTCAGCTCACTCCAGTGCTTAAAATTCCTCCCGCCACCTTTTGCTGAAGCTGAATTGAGCCCCATCTCTCTCTTCTATGTTAATAGTCTTAAATATAACCTTCCTTACCCTTTTCATTTATGGGTAGCAAGTTTTCTTTGACAACACTGGGTGATTAATCTGGTTTGTTGAAACAGACTCTGAAGGCTACATCAGTGATCTTTTTAAAAAAATACAACTTAAAAATGTATTTATTTCAGAAAGGAAGTGATAGAAATATCAATGATGGGTTCCATCATTAATTGGTTGCCATCTCAAAACCCCCTACTAGGGATCGAGCCCCCAACCTGGGCATGTGCCCTGACCTCCTGGTTCATAGGCCAACACTCAACCACAGAGCCATGCTGGCCGATCCATCCCCATGATCTTACAGTGGAGAGGTGGGGGGAGATGACAAGATGAGGAGGAAGGTGGTGACCTTGGAGGCAGAGGTCAGAGTGATGGGGTCAGAGGTCAAGAGAGGCCAGCAGCAACCGAAGCTGGAAACAGCAAGGGCATTTTTCTCTCCTCTAGAGCACCCAGAGGGAGGGAGGATCCATTGACGCCTTGATTTTCTACCTTTCTGGTTGTTCAAGCCACCAAGTTTGTGGTAATTTGTTACAGCGGCCTGATGCCATTAAGAGAGTGATCAAAAATCATTTTCATTTGTATGCATCCTTTCAGAATCATGATCATTAAGCTATTGTAAAAATCTTAATTCCACTTAAAACAGTTTAGATCAGATCGAGACCACGCTCTGATCAAAGCAGCGCCATACAAGTACCATATGTTGACAAGTGAGTGCTGTTTTCTTAACAAAAAGTTTCAGTAAATGAAAGCAGTCCTATTATTTTGTTTTAGCGGAAAATCTGGAGTGTGTTTCCCCCCCCCTAAGTACTATTGTTAAATGATAGAATTGGGATAAGCCACTTAAGCACCTGCTTTTAAAGAGAGAGTGCCATTTAAGCAGCTTCCATCCGGATGGAGCCCTGGAATTACTAATGGAATTCGCCAGTTTAGGATAAATGGCTTCAGTATGGATTTTTGATAAGAAAACAGCTGCTCATGTAGAAGTGGTGGTAGCTCAAGTCGGAAGGGCACGGGATCTGTCTGTTCTGGAAGCTATGATATGCAGGGAACAGATGGTTAACATAAATAATTCAGAATAGCTCTCCGGTCGCTTCTCCGGGTAAAAACAATGCATGGAGCCATGAGAACAAGGTTACTTGGAACTTCTCGGCATGCAAATGATTTGTTTCCCTCTCCAGACTCCCTTCCCATATGCAACTTAAAAGCAAAACGAAAGTTTTCATTTTGTATGCGCTAGGTCTCTGCAATCAACGCAGGCAACAACATCACAAGCATCATAGCGCAAAGGCATGCTATCAGCAATCACCAAGTCCAGATCTCTGAGGCAAAGCAGTTGAGGCAAAGATGTAGAATATTGGAGGCTCCCTTATCCCACAGATCGGTTCAATGACACCAAGAAATAACATCTAAACAAATAAAATGAACTTTGCAATCATATTTGATAGTTTACAATTATTTTTCAACATGACGTGGTAGGCGGTTAGACAGATAGGAGCAGAGCAAGGACCATGGGCCAGGAACACAAGGTCACCAGGTCAGATACCCCCAGGTGCCTAGCAACAGAAGGTCAATTGTAGGGTGGAACCTCACCCCGGAAGTGATGTCTCCTCCCCTAGTATATGCCTGGTCAGGCAGTTTGGCCTCCCTGACCTTCCCTCTGAGAAAGAACACCTCTACCAGTGGTCGGCAAACTCATGAGTCAACAGAGCCAAACATCAACAGCACAATTGCAATTTCTCTTGAGCCACATTTTTTAAAACTTGAACTTCTTCTAACACCACTTCTTCAACACAGACTTGCCCAGGCCGTGGTATTTTGTGGAAGAGCCACACTCAAGGGGCCAAAAGAGCAGAGTGTGGCTCGAGAGCCGCAGTTTGCCGACCACGGCTCTAGGCCTCAGTTGTAACTCAGCACCAGGCCCAGAGAAGCCAGGAACCAGCCACAGCTGACGTCAGGCCCAGCTGCATGGAGTAACGACATCTGCCCTGGGCCCCCCCAACCAGGAAGTGGAGCCCACAGCCCTGAGAGGACACACCTAGAAAGCAGCCGAATGTTCTATTGCGACCTTCCCCAGGGGCCCCCCTAAAATCTCCCCCTCCCCTCCAGCCGGCACAGTACCGAGGTTGGTGAACCCAGGTTTGGTCAGACCCCACCTGGTGCCCTTCCACCACCTTCATCAATGCTCCATCTCACCCCAAAGCTTTACCTTCCTATTGAATATTTAAGTTGTATGCTGAACTTTTTATGCATCCATATTTAATTATCTGATTATTCTTCTCAAAAAAAGATTAAAAAATTAACAGTGGCCCAGGGCCCTCTCTCCTGCTCCAACAGCCTTTGGACCAGACAGACCCAGGGACACCCCTTCTCCCAGCCTCCGGCCCCCCAATGCGTCTCATCAGTCCCCACCTTCACAGCCACCTCCCACACCAGCCAACACACTGGTTTCCTTCTGCCTGAACTCCTCACTGCAAACAACCACGCGCTCCCAAAGTCCTCAGAATTACTCCTCCACCGAGGTGGAGGCCCCCATCACCCGCCTGGCCCCCTGCCTTGCGGGCCCCACACCCACCTCTCTCTGGGCTGCTGTTTCCACCAGAGGATGTGGCTCTCCAGGTCCCTGGGCTGTGTCTAATGAAGTTGGCAGAGGAGAAGCGCCAGGGCCGGAGCATCTTAAAGACGCTAACCCATTGCAGGGTCCCCATCCTCCTCTGGGCCATGCCCAGGCCTCCTGAGAGGAGTGGGCACAACTCAGGGCCACGGAAGCTGCCTTGGCCTTGGAGAGGAGCCGGGCCCAGGCCCTCTTGTAGCTATAGGCCCCGGTTCTACCCACAAATCCCCGTGACTTCCTGCAGGTGAAGGTCATCAGGAAGAGGAGCCACACCTGCCTCCCCTCTGCAGGCGGACGCAGGCTGGGCTGGGCCGGTGTCTCTTCCAAGGCTCCGCCTCAAGCACAACCAGGAGCCTGCGGGGCCCATAGGCCTTTGGGGGGCCCCTCTGCACCCCCCTGGTGTCTGGCATTTACCTGAGAAGCCCTCTCCCATGCACTGGACCAAATGAAACAATAAAGTTTTTCACAGAAAAAAAAACAATAATGGACAGTGTTTTTCCTTTTACTTCAAGTTAGCCAATGCACCACACGTGGGAAGAATTGCCTTACCCTGCCCCATAGGAAGCGAGACACAGACTCCAGCTCCCAAGTTCAGCCTTGGCCATGGCCCTCATCGCATGCTTCATAGCGCCCCTCGCCTGCTGAGGTAACGGTCTCCTCTCCATCATTTCATTCCCTCTGGTGTGACAACAGGCCTTGTGACTTTTCCAATCCCCTAACATTTACCGCAATCTGCTTGTCCTCAATCTACTGCTTTAAGATTCTCCCTCTTTTCATAACTAAAGTCCTTCAAAACATGGCTTTGCTATTTCCACTCAATTTTATCTATATCTATATCTATATCTATATCTATATCTATATCTATATCTATATCTATATCTATATCTATATCTATATCTATATCTATATCTATAGATATAATTGATTTTTTTACAGAGAGGAAGAGAGAGGGATAGAGAGTTAGAAACATTGATGAGAGAGAAACATTGATCAGCTGCCTCTTGCACACTCCCTACTGGGGATGTGCCCGCAACCCAGGTACATGCCCTTGACCAGAATCGAACCTGGGACCCTTCAGTCCGCAGGCCGATGCTCTATCCACTGAGCCAAACCGGTTTCAGCCCACTCAATAATTCTTAAGCTGGTGGTCAGTACGCATGACCCAGGACTCTGTATTTGTCCTATCTTCTCCTTCCCAAGCATTTCATGTCTAGGAAGGGTTGTCACCAAGAAGGAGATGAGCTTCTGCGCTGGGTACCAGGGGCTCGAATCCTCCCCCGTGACCCGTCTCTGCCATTCTCTGTTACAGACTCCAACCCCATGAACAAGAAATGGCCATCTACCACTGACGCCTGACCCAACTCTGCCTCCCAACCACAGTCATGCTCCTCTGGGGAGTGGATTCTGCTCCTTTAGGCCAGTGGTCTGCAAACTCATTAGTCAACAGAGCCAGATAGCAACAGGACAATGATTGAAGTTTCTTTTGAGAGCCAAATTTTTTATTTAAATATAATTTATTGATTTTTTACAGAGAGGAAGAGAGAGATAGAAACACCGATGACCAAGAATCATCAATCAGCTGCCTCTTACCCACCCCCTACTGGGGATGTGCCCGCAACCAAGGCACATGCCCTTGACCAGAATCGAACCTGGGACCTTTCAGTCCGCAGGTCGACACTCTATCCACTGAACCAAGAGAGCCAAATTTTTAAAACTTAAACTTCTTCTAACGCCACTTCTTCAACATAGACCCACCCAGGCCGTGGTATTTTGTGGAAGAGCCACACTCAAGGGGCCAAAGAGCCGAGTGTGTCTCCTGAGCCGCAGTTTGCTGACCACACTGCTTTAGGCTAACACAAAATAAAAACACACTCACAGAGACCAGACACACTGCTCAGAGTCAGTCTGGGAGGGGAGGGGGCCTGCAGGGCTGGTTGAAAAGGTAGAAGGATTAAGCACACACACACAAAAAAAAGCCACACAAATAAAACAGCAAGAAAACAAACCTCAGAGACACGGACAACAATATAGTGGTTCCCAGAGAGTAAAGGAGGGGGGAGGTGGCAATAGAAGAGGGTAAAGAGGGGATCAATGGTGGTAGAAGGAGACTTGGTTTTGGGGTGCAATGCAATATATGCAGTCCCTGGTTTACAGAACTATACACCTGAGACCCATCATCTGATTAACCAAAGCCACCCCAATACATTCAACAATAAACAAATCAACAGGAGACAGATTAACAACAACCACGAAAGGCCACTAGGAAGCGACTGGCCTACCAGCAGCGCCCTGCTGCTGCGCTGTCATTAGTTAGGGGTGTCACTAGCTGAGGCACACACAGCCTTATCCTTCTCCTGTGCCATAAATCAAAGTGCACCGATCGGCTGCCTCCTGTGTGCCCCCTATGGGGATGGAGCAGCAAATCAGGCCTGTGCCCTGACGGGGAATTGAACCGTGACCTCCTGGTTCATAGGCCGATGCTCAACCACTGAGCCACCACGGCTAGGGATGGCTATAATACTTTTCATTGAAGAGTAGTTCATTAAAGAAAACAAATATATTCAAGAAGGTTCTGCTTCCTTGTAAATCTGTCTTGGTATTTTATTGTTGTTGTTGTTGTTGTTTTGTTTCTTTTAAAATATATTTTTACAGAGAGGAAAAGAGAGGGATAGAGAGTTAGAAACATCAATGAGAGAGAATCATAGATCAGCTGCCTCCTGCACACCCCCCACTGGGGATGTGCCCCCAACCAAGGTACATGCCCTTGACCGGAATCGAACCCGGGACCCTTCAGTCCGCAGGCTGACGCTCTATCCACTGAGCCACACCGGTTTTGGCTGTCTTGGGTTCTTTAAGGCAACATGGGATAGAGTTAGGATGAAAAGAGAGCAAAGCACACTTTTTAAAAGACACACGAGACAGATGTATTTCTCTTTAAGAGAAAAAAAAAATCGGTTTCTTACAACTTCAACTAACTAGATCCTTCTACGGCTCTCCACCCTCCAGGGAAGGATTTTCACGTCCTAGAATGTTATCATCAAAGCTGACTGGGAATTTTTAAAAAACGCCGGGAAGTTCAAGCATTGTTTTCAAGGCTGAGCAGATGTACTGTCTCCTCGGAGACCTTCTTGACGGTAAATACCTTGTATTTCAGCTGAGAATTTCCAAATGTGAGCATGCATTTTAACAGGAGGGAAGATCGCGGGAGAGAGAGAAATGATCAGGGAGAGAAACTCAGGGCATGCTGGCGTTTCATCTGTAGCCGCTCCTTGCACATTTTGGAATAAATTGCAAACGGAGACACACCCGTGGACATTTTGCACCGAAATAAGAATGTCCGATCAGAAGTAGCAGAGTTTGTTGCAAATTGCCATTTATCACGCATACTAGGGGTGAGGGCATTTAAATAGAATTGTTAATTATATTACATGAAAATAACCTTTTTTGGGGGAAAATATAGCATTAACATGCTTGGGCATACAATATCATTTCAGTTTGGTATTAATGAGAAATAAAATGGAATGCTATTTCACAAAGAAGAATGAAGTGTACCAAGCAAAATGCTAAAATCCATATGGAGCCTGAGCCGGTGTGGCTCAGTGGATAGAGCGTCAGCCTGCGGACTGAAGGGTCCCAGGTTCGATTCCTATCAAGGATATGTATCCTGATTGCA